>JAOWCC010000064.1:18958736-19558736 GCA_030867875.1 Actinernus sp. WN-2022 | reverse complement strand
AACCCTTCAAGAACAAACCATGGCTCACCTATTGTGAAGATTTCATAGAGTACAACTCCATAGCTCCACCTGTGAAATAAACGAGAAAGAAAAAACGCGATTCAGCGGGAAGAGAAGGAGAAGAAGAGGGTGATGTGATGTGATGATGACGTCAGTACTTGTGCGCTCTATCGCAAAATTTACTAACATTTACTTACTTAACGAAGAAGATAATACTTTTAGAAATTTAACAATTAAACTGGTTATACTGATGAGAATCATTGCTTACACTTGTATGGTTTCCATGAATACGCACGCGCCTTTGCCGACCGAGTGAATTACTAGAAATATCAGTGTTTTAGTTAAATGATTAACACAGAATCGTCTAATGTTTTGGGACAATCAATGATAAATACCGCTCGTAATATTTCAAAATTTTGGTGAAACTTTTAAATATTCCTCACGTTAATTGCGCCAAAAAGCAGACGATTATATATTCATATTGCCAGACATTCACTAGGAAATAGCACCAGATTGATATCCGAATTCTGTACAAACTCACACGTCACTCTGTGTTGTATACAAGCCATATAGCAAAGACTCGTACGCTGTCCATTTCACTGGAAGGCGGCCCTGATAGAAAATAATTCAATAACAAGTAAAGAATAGACCTTACGAAATGTTTTCCCAAGCAGCACAGAAACAAGGCTATTGGATAAAGTGAGCGATACAAATTGCGCTACTACAATGTTTGATATAAGTAAAACTCATAAGAGTGATAAACAAACTCTAAAACAGCATATTAGCACGATTCTTATAACTCACTTTACTCAGTCGCCTCGTTTCTGCAAAATATTGAAAAAACGTATTCTATAAAAATAGTACGAAACAAATGTCTGTATTCTTTCTCTATGAGATGTGACGTAATAACTGTCAAAGCAACGTTAATAGACCCTATGCATAAGGCCTGGTAACTAGCATGTCAACGAGGCCGGTAGGTCCTCTGGAATGTTGAAATTGAAGCTCCTGGGGAGATTGTGAAATGCACTGAACAAATGTTCAGTGAAACAATGCCGTTAATTTGCTATGCGCCTGGCTGGTTGAACTATAAAGAAAAATAAAGGATAAATGAGGACAGATTAGCAACATTTTTAAATTAAACAAACATGTTCAACACGTTTCACACCTCCTGCTAGTATTTCAACTTCAACATTCCAGAGGACCTACCGGCCTCTTTTTCGTGTTGTGACCGCGCGAGTTATGCATAGTGTGTATACGTATATCTTATTAGACAGTATATTGTGCAGTATGGCAGGATATGTTTTATGAGTCAAAATACAAATTGTCGAGCAATAATATCCGCCATACCATACACACTAAACTGTCTAATATGAGATTTCTTATCCAACTTTTTCTCGCTAAATTAAAAAGGACGAATTTTCTATAGTACAAATAACTACTGTGTAATATCGCAGGATATTGTACTCGTCTCAGGCTCCCTCGGGTGTTATTTGGACTCTACTGAGTGCAGTTGCACACCGCGGCAAAACGTCATGCACATGCGCTGTACGTTAATGAGCCGCACGTGTCTGATCTCCCGAGTCTCCCGCCGAAACTAAAAGAAAACAGAGCCAATAACCCAACCTCGTTCCCAGGGGTCTTTACGCGCCTAATCAAAGATGGCGTCGAAAGTACGACGCCATCTTTGATTAGGCGCGTAAAGACCCCTGGGAACGAGGTTGCCAATCACCCTACGTGAAATGTTTCGCGAAAAATAAGAAAACTACTTAAAAGATCAGCCTAAGACTTTAACAGTTTGAAGTTTTCTTAATTTGTAATTCACTGTGAGTTTACTAAGTTATAAAATTATTTACTAAACTGAAAGTTTAAGCCCTCGGAAACTTGCATTTGAACTCCAGAGCCTTCGTTCTTTCGGCCAGCGGAGCATAACATTTTGCCGCGGTGTTGTGCAGTTGTTTGATAACTGACTTGTAGCTCAACTAGAAAAACAATCCTTTAGAATGTATGACTCAAACACCCAGGAATCAAAATGATACAACTGGACCATGGACAAGCTTACTGTAGAACATTGACTTTAGTCATGAACGTATCAAACAACGAGTGTCGATTTAGAGGTCTGGGACCTAGAAACCGCCATTTTGAATGTCGTGACAGCTCTTCCAAATATGGAATATGGAATTTTCCTAATATGGAAGAGGCCGCGGGAAGTTCAAAACGACACTTTTGCTTGCTATTTTATTGACATGGGCCCCGCATGGGAGGAAGTCTGGTAACAATGGTATCAGAGCGAGGCCAGTTGTCCCAAATATCGCAAAATTGGAGCCGGTGAGAATGTTTTAGTTTATGTCGTACCACACTGTCGTTAATCAGTTTCCGCCATCGACTGGAGATTGTTCTCTTCCTGGGACACCTGGCCTCGCTTTGATGATGAGATATAAATAAGGTACATACCCTGGTTCTCTTTTGATAGATATCATTCTGCAGGACATCCCTTGCCATCCCGAAGTCCGTTATCTTACAGATCTCCCCCTGGCCAACCAGAACGTTTCGGGCCGCAAGGTCGCGGTGAATGATCTGAACCACAGGACAGAGGAAAATACGGAATGTAAAACTGATAGGGAAAATTGTAGAATGTGTGTTTATGTTGATAGGGTAAGGGAAAGGACTCTCCCTGGGTCAGCTTGCCGTAATTACAATTTTTTTCAGAGCGCTTTGACGAAGCGTGTCCGAATTACAAAGGTTTGAATGGGGACTGAGTAACCGCGCCATGAATTCTGGCATACGAAACAAAATGGCGTCGAAAACTTCGAGGTGGTCTGTTCAACCAGAAGATATCAAGAAATGTTATGACAGCGGAATATTTGGCGAGTAAATTGGTTTAATATCAGCCTGTTCTTTTGCAGAAGAGGGAGGGAAAACCAAAGAAATCTGAAAAAAAAAACGAGTTTTGTAATACAGAAAGATGCAAACAACATCGAGTATGTCGAAATGACCGAAGAAGAAAAGACGAAGAATAACCCTGGTAGAATTAGTGATAAAGCGGTGAAAAAGATTGCCCAGTCCAGTACTTAAAGAAGCTTTTGACAGTTCTAAATCCAGGAGAAGAAGCATCGTTTCAAAGACCAAAGAGAAACTTCGTTTCAACCGACGAAGTTTGGTCTGAAAAGTCACCGCTTGCTGTCAACACGCAAGGGAGTATGATGAAGGAAATTTCGACGGCAGCAAACTTGAGTCAAATTTACACAAACCACAGTGTAAGAACAACGTCGATAACCTTGCTTGACAAAGCTGGAATTCCAGTTCATCGCATAATGCAAATATCTGGTCACCGACACGAAACAAGTGTAAAAGTATATTGCGAAAGGAAGACTTTAGAACAACAAAAACAATGCTCTGAAGTTCTGGCTGCCCCGATGTCAACAGCTTTGGTTAAACAACCTTTACCGGCAGAACTATCTAAACAGGACGCAGATCAGACGAAAACAAGTCAATGCACTTATCAAAATACAACCTGTACCAATAGTTAGCAAAATTCGCCAAAGTTTATTGATTTTGGAAATGCGAAGTTGGAAAATTGTAATTTTGTGTTCAATTACAAGTCATAAAACAAAGTGACAAAACATGTATAAAAAGATTTGAGCCAGGATAATTGAATTGTTTTCGTATTTATTTATCTTGACTGTTGTATTCCTTTCTCTATTTATTAAAAGTATTAAAATACATTTTCATTCATGTTCTCCATTTACGTTCAAATTGGTCAATGACAACTTTCAAGAGCAGCATACTCAGTTTGCATATTAAAAGTTAGAGTTTGTTGGCGAATAACTGCACGCGCTGACTGTATAATGAACAGACATTTTAAATACTGCACAAGGCCTCCTAGCCTGCTATGCAGACGTATTTTTTCACTCTCGTAAATTCGAAGAAAAAAGTAACGGCTGCTTACCCGAGCGCTTAATTAGTTTCCAATATGCACACCTCATTGTGTTATGGACCAATCAGATTTTACCTTCCATATCCTGTAAAGTGACGTAATGTTGCATTTAAAAGGTTCAGACAATACATTTGCCATTGACCAATCATAAGAGTGTTCACTGGCGCGCCAATTCACTAAAATTCTAACAATGGCTTTGACTGGGCAGAAAATAAAACAAACGTGCTGACGTCGTGCTTGCATATTGGAAACTAATTAAGCGCTTGGGTAAGCAGACGTTACTTTTTTCTTCGAATTTATGAGAGTGAAAAAATACGTCTGCATAGTAGGCTCGAGGCCTCCTGGCCGAGTGCAGTATTTAAAATGTCGAATTTAATATACAGTCAGCAAGTGCAGTTATTCGCCAACAAAACACGAACTAATTATATTCACTTTAGGATTATAGACATATATTCTCTTACTTTGTTTGAAGCAAGGAAGGCCATGCCATCAGCGGTCTCTTTTGCAAACCTCAGCAATTGTTCAGATGTCAGAGAGCTCGAGGGCTGTACATCCGGGTTCTTATAATACGTGTCTCTGAGCCCGCGACTTCTTCTCAGATAGCCCAGCAGGTCACCGTAGGGAATATACTCAAACAGTACCATGATCGGATCTAGAATAATCAGATGATTACTTGACATGGCCCTTAAGCAATATCCTAACAGTAACTACATTACTGGAAAATTTTAAATTGACAGAACATTCCCTACTAGCAGAGGGAAGAGGTTTCTTTTCCCTCGCCAGTTCGCAATGCGATTACGAATGAGATGGAGCAAAATTAAGCTCTGCTGGCAGGAAACATGAACTAGGCTATCTCTCGAGTGGTTTTCACGATAGCGTCTTGCAACTACAACTACCTACAGGATCATTTTCAAATTTATTTTCTTATCTTTCTTAATTGTGAGAATTGCGCGACAAAACAATATCTTTAAGAAATAAAAGATCTTCCCAGATTCTTGCCAGTTGTGGTTACATGACAGTGTCATTACCTGACCGCTGACCTGAGTCACACGATGGTTGGAAAATAAGTTAAACATAGGGCCCCTAAGGGCAACTCGTGGATGGTCAGTGAGCTATTTTGGTATATACGTCATCACCACTAAGTGAATCGTGGAAAAATAATACCATACCTGTCCAAGTTTGAACTGTCAGACATTAGAAATGAGGGAGATATTGGCATGTACTTAAAATCACATGACCGATTACATCATCGATACGTCATCACCACTAAGTTATTGATAGGGATTCACTACCATGTCTGTCCAGGTTTGAACTGTCTGGCATTAGAAATGTAGGAGACATGGGCATGTACTTAAAATCACGTGACGGATGACGTCATCGTTACGTCATCACCACTTAGTGATCGATAAGGACCCACTACCATGTCTGTCCAGGTTTGAAGTGTCTGGCATTAGATGGGCACCGTCAATACATCTTCTCCAGCATGACCAAATCTTTTCGAAACCTTGGACGGTCATTGAAAAAGTCAACGGCGAGTCGTCGAGTCAGAAAAAAACGACGAATAAATTATCTCGTATCTACCTAAACCCAATAACTCGTTCTGCACATGCGTGCATCCACGAGTTAAATTACTATTATGTGTGGAGTAAACGACCTATTCATAGCTTGATTACGTCTAGAACCTTCGCTTGATAATGGATAATTGTGTTGACGCATCCAGTCTAAGTAGTTCTGAACAAGGTTGTGTGACAAAGTTATTATTTAGTGTAGCTAAATCAAATTGATCTTTAATTCAAAATGCCCCGCTGAACTTTGAAATCACATAACGAAGAGCTTAAAACTAGTTTTTATCCGGTCCACATCGGCGCAGAATTGCGTTTTTGGGAATCTAACGCTAGCCAAATGTAACTTGCAAACGTTTTATCAAATATAAACAGTGCATGACCCGTAGGTCCTGACTGGCTGGAAGATCAAAGAAAACACATGTTTTTTTAGGATGGAACCTATGTGAATATACTATGTTATTTCAGTACATTTTCTCATTCGAGAATTCCGAATACAGAACTTCGAATTCAGGAATACTCATGATTGACTTTAAAACACTTTGCTTATAAACTGGCCATCTCTATCTACACTCACGCCATTCTGTTCAGCTGAGCTAAGCAAAACGCCGGTATATACCTCATGGTAGTGTTCCGTTCCATAGTCTCCCTGCATGATACTGTAAGACAGTAGAGAAAATGATTATGCAAAAGCCTATATATGGAACGGAATACTACCATGAAGTAAACTATATGCCAAAACGCCATTGGAGAGTCCTCGATACACAGAAAATAGCCCGAAGTACACACCATAAAACGATGAATAAATTAGCTCGGACCCCCTAACCCCAATAACTCGTTCTGCGCTTGCGCGCATCCACGAGTTAAAAAGGATCGTTGACAAAAGATTCAAACACAAGCGTCCCAATCCAACTTTGTTCGATCCAACATTGTTTGACCATTTGTCATCCCATGTTGGATCGTGTTTGTCATCCCATGTTGGATCGTGTTTGTCATCCCATGTTGGATCGTGTTTGTCATCCCATGTTGGATGGTGTTTGTCATCCCATGTTGGATCGTGTTTGTCATCCCATGTTGGATCGTGTTTGTCATCCCATGTTGGATCGTGTTTGTCATCCCATGTTGGATCGTGTTTGTCATCCCATGTTGGATCGTGTTTGTCATCCCATGTTGGATCGTGTTTGTCATCCCATGTTGGATCGTGTTTGTCCAACATTTTTTGCTTGATCAAATGTTGGAGGAAGTTTGCTTTTAGTCAAACGTTTCATCCAACAATTCTGTTCGACCAACAAAATTGTATCAAGAAGCGAGACACGCCTACACTGCTAGCCAATCAGGACTCACCATTTTTTCGTACTTAGGCTATTTCGCTGTCGTGTTACCGCAATATTTTTCTTTCTCTGTTTTTGAATTCCCGCCGCTAATTCTGTTGGTTCAGTCGTCTGTCGATGGTTGACAGCGTTTTACCGCCACCCCAACGTTTTAGGAGCCCATTACCAGGAGCGTCTATATATACTATACCCGTGAGTCAGCGTATGATCAGTTTGAGCTATTTTTAGAACATGTTTCCTGGGTAACTGCCTTCTGACTCTGCTGCGATCGTGCATATGCTTCCCGTAATTATCGAGATTAAGAATGATTTATTGTTCTTTGAGGTGGTTTTACTAACGCTGCATTGTCCTGACTATGGTTTGATTGGATTCCCAAAGTGTGGGCACGTGAACTCCCGTGAGATCTGTTCTAAATATAGCTCAATCCGGTCATACGCTGACTCACAGACCTAGTATGGAAGATGGACACTCCTGGTAATGGCTCCTGACAATGTTTGATAATTTGACCAGGCTCATACGAGTAAGCGTCCTTCATCTTTAGGCATCCTGTAATAGTTACATTCATAACTGGACTGTCAGCTGTTTGTTGTCGTTAACTGTTCCTATACGATTTCTCCTAGAGAATAAGTATTATAATAATAATAATAATAATAATAATAATAATAATAATAATAATGGTTTATTCACAGCCTATCTACAGAGTAGCTTTACATCCGTGAAAGGAAAACTAATGGTAAATTTATAAATTAAGTAAGTTGCTACACTATTTACATCAACTATATGGACATAACAAAATATATATATAAACTATGTTAACTATATAATGGTTGACAGTTAATGTAATTAATATATTAAACTATCGCCCATTAACTATTGGCGCAGAGAAATTCTCTCTTTTGCCCTGTTCATTAAAAAGAGTTTGACCTGCCGATGAAAATGATGTCTATCTCTAGAGGACCTTATATTTGCGGGCATTTCATTAAACAAACTCGCTGCAGAGTCCTGGAAAGTTATAACAATAAATTGCGAATTATATACAGGCCCGTTGACAGAACTCTGAAAGGGGGTTTCGTTTTTGAGCACCTTACACGACTCAAAAGGCTCGAGGTTCTAGAGGTTTCACCAAAATATGTGAGAAATATTGTCATGAGATCTTTAGGCATCCTGTAATAGTTACATTCATAACTGGACGGTCAGCTATTTGTTGTCGTTAACCGTTCCTATACGATTTCTCCTTGAGAATATGTACTATAACAATAAATTGCGAATTAATACAGGCCCGTTGACAGAACTCTGAAAGGGGGTGGTTTCGTTTTTGAACACCTTACACGACTCAAAAGGCTCGAAGTTCTAGAGGTTTCACCAAAATATGTGAGAAATCGTTTGAGGAGAGGATCTGGAATCAAAAGGCTTTTTTATGTAAAGAAAACATTGTAACACCTTTTTATAAGCTTTATTATTTATAACTTTTTTCATTTTTATCGTGAAAAATGTAAATTGCTTGTTAAGTCATTCATTGTGGAGATACAACCCGGCATCTTCGATCCGAACACAACCGCTGAACATTCGCGGACTCCAGCCTTCAAGATGCAAACGATAGCGTATTACCTGTAACTGTAACTGCGCCAAACAGATTGACAATGTTGTCATGGGAACCGAGCCCCTTGAGCAGCTCATATTCGGCCAACAAGTCCTTTCGATTTGCATCACTTGATTTGTCTAATAATATGAATAAAACTAATGTCATATACAATGAGGAACACTCATCTGTACAGGTAAATGTAAATCTCTAATGAAATTAACACTTTTGAGAACTCTGTACAAGAAATATGAATGAAACCGGAAGCCGAAATCCCTGACTGAAAGCGAGCGTGACCTTCGCACCACAGGCAGCCCAAGCTCTAATATCTAGCTAATACTTACAGCGTTTGTATGGGAATTTTAACGAGCTAGAAATATGAAAGAATTAATGAATAAAGTGCCTTACCTTGCTTCCATAGTGTATTACTTGCTGTCTGTGTGGTAACAGGGTTGATATGAAGCGATTTTAGCGAGTTTTCATTTTATCTGCTCCCCTTACTAAGAAAAAGACAAGGCAGCACACTAGTTTCGCGAGGGCCCGCCACTTCCACTTTTTCTTAGTAAGGGGAGCAGATAAAATGAAAACTCGCTAAAATCGCTTCATATCAACCCTGTTACCACACAGACAGCAAGTAATACACTATGGAAGCAAGGTAAGGCACTTTATTCATTAATTCTTTCGTATTTCTAGCTCGTTAAAATTCCCATACAAACGCTGTAAGTATTAGCTAGATATTAGAGCTTGGGCTGCCTGTGTTCGCACTCACTTGTGTTGAGAGCAAACGCTTAAAGTTCTAAGTTTCGTTCAAATTTCTTGTACAGAGTTCTCAAAAGTCAAATGAGTTCTCAAAAGTCAAATGTCATTCGAGATTAATCATATAGATTTAGGTGAAATGTGGTTGACAAAGTCGAGATCGGGATCAAAGAAAGAGGTACACGAGAAAAAATCTAAACATTTACAGACTTTGAACAACTGTCATGTAAAACATCTGTAAAACATCATAAAACGATTACGTTTTACAAACATTTCTCTAAATTTACTTCTCTGTAACATACTTTTAACATAATTATTCAAAGCCGGCCTGTAAATGGTTCGATTTTTCAAGTGATGACGTACAGTGAATGTATATTCTGTACTCTGCAGCAATATTCAGCTGGTTAATCAACAGCTTTGTCAGTCAAGTATTATACCATGAATCAAAAAAGCAACGTAAAGTCCTGCAGCTGGTTTCGAATTCGAAGTTTCAAACAAAATGTAAAAACAAAGTTCAATTCATTTTCTGTGGCTCATTTTTTCTCTGACTGGGATATTTCTTTTTAATATATTGATTTTACGTATTTTTTTAAGTATTGATACCGATTTCTAAAAGGTGATATCTTCACACGTGAAAATAACACTTTAAATGCCCTAGCCTTTATAGTAAGGGACGAAAACTGGTATTTCATCAATAATTAAGTTAAACAGTTGCAGTCGCAACCTTTCGTTAACGTTCAACCAATATGGCGTCGATGACGTCACGTGAAATCGAGCAATATCTCAAACAATTAAATATCACCACACATGAATGGAAATAGCGAAGCTAGAGCACGCTAGAGTTCTTACCTCTTAGCATTTTGACAGCCACTGTACCCAAGCCCACAACGAATGCTTTAGCAACCTGACAGAAGGCTCCCTTACCGATAACCTTCTCAACACATACATTCTCTCGTAGTACTTCCCAGTGCTGTGAGGTATCATCCAGGCATACAGAGTTCACATTGGCGTATGTCGGAACCGCGGACGAACTCCCGGATGGACTCCCGTATGCTCTCCGATAACAATCAGGGACATCCTCCGATATGTTGTCTTCCTGAGATTGAACTGTCTGTACAGATAGACATTTAAGACAATTAATTCCGAAATATTTTTTCATAAAACTCACTAAAATATTCAAAAGTTAAAACGTAAAACATAAATAACTACTGAAGAATGCATTTAATAATTATGAGCCTTGTTTTACTTTGATGTTATTTTTGGTGCTTGTTTTTACCTGGCAGCAATGCTAAATCTATCTTCTACTGCCATTTCCATTACCATTACCATTAGTTGCCATTACCATTAATCACCATTACCATTAATCACCATTAATTACCATTGCCATTGCCATTACCATTAACCATTGCCATTGCCATCGCCGTTTCTATTGCCATCACCATTAACATTGGCATTGGCATTGCCATCAGTTGTCATTGCCATCGCCATTCCATCGCCATCGCCACATCTCCATTGCCATGAACATTGCCATCAGTTGTCATTGCCATCGCCATTCCATCGCCATCGCCACATCTCCATTGCCATGAACATTGCCATCAGTTGTCATTGCCATCGCCGTTTCTATTGCCATCACCGTTAACATTGGCATTGCCATCAGTTGTCATTGCCATTGCCATTCCATCGCCATCGCAACCACCACATCTCCATTGCCATTAACATTGCCATCAGTTGTCATTGCCATCACCATTAACATTACCATTACCATTACCATTAACATTACCATCACCATTCATAAATTGCATTAACATTGCCATTGCCAATACCATTCATATTGACATTACAATTTATATTGCCAATAATATTGCCATTACCATTGACATTGCCAATAACATTGCCATTGCGATTACCATTACATTAACATTCATTACCATTGGCATTCCATTAACATCGCCATCGCCATCTCCATCGCCATTCCATCGCCACCGCCACCGCCACCGCCATTACCATTACCATTACCATTACCATTACCATTACCATTACCATTACCATTACCATTACCATTACCATTACCATTACCATTACCATTACCATTACCATTACCATTACCATTACCATTACCATTACCATTACCATTACCATTACCATTACCATTACCATTACCATTACCATTACCATTACCATTACCATTACCATTACCATTACCACCGCCATTACCATTACCATTACCATTACCATTACCATTACCATTACCATTCCATCGCCACCGCCATTACCATTACCATTACCATTACCATTACCATTACCATTACCATTACCATTACCATTACCATTACCATTACCATTACCATTACCATTACCATTACCATTACCATTACCATTACCATTACCATTACCATTACCATTACCATTACCATTACCATTACCATTACCATTACCATTACCATTACCATTACCATTACCATTACCACCGCCATTACCATTACCATTACCATTACCACCGCCATTACCATTACCATTACCATTACCATTACCATTACCATTACCATTACCATTACCATTACCATTACCATTACCATTACCATTACCATTCCATCGCCACCGCCATTACCATTACCATTACCATTACCATTCCATCGCCACCGCCACCGTCACCGCCATTACCATTACCATTACCATTACCATTACCATTACCATTACCATTACCATTCCATCGCCACCGCCATTCACATTGCCATTGCCATTATCATCCTAATTATACCATCATCCGCTGTGCATAGAAGCATTTAACCAAAGAGGAAGGTACACGGCTTTATTACTCACCACATTGGAACGATTGAAGTAGGCATTCAACTCCGTCATGTCTATTACACAACTGAAAAACATAATCCCGCCATCCACCCAAAAATAAGTTTGAATAAATATTCTAATGGTTTTAATTTCGCAGTTAAAACACTCCGCATGTAAAATGATGTTTAGAATTTAAGTGTTTTTACCTTCCTGGCTTTCTTATTGCTGAAGTAAAAACACACGAAAAGAATTAGTGCAATTAAAATCATGTATTTATATCACGTATTGAAATCACATATTTATAGGATGGTATTTAAAATCTACAGACTTACAAATAAAAAATACTACACATCATATCCCGAGATTGTATTTTGTTAATTATAACACCTGTTATCAGAAAATTAGCAACGTTCTCATCGGAAGCTGCTACCCATCGCCTGAGAGAGAAGAGGGAGGAAGAAGTTGAGAGGAGGGAAAGGCATGTTTCACTTTGATCTCAGACCTTCTCTCTGTGGGGGTGGGTAGCTCCCGGAGGGGGTGGGGGGGGGGGGGGGGGGGGGGGGGGTGAGGATATACTCTTGTTTATTATATATATGCAGCAGTAAAGGGTCCGGGTTTTATATAAAAAAATATATGAAGAATTCCATGTTGTAGACGAATCAGCTAATAAATCAGGGTTATTAACGAAATATCATCTTATTTTGGACAAAACGAAATAACAATAACTTGGAAATCCGGGTTTTAGACGGCTACATTTTTCTCGTAAAACCGGGTCGGTTCTGGCTCAATCTCGGTTCCTGGGAAACTACCCACCCACCCTCCCTTGGATATGCATCGTTCTATTAATGATTAACCATTACAGGTTAGGGTGAAGTGTGGGGGAGGGGTGGGGGTTTCCAAGAAACCGGGATTGGTCCCCGGGCCTGGACCCCATGGTCTATTGCTAAGTCTATTGCTAAGCAACGTCTTTTAGGTTTCATTGTTTCTCTTAAATAAGTATCCAATCGCCTATTTTACTGATGCTTGAAATGAGGTACGCTTTTCTCAATTTTGTCGCGTCGGCTGTGCAAAAGTGGCTTTCACCGCGCTCTGGGGACGTCAATTTTTTTTCAGAAAGTCGCGTGGTCTGTGCAAGAAAAGTCGCTCGTTTAGCTGCGGCTTAAGACATGAGTAAGTAAGTAAGTGACTTTATTTAAGTGTCAATGTATTTAGCTTTGCAACTAATTGGGGACACTAGTCCGAGAAGACGTGAAGGTCTAATCGTTTACTGTTGGATTATCTAAAGGCAGCACCTTCTAGTCAGTTAATTTAGGACCCCGAGTGTTGGTCCGGCCGGGGTTTGAACCCGCGACCTCCGCTCGACAGCTAACCGGGCGGCGGTCAGTGGTCATTTAACCGGGTGCTTCTTGGGGTTAGGGTTCTTTCTATTTCAGGGTATTGTTTTGCTTTAGAAAACAATAGTTTTCTTTGTTTTACGTCATGTGGTGATCTGTAACACCAAGAAACCCCCATTTAACCGCTTACAGTAGCCAAGGCATACTTACGTTCTGGTACTCTCGATCTCTTCGCACACAATACAATGAAAACAATCAGTAAGATGAGAAATACAATCCCTCCGATCACAGATAAAATAATGATCAAATCTGTTGGAAAGAAAGATACATTATCATTGCACACGCGCGTGTATTGGAGATTCTCTCTCTTACGTATGCTTTCTTGATAAAACCTAAATTAGATAATTCTAAAATCTAAATGCAATGAAAGTACAGTGGTATCCTGCCAATATTAGCTCAAGGCGCTCCACTTCCAATGGTAGTTCACTTCTTTTATGCTTTACAATAGACCTCTTTGCAGACTAACGCGGCCATGTAAAAAAAAGGACGCCCAGGGGATAAAACGTCTAGGGTCAACGAATCATTATGACACTTCATTAGCTTTAAGTGTTTTTGCCCCCCGGGCATCCCATAATTGTTTTCAACAAGGCAACTAATTTAAGACCGCATACAAAATCAGTAGCCCACTTCCGAGATATGCCTCACTTCCTACGTACAAAGGAGTCAATACGAGGCTGCGTGCATAATGTTTCTTGTCATGAACGACTGAGCATTATGCACGGAGCCTCGTATTGATTCCTTTGTATGTAGAAAGTGGGCTATTGCAGGTCCGTGGTGTCGAATCATGAAAGCGAGGTCGATCGGTGCAGGATTGTTATTGACCTGTTTTCTTGCTATTCCCGACATTTTAAAGTTTAGAATCATTTCTTAAAACAAAATGGTGAGGGGGGACTTATGTAAAAAGCTCCGATATTTTAAATTTTGGCGAAGATTATGACAGCTAGACCGACCGACCTCTCTTTCATAATTCGACTCCAGGACTCTGCAATGGATTTCGCATGTGGTCTCTTGTGGTTAAGGAGTAGATCATAGCATACCTATGGTACTACGTTCTGATGTAGGCGCTGGAAGAAAAACAAATAGTGCATCTTTACTCTTACTAGTACTTTAAATGTTTTAATGGACGAAAAAAAATATTGTTGTCCATTATTTCATCCGTTCATTAAAGCTCTTTGATTTTCTGTTGCAGTTTTTATCTTTTCGTATTTATTTGCGACTGTCGGCGACCCATCGGCGACCCATCGCACTGACGTAACGTTAAAGGTATTCCCATTAACTCGTTCACATTACAAACAGTCTCCGATCAAGTCATCGCAACCATTTGTGACTGTTTGCGAGTTGTTACGCTTATATAAATGGAAAACAACATTTAATTTAATCTCAACGCGATTTCACATGTGTAGACAAGGGTGTTTGACTTTGTCTATTGTCTAGCCAACTGATACAGATACAATAAACTGGAAATTACCGACAACTTCCAGCACAGTCGCGTCCGCATATTTTTAACAGAATCGTGAGTTTGGCTAAGATAATTCTCCCTTTCGATTCGGTTTCAATTGGAAAGACGATTAAAAAAGCTTAACCCTCCTATTTCTGAGGGGGCTCCCCCCCCCCCCCCCCCCCCAATACACGCACTGAGCCGTTGAGGGACGGCTCCGCCGCCTATCTTTAACACACCGAGGACAGGGAGTTGAACCCGCAACCTACAGCACGTCAGACTGGATCAGTTCTGTCCGGAAAGAAAGCTATACGGAAAACAAACAAAACAGCCAAAAAATACAATAAAAGCTTAGTACCAACTGTTACTGTGAAGTTTTTGGACTCTCCTCTGCCACTGCACCCTTGGCGGTTCTTGGCGGAAATAGCAAATCCATGGATAACTTCTCTTCGGAGCGTCATGTTACAGTCCAAGGATAAAATGTTCTGACGGAACTTTCGCCAGCCTTCTGTTGTGCCATTTTCGAATATGAGTGTTCGCCAGACGGAGTAGGAGGTGATATTACTGCCCCTGCTGTTAGGACGCGCCCATGTGAGCCTCAGGTTGGTTGTTATTAGTGTTGTGTCATTGTTAGTTATGACAGGAGCCAACGGAGAGAAGCCTTCGTAAAAAATAACGGAGTTGATCAATAAAAAAATGACGACAGAAGGTGGTTTTGTTTATCAAATCAAATATGTTGTTTATCATCGGATATTGAGGCTCATTAGGTCTCTAACAGATCCTGCTAATAATCCAATCATTCTCCGCACACTCCTTACTACATTCATATATTCTCTACACTCAACGCTCAACTCACGTGTTGATTTTTATGGAGGGAGGAAAACCGGAGAATCTGGAGAAAAACCCTAGGAGCATGGGTGAGAATCAACACACTGTCCGGAAGTCGAACCCAGGTCATAGTGGCGATAGAAAAGCAGTTACACGCAGCGCCACTAAGCTCCCCACCATATATGGGGCTTGCAAGGTTGGTCAGACACCACACAGCGGTCAAACGTCTGCGCATGCGTCAAAAGTCTTGCAACAACAACATATTCCAAAACAAATTCAAAGCGAGCCGGCGGCCGTCACTGTTCACAAACCCGCCTTTCAAACCTTGAGAACTTCTTTGGTAAATTACGAAACAATTTGGTAAACTCACAGTTTGAAGTTTGTTCAATTTCCCGTCGATGGTGAAAATAAAAAGTTTAACTTTCACGTATTTTTCTTAACTTTTGGGGGTAGAAGTTCACTGTAATACGTTTTAAGGTAAATTACTGACCGTAATACGCACGCGCAGACGTTTGACCGCTATGTGGTCAGACACACCGCCGCAAAACGTTATTCTCCGCTGGCCAAAAGAACGAAGGCTCTGGGGGTCAAATACAAGTTTCCGAGGTCTTAAACTTTTTAAGTAAATCATTTTCTAACTTAGTAAACTCAAAATGAATTACAAATTAAGAAAACTTAAAACTGTTAAAGTCTTTAAAGTAGTCTTGTTGTTTTGTTTTCTTTCAGTTTTGGCGGGAAACTGGTCGGACGCGCGCACCTGGGCTCATCAAAAGCGCATGCGCGTTACCGGGTTAGGGAAAGTTACACATTTCCTTGATAAAAACAAACCTAAAAGGAGACTGTCGCTTCTATTTACTTAATTATTCTCTATTTACCAAATAGATTCCATTGTGCCGTGCATCTGTCCCTTATAAGTCACAACGTGAAGAGAATAAAGAAGTGCGCCACGAGACGCAGTCGAGTAACTGATGTTCACGTTATGACGTCATCTGTGCATCTATAAGAGGACAGACGCACGGCAGAATGGAACTATTTGTTTTAGATAATAATCGCAAACTAAAAACTATGAAAATATCCGATTAAAACAAGTTGAGAAATTGGTTGCGCGCGCTCATGACGCCATGCATGTGTGTCCTCTAATAACACACGGCTCTTGGCCAATCAGAGTTTGCGTTTCTGACTGATTATTATATCATTATAGATCCAGTACATATGTGTACCAGTTATTTGCGTGGTTCGAACCGTAATTGTTTTTTGGGTTAATTTATTATGCCCAAGCGCAAAGAAAAAAAAGAAAGATACTTAACTGGCAGTATGGAAGGAATTACTGTTGATGTGGCAAATTTAAAAACAATAGAAAATAATGTTAATTATTGTAATGATATTATTTGATAAAAGTAACTATTATTATCATTTATTATCGTCATTGCTATTTTAAAATTTTATCATTTGCACTTTTATAAAAAAACAAGAGCCCATCTGGGCTTTCACTCGGGCCATATGAGATTGAAGATGAAATACACTTTCATTTGAAATCCTTTTAGTAATAACCGAAGGGAAGAATTATTAGCTGAATTTAGCAGTCTTTAGGAGTGGCCGGTAGCGCGGTGACATGCATTCTCTGCTCCCCTAGTATATATATTTCTCGTGTATGCAAATTAAAGAAGTTGACCTCTAACTTATTCATCACGGTGGGCATAAATGACCCCAAAATCGCCAGGGTTGGTTTATTTGTCTATATCTTCAAGACTTTCAACAGTACAATAATGATTTTTTATGGAGAGGTTTAGAGCGCTAAACAAAATAAAATGTTGTGTTTTGTGTTAACGAGAACATCTTAATGACGTCACAATGACGTCATTTATCCATTTATAATAGGTTTCTCCATATTTTCAAGTAGCCGTAAGATACTAAAATGTTAAATTTTTCAATTCTCCTCTTGTTGGGAACAAAGTAATCGAAAACCCTATTTCGATTGGTTAAGAGGGAGAAAAGTTATTTAATTTTGAAATTTCGTAATTTTCCCGCCAAATTTTGGCGCATCGCCCAGAATGCCGCGACATACATCCGGGACATTTTACGGGCAAGAGCGCTAAGTTCAAAAGCTATGCAACGAGTTTTAACGCAAACAATAGAGTAAATGGCCTAGAACTCTTGAAGGGGGCTACGGATTCGCTTATTTTTCGGAAAAGAAAAGTTGGTAGTAGGACAAAATCCACGGGTTTTTGTAGAAGAGATGTCAATTAAGAATTTGCGACTAAGAATAAATTCTGAGAGTGAATAAAAGCTTTATCGGTTTTGACTTCAAAATCGGTTATTTTTAATGTTTTTTGAGTGGACCATGGACTTTGAGGTCGATTTTCTCATCAAAGAATGACGTTATTACACCAAAATCCACGGGAAAAGTTAGTTTGGTATCTTGGGAACTAGTAGCCGTTTTTTCGTTGAAATCTGACGGCTGTTAGTTCTATCGAAATCAACATTTCTAGAACACATTTTGCAAACAGAAATTCGCTTGCTAAATTTGAATTTTAAATATTCCCGCGAGACCTCTGTTAACTTCTAAGCTCCTCCTCCATGAACAATAGCACACATACACCTAATTAAGCATTGAAATTGAGCTTGCAGACACAATGCAAGAATGGAAGCGGGAAGCATTAGAAGTTTTGGTCGTAAACAATTTGGAAACAAAAGCATTACCAGACAAAGGGCCGTAACCCTTATAACTTTAGGTTGTAAACAAGAAAACAAGTGTGTCCCACGAGTTGTATCGCACGAGACTTTGTAAGTCTTGAAACTATATGATTCAAAATAACAACGTAGGAAAATCCAAGCGCATCAAAATCAAATAAAGAAACGGATTTTTAAGGTCTTTAGCTGTAAAACAAGACGTTTCTGGTGTTTCTGTCTGCCCTAGAAGTCAAACTCTAAAAAAAAGAAAAAGCCGTCTTCACTCCGCGGTAGCCAGTCGGTAGCGGCACTGTTTGGAGTTAAAACCAAAACGTTCAGTAAAGTGAACATGACAAACTCGGAGAACAGCGTGAAAAGCGATAGCGCATCAAAATCAAATGAAGAAACGGACTTTTTTAAATCTTCATCTTTGAAATGAGACGTTTCTGGTGTTTCTGTCTGCGCTAGAAGTCAAACTCCTAAAAATGTAACGTCCTCCCGTCTTCACTCCGAACCGGCTAAGTGTGAAGCCAGAGCGGCAAAACGTTTGTAGGTAAACATGACAAACTCGGAGAACAGCGTGAAAAGCGATAGCGCATCAAAATCAAATGAAGAAACGGACTTTTTTAAATCTTCAACTTTGAAATGAGACGTTCCTGGTGTTTTGTCTGTGCCAGTAGTGAAACTCCTACAAATGAAACCTCCCGTCTTCACTCCGAACCGGCTAAGAGCGGAACTGTAGAATTCAAGCTAACTCGGTAATTAAAAGTGAACACGACAACCTCGATCAGAGAAGAACGTGAAAGGCGATAGCGGATTAAAACCAAATAATCTGTATCTTTAAAATAAGACGTTTCTCGTGTTTTTGTCTGCCATAGAAGCCAAACTCTTCACTCCGAACTGGCTAAGAGCCGCACTTGTTTGAGTTCAAACTAGCACGGTAACTTCTTGGCCAAGCGTCCAGAACGATTTTCTAGTGGGGACTTCATATAACGGGTATGTGCTTCTCAAGGTTTCATTTTGTGGCACAGAAGTTTCATCTGTCGATATAACAAGATTAGGATAATTACTAATTGAGGTTAGGGATATTGACATCTCCTTAACGAGCGTAGGGTTTCATTAGTCCCACACCGGAGAGTGAACGACAGTGATTGACATGTGCTTAATGTGATGTGGGAGTATGGTATTCCCACACCGATTAGTTAGTAGCCAATCATAGTCGTGTTATTGAATAATAATTAGTATTACTCGTAATTATGCAGACCTCAGTTAAACATCACAGCCGTAAGTACATGTCGCCGAAAACAATAGCATTCTGGGCGATGCGGGAAATAAACAGCATAAAACCATTTATGAAACATCAGTATTTCTTCAAATAACTTTTGAAGTCTTAAATATTATTACATGACAATCTAGAAACTTTAAGAAGACCTTAGTACCTAAAATCGTATGTTTTTTGAATTGAAATTTTTAATGGATAAATGCTTTCAAGGTTACATCGAAAAAACGTAAACGTCACTATGACGTCATGAGTATTTGAAAACGCCCTCTAAATATAGGCGAGTGAGCATTGTATCTATATTTTTTTACCAATGCACTTCTAACGCACTAAGTAGTTGTAATATCGAGTTTTTGTTTTTCTTTTACAGTGGAAAGCCCCATTTATGTAAAACATATACATCACAGATATGACGTCATGGAAATATTAAATCCTTAATAACTTCGGGAATATTTATCATAGAGACTTCAAAATTGTGCCAAATAAAAACACATCGCCATATCCTCGTTATAGCGTACTTTACTTTAAACGACTATTTAATAAGGAATTTGACCAAAAAAGGAGCATACTCTTATGACGTCACAATAATGTCATTATCTAAAACTAATTTAACCAGAACCTTAAATTTTACTTGTATAGTAAACTGTTAAATTTTTTATTCAATTTCAGAGAGCATTTAGGAAATTGAGCCATTTTATCTAATTTTGGTCACACTCAACCCTGGTGATTTCGGGGTCATTTATGCCCACCGTGCATGTACCGCACGCTTACAATTTAGTCTGCTGTTCTCCAGGTTCAGAGTACTAATAGATGAGTGTCTCAAATATATGTTTATATTTGTCCCATATTATAAGTTGTATCCTGTCCACCTATGATGGAGCTATCATATGATATATTTATCTACTGTTCATTCTACCCTGCGGCTCTTTATGCAGCTCGCTTCCAAATTATCAGGTATTTATTAACTGAAATGCCTGTTGGTTATATACCCTCCTTCCCAAAACTGATCTGCTCATTATATTACAGAACTATAAAGGGAACTGTTGGAAGCCTTTAATTTCTCGAACCAAAACCTCGGCCGTGAGAGGATTCTTGTTTAAGTTGACCTTGAGAGTTGAATATTGCTTCGCTCATCATAAATTATTCTGTGCGAGTGTTTATTTCTCCGGGGTATTTCTGACAGCCAAAAACACGCTCAAAATTATTTTAGTGCATGTTGGCCTACAGATCACGGTGTTTGCGCTGGTATGTATTATGACCGAGAGGCATAAAACCTACGAAACGTACCTCAAACAAGAATACCGTCCGATGGCAAAATCTATCAGCGCCACGAGGTCAACAAATCGACAAAGAAATGCAGATACCTTAATTCATGACCTGAGAAGACACTGTTCAGTTTCACTTTCACTCTCAGCTTTGCTCTTGAGTTTGAGTTCGGCTTTGTTAAAGACTTCTTATTCGGTTGTATGGTATTGTGCAGTATATTTGAGTATACCAATCCACAGAGATTCAAATAACAAAGCCGTGGCGAAAGAGAAGCTTAAACGAGAAATATTTTGTCCTCCTAGAAAAACACAACATCTTGCCCTTTCTATCGAAGAAGCCTTGGTTTCAGCAGAAAGTAAAATGCTAAATTCCAATTCGATATGTGTGGATCTTTGAGTCCTTCAGGTCCGGCGTCGTGTCGTATATAAAATCACAGGCCATCTGGGTAAAAAACGCGGTCCTTCGGCTCCGACAAGAGCGCCAGTTGCAATATCCTGAGCCTGTTGGAACGCTTTCGCACGAGTGAAGTCAAATAAAACATTAAACTGCTTAATTTGAGAGATGGGACTCCAAATTTGAGAGAGATGTGCTCGCGGATCCACCATTTTGATTTGCTGTATTAAATTATGTAAATAAATTAACCTGGCGAGAGAACGCTTGCTACACTGAATAAAAACAAATAACGACTTGCATTTTAAAACTCGTTACTGCCACAGGCAGCCTGAGTAATAAACGCCTTTGTAACTACTGTTATCAACAACTCACGTGATCGGTTGAGATATATGTTGTATTTATCACTCCCCAGATAGTTACTTGCTTCGCAGGTGTAATTTCCAAATTGGTCCTCGGATGTCACCGTTATTGTCAGCATGCTTAGTGTTGATACAGTGGGATTACTTTTGCGTGAACCATTTTTGTACCACGCGACCTCTGGTGTAGGATTCCCGGATGTACGACAGGTGAGGTTGATGACGTCATGTAACCAAGAGTTCCTTTTGATACTTGCGCCAGTTCTGTTGATTTTAGGTGGATCTGAAGTACAACATTTTAATCTTTATCGCTGCCTTTGGAATGTTACAATAAGACTACTCTAACCTGGGCCACTTAGACAACGAGAACTAAACACATTACAACTACAGTGTGACTACTGCAACCAGGACCACTTAGACAACGAGAACTAAACACATTACAACTACAGTGTGACTACTGCAACCAGGACCACTTAGACAACGAGAACTAAAACATTACAACTACAGTGTGACTACTGCAACCAGGACCACTTAGACAACGAGAACTAAACACATTACAACTACAGTGTGACTACTGCAACCAGGACCACTTAGACAACGAGAACTAAAACATTACAACTACAGTGTGACTACTGCAACCAGGACCACTTAGACAACGAGAACTAAACACATTACAACTACAGTGTGACTACTGCAACCAGGACCACTTAGACAACGAGAACTAAACACATTACAACTACAGTGTGACTACTGCAACCAGGACCACTTAGACAACGAGAACTAAACACATTACAACTACAGTGTGACTACTGCAACCAGGACCACTTAGACAACGAGAACTAAACACATTACAACTACAGTGTGACTACTGTAACCAGGACCACTTAGACAACGAGAACTAAAACATTACAACTACAGTGTGACTACTGTAACCAGGACCACTTAGACAATGAGAACTAAACACATTACAACTACAGTGTGACTACTGCAACCAGGACCACTTAGACAACGAGAACTAAACACATTACAACTACAGTGTGACTACTGTAACCAGGACCACTTAGACAACGAGAACTAAACACATTACAACTACAGTGTGACTACTGCAACCAGGACCACTTAGACAACGAGAACTAAACACATTACAACTACAGTGTGACTACTGCAACCAGGACCACTTAGACAACGAGAACTAAACACATTACAACTACAGTGTGACTACTGTAACCAGGACCACTTAGACAACGAGAACTAAAACATTACAACTACAGTGTGACTACTGTAACCAGGACCACTTAGACAATGAGAACTAAACACATTACAACTACAGTGTGACTACTGTAACCAGGGCCACTTAGACAACGAGAACTAAACACATTACAACTACAGTGTGACTAGTGTAACCAGGACCACTTAGACAACGAGAACTAAACACATTACAACTACAGTGTGACTACTGTAACCAGGACCACTTAGACAATGAGAACTAAACACATTACAACTACAGTGTGACTACTGTAACCAGGGCCACTTAGACAACGAGAACTAAACACATTACAACTACAGTGTGACTACTGTAACCAGGGCCACTTAGACAACGAGAACTAAACACATTGCAAAACGAAAGTAAAGCATTCCAAAATACCAATACTAGCATATCCACGCGATTTTCTTCATCCAAACTACTTCGACTTCAAAACTGGTCCACCAAATTTGCCATTAACTGGATCGAAGCTTGAGCAAGTTGAAATGCTATTGTCTTGTACTCGACACTGATTGGATCAAATAACCGTTAGTTGGAATGCTATTGTCTTGTACTCGACACTGATTGGATCAAATAACCGTCAGTTGGAATGCTTTGATT
The DNA here is from genome assembly GCA_030867875.1 of Actinernus sp. WN-2022. Classification (NCBI taxonomy): domain Eukaryota; kingdom Metazoa; phylum Cnidaria; class Anthozoa; order Actiniaria; family Actinernidae; genus Actinernus; species Actinernus sp. WN-2022. Next base: position 19,535,299 of record JAOWCC010000064.1, on the reverse strand, counting down.
TCATTCTGTAATGTGATTGGTTCTCGGTGTCTACATACACTATAAAGAATGCAGGTAAAGAAAGTTATAAAACTGCAAGGCCTTTGTCCTTTCAGTCATAAAACGAGAACCATGAACAAAACATAACGTTAACGACTTACAGTGGACTACAATAAACGTGATTTTCCTGGCTTTCTTCCCAATCCCATTGGACGCGATACAAGTGTAATTTCCACCATAAGTTCTGCGCATACTTTTGATGACCAGCGAGCCACTGACAATTGTGTCGTTGGGTAGTATCCATATGATAGAGGGCAGTGGATTCCCGGTGGCATTACATACCAGAGTGAATTCACTGCTTTCGTTTACTATCATACTACTTGGCATGACCACCCCGGGAGGATCTGCAGGTAGAAAAACGTACAAAAATGAAAACTTGCCTGGACACCTGTCCATGGCTGTTAATAATTTAGGATACTTTTAATCAGGCGTTACTTCCAAAAGGGTTCTAGCTTATGCACCTATAAATGTTAATCCCGAGGAGGGAGGTCAAGGGTGGGGACTTTATAGGCTTGGTTACCCCGAGGGGGAGGGTTTTTGACGTAGTATTCCTACCCCAGTTATTTGTAGGTAAAGTAAGGAAGATAGTGCAGCAAAGTGGGGCCGGTTTGATACTTTGACCAAAGGTGTTGTCCCAAGAGCGTGGATTGTGACATTTTTGGGACACAAAATGTCAAATCTCCACCCCTTGCCCTCTCCGTCGGGAGTAACATTGATAGGTGCATTGCCAAAGCAAGCTAATGCATGCGTTCTGTATACGTTTTTCATTTCACGCATTGAGCTACGTCCCCTCGTGTCTCGTAGCTTGTTATACATGTAGCTTATGTGTTTTTGTATCCAGCCTGAGCATCAGCTGCGTCATACGGCCAAGAGAGGAAGACAAAATTATCACTTAATTTCTCAGGTATTTTCTCAGTCAGTAGAAAAATGTACCCTACCGTTAGCTAACTGCTGTATATGTTTTGTACACGTTTTTTATCAACGGCTATATCAATGTTAAAGACTTTTAAAGCGTTTCCCATTTGTCTGGATAGACCGGATTGACCGGACAGACCGGACAGACTGGACAGACCGGACAGACCGGACCGACCGGACAGACCGGACAGACCGGACAGACCGGACAGACCGGACAGACTGGACAGACTGGACAGACTGGACAGACTGGACAGACTGGACAGACTGGACAGACTGGACAGACTGGACAGACTGGACAGACTGGACAGACTGGACAGACTGGACAGACTGGACAGACTGGACAGACTGGACAGACTGGACAGACTGGACAGACTGGACAGACTGGACAGACTGGACAGACTGGACAGACTGGACAGACTGGACAGACTGGACAGACTGGACAGACTGGACAGACTGGACAGACTGGACAGACTGGACAGACTGGACAGACTGGACAGACTGGACAGACTGGACAGACTGGACAGACTGGACAGACTGGACAGACTGGACAGACTGGACAGACTGGACAGACTGGACAGACTGGACAGACTGGACAGACTGGACAGACTGGACAGACTGGACAGACTGGACAGACTGGACAGACTGGACAGACTGGACAGACTGGACAGACTGGACAGACTGGACAGACTGGACAGACTGGACAGACTGGACAGACTGGACAGACTGGACAGACTGGACAGACTGGACAGACTGGACAGACTGGACAGACTGGACAGACTGGACAGACTGGACAGACTGGACAGACTGGACAGACTGGACAGACTGGACAGACTGGACAGACTGGACAGACTGGACAGACTGGACAGACTGGACAGACTGGACAGACTGGACAGACTGGACTGACTGGACAGACTCCCAGACTTTATGACGGGACACACTATTTCGAACAGTTGATCGCACACTAATATATACTTTAAATTCAAAAAGTCCGATTAATCAGGGTTTCAATGTCTAATCCGGCTGTCCAATTGATCCAATCTATCGAGTCAAATCGAAAGCGTTGTAATACTTCTGATTATCATTGCAGTGGGACTTTTATTGCTAATGATCACCTGCTGGAGAGAATGGGGAGACATATATATATATATATATATTTAGTACAGTTATGGACTGTTCTATATCCTTTTGAATTAAGCCGCTTGTCCATGTTATCTGCAAGATCCGTCCAGTGAAATGGTAGCCTGAGAAATAGCCACAATACTGCGTGCAACATAGAAGGTGCGGCTACCCCGTCACAATATTTTGGTCAGCGGTGAGCAATAAAAGTGGCATTTCATTGGCTGAAAGCGTCACGCCATTGCCAGCAACGTAGCAGGGATGTTCACACGATGCATTTGTTGCGCGCAATGTTGCACAAGTAGAACTCGATCCTACCGACAATGTTGCGCGCTATATTGCAGAAGTTGAACATGATCCTATTGACAATGTTGCGCGCAATGTTGCACAAGTAGAACTGGATCCTACCGACAATGTTGCGCGCTATATTGCAGAAGTTGAACATGATCCTATTGACAATGTTGCGTGCAATGTTGCACAAGTAGAACATGATCCTATCGACAATGTTGCGTGCAATGCTGCACAAGTAGAACTCGATGCTACCGGCAATGTTGCGGGCAATGTTGCACAAGTAGAACATGATCCTACCGACAATGTTGCGCGCAATGTTGCAGAAGTAGAACTCGATGCTACCGGCAATGTTGCGCGCAATGTTGCACAAGTAGAACATGATCCTACCGACAATGTTGCGCGCAATGTTGCAGAAGTAGAACTGGATCCCATCAACAATGTTGTGTGCAATGTTGTACAAGTAGAACTGGATCCTACCGACAATGTTGCGCGCAATGTTGCACAAGTAGAACTGGATCCTACCGGCAATGTTGCGTGCAATGTTGCAGAAGTAGAATTGGATCCCATCAACAATGTTGTGTGCAATGTTGTACAAGTAGAACTGGATCCTATCGACAATGTTTCGCGCAATGTTGCACAAGTAGAACTCAATGCTACCGACAATTGTGCACGCAATGTTGCAGAGGTGGACACCCGGAGCAATTTCACCAATGCCGGCAATATTACGCTCAATCTTACAGCTGTGTTCGTGCCTTTAGAGTTAATCACTTACACTGTACATTTACAAATGTGTGACTTCTAACTATCCCTACTTCATTGGTTGCTTCACAAGTGTATTTCCCAGTGGCAGATCTGTGTACATTGCACACTGTCAAACTGATAACAGCTCGAGTCGTTCCATTTGGTAGCCGCCATATTACATTGGGTTCGGGGTAACCGGTGGAGTTACAGAATAGCACTACAGAGGTACTCTCGTTCACTGTTTGATTGCTTGAAATTTCAATTCCAGGAGGGTCTGAAAAATCAATAACAGCTACGTAATTACTTTAAAAATCAACTAACGAAAAGTTTTGTTTATGAATAAAAGGGGCTGTCACCTGATGTTCGGTCAAATAAGCGTCTAAAATGTTCTGATTATACGAAACATACTTCTTGAACACTAAGTTATACGTAGCGATATAAATGTTTGAAGATAGATTAACATTTAAAGCTTGAAAACGCTGCTCAACGTATTCAAGTTTTTCATAATCGTAATCCACTTCCATCCTTGCCATCTGCAGCCAGATAAACATTTCTGTACTTTCATTTCACTTATGAAGAAGCTTTTAATAAAACTAGACCATTGTTTACAAGTCAGTTCATCATATATAATCATCATCCACTTCCATCCTTGCCATCAGTAACCAGATAAACGTTTCTGTAGTTTCATTTCACTTATGAAGAAGCTTTTAATAAAACTAGACCATTATTTACAAGTCAGTTCATCATATATAATCATCATCCACTTCCATCCTTGCCATCAGTAACCAGATAAACGTTTCTGTAGTTTTATTTCACTTATGAAGAAGGCTTAATAAAACTAGAACATTATTTACAAGTCAGTTCATCATATATAATCGTAATCCACTTCCATCCTTGCCATCAGTAACCAGATAAACGTTTCTGTAGTTTTATTTCACTTATGAAGAAGGCTTAATAAAACTAGAACATTATTTACAAGTCAGTTCATCATATATAATCATCATCCACTTCCATCCTTGCCATCAGTAACCAGATAAATGTTTCTGTAGTTTTATTTCACTTATGAAGAAGGCTTAATAAAACTAGAACATTATTTACAAGTCAGTTCATCATATATAATCATCATCCACTTCCATCCTTGCCATCAGTAACCAGATAAATGTTTCTGTAGTTTTATTTCACTTATGAAGAAGGCTTAATAAAACTAGAACATTATTTTTAAAGTGCCCATAACCCCATTGTTTTCTTCATATAAATTCTTAAAATATTTAGAGTAATTCTGCAAAAAACGTTTTGTTTTGCTTGATTGAATCCTTGATTGTCTACAATCTGTTGAAGTTTGCTAAAAAAGGCGAAAAGCGACCCGGCTCTTTTCACGACCGAGCGGCAGTACACTAATTAGAAGCATGGGTCTAGTACATCTTGCATTACTGTGTGACGCAAGATCGGGGAAACCTACAACAAGTGATATGGCTTAAAGTGCAAGCAAAGCCATAAAACAACATTGCCCCAAATTCTATTTCAAATATACTTCAGTTGTGTAAATTAGTTTTCTTTCAGAGGCAGGAGCAGAAATTAAACTATAATAAACGCTACCCGAATTGGGGGATTGATTCATCTTGTGATGTCACAATGGGAACCTACGGGATTTTATTATAGTAGTTTTATCTTGGGAGGGAGTTGATTCATCTTATGACGTCACAGGGTCCATGAAAAGTAACCAAAATTTGGGACTAATTGCCAGAAATGTTACAAAATTTGCAAGATTATTAATACCTTTTTGTGAGAAACAAACACAATAGAACAATTTATTTTTTTATTTTTTTGACATTATACTTGCACTTTAAGTCACTCGACCAAGACCTCAAACTGCGCGGTCGTGAAACAAATTGCGCGGTACTTTAATCACGATTTAAAAATCAGGAATTATACCGATTTATCTTTTTTATTTTACTTTCGTCCTCAATTTTAACCTAGACTTTGAAAATAAGTAAAACTAAAATGGGGTTTCAAAGATATGCTAAAAATATCTGAGTTAATCTCTTGAAGTACCGGTTAAGTTGTTTCACAGAATTCGTTTCACATAATTCTTTTCACTGAAGAATACTCACATCGCACATAGACAGTTGTCACGTTACTCCAAGTCGTGTTACTGACATTTGCGTTACACATGTAACGCCCCGCGTCTTTCCTCGTAATTCTTGGAAAAGTTAGATTTGCGTTCCGTGTCAACACGTGACTACTATTCTCCTCCTTTACCCACGTGACTCGGAGCTGAGAACTAGCTGGCCAGGATACGTTACAATAGACCCACACTGATTGATATTCATTTACCGTCTGCGGCCCGGCTGGCACGAAATCGATCCTCCCAACGTCAGCTGTGGGAGAAAAGGTAGTTAGATGAGAACGGCCCCCGGGAAGGAGGGGGAGGGGATTTTACGATAAATGGTAGGTATGTGCGGCCACGCGGCAAAACGTTATGCTCCGCTGGCCGAAAGAACGAAGGCTCTGGTTTCAAATTACCGAGGGTTTAAACTTTTTAGTAAATAATTTTATAACTTAGTAAACACGGATCAATCACGATTTCTGGGAAACCCACAACCTACAGTTCACCCTAACCTTTAATGATTAATCATTAAACCCGAATTTCCAAGTTATTGTGAAAACAAACCAGGATTTTCTTTTCATTGGTCTATATGTGTTTTATCATAAGATTGTGCAATTCATAATTCATGTATTATTTCGTAATGGTTCTAGTTTATTCGATACATTGTCAGCCTCTTTCCTCGAAGAAGGCCGTGCCGATCAAAATATTGGAAGAAAAACTCTCTACTGTTGAATCTTGTCTATTTATATATATATTGCTGATCAGATCTCTACACCCTAGGAGATCCGGTTGTTTATCATTTCGTCTGTGGTCCCTCCAATTTTCCTCCGGATTTTCTCCCTGTTTGATTATTCTGAATCGTCTATAACCCGGAATTCGACATATTTTTACGAAAAACCGGAACCGGAAATCGAAATTAGGTTCTCAAACTCATTAATAATTCATGAGATAGTCATCCAATGGAGGAACTGTATTTGGTCACATGCATGGGTCTTGATACCGGGTGAAACCCTTGTGTTTGATCATCTTTCCAACCCTAGTGATCAATATTTCTTAATCATCATATTCATGAACCACTAACTAATTACATACTGATGAACTACAAGTAAGCAGCGAAGAAGTAAAGAAATAAAGAATGACATAGAAAGAAAAAGTCTGCCTCCACTGGAGTTCGAACCACGACCCTTCCGACTGCTTGTACTAACTCTTGTCCACTACTCTACTAGTACGCTAGTTGAAATCACTGCCATCAAAAAAGAATAATAAGCCATCTATTGAATAATTAGATACAACAGTCAAATGGTAAACAATACTTGCTAATGAAGTTTGAAAAGAAACGTATGTAAATTGTCGGTTTTGCATTCGCATGAGAAGACATGTCAAGCACTCATTGTTCGTCTTTCATCAATATTTGGAACCCCTGATGAAAGACTCCAATTCGTGTTTGACATAGTTCTTCAAACCCGATCCAGTAATAATAATAATAATAATAAATTTAGTATTTATATTGCGCGTGTTCCATTGGCAGATGCTCACATGCGCATTACAAATGCCTATAGGCTGACGTATATACTAATCCTAACTAAGTAATGTGTATAGTATATCTAAATCTATCATAATTGAATATATACAGTATATAAATATAGACGTGTTGTATATAACAATGGTAAGACGATACTATTGTTGAAATGCTTTGCCGAAAAGATAGGTTTTTAGCAACTTCTTAAAAGTCGTAACACTAGAAGCATTACGAATGTTAGCGGGCAGGACATTCCACAGTGTGGGTGCCGCTACCGCAAAAGAGCGGTCACCCAATGTGATCAATGTTCTCATTCTTGGTCGCTCTAGCAGAGGTTCTTTAGACGATCTAAAGTTATATCTTGAAGTAGTCTTACATTTGATAGGTTCAGTTATATATGCCGGAGCGAGTCCATTTATAGCTTTGTAGGTAATAAGTAAGATTTTAAAATCAATTCTATGTTTAACGGGTAGCCAGTGTAGTTTATATAAAATGGGAGTAATGTGATCGAACCGACTGATATTACAAATGAGTCTAGCCGCAGTATTCTGCACACGCTGAAGTTTGTGCAGCTGATTGGCTGGCAGGCCATAGAGAAGGCTATTACAATAGTCTAGTCGACTAGTAACAAAGGCGTTAATTAAGATTCGCACAGTGTCAAAACTAAGAAATTTTCTAATTCTCCTAATGTTAAATAAGTGAAAGAAAGCTGATTTACAAGTCTTGTTAATGTGGGTGTCCATTTTCAGCCACACATATATATTACGTCATAAACAAAAGTGATTATCAGCCATAAGTTAGCGGAGGCCTAGCTTATTCTGATTTAACTTCAATTCCTTGTCATTCCAGTCAAGTGTAATAGATCGTTTTCTGCCCTGGCTGATTCGCACGGCCGAATAGCTTCAGTCGTCCAGCACCGATCATGAATACGGGAAGGCGAATCCCAGCCGCGTCCGGAGCCTCAACATTCATTAATCTCGATCGGTATCGTGTACTGCTGGTTTGCAATCAATCCACAAAGACGTGGCGGCCATATTGGTTGAATCAAACAAATAAATATTTTGGTTTCATGGTTGATTGAACGAGGAATCTTTCGTCAACGTCAACTAAGATGGCGGCGATGACGTCACCTGCAACCCAGCAATTTGACAAATATATACTAAGCATTTTCAGCCGCGTTATATCGTGGCTATGTTATAATGGCTTGGAAATCGAGAGAATGCATTATTACTCAGTGTTACTCTCTCTCTTCTGGTAAAGTTTTATTATTATTATTATCGTAATGCCGCACCCAAAATCCTTTGATGCAAGTGATGGAATAAATCCCATATCCCACTGAATTATGTATGCAAGTGGCCATAACTAGTGACTTGCATACGTAATTCACTGATTAGTATGCGATAAATAGTATAACTTTCATACAAATCAGTGGATTAGAGAACTTACCGTGATTATGGGATTTAACATTGCTCGTACTGCTTAAAGTGCAACTAACCCCTTTTGCAATTTTTATACATATGAATCTTTGAAAGGTTTTGAGTACTTCTGCGAAGAAATTTTTGGCTTACAGAGACTACTCTATGTTCTATGCTTGTTTAAAATGGTGAAATTTTGATCTTTCCTGACCCATGACCGCGTAAGAAAAAGCCTGGGTCGATTCTTGATCTTACGTCATCCAACTCATTCGACTTTGCAATAATTTGAATAAATATTTAGCATTTACTCTAAAATAACTGTTTTCTTTACTAACAACTCACAGACTGTGTATATTCTCTATATATCGATGTTGTTGTGATGGAAAGGCGCCATGGAGAATAATGCATTAATGAGGTGACGTAAGATCAAGAATCGACCCAGGCTTTTTCTTGCGCGGTCATGGGTCAGGAAAGGTCAAATTTTCACCATTTCAAACAAGCCTAGAAGATAGAGTATTCTCTGTAAGCCAAAAATTTCTTCGCAGAAGTACTCAAAACCTTTCAAAGATTCATATGTATAAAAATTGCAAAAGGGGTTAGTTGCACTTTAACGCCACTCGAGCTTCGACCTTTACTCGCAATGTTAAATTCCATATCACACGAGTGGCCATTGATTAACCCTTACTTATTATCGTCGGCATCACTATTATTATTGTTATTATTATTAATATTATTATTATTATTTTATAAATCCCCAATAATCCGAGTATAAATAACCCGCACCTTATTTTTTATACTATACTTTCCTAGCTTATTATTGATTATGAAATCGATCAGAATTGGTGAGAAAAAAATGAACGATACCATGAATGTAAAAGGACAACATGAACATTACACCGCAGAAAAATACCAAAATAGCGATGACGAAAACAGGGATAAGGAGATTTCAGTTTGGCAGCTACTGGACCTTGTTGTCTTTTGCTTTTCAGTAATGAGTCGAAATAAGAACGTGAGAGAGTAGTATGTCAGTGGTTAATAAATAATAACTATTGATTGGTTGACAAGTATGACAAGTATGACTACACAGACATCCAGTAATACACTATGGAAGCAAGGTAGGGCATATTTTATTCATAAATCTTTCGTATTTATAGCTCCTAGAATAAGGTCGTTGAATTCCCATACAAACGTTTATATTTTAAGTGATTATATTAGAGTTTGGGCTGCCTGTGGTATGGCAGTCGTGACACTGAAATGGTTTCCCCGTCAGTTGTTTTTGTCCTTCTGATCTAATCAAATTACAGAATTACGGTACGACAGTCTTGCCGTAATTATGTCCCATTCATACGAACTCAAGTCTGCTCTAAGTTGAAGATCTTTGATTACATAAGACTTATCCCTCTCTCCTCCGCAGAGGTTCTAGGGAGACTGGAAAAGAGACTGAAATGGGTCCAAACCGCTGAGTAAGCGCAGGCACAAAAGAAGTGCCCTTTTTTTCTCTTTCCCTTCTTTTGCGCCAGCGCTTGCTCAGCGGTTTGGACCCATTTCAGTCTCTTCTCCAGTCTCCCTAGAGCCTCTGCGGAGGAGAGAGGACTTGCCCGGTTTGCCGAGAACAAACACACCAAATCAACTTTGCGATTACATGTGACTGGATAGCTAGCTTCGAGAGATCGAGATCCCGGTCAACCGTATCAGTTTTCCCATGCAATCGCGTTCACCGGACCAGCAGTAGTTTTGCTTAAAGGGCTGGGTCACCTGGTGCCCGTGCGCAGTAAGTATGCTCTTGGGGTAATTAGCATATAATAAATATTCAAACCATTCAAAATTCTTCTGCGATCGCAATGGTTTCTTTCGCAAGCAACAGTAGCATTGTGTCTGATTGGTCAGTTCAATGAGAAGTCATTTCTGATTGGCTGAGGGTAAGATTGAAACCCTTTCAATGTTAGCGGGTAGATTTTGTGTAAGAAAGTAAAATTCAGTTACGGAAGTTCACCTCGATTTATCCGAAAAAACAGCAATGAAATTCCGGCTAAATGTGTACAAAAACTCTTCAACTCGATCGTCAAATGTAATACTAGGGATTGTTTACTTGTCATCGTCATCGCTTAGGACAATCTGGCGCCATTTCTTGTAAAAATCGTCAACATTTTGCGAAACATGGTTTTGGTCCCGTGTTGACTTGAACGCTGAACGGACGGTTTTCAAATTTAGTCGTCGTTCCTTGCCTTGCTGAACGGAAAACTCCCATCGTTTGGAGTTCTAAAGACTTGTAAAGAGAGTTGGAATTCGCCTCCTTTCATGATAATTGTAGTGAAGCCTTGGTTCGTTCGTGAAGTGTTTATAAATGCTTCGCTGGAATAAAGTCAGTGAGATAGCTTGGCTCGAACTTCGCCGTTTCCTAAATAATTATTTTTGAAGAGCCGACAAAGTAGCAGGTTCAGCTAAATTTCAGGTATGTTTTATTACCTTGTTTTGATTCTGGAAAACGTTTTCAGGTGAGTTCGGGTTGTCCTTTGTCTTGGCTTTGGTTTGTTTTGGTTTGTGCTCAGAAAAGTCGCAAAATAGACTCTTTCTTTTCTTTCATTTTGTCCGTTTTATAAAACATTGCTTTTTAGGAAAAGGTTTTCGGCAATGTTTATCTTCTGGCGTTACTTTTTGTTATACCTTGAGTCAAACGCGTCTGTTTACACTAAACGTTTCGTGTGGAAACAATCTCAATCAACTACTCTTGGAAGGCCGAGTCACTACCAAAAGTTTGTTTAAGTATATAGCAGCATGTTGGCTTTTCCAGTGTCGGTCATTTGTTTTTTCGTCTATTGCCTCAAGGCAGGCGTTTTCTTTCTTCCTGCCCCGACTCGTTTACCTCCCCTTCCTCCAGAGCCTTCATTCATCACAATTTCGAACAAAAAATGTAAAAATGAAATGCTCTATATTTAGAATGAATGCTAAACAAAACTTTCCTATAAAAAATATGTTTTAGAGGTTCGAAATAAGAGCGATGGAAATGGATTCCTGAAAGGTTCCTTCGGAGGGAGGTTTGATTTCGTACTCCCGGAGTCGGAAATCAATTTTGCCTTTGGCCGTGCGATAGCCTGGTAACGAATGAGCGCTGACCCAGCCCCTTTAATTCCTCGCAAAATGCGTCAGTAATTGATCCTTCTTTCGTTTTCTGTACAGACAGAATATCAGTGAAATTGAAGCGTTAAAGAAAAAATATCAATCAATTGCTGGATGATAGTGATCAAGATTTGTTCTCTCACTGTAGCAGCTATTTTGATAACAACGATATTGCCCGCCAAACCGTTCCAACGGCTTTTAATTAACCGGGCTGGCTCGCTTCATATCAAAAGTGCGCTGAAACACATCTCGGTAAAGCATCCGTTAGACTGATTGTCAACCTCGCTTTTGAGGATTGAAGCCTCAACGTGGTAAATTGTACTGAGCTGTTTAAGGTCTCCCGGGAAGGCCTTTATCGAATGAACAACTCTAGTCCTGTAATTTGCAAACGACCACAACACGGATCGAAACCTATTTGATAATAAATATTGTTAATGCTGAATCTTTAGGATATTGCCAACACACAACACAAGGGAACTAGTACTAAAGTAGATTTACAGCGTGGAATTGAGTAGTCGTATAATCAGTTTATCTACATATTAGTACCGCTCTAAGAGTGAAAAAGAGGTAAGAAAATCGTCAAATAAAAGTGATATATCCTTTCTTAACCACAAACATAGAGTAAACTAGATACTAAACGCCTGGCGCCTATATACGGACTGTAAATCGGATTCGTGATTTCGGGGCCACCGTTCACAATAAAAGGAAAAATTGGTAATTTTATCATTTCGTTTTGAGTATTTACCTTGAATGTCATTTGTTTCGATATATTGGTATCTTTTTAAGCAATTCGGTAAAACCCCGGAAGTAAACTCCGAAATCCACTTCCCCGCCCTCGGTATCAGCCCGACTAAACTTAGAAGTCTCATGGTTCGTTTAACCGTGTATAACCCCCAGGATTGTATTAGGCTTACATGACTGATTTGCTAATACTGAAGTGATCAACGGTTCAATTTATAAGGCATAAGATTATATTCAAGTCTTATACCTTTACTTAACGTTCCTAAACAAATGTTTTTCTCAATCATCGCAAAGTGCCGTGATGACCGGCAGATACTGTAGTCCATCATTGATCATTATTTGCTTGTAGTTATTTCATGTAATTATCTGTGATCGATTCAAAGATAATTTCCTTGTTTTGCAATCACCTGACGATGCTGTCTAATTGATGTTTCAGCTTCTTTAAATGACCAAAGGAATAAACTAAAGGGATTTGACAACAATTGGTGAATTTCTACTGTTTCTAAAACCTTTGCTGGTTTTGAAGACATTCATTTGATGTATGCATTACGATCCAGATAAAGGTCAAGACATATTATAATATGTCAAAGTGACTACCGTTGAATTCCTTCACAAAGCGGAAGCCGTTAACTTGGTTAACTTGTGCTTTTCGACCGTCAGTCCCGCTTTCAGGGCTTAGTTTTCTATCTGAGTAAAAGAACTACGAACGAGAGGGATTTTCATTATTTCTATTATAGCGACTTTAGTCGAGGCAAAGCCATTTAATTACAGGAAGATCACATTTAACTGATGCACAAATTTGGGACAAAGTGAAAGGCTGTAGAACCAAGAAAAAGCTGCTCGGATTAACGATTAACACACATAGGCGTAATTCCAAGGAAATGAAAGCCTATAAATCATCTAAACACGAATTGTATTCGGCCTCATAAAGGCAGCGAAATAACATTCGATCAGCGAGCACATCTGGCAGCTTTACATAAAACACATATTAACAGCTAACACATAACACATAACATAACACATAACAGAGTTTAAGCGGCATTTCTGACAGCTTTATATTAAGCACATAACAGATTTACCTTGCGATTGGCTCACCAGAACTGTGGCTAAACTCAGGGAAAACAACGAAAGAAGTGCGCCTTCCATTTCCGCGATGCCGTCGACCATGATACATCACCGAGACCTCATTTTCTCGAAATGATCGAGTTCCGCTTATGACCTGATATGAGATGTCAACGGTTGTGTGACAAATCCGTTGTGATTCGAAATACCTAACTTTTCACTTTCGTCTTAACTTATGACAAATTTCTTTCGTGTCGTGATCGTGGCTTTGAGCTAAGCCTATATATATCCTTAGGTTGAAAGCTAGTTTAAAGTTATAGGCTTACCCATCTCGACCCTGAAAGAGAAAATGCCGGGAGTACCCACGGCTGCCGGTGGTTGGTCCTGTAGTGGTAACACAGTGGACAAGTATGCCGAGGTCCCACTCAGGGCAACATACTTTCTCTTTCACTTCAAGTTATATACTGATAAAAGCGAATTTCGCATTCCAGTCGGTATTGCATTAATTGTTGTCAACAAGCTAATTTTCTCTGTTTGATCTGACTGCATGCATCAGACTGGGACAACTTTGGCAAAAGTGGATTTCTGTCGGCAAATTCGAGGAAAAGTTGGTAAACACACTTTTCTAGATGAAAATTATGCACTGAACACGAATATTTTGTTTACCAAGCTGGCTTCGGCCATGAACCATTTATATTAGCATACGTAATTAAGACATGAAAACGAGGCTATATGTTGTATCTCGTTACAGAACACTCTAAAACGGTTGGAATTTCACTCAAATCAGCGGTTGACAGATGCAGTATGTTTTTAGAGGATTTTGTGTTTACTACATGCTGATCACGTGATTTACTGGTCACGTGACTCTTGAAAACGAGGCTAGAGGCTATATCCTTCTGATTACGTGGAGGGAGGTGGACACAAGTTCTCGAAACCAGGAAAAAGAGTTGAAAACTATAATTATGTTCTTGTACTGTATGAAAATACAGCAAGTGAATGAATTGGAAGTTATCGTAAAATCCATGGTAGGTTTTGGTCACATGACTGGAGTTTGGAACATCTGGAGTTTGGCTGACCAGGCATCTGGATACTTGTATTAGCTGAGTAGGAAGTCATCGAATAAAAGTATTGGTGGTATTAGGCTCCCACAGATCGCGGACATATGCGGCATGTCCTGATGTCAGCATCTGAAACGCACCACGGCAGAAAAAACATTCTTGATATTTCACATCTGCCCTCGCCCTACAGGAGCAGAGACACCAAATTTCACATCAGCTGTTTGAACAAACCTTTACTAAAAAGATACTAAACCATTTTATTCTACGGCTGTACCATTCACTGTCCTTGGTTTCCGATCACGACACCATTAGCATCATTTTGGCAGCGGCTATCTGTAGTACTTCTGCATTTGCATGCTCCTGTGCATGGCAGTCCTACATTCCGGCAGCTACACTTCTTTGATTTGCATCCCAATTTGCAGTCACAGTTAACCATCTCATCACAGCTTTCGGGTACGGGGGCAAGTACCAGGTTGCCATTCAGGTTTGTCCAACCCATAGTCTCTGGAAGTAGGGTGGTAGGGTGTGTAACATACGCTTGTTTCCATGTCATTGCTTGGAAGTGCGCCCTTCTAATATGCCATCGCGCTGCATCACTCGTCGGCGGAAGAGCTTTTGGTGACCGGCATCTAGAAAACAACGCTGTGCGTGCTCCGTTGCGGCTCTCTACGTCAGTTACATTGTATATTCTGCAAATGAACTTCTCAGCGGATTTACCTGTCGGATCATCCAGGTCACCATTTCCTAAGTTTCTCAGCAGATGTGGTGGTCTGTGAACATCTTCCATGACGCCTTTCTTGCTATGGTCAGCAAAGTAGGAGACTGTATCACAGCCTGTTATCGCATGAAAGGAGAGAATGGTTTCTACTACTTCAGGAATTGTTTTCTTTAGACGTTCACGAATCATATGAATGGGCAGATACTTAGGCTTCTTAGATGTCCCAGCTCTCATCCACAACTGCTTGCAGCTCATTTTGTTGAAGTGCGACACTAAAAGGAGAAACACATCTGTGTCTTGACATGAGACGACAAGGAATTCATTGATGTGTGAAGACCTCCAAGTCGTGGAATGAGAGTGTCCTTATACTATGGTGCCACCCATTTCAGTTCCATGAGTTGCGGGAAAAGAGCCTGATCAACTGTCAGCACAACGTGCTTCTGATTAAACGATTCGGCAACTTGTACGATTCATTGTACGACTGTATTTAAAGTGTCAACATCATGCGCTGGAGGCAATATGATTGGCATGTCGCCAGCTGTACATACTTCAGGGTCTGTCTCAGAATGTTCTTCATTGAAGCTTGTCCAGCCACCCTTCGGATCCTCATTTTGCCGTTTAAGGACAAATGCCATGTCTGTTGCCTCTGCCTTTAAAGCCGATGGACAATCTTTGATTGGTTGTTTGAACCATTCCTCTTTAACATCTACCTTGAACTGCGATTCATCGGTACCTTCTCTGATATACGCAGGTAAGATAGCATTCATCTCATCTGGGACTTTGAGGGTTGCACTCTTAGTCGGAATATTGTTCTGGAGGAGGCCAACTGATTCTGGATCTCTTTGCCAGGCTGCATACTGTGTTGCGTGAAATGTGTTTTGCCCGTCAAGTGTTTATGTTGTCAGCGGTAAAATGAATAAATCATCCTTCAGCTAGATTTACAGGGATCACTGTAAATTACAGGGATCACTGTAATCTGCGTTCATTGTTGAAAGTGGGTGCTTGGCGAGGGCAGTATCGACTCGACGAACATCCTAGTAGCTGATTGTATGACAGGCATTATGAAACATTACTACCAATTTCTTCGCTAGCGTCGCCTGATGAAGACTACTGCCAAGACCAACGTGTTTGGGTGTCAATCTCCGCCCTCCACTCACACTGTACACAAGATCCTGTGCGATGCTAAGCACTCTAGTTTCCACAAAATGTTCTTGTTTTCTCACGCGAGCATTTTGTCGTGGATTCGGCTGTTTTTCTTCGTCGTCAACAACATCAGCGCTGTCTAGATCATCATCGTCATCATCATCAATGACGTCACTGTCGTCTTCCTTGTCATCGTCATAACAATCACTCAGCCCATTCTCAAGGAGAGACTGTCCACCACGCATAGGCCTTATGAACATATACAAACTCTCTGGGACACATATGATACGGTATCTTCCTTGCAGACGTTCAGGCCCTGGTGCGTAGGCTACCCTAATATATCACAGTGAAGCTTCAATACCACATGTACCATCGAGAGAAAATCATCCCTTTAATCAGGTTGGTAGACGGAGATTACAGGCTCTGACTTAGTTTGTTGATTCAAAACTTGTGAGACAGGAATATGACAGAATTTAATAGGCACTAACACGACTTCTACATGAGGGAGGGATGTCAATGTTTTGCTCAGCAGCTAGGGAGCAGTAGCGGAGCCACACCTCCTTAAGCTCCAAAATATGACCTTGTTCTGCAGACTTTTTTAATTCATCTATAATCCACAACAGCACTGCTCCGCTTTCATCTTTTGCTAAATTTCTTAACCGAGATACATTTCTCAGGAATTTCTTATAGCAATTTGGATGATATTTGCCCTCAGACGCGATTTGGTCATTTACACCTGCCACAAGGAAAGGTCGTAGTCACACTTTGGTCCCTCAAGTATCTGTTGACTCATGTTGAAAGTTGTTACTGAGCACAGTGTTTCCTTTTTAGGCGTTTCCCCATCATGACAAAACATGCATAGTTTCCAGTCGGTCGAGTGAATTCTGCTGCGAAGTGCTGAGTTTGCAGTCACTCCTGGCGGCGAAAGCTTATTTGAAGAATAGAGCGATTTTCTTAATCTACTTATCAGTATACTTTGCATAGCAGCTCGTTTGCCAATGTAATTCCTCTGCGTTGTTCGTCTCAGTTGCATTCAATATCCTGTTGATTATTTCTGTGTTCAGATGATTCCTTCAATGAACGAAAGCCTTGCCGTGTTACGCTAAACAGAATATCCTTTTTTCACAAATAATACATTCACTGAAGGAAAGAGTAGGGGCAGATCTTTTTAAACTCACACGTTCTTCCATATTTTTTTTATGTTATCATTGTAATCTGTTAACACAATCTTCCACATGCATGGAGCTGTCACATTCAACTAGCTCGAATTAGCAGCCAGGCAACTTTACTTTGTCTGACTGGGACTGTGGTGTGGGAAATGTAATTTGATAGCAAACACTTTAAAAATCGAAACTATTGAATGAAACCGACATTTTCTTGAATGAAACCTACATTTTCATTTTCAGAATTTTCTTCTTTCCGAAGTCTCAGCGCCTTATTTTGTTTGTTTATTCAATTTCGATTCCTTTGAGTCAAGGCTTAAAGCATGTGAATTGGTTTGTCTGTATGAAAAAGTGTTGCATTTATTTACAACAATTATTGTTGTAAAGGAATGACAAAAGTCGGACCAATTATTAAAATCTAGCACATTGTAAAATGTGATTACCTTTATATTTTTTTTGGACGAATTTTTCCCGAATTCAAGCTATTACGGTAGTCAGTGGACGTAGTCCCCATAAATGAGGTCTCGAGACCACATCGTTTCGATGTGATAAACCACCCACCATCAATTTGTATTCTTGAGAATGAGAAAATTATAGTTAGCTGATTTGGGAAAATATTTCGATTCCAAACTGGCTTTAAAAAAAATAAAAACGGTTTAGCCTCGTTTCCATGCCCGGTATTTGGGTCCGTTTTTTAAAAGCCAGATTTCAAGGTTAAAATCTCAAAATCCAGCTTGGTAAACAATTTTTTCGTGTTCAGCACATGATTTTCATCTAAAAAAGTGTATTTACTAACTTTTCCTCGAGTTTGCCGACAGAATTTTAAATAGCAGCCTTTCTCAGAATTTGTCCCAGTCTAATTAACAATTAGACCCGCAGCCCGAAAGGGCTATGAGTCAATAGCCCATGAGGCGCAGCCGAATGGGCTATTTAACTCGTAGCCCATGAGGGCGAGAGGTCTAATTGTTTTAGTATAAATTAACTAGTCGGACAGTAGAAATAATAGAAAAAAACAAATTGAAGTTGAAAAATGTTATTATTTCGTGAAAATGCGTACGGTTTTTCTCTACCATGGGCTATCACAAATAGACCTATAGTAGCGTAGCCAATCAGAATGCAGGATTTGTAATAGTCCACTAGTTGGTTTATACTAATACATGTGATATCACTTTCAGCGTAACGGAACTGATATGATAAAGAAAAGTAGAACGCTATACTGGCTATAAAAACGTACTGAGTTTGTTCGATGCTTTTTCTCAGAATAACTTGCTGGTTCGTTATAGTCTTTTACGAGATAAGAAATTATCTCATTAGCCCTGTTTCCAATTATAGAATAAATAGTCACTGTTCACGCGCATTTTCACAAGCTAAATAAAATCAAGACAAAAGACGAGAAATAAATTTGAGAGAGCACACATCAAAGACTCAAAAACACGTTTGGGTTTAAACTAAGATTTCCTTCCCGAGTGCCATGCACATATTTGTTATAACAAGGTTCGTTATTGCTAAAAGCCCGAGTAGAGACTTTAAATTAAAACGGATGCTTCCTGTGCCCTAATATAATTTATTACACTATTAATAAATCATACATACTGTACATGTACAACGTATGTCTTTATGTCTTATAAATTACATTCAAAATGTTTTTTGATAAACTGATTTGCAGCTATCTCTAATAACAGTAATAATTTTAAGTCATTAAAGGAATAATTATTGGTGATATTTGTTCCAACAGTAGGAAAATTAACTAAGAGCAAATGTTGAGTGTCCAGTCTGCTTAATGTGATGTACCAGTACTACAATGTATTGAATCTTGAACAGTCCATGTATATGTACAGTAAGTGTATGTTGTGGTTTGATATATACCTGATCTAACAAACTTCCTGCTGATACAAATGTTGATCTTTCTACAATTTGTTGATAACCAACATGTTCCATCACTGTTTTTAAATGGTTGGATTGTATGAAAATTTGACAAAATGAATTATTAATATGCTTATACACTGAAAAAGCGCCGGGATTTCAACATAAATACACCTGAACTTAATGGCGAATTTAGCGACTTTTGCTTTAACAATTTCAGGACATGCTTTAATACACTGTATCACGCTTGAACTTGAAGTTCACAAATTATCACTTTGCTGACAGTTTATTTGTATCTCAGTTGAGAGTATTCTTTTGAGCATTCTTATGAGTATTTTTTGAGTATACTTTTCAGCTATCGCTTTAAATATATGAGACAGCACTGAAGTTCAAAAGTGCTCGTAAAGAGATTTTTGTGCCTTAGAACTGTCTAGCGTCGTAGTTACGACTGTATAATGACAGTGTATAATGTAAGTGATGTGTAATACTGAGCACAAGATGCAAAATACAAAAATATCAACAGCGAGCGAGAAACTGAGACCTCTGGGTAATATTGTCATCATTCACACCACCCGCCTCGAAATGTAGTTGTTGAACAAAAAAGATTCGCGTTGAGCAATGCAGGAACTGCTTTCATAAACAAAACGTCTATGATACTTCTTGTTACTCGCATTTCCTAACACACTGTATGTTTTCTTGTCCATCCTCCATCAATACTGCAACGCTTCGTGAAAGGTCGATTATACCCTCCACAAGCCCTCCCTCGGGAAATATTGTCCATCGAACAATGGGCTCCTGTGTAATCTGATTGGTTAACGGCGAAAAAGCTCGACTTGAAAAAAAAAACACTTGCGATTTAAGACTCGTGCCGGCCAAAGGCCTGGTCCGAGTAATAAGGTCAATAACCTTCGATACGGACCTCGTTCTCGTTTAATAAGTGGTATTTATATTCTACAAATAACTAGCTATATTTATTGGTTTAGATTTCAATTTTTTGAATATTTTATCCAAGTAATGCAAGAGTGGTGTAATAATTGATGAAATTATCAATCCGGTGATGTATGACTGCAAAGTGCCACAACAAACATTTATTATTATTGTTACTATTCCAGGTGGTACCCGCAAAAACAACCCGGCAATGGAAAGTATATAACTTCATCAATAATAGACCTAGTCAGTTTGTCTGTTTGTTTCAGATCACGTCGAATAGTTCTCCAGAGGATTCAGTGCTTTATTTTCCAATTATATAGCAATTGGTATTCATTTCCTCTTGGGATACAGAAAATCAAAAAAGCATTACTCAAGGGAAAAGTCAGGTGGTCTAAATTGGGACAACAAACAGGCAAGCTGACTAGGTCTATTAATATCTGATGAAACAGACTGGTCTTACAAGCAGCCTTTCTCCTGGTTATCTAAGACCACGATACAAGGTGACAATGCTCTGTACCGATATGGATAACCTAGGACTACTTATATAGTCAGTAATAACACTGAACAGTATCATCAATAATAAATAAGTCAGTGATCAGTTACCCGTGGTTACGTTTACAAAAGCGAGTTAAAGAGACGAGTATGAAGGCGCAAAACGCACTTAATACCCGGGTGGGGAAGATCAGCAGAATGTCAATGAAAATCGTCATTGCATACCTTCTTATTTGTGGGGCATTCTGTCATACAGAAAAGAAAAAGATGGCGGAAAAGTATCCACTAATTCTAGTTTCCATGGATGGAGTAGGATGGCAATTTTTGGATAACGATATCACAGACACACCCAACTTTGACTTTGTATCCAGGACCGGTGTGAAGGCCAAGAATA
This sequence comes from Actinernus sp. WN-2022, assembly GCA_030867875.1. NCBI lineage: Eukaryota > Metazoa > Cnidaria > Anthozoa > Actiniaria > Actinernidae > Actinernus > Actinernus sp. WN-2022. Next base: position 19,514,475 of record JAOWCC010000064.1, on the reverse strand, counting down.
TGATCACCGTTAACCCTACTAGCACGTTTCCAGTACACATGACCTACCTAACAGGTCTGTATCCTGAAAGCCACGGTATCGTGGACAATAGATTCTATGATCCCGTTTACGACGAAACATTTTATCTAGAAACAGACTGTACCAACTTTGATCCCAAGTTCTACAACGATTCAGAACCCATCTGGCTAACTATGCAAAAAAGGGGAAAGAGAACCGGCGCCTACTTTTGGCCATCTAGTACGAGCTATGAAGTCAGACCAACCTTCTATGCAGACCATATTTGTAAGGTGAACTGTACCGATTTCCCCGGGAAGAAGCTGGTGGAATTGAGAAAGAAAATTGGTCTCAACCACTGCAAGTTTGATTGGTATAATGATCCGTATTGGCACCGAATCGAAACAGTCGTCAAGTGGCTGAAGTCCGACAACCCTCCTGAGTTGGTTCTACTGTATTTTGAGGACGCCGACTACAAGGGCCACAAATTTGGTCCTAAGAATCGTCTTTACTGGCAATCGCTCGAAACAGCAGATAGATATGCAGTTGGAGACCTCATAAGGAACTTGAAAGAGGCGGACCTGCTGGACAAAGTCAACCTCGTTTTCATATCAGATCACAGCATGATTGAGACTTCCAACAAAAAACAAATCGACTTGTATGACTTTGTTGATTCATCTAGTTACCATGGCCCTGGTTTTTGGGTTCAACCAGACAAACTTGAAGAACTGTATAACAACCTGACGAGCGTGAACAGTTCTCATATGAAAGTGTACAAGAAAGAGGACGTGCCCGAGAAGTATCACTCTAAACACAACAGACGATACCCACCATTGTTCCTTGATGTCGAGGTGGGCTGGACCACTCGAACGAGTTTGTACAATGCTACTAAAGAGGGGGACTGGGTATCTGGCAGTCACGGCTGGACACCAAATGAGGAATTGGGTGCTATTTTCTACGCTAGAGGCCCCTCCTTCAAAGTAGGGTACAACTCTACCAAAACCCTCCAAGCCGTGGATATCTACCCGTTGCTGTGCCACCTGCTGGACATAGAGCCACTTCCTAACAACGGCACCCTAGAAAACATGAAAGAGTTTCTGAGGAAGCCCCGTCACAGTCACGCGGCTGTCGTGAGATAAATGTCACGCTGCTTGTGGCAGTGTTAGAGCGGTTTTCAGTTCAGTGTAGTAAAACCAAACGCAAATTACCCACAGCCAGCCAATCATAGGAGCGAGTAATCACAAGTAACTCATAAATGGCTTCCCTGTGAGCCAATGACAAACCAAAGCAAAACCAAAAGCAATTTGCGTTTGGTTTTACTTTGGATTCTGATTGGTTGGCTTACTTTCTCAGCCAATAGGAGAGCTTAGTAAACGCAAAACCAAAACACTTCCGACACTCAATTCAAATCCGCTCTAATGACTAAAGTAATGATGTGCTGAGTGATTTTGTCAGGTATTGGAAGTGATGTCCACTTATAAATAACTCAATACTCAGATGATGTGCTAACCTAACAGCATTTTACAAATTCTATTTATTGGTTTAGTTAAAGTTTATTAGTCAGTTCAAGTACCACTACTTTTTCGTCTTCTTCCAAGAAGACAAACTGTGGCGGAAGGCGGAAATATTAAATTGAGTTCAAAATGTGGGACGGCATTCACCTTCTCGGAACCTGGAATAGTACTCGGGCTATCCAAACAATAACCTAAACCCTAAAACAATAGCATTCTTTGTTAGTGCAATACAAATGGGATCCAATAAAATGCAAGGTTTCTCGCCGGGTGAAGTCCTGCTGAAAAAAGTTAGCAAAGGACCTAATAGACCGGTTCGCGCTCATCGTTGCATGATGGGTAATCAGGGCAAACATGGCGGGAAATACAGTGTTTGTATGAGAATTCAATGTTGAATTTTTATCCAAAAAATTACGAACTAGAAAAATCTTGTATCCCAAATCGAAATAAGGGCTGTATGTGTTTTCACTATTGATTTTTTTAGGTTACAATAAGTAGTCTACGCTCGACGATCTTACTTATTCTAACCTAACAAATCAATAGTGAAAATACATACAGCCCTTCTTTTGATTTGGGATACTAGATTTCTCTAGTTCGCATTTTTTTGGGTAAAAATTCAACATTGAATTCTCATACAAACACTCTATTTCCCGACATGTTTTCCCTGATTACCCATCATGCAACGATGAGCGCGAACCGGTCTATTAGACTACGAATTCGTGACGTCGCTCTTTTAAGGCATATTTCTATTCCAAACTTAGTTTGTTCTTTTCTTTCCTTTGTTAGAACATAGTAAAAATTCTTGCTGTACTATATAAGTTCGCGCGAAGGTATGTGTGTGGAAAGTCGCCTCGCGTGTTGTTGTGTCGTAGTGATGCTACGTCCACTGAAAATATGACCCCGTCGACACGTATCGTTCTCGTAGCGCCTGTTTTCATATTGTTTCAGGCCATTAGGCAATTGTTTTCTATTCCCTTGAGGACGGAGAACAATACAAAAACGATACGAAAACGGATACGTGTGGACGTGGTCTAACGCTACCGCAGGACCGTTCGAGTAATGGCGACACAAAGACTCAAGATTCGGAGCCCAATCGATTCAAACGTCGAACTTTTCATGCTCCGAACGCAATAGCTGTTATTACGGCTGAGCGGTTTCACCCATCAGTCCTCATGAAAACGAGGCTTTCGGGTCAAGTCACGTTGAAAGGAGGTCACCAAGAAGATGATGCCCCAAACTATTATTTTCCAAAGAAAAACAAGAATAATTGTTAAGCGGTGTCTGTCTTTGGCCACTGGAGTGATTTGACGGAATTTTTTTACAAGGCTTCTTGGGTCCGTAAAGTCAACAACTCACACGACAACTCCTCTTCGCATTCAGCCTTATGTCTTATGAAATCGGTTAGTCCATCCTTAGGTCATTCAGCGTCTTACAATCGCTACTAGTGCATCGAATGAAGAGACAGGAATGATAAAGCAGAGTAAAACGAGGATATTTCATGGAAAATTTCACTCAAACAAGCTCAAAGCTGAAACAGCCTCAACGAGTCGATGACCCGATAAGATGGGTGAACTGCTGTCCGTTTTATGGTATTTGGCTCAGCCGTAATAACAGCTATTGAAACAATACATACGGCGCATAAAAAGTTCGAAATTGGAATCGGGCCTAAGACGGTTTGAACAGGTAAAATAGAGCGGTTTTCAGTTGAGTGTAGTAAAATCAAACGCAAATTACCCACAGCCAGCCAATCATAGGAGCGAGTAATCACAAGTAACTCATAAATGGCTTCTCTGTGAGCCAATGACAAACCAAAGCAAAACCAAAAGCAATTTGCGTTTGGTTTTACTTTGGATTCTGATTGGTTGGTTTACTTTCTCAGCCAATAGGAGAGCTTAGTAAACGCAAAACCAAAACACTTCCGACACTCAATTGAAATCCGCTCTATAGCAACTTTACTTTACAAACTGAGGCAAAAACGTCTCAAAATTTGATCTTTAATTGAGTTTTATTACTTTTACTGAGCTATTAAGGACTAAGTTCAATTTGTAATTTGTATTCTTTGCTTTGGTACACTTAGAAGTCGTTTTTACGGAACATGATATTAATTTGAAATTTATAGTTCTCAATAAATACACAGGCAAGCCTACGGATGGAGCTCCAGCAACCTCATGACCAGGGCCTTCTCGGTCAGATCCAAGATGGCGGCTACTCCGAGAGACGACCCTGGTAAAGGCTGAATCACGTGACCAAAAATCTCCAGAAATCCTTGGAGATTTTAATCACGTGATGTGGGCATCCAATATGGCGGCCAAGCTAAATATGGAAATGTTAACACGTGCCTACAAACCATAGGTATCCCAATCCGGAGTGAGCGAGATGCGATTAACGGTATTTCCACGCGGCGTACGATGTGGTGAAAACAGGTCTACTAAACGGCTCGAAATGGAGTTTACTTGGATAAAGAAACAGTGGAAGGGTGTCACAATGCTACTAGGATGTATCTGAGCTAGAATAAAATCCTAAAAAGCGGCGTTCATTTTCCGTTAGCGTTGAAGCGAAGCGATCGATAACATATGCTCAGGTTAAACGGCTTCTCCTGGCTTTCCCACTGATGAAACTTACCAGAAAACTACCCAGTAATACACTTCATCTATTGCTCTACCTACACAACGTGGTTTAAGGTTATTTAAAATCGTTTTATTGATCAAATTTGATAAATTTAAACTATATACGAATCATCTCCGTGGTCTCAGCCCGTTTGGCCAATAAAAAGCATTGTTAGGCAACATTTGCGTCATAACCGAAGAGCCAATCAGAATACGTGACAGTTCAGCCTTTACCAGGGTCTTCTCTCGGAGTAGCCGCCATCTTGGATCTGACCGAGAAGACCCTGGTCACGAGGTTGGAGCTCCAGTCCACCGTACCGAAAAAAGATGGCTGCTGTACATTTGACCACAATTCCTTGCGAACCTAGCACGGTCAAAATAATACGTAGAAATCATCTATTCTCTTCAATAACAGTGGATTGGTAACAGCATTTGTACTGACTTGTTTTTTAAGATTTAAAACCTCGCTACCACGATTTTATAACGGCAAAGGATTGTGGGTACAAAAAGTACGAGTCGCCATATTTTCGGTGCGGTGATTTTACAGTGAAATATAATCTGATATGTATTTTAGAAAAATAATACCAGAATAAGGAAAGAAGAGCTAAATGAAATGACTTCCGTGGCAAAAAAATGAAAGAAGAGAAAACAACCATATCTCGGCCGTGGTCTTGAACCCACGACCTTGCGAAAGGGGAACTGCTTTAAAAGAGCGCGCGCTGCCATCGCAACACAAAGCGATTTCCGGTTCGGCGGAAAAGTGCTATAAATCAGATTCTAACCTAACAAGATTCGTGACAACCTTACTGCTACTGAACGACAAGCTATAGACCAACTTAAGCAACGCCACGACATAATTATTAAACCCGCGGACAAAGGTTCCGGTACAGTAGTTATGGACAAAACTTGGTACATCAACGAATGTTACAGACAACTTAATGACACCAAATTTTACCGACAATTAAACGAAGACATAACGGCTAACATACAACAACGTATCACTGTATATGTTAACAGAATGCACAGTGACAATTTAATCAACGACAAAACCAAACAATACCTTATACAAACAGACGTTACCCCAGGACGCTTTTACATTTTACCTAAAATACACAAACCAGGCAATCCAGGACGCCCCATTGTATCATCTAACAGCCACCCTACTGAACGTATATCCCATTTTGTTGACTACCACCTTAAACCTTTAGTTGCTAAACTACCCTCTTTTGTCAAAGACACTAATGACTTTCTCAACAAACTCCTTGCCATCGATAATTTACCCGCTAACACACTACTAGTTACCCTTGATGTCTCATCACTCTACACTAACATTCCACATAATGAAGGGATTAATGCATGTGATCACTTTTTACGTACTCGCCCCCATATTACCATTCCTACTGGCACACTATGTGACCTTATTCGCATGATTCTAACCATGAATAACTTTTCTTTTAACGATAACCACTACCTTCAGATTCACGGCACAGCCATGGGCACTAGAATGGCCCCTACTTTTGCCAATCTGTTTCTTGGTTTTTTCGAAGCCAACGCCCTGGTAAACGCTCCATCTCAACCACATACTTGGCTTCGATATATCGATGATATTTTTATGATCTGGACCGAAGGTCCAGACAACCTAAAAATATTCATCGATTATCTTAATGACATTCACCCTACCATCAAATTCACCAGCTCACACTCTTCTACTAACGTACCTTTCCTTGATGTTAATGTTTCTTTAAACAATGGTAATATCGAGACTGATCTCTATTCTAAACCCACAGATAAGCACCAGCATCTACTTTATTCATCTTGCCATCCACAACATACCAAAAAAGCCATCCCTTTTAGCTTAGCCCTCCGTTTACGACGTATCTGTTCTACTGACGAAGCTTTTAAGCACCGCACTGCTGAGCTTATCACATACCTCATTAAACGAGGCTATAACCGTTCCTTTCTTGCTAGACAAATACAACGCGCTGCCGACATCCCTCACGCTTTTGCTCTACAAACCAAAGACACACACAATTCTAACCGTATACCTTTTGTTATTACTTATAACCCATCACTCCCTCATATTTCTGAAATAATTAAGAAGAACTACAGCCTGCTACACTCCTCTGTCCGCTGCAAGAAAGTCTTTCAACACTTGCCACTTGTAGCCTTCAGACGCACCTCTAACCTCCGTGATTTACTAGTTAAAGCTAAACTCCCTTCTAACTCGACTGATCCTCAGCTCCCACCTGGCTCTTTCCGCTGTGGAAAGAACTGTTCTACTTGCCCCTACATCTGTGACGGACAAACCACTTATACTTTCTTCTCTACCGGTGAAAGACGCTCTATCAGAACTAATTTGACGTGTAACACAAAAAATCTAATCTACATGATTCAATGCAACCGCTGCAATTTACAATACATAGGTGAGACAAAACGACGTCTGAAAGACAGATTTAACGAACATCGACGGACCGTAGACAAGTCTAATAACATATCTAAACCTACTACAGCTGCTGAACATTTTCTCTCGACACCTAATCACACTGCTAATGACATGCAACTAATCCCCATCGAAAAAATGTTCTCTAATAGAGATTCAATTCGTAAGGCCAGAGAAGCTACTCTCATTACACAAGCTAGAACACTCGTACCTTATGGTCTCAACATCCGTGACGAGTCATACTAGCTGGTATATATATAACCTCATTATCTTGTTATTTCTATATTTATAGTGTCAATCATTTGTCATCTATTTCCTGTATTTCGTAACCCATATTTCTAGTTAGTCACGTTCGCCAATGTAATAACATTTCTTCATATTACCTGAAGAAGGCTGGTTTGGCCAGCCGAAATATCGTTATAAACCTCTAAAATTTACGTTGTGTCGGCTTTGCTATTTTTAGTTTTATGTATTCAGCCGATTAGATCAATCACTGATCCAACGTACACCAGCAGGATCGTCGTCCTCGGTTGCTTGCATTCTATTTATAAATCAGTAGAGCTGGGGCGAGCTGAGGGCGGTCGGGCGGACGAAAAGACAGCATTTTTTTCGCGGATCTCATAATGTGAGACATCCATAAACTTCATTCTAGCCTTTTCATGCATGATGTAATCCATAAAACTATCCCTGATACATTCTTAGCCATGTTTACTCCCTTAAATGAAATTCACCATTATGAAACAAGACAGAAAAACAAACAAATATTTTTTCTGGAGTCCATTAGAACTGACTACAAAAAAAGGTTTATAAATTTTAACGGCATTAAGATTTGGAAAGAAATTCCTGACTCTATCAAATCAGATAAGCGTCACTTATTTAAACAAAATTACACAACATACTTAATAAATCAGTATGCTGGCCATGCATGATTAGTTAATTAATCTATTAGATGTAATATACAGCCTTACCCAAGCAAAATAATTTATAAAATTCCCCTCTCTTCCTTTTTCAACCCTTTGCAAATTCGTCTCTTTGTCTTTTGTGGTGTGTAAAGGGGGTCCCGGCTAGATAGCTTTCGTGGTTTTTTTCGGGTCCTCCTACTCAGTCTTTTATTTGTTTATTACATACTAATTTGTAACTTTAAGAGTGAAAGAAATGTTGTTGTTGTTGTTGTTGCCCCGGTCGCGTGGGGGAGGTCTGTATGGTATAATAACCGAGGTCGGAAAGCACATGACCAAGGTTAAGATTCTCCAATAATAAGATTTTATGGGTAGGGGGATTTTTTCTTTATTCACATCGTCAAAACGCGCGTGTAAGACTCAACTGGGTTACTAAAAATATCTTGTGATTGGCCAGTTTGAGTACGGTTTTCAGTCACGAAATCGTGCAAGAAACTTTCAACCCAAACGAAGGAAAATCCCAGCAAGAGAAGCACTAAAAGTGTCAACAGTTCATTTAAAATGATCACGGGGAAATACAACAAATTTGATCTTGTGGAGGCTGTTCACTTTAAAGGAGCTATGTCATGGTCAATTTCCATATTTCCAGCATATTTTCGAAAAATTGGAAAGACCATGAAATACCATGGAAGACCATGAAACACCATGGAACATCGTGGAACACCATCACGGAACACCGTGAAATACCGTGGAACACCATGAAACATCGTGAAACACCATGGAACACCGTGAAACACCATGGAACACCGTGAAACACCATGGTATTTCCATATTATGGAAAAATACAACGTTGAAAATTCCAATTTCTAGTACAGCATTGTCCCATGGAAATCGTTTTTTTTACAGTGATGTAGAGTGATTATTTGATTCGGTGGCTGTTTATTGGCTACAAACAGTTAATGAAAGTGTCCTCCCTGAATGCTTGATTGAAATGATATGCAATACATGTATTTGCCTTGAATAATACGTCTATAGAGGGGGAACATTCCAGGCGGCTCTCAATACCGCAACACCGCAAAAAAATCCGAAAACACCGCATCACCGCATGTAACGTTGACAAAATACCGACACCGTGCAATTTTTTTTTTAAGAGTTCCGTGATTTACATGGATTTGACTTTGAAAATAAACGTTTCACCGAACACCGCAGGTTTGAAAACACAAACAACGCACACCGCAGGATTTGAGATCACCGCAATATGGGATTTAATTCACCGAAATACCGCACTAACTACTGACCCACACCGCAACACCGCAAACCCCAATGTCCCCCTCTCTACACACAGTTTGTTAGCCATTGTTGTATATTTACTGTGATTTTAACCATCACACATGTGCGCGAGGTTAGTCAGTTCATATGACAATCACTCAAAATATAACTGTGTCCGGTTCGGACAGCCTTTCAGAAAGCACGCTTACATCTAATGTCTAGCCTTCAAACTTGTCAGTTTTGCAGGAAACAGTCATGTGTTGATAAACAATGAATCCATCCATTACTGGATGACAAACAAACTTCCAAACGCTATCGATTGGAGATGAAAAATAGCATTTACAGGTTTTGCTAATAACACTATCGATCTCGTACAAGTGCCTATAAATAAATTAAGTCAGATTTGTAGCCATCCAGTACAACCACGTGATCGTATTCCTGCAAAAGTCCCATTACTCCAAGAAAAAAGGTTTATGCCCCCCACCCCTCCCCCCCCCCCAAAAAAAAACACACACACAACCAAAGCCATTTGCGGTGTCTCATATATACGGATGACTGCAATTTATGAAATAGTATCAAAAGTTGGCTTGCCTAGATGGCTTGGGAAAGAAAGAATTTGGAGACTATTTAGACTAGTCTGTCCCGCGCCTATATTTACGGAAGAACGATTGCGTATGTTCAGAGTGTGAAAAACGCAGATATTTTACCATACCTTAACCGTACCGTAATTTTAACATACCTTAACCGTACCGTAATTTTATGATACCTTATCATACCTTAACCGTGCCGTAATTTTATGATACCTTAACCGTACCGTAAGTTTACCATATTACCATAACCCTACCGATTTTAACATACCTTAACCGCGTACCATACCGTAATTTTATGATACCTTAACCGTAGCGTGAGTTTGCTATACCTTAACCGTGCCGTAAATTTAACATTCCTTAACCGTGCCGTAATTTTATGATACCGTAATATTATGATACCTTATACACCCCATTCCAATATGGCGGATACACAACTTGCGCGAAATTCCCGCCTCATGACCCTCTTGACATCGACTTCCGCCTAACTACCCTCGTTTTCGTGTCCCGCCCCAACGCTCCGGCCGTGCGAGTCCGCCATATTGGAATGGGGTGTATGATACATTAACTTTGCCGTAATTTTATCATACCTTAATCGGCGTAAGTTAGCTCAGGGTGTTCCGCTTTTGACCTTACCCCAGACCACTAATAATGTTTAACAATTATCAATGTTCATTTTACGTCCTACACGCTCTGTATTGTAGAAAATGTGACAGAAAGATTAGGTACTTATTGACTGAGTGGGAGGGCCGGACGGGAAAATATTTGGCTTGAGGTCATGACGTACGGACTGAGCGCACGTACAAATTGACCTCGAGCCAAATATTTTCCCGTCCGGCCCTCCCACTCAGTCTTTAGTTTTTTTTTATTATATGACCATATTTTTTTGTAGAACAAACTGCAAAACAGCAAGAAAAAATTGTGCAGGGCCGGACGGCTTTTTCCGGCCCGCTCACGCCATACACGTCCGGCCCTCATCACGTGACTTTTGTAAAAAGGTTTTGAAAGGAAAGCGCGCTCTGGGCCGTACGGGTCATATGATAAGGACATATCTTAAAAAAAAACACGACTCACTTCATTGATACAATAATAGCAACAACAACACTAAATTAAATAATAACAACACTGAAAAGTTACACCAAATACAGTACGAATTTCCTCATGATACTTAACTTAAGTTGTGAACCTTAAACAAAATATCTGATTTCTCAAGTCCTTCACATTGGACAAAAAACAATCCCACCGTACTCTTGTCTCATTGCATTCTGAGAATGCCTTAAAATGCGCTGAATCACTCGAAATACTGACCTCAAACGGTTCACTTTGTCATCTTAATACGTTTAGTACGACTGACTTGAGAATTAGAAGCGTTCGATTCCTGGGGGTGGGGACTCCCATATAAAAGGGGTAGGGATGCTCGTCGGACATTTTCGATTTGACCCATAAGAGGTACTAAAATGGGCGTCGCCGCCACCATTTTAAACTTTCAATGCCTTACTTGATGTTGTATCATCAAGCACATTCTTCCTTGTTGTTTTCAAAATTAAAAGCGCTGTCATTCGCTAGCATTCGGTGACACCAGTGGGCTCCTGGTGACACCCGACCCCTAAAAGGTACCGTTTTACCTAGAAATGTCTGTGCCCTAAGTGATACCAAACTCCTGATTTTGACTCCTAAAAGGTACGACGGGCATCCATGTACCCCTCACATAAGGGAGTCCCTCCCCTCCCCAGGGGGGGGGGGGGGGTTGGGGGGTAGGGGGTTCGATTCCTAGCATCACAAGGTGATTTACGGCATCATTACTTTAGTCATTAACACTGCCACAAGCAGCGTGACATTTATCGTCACGATATCTGCGTGATTGTGACGGGGCTTCCTCAGAAACTCTTTCATGTTTTCCAGGGTGCCGTTGTTAGGAAGTGGCTCTATGTCCAGCAGGTGGCACAGCAACGGGTAGATATCCACGGCTTGGAGGGTTTTGGTAGAGTTGTACCCTACTTTGAAGGAGGGGCCTCTAGCGTAGAAAATAGCACCCAATTCCTCATTTGGTGTCCAGCCGTGACTGCCAGATACCCAGTCCCCCTCTTTAGTAGCATTGTACCAACTCGTTCGAGTGGTCCAGCCCACCTCGACATCAAGGAACAATGGTGGGTATCGTCTGTTGTGTTTAGAGTGATACTTCTCGGGCACGTCCTCTTTCTTGTACACTTTCATATGAGAATTGTTCACGCTCGTCAGGTTGTTGTACAGTTCTTCAAGTTTGTCTGGTTGAACCCAAAAACCAGGGCCATGGTAACTAGATGAATCAACAAAGTCATACAAGTCGATTTGTTTTTTGTTGGAAGTCTCAATCATGCTGTGATCTGATATGAAAACGAGGTTGACTTTGTCCAGCAGGTCCGCCTCTTTCAAGCTCCTTATGAGGTCTCCAACTGCATATCTATCTGCTGTTTCGAGCGATTGCCAGTAAAGACGATTCTTAGGACCAAATCTGTGGCCCTTGTAGTCTGCGTCCTCAAAATACAGTAGAACCAACTCAGGAGGGTTGTCGGACTTCAGCCACTTGACGACTGTTTCGATTCGGTGCCAATACGGATCATTAAACCAATCAAACTTGCAGTGGTGGCGACCAATTTTCTTTCTCAATTCCACCAGCTTCTTCCCGGGGAAATCGGTACAGTTCACCTTACAAATATGGTCTGCATAGAAGGTTGGTCTGACTTCATAGCTCGTACTAGATGGCCAAAAGTAGGCGCCGGTTCTCTTTCCTCTTTTTTGCATAGTTAACCAGATAGGTTCTGAATCGTTGTAGAACTTGGGATCAAAGTTGGTACAGTCGTTTTCTAGATAAAATGTTTCGTCGTAAACGGGATCATAGAATTTATTGCCCACGATACCATGGCTTTCAGGATACAGACCTGTTAGGTATGTCATGTGTACTGGAAATGTGCTAGTAGGGTTAACGGTGATCATATTCTTGGCCTTCACACCAGTCCTGGCTACGAAGTCAAAGTTGGGTGTGTCTGTGATATCGTTATCCAAAAATTGCCATCCTACTCCATCCATGGAAACTAGAATTAGTGGATACTTTTCCATATTTTTGTTTTCTGCATGACTGAAAGCAGCACAAGTGAAAAGCCATGCAATGAATATTTTGATTGACATTCTGTTGGTCCTCGCCATTCACGTTAATAAAGCACCTCACTCTTCTAGCGGGAGTGTAAAATTGTGTTAGCGATGACAAATATTGTCGCGGGTTTTATAATCCTGTTCTATCCTCATTTGAATAATTTTATAGGCACACAGAAATTAATTGTGGTTACTTTAATTTGTGTTTGCTATGGTATTTTTTTGTGGCATTGTTTTCATGTTACCAGCTGTGCGTAGAAAGGCCATTATCGCTACCACAACCAATTTACTGAGAAAAATGGAAAGATCTTGTCATGTTAAGGTTATTTCGGTGATCCACAAGGGTGATACAAACGATTAGCAGCTTTATTAAATGACTCTGTAAACAAATGAATAGATTCAGTGAATAGATTCAGTGAATAGATTCAGTGAATCGATTTAGTGAATCGATTCAGCGATTCAGAGATTCAGCAGATTGGAAATGGAACATTATTTTAAACTTCTTAAAACACAAGTAATAAAATGTTCAGGTGTAAATGTTTTGCACTGGTTAGCTCAGTTGGTAGAGCACGGTCTAGAGTGCAGGAGGTTGCGGGTTCGAAACCCTGCAGCTTCGTCCTTGGGCAGAGACCTGATAAGCTGTTGGTCTTATCTCCTTCCACTTCTGATCAATATGAGGGGGACGTGAAAGAATCTGTCGTGCTATTTCGTGAAAGAGTAGGGGATTGTCTCCCGGCACAACAGCGTGTATTCTGAAGGTACCAGCAAGTTTGCGCTACAATATTACACGACAAAAGCCATATTTACACAACAAAGGACCTAACCCCCTATAGCAGCCGTTGTGTATCGCTTCCGTTTCATTCCACTCCATTCCCCCATAATTGGAGTGAAACGCAAGCGCTACTCAACGGCTGCAGGAGACTACAAGGAACCCGGCTGACTCTTAAATTTTAGGCACACATGCTCAAAAGTATCGGCACGGAACCCTAATTTTTGTCGTGTTAAATCGGGAAATGTTCCGGTGTCCAAGGAAATTTGAGCCTCCGCAAACCTAGGATATTGCATCCCCCGGTGCAAATTTCCTAGACTTTTTGACTAGGATATTTGTACCCCCTTGGGGAATTTGCACCCCCCGTGTCTTGCGACTTAAGGTGATTTGAATTGAGCGTTACAGAGAATTGACTGAAACCTTAGAAATTTGCACTCCCGTGTCTTGCGTTTTATTACTCTAAGGTAATTTGAATTGAACGCCGATGGTTTACGTACGGACCCGCGCACTGTTATGAATTCTGATCGCTCTTCAAATCCTTCACATTAGACTGCGGAGTCGCGGAGCTACTATTTTTCTAGACGAGTGGATTTCTTCGATAGTTACGAAGCGTTCTTATCGAAACATCACGTTTTCTTAGCCCCTTGGGTGATGTTTATTTTTAAATTATATTGCTTTTTAAACAGATGACACTTCCCACGCTTGCTCGTAAATCGGCGGGTCACTGACTGACCACTATACTAATTGAAAGGCTTCTGCGCCTCAAAGTACCAACCCGATAATTGAAAAGCGGGAACTTTACAATTTGCCTTAAATGACTCTTAAAATCCAAACCGAATTAATCGAATGTTGAGATCGGTGATTAGATTAACCCAAACTCCGTGCTACAATTTCGTATTTAATTTTTGAATACTACTACTTCCAGCTTTTGTTGCCTCGGCTATGATAAACTCCGATAGAGGCCGCGATATTATAAAAGTTTGAACTTTGGATTTGCAGTCCCAGGATATCTACAAATCTGGATTCTTATATATACAATAGGAAGACTGCGTTTATATGTAGATTTACACTTTGTTTTAAAATATTTGTGAACAAAAGAGTTCGATTTTTATAGTAAGAGAAAGTCAAAAGTGTATCAGATGTGGGTGTATTCTGATTGATCTAATGTGCTTTAGGAAGCAAAAATGGTAGAATTGCGACCAAATTTGAATTTCAAGTCGTGACGAGTATTTTATTTTAATTTCGAGCCCTGATTTCTTTTAGTATGGTCATGCAGCTGTCAATGTAACACTCACAGGGGCAGGTGAAAGTGTGCAAGGGGTGGAGATTTGACAAAACGCTTACGAAAAATATTAATTCCTGCTCTGGAAAGATATTATACTAGAAATTTTATTGAGTCAGAGCAAAGATTTTATGATAAAGAAATATGTTAATAACAAAAAGTTGATTTGTTATGTCAAATGCGAGATCTTTTCGTGTACAGATACTTGATGTCTAGGACATGTTTTACAATCCAAGTCAGAGTGATAGATCCTTTTTGCTGTCAAATATTCATCCCTTGCCTGCTTGCCCTCTCGGGCTGTACAGTATTAAAAGATACGTTGCATAAGAACTTGAACAGTACGCTTTATTGACAAGTTAAAAATAATCATTCTAAATAAATTGCATATAACTGCATGTAACAATAGACCAGTTCGCGGTAAATTCCGACATTTTGAAAAGGGTGCAAACATGGCGCGAAATACCAGTGTTTGTATGGGAATCGATGGGAATCCGATGCCAAATAAAATCCGTAAAATCAGAAATTCGATTTTACGGATTTTATTTGGCATCGGATTCCCATCGATTCCTATACAAACACTGTATTTCGCGCCATGTTTGCACCCTTTCAAAATGTCGGAATTTACCGCGAACTGGTCTATAGAAAATGTCAGGTGTGTAGCCAGAGGCCTGAACGATTACTGATACAACTGGTCGAACTGAAAGCTTGGCTGCGGTTGCTCGAATGAATTCAGACCACAAATCATGGTCATTTGCCTTCGCCGAGCTGCACAACTCGGTTGCTTAAATGAATTCCGACCACCACAAATCATGGTTAATATGAGTCGGTTCTTAATCGACACAGCACCAATCAGGGGAGTCATGCACACCTCATTTCTGTGTGTGTGTTTTTTCCGAGTTTTTCGCTTTTTTGGCTGCGAGCGCAAAAAATATGAGCCAGTACAGAGTTCCAAGGTTTCTTATTTTCCTGGCGCCAGGGTTGCAAACCCTATACCTCGATTCCCGTTCTTTTACAGATATCTGCTAGAATTACACCACTGCAATCTTTCGACGGTTTGAACAAATTCTCTGAGGAAATATATCCCTAATTCTCTAAGCAAATTGTCAAATTTCACTTTAAAATCGCACTCACAAACTCAACAGTTATCACTTGGATTCTTCGAGTTGTTCGACATCACATCGAGCAGATTGGTTTTTGGAAGTATTTTTTTTCTTCCCCCTGTCTAGATCTGACACTTTCTTCCATTGTCAACATTTGACAGCTCGATCTAACGTCATCGAATGAACTCAGGCGTGAAAGGTCAAGTAGGCGGTTTTCAGAATCACAGGGTCTGTCTGCAAGCGTTTCCTTTTCCCATTCCCTCTATTTTTTGCGCTCGCCCTATTCTCGCGCAGCCAAAAAGA
This sequence comes from Actinernus sp. WN-2022, assembly GCA_030867875.1. Taxonomy (NCBI): domain Eukaryota; kingdom Metazoa; phylum Cnidaria; class Anthozoa; order Actiniaria; family Actinernidae; genus Actinernus; species Actinernus sp. WN-2022. The sequence continues at coordinate 19,498,586 of JAOWCC010000064.1, read as the reverse complement.
AAAAACCCGAAGAAAAAAAACACAGAAACGCTTGCTACGCAGGCTAACCTCCTGAAGACTTCGATGAATGTTTATACCTAGAAGATTTCGAGGCAGCATCACATCTGAACGAGAAAAAAAGTACTTACCGAGCGCACAGAATCCTCTGTCTTTGAGTTTGAAGAACGCGGAGATTTGCTGCAGTTTGCCGCAGTTTGCCTTCGCTGTAAGCTTATGCTGATTGGCTACGAAACAATGGTCCAAGCCTTGCCCCTGCAAAAATATTTTTTTTTGGGGGGGGGGGGGGCAAATGGCAGTCCACAATCACGTGACATCAAATCTCGAATCGACTGACTAATATAGGGTTGCATTCTGCGAACTCTCCTACTGCAGCTCCCGCCATTACAAAGGTCACACAAGAAAAAATTGCACGAAGTGGAACTTTAACAGCGATTTGTAACACTCTAAACTCGAGAAACCTCGATGATTTATACATCAAAATACTGGAAATTTATTCTCCTATCTGAATGCAGAGGTAGAAAGTCAGTTCAGACATGCGTATTCAAGCTAAACCCAGTTTTCCTCTGTTTGGTCGTCCATAAACGAGTAACGCCTTGTAAAAATTCACTCAACTCGCGAAAGCAAATTCAAATTTGTTCAGTCGAAATCTTAACATAATTACTCCAAACAGTTACCAGTTGCAGACTAGTTAGATGTTACTTAACTTTTATTTGAAGGTAGAAATTGTTTTCATAATTTTTTTCATAAATCATTTTATTTGTTTTAGAAGGTAACCATGTATTTTTGAGTGAGATGACTGGGCCGATACCGGAAGTGAGTCACCGGATTTCGATATGTAGGCTTTTGTACGCAATGACTTTGATATGAGTAGCCAGAGTGCACGTAGTTCAGTCTAAAGAAGGAGTATCTAGTGTGGAATTCCGAAAGAATGATTGTAATATCATGCCCAAAAAAATGTTAGACATAAGTTAAGGATTCCATGTACGGAACACCTATCCCATTTCAGTCGGGAGAATTCTCTGCGCGTAATTCATGCGTTCCACGCAAGAGCAACTTAGGAAGTTTCTTTGTCATATCAGGTTGGTCTAATTATTTTCCAGTTACGCAACTCTATATAACTTTCTTCCTCTTGAACTCACAAGCTTTCGATTAGAACTTAGATATTTATTTACAAACGGTTAGCCTTGTGTCTCCTAAATCGAAAGTTGCAGAACGTTGTACAATTTGTACCTTAATAGTACCTTGAAACCTTTTTCAAAGTACTCTTGGGCGTTAGTTACAAGTAAGACCGCGTAAGTCACGGGTCAAGGTAAAACACTCAGGTTTTTAACCCGTTTCCCACACCCGTTTCCCACACCCGTTTCACACTTGCGCACGCGTGTACGAACCTAACTACTGTAACACTGTAGAATCTGGAGAGTTGGCGCGGAGTTTTCGCGGAGTAAACGAATAAAGAATGTTCAACTTAAGTTTCGTCTGCTCTCGTTGAGTACGATCCCGGTTCCTGCGAGGGAACGAAGGGTTCCCATGGCGAAACATAGCTGTTCGTATCTGAAGACCACCCTTGTGAAGCGCCGTGAATATACTTATTTTGAATTTGCGCTATATAAATGAATACCTTTTTCGACAGCGTTAATCTGACTATACTGTTGACCTCAGACCTTATGTAGTTTCTGTAAATCTAACGAGATAGCCGTGTTAGAGTTGGACTGCGATTGATTGACCCCTCGCCATTTTGTAACGTGATGCCCTATTTTAAAAACCCTATGTAAAATGAAGTGCGCTAATTAGCAAACATTTAAATATTTACATACATTTTACCCAAACTCCTGTGATAGCAATAATAAGATGTTTATAGTATGCACTTTCATAGTTTTATAACAATTTATTCCAAAGTTATTAGCAATATAAACATTTGTAAAACATGAAACGAGGCCAGTAAGGCTATGGCTGACCAATGGACCCCTGGGCTGACTTATTTCATACAAAGCTCTTTTATTTCAAAATCCTAATTAGTCTGTAGAAAAGAAAGCTAGAATGGAATCTATTTGTTTTATATAATAATCGCCAGCTAAAAACTATGAAAATATCCAATCAAAACGAGTTGAGTTTATTAACGTTTATTTGCCTTCCGCTCGACGGAGTATGTGATTTATTCACCGCGGGCAATCTTCTCCTTTACTTCTCTGTACGTGAAGAGTAAGTAGAAATTAGTACTAAGGCCGAAGTACGAGGAGAATATGTCGAGGGCGGCCAAGGGAATGTATTGCAAGTTTCCCTCTGCCTTTGGAATTGGGCAGGGGTTTAGGCCCGATTCAACCGTCGAACTTTTCAGTCATGCGCTGAACGCAATTGAAACAAAAGCTAATTAGGCGGCTTCTTTTGATCTAATTAGGTTCGGCGCATGAAAAGTTCGACTAAGAGATATCAGATACCCCGAAAATAATAACGATTCATAAATTTCACAGGATCACTAATTTGTGCATGCCCTTTCATCTCAGTGGCAAGGTTGATTTTGTCACGTGAGTGTTGCTGACCAATGTAAATAAAACCAACATTACTGCATAGGCAGTCTATTGATCACTGTGACCTTATGATTTACATAATTTACCACAAGTACAATTGTACGGCAGAGTGGCCGCTGTAGGTGTTACTATTGTATATATCTCAGTTTATATAATAACGAGTCCAAAACGCACGCTCTGATTGGTCAAGAGCCGCGTGTTATCAGAGGACACACACATGATGACGTCATGAGCGCGCGCAACAAATATCTCAACTCAGTTTAATTGGATATTTTCATAGTTTTTAGTTTGCGATTATTATGTAAAACAAATAGATTCCATTCTGCCGTGCGTCCGTCCTCTTAAAACGTGAAGAGAACATCAGTTACTCGACTGCGTCTCGTGGCACACTTCTTTGTTCTCTTCACGTTATGACGTCATCTGGGCATCTATAAAAGGACCGATGGAATCTACTTCTTAAATGCTAGCACTCGGTGCATAGTTACTACTGAAGTGTTTAATTTTACCACAAGTAAAATAAAAACAGGAACAGGAATAGAAACGTATGGTGCGATCTTTGTACATATAGAATAAACCAGTTCGCGGTTTTATGACATTTTGGATGAGGTTCAAAAGTATTCGATTTATTAGGAAACATATGGAATTTTGAAGAGTTTTGGACTCTCGCATCTAGTGAATATTTTTCCAAACAATCTCAAACTTCCTGTGTCAAGATTTTATACATTTTAACAAGTGTATGAAGTTTAAAGGTAATTATTTACCTAAAAGTAATTACTTACCAACGTTTCACAATCGTCCCTCTTTATTTCTTTGTACTAATTAAAATAAGTCATCATCAGTTATACAGCAATTGTATGGAAAACTAACATGTGTTTTGTGCCGTTTGGAAGAGCATACCAATCCAGCTCAAATTTCCCACATTTATTGACACTTGTAATATCTCATTATAATAAACATTTATGTTGAATACTCAATGAATGAGAGAGTCAAAAACTCTCCAAAATTCCATATGTTTTCTTATGAATCGAACACTTTTGCACCCGTAAATAACATTGAACAAGATAATTTACCACCCATAGTTAGCAAGTGCTATACGTGACGGGGGTAAAAGAAAATATTTTCCGGGAACAGCTGTTAGAAAATGTACTTTTAAGATATTAAAATATATGTAAGAATGTGGCACTTAAAGATATTTGAAATTCCATATTGAGATCTTTTATTTATCAGTTCTACAGGTAGATCGCAACCCACTGAATTTCTCCTACGGCTCCCAAAAGCCCACTTTCGATATCTGCTTCACTTGTCACGCACAAAGGTTTCAATACGAGGCTCCGGAAAAGGTCTATTGTGTGTTTCGAAAACATTAAAGGAGCTATGTCAGCTATTCAGTAGCATCACCATGACAACACCAAAATCAAATTCAAACTAAAAGAAACTAAAAAGTACTAGTATTATTATTAAAAGGTACTTCATAAGTAAAGTGAAGCTACTGACAGAGAACGTTTGGACCACTGGTCACGGTTTCGGGGCAATCCTGTACCCCCTGCTTCACACTAAATTTAATGGTTAATCATTAATTACACATGTTTAGCGTATATTGCCACCGCCACACCTTCTACATTATCGTTTTCCGAGTGCTGGTTGGAGGAAAGGAGGGCTTCTGACCAGTGGCGTGCCACAGTGGTCCATCGTTGGGCCCTTGTTGTTTTTAATTTAACGTAAATGACCTAAATAATACGACACTTTACTCCAAATGCAAAATGTATGCCGACGACACTAGTCTGTGTGTACCCGGGAGAGACGCCGCAGAAATCGTATCCAAGATTAACGATGACCTCAATAAAATAAACGAGTGGTTTACTGCAAACAAGTTAAACCTAAATACGGTGAAAAGTTAATTCATGATTATCACAAATTCCCAACGTCACAAGGATCTTAACTTGATGCCAGCCGTTAAAATTGGGGATTCACAACTAAAAAGGGTGCCTAACTCGAAATATCTGGGAGTCGAAATCGACGACAGGCTCTCCTGGTCTAACCACACAGACAAAATCTGTAAAAAAGTGTCGTCTGGCATAGGAATGATTAAGAGGGTGAGACCTTACGTCAATGTCGATACTCTTAATACGGTCTATAATTCCCTAGTACAGTGCCATTTTGATTACTGTAGTCCTGTATGGGATAACGTCGGCACAACTCTGCAACTCTGTCTAGCTAGTTACAAAAACTGCAGAACCAAGCTGCTAGGGTTATTACGAAGTCTTCATATGGCGTACGGTCTCTTCGTCAAGAGCTTAATTGGGACGACTTACAAATGAGACGACAAAAAACATATTTCTAGCATGTACAAAGTTCATCATGAAATGGGTCCCAATTATCTGACATACATGTTTACGAAGCGTTCCCAAACTACTACATACGGCCTAAGGAGCCGGTGAAAATAACTATTTCATGCCACGCCCAAATCGTGAGTACCTAGAAAAGAGCTTAAGCTACAACGGAGCGCAACTGTGAAATCAACTGCCTATAGTGGCGTAAATAATCCCCCTCCTTACTCTCCTTCAAGGCTGCCGTTAATGATTCTTTTTAACCATCGCATCCGTAACTTTTAAATCATCCGTTTATATAATATTATCCCTATAATTACAATATTTTAAGTAGTAGCAGGAGTATATTACACAGGAGTGTTCCTGTACCCTTGTGTTGGCCCCTAACACAGCAGATGGTGTGTCTATTTATAGTCGCGAAGTTCTGGTTTGCAATTACGTTGTCTTTTGTTCTCTTGCGCTTTAGTATTTTTTAGCAGTTTGAACCGTGTTAATTACAATTTTTCAGTGCATCCTGATTGGTTAAAAGTGACGGCCTTTGTTTCTTCTCGCGGGAACTCTATGCTAAAAATAACTCTACCGTCTACAGTGTTGTGTGACAATATAATGTGGGAAGAGGAACACTCCTCTGTAATATACTCCTAGCTGGTGGTAGTAAACTCTTAAAGTACAATAGTTTTATTATTGATGTAAGTAGGTTAGTTTTTAGCTTTCACGGCTACTTGAAATGCAGCTCAGCTGAATTTGTACTACCGTGGTTAAATAAAGGTTATTATTATTATTATTAATCTGAACCCGGCTGAAGACTAAAGAGACGTATATTTCAATATTGGATAAAAGAGGGAAGACATACTGAAATAACTATAATTTAAAACTAACCAGCCTCACATTCACGTTAAAACACTTTTGTGGCAACGTTAGCACGAGCCAGTCAGTCCAGCACAATTCATATTTATGCCGATACATCCCCCTTAGATATTGTGTTACTCAAACATGATGGTCGTGATGCGCGGCGGCCAAGCTCGGTTCACTGAATACAAAGGATACAACTCAGTTGGAGTAAAATGGTCACGCAACTGCGGAGCCTGCGTAACGCACATCGCTTTCAAAAGCTCCAGAGCGGAAATTTAGTTAGGTAACCACGCAATGAGATTAAAATTTAACCGAGGTCAGATTCCGTGATTAGCATGCCTGTTAATAACTAACACAGCTCGCTGTACAAAGGCCTACGCGCTATAGTGAACTGAAAACGTGATGTGCAGTAGTAGGCGATGAAAGATATCTATGCGCAATGAACATTATCTGAATATTTAGGATATGATGTGATCAGATAGTCATGACTCGCTGGGTGTTTTGTAAGAGTTAATTTCTAATTTTGGCTCGCACATCACGCTGCTAGACAAAGCAACAGCGGAAGCGCGTGGTACAATAAAGAAAGAATATGAAATAAAATCTGCCTTCCTGAAGTTTTCCCTTTAAAAACTAGCTCCCCTGTATAAACTTAAACATATTCTTGATCTATTCCCGTGGAAAGAGTTTCTGTTGGTTTTCGATTCTCCCGATTTGAGCGTACTTAATATTACCTACTTTCTTGAGCTGATCAACGTTTCACGTCACCATGGTTGATTTTCACAGCGAGTGTTTGGCGAGTATGTGTCGCATGTGTGGTAATAAGCTCAAGAAGACCAAAGATAAGTGGAAATCGAGCTATAGTTGTATAGAATTCAGAGATGTTTTGCTAAAAAAATTCGATTTGGAGACTGAGAAAGACAATGAACTGATTCACCCCCTTCGCTTTTGTAATGCTTGTTACCTGAGTAATTCCAAGACACGCGCCACTGTGTTCTGGGAACCGCATGTCGACTCGAGTGATGAGGGAGCAGGCGAATGTAAAACATGCTCTCTTGCATGTAAGATTAAAAAAGGTGGACGGCCAATGAAAAAGGGAACCCAGAGTCGTAAAAAAAATCAAAGCGCCAGCACTTCAAAAGCTGTTCAGGAAAATCAGGAAGAAGAATTCATTACAAGAATACAAGAGTTGTCAAGTCACTCTAGAATTATTCGTCCTGAAACATTTACGGATCGGTTCGAGTTTGTAGACGAAGTCAAAGAAGACTTTTATTGTGCGATATGTAGAGACATTCTTAGTTCCCCTATCGAGACAAAATGTGAGCACTATTTTTGCGCAGGCTGCTTAAGGCAGGTAGGGCTGACTAGCAGCTCTTTTTCATGTCCTGTTTGCAAGGAGTCTCTCTCTCCCATTTATCTGAAGCAACCCACAAGAATGGTGCTCCGACTGTTGGGGGAAATAAAAGTCAGATGTAGAACTTGCAATCAAGAATCCCACTACGAAGACTCTGGCATGCATATATGCACCATCACTGAGAACCCCACCCTAAGGCATGTAACCCCAGTACCCCAACCACCACCAGTTCCTGCACAAAACCTAGTTTCAGCAAGTGACAGCCTCGAACAAGCAATGTCGGAGCTTAGAGAAGGCAACATATCGCCAGAGATGGAAAAGCTGGGAACACTATTTGTGAAATCAAAGCTGAGAGCATCAAACGATGGTAGCGCCCTTTTGAAAACAGGAGGCAAGGTAAGCCTTAAAGGCAATATCGGTAGTACTAAATATACGTATATATTTATATATGTGTAGTACATTGTACCTTGCAGATCATAAAGTGACACTTTCTTATTTTTATTGCCAGCCCCTTAAACTTATTTCCGTACGCCAAGCTGAAAAGCCCAGTGATCAAGTCAGTGAACGACACGTTAGGAACCGGACAAAGGACCTCCAGCGCGTCGGTGCAACAGTCAGTGGCAATCAGATGAATGTTCACGTCCTGAAGCACCTCAAAAGTACCGCGAAGGCAGAACGTGAAAAGCTAATACGGGATGCACTGGGAAAGGAGCTGATACTGGAGGTACCCGAAGGCGAGGCACTAGCAATGAAGGCTGACATAGGGCTGTCATGGTTCCGCCTAAATAAACTAAGGTCTGTAGCATTATTTTGTAAAACCATATATTTAAAGGGGCACTCTCAACCAGTGCTCTGCTCACTTCTGCTTTTGTTTTATTGAATATCAGGTATACAAAAAATATCTGACAGCGGTTGTCTCTGTGCGCAAAGCACTGTGGTTGACAGTGCCCCTTTAATAACGAGTATGGCGATGTTTACTTATGGCAACTGCACTGCATGGTTATTACTAATTTTGTTTGTTTCTTTATCACAGATGGTTTGGTCAATGGAGTATAAGAATGGACAGTGAGAAAAAACAACGCGTCCAAAAAAAGCGCCTCATTGGAGACAATCTTCAGGCCGAGTTCATTCCCATGGAGCATCACGAGAAAAGGGGCAACAAAATGGTGACCATTATGAAGGAGACGCCATGTGCCTTTGTGGATGATCTTGAGGGGAAAATCATTGACTATGTGGAAAGTAATAACAGGTACGTGTACGAAAAGGGGTCTCTAACCTAGTGGAGAAATAAACGGTATTGAAGTCAGTGCAGATAAAACAAAATATTTACACTGTATTACTTTTTTTCAGTGCTGATCTGCTGACATGGCATGGGGGGTTGATTCCAGATGACAAACTTTTTGTTAAACTTGGAGGTGACCATGGCCAGGGATCAATGAAATTAGCATTTCAATTAGCCAATGTAGAACACCCAAATTCAACAAAAAACACTGTGGTTTTTGCACTTTTCGAGGGTAAAGACACCCGCAACAACCTCAGGACAGTGACTCAGCGTTACTCGGATCACCTGGAACAACTGACGCAGCATACATGGCAGTAGGCTAAAAATCATTACTTGTTTCTATATTTTCATCAATATCCATCTTATTAATATTATGTAATTGCTCTTACACTAATGTATTTTTTTGTTTGGTTTCAAGTGACAAGAGCATTCTCCTTTTCTTGTTTGGTGATTATGAGTTCCTCTGTAAAGTGATGGGAATTTCAGGAGCAAGTGGTAATTATAATAAAAATCTACATGCAAGTACCGTTGCTCCCCACATAACTACACCAACATGATTCAAAATACAAATATATTTATTTTAAAATAACAGGCCGTCACCCCTGCATATGGTGTACCATCCTTGCAGCTGAGATGCCCTTAACGAAAGATCAGCAGAGTGAAGTCACCATAAGAACACTGGAGCACCTAAATAATCAGCTGAAACAGTTTCAGGAAAAGGGTCAAGGAAACTTGAAAAATGCTAAGAAGTTTTTCAATGTCATCCATGAACCCTTATTCAACATACCAATTGATCAGGTTTATTTCAATGGCACTGCTTATGTTAATGATAGGATTAATCTCCACATTTCTGTTATATCAGGGATTGGTTATTACCCCCCCCCCCCCCCCCCCCCCAAGTGTTTAGCGCATTTTGTAACCCCAGCCATCCCCAAGCGTGGTGTCAGAGTGCAAAACTTTAAAACATCCCTACCTTTCTTCCCTCCTAGTCCTGCCCAATTTTTGTCAATACATCAGTACTATATCTACATTGTTGCTACATTGTTGATACATGAAAACTCTAGCCCCCTCCCCCTCCCAAAATAAAACAAACATAATTGAATGGTCCTGCACTGGAGGAATTTCTGGATGTCTTATAAACAATAATATATGTTGCAGATTTGTGTCCCTGGGCTCCACATCAGCTTAGGAGTCTTTCTAAAATTTTATGAACTGCTCCTTGACGACTGTCTACAACATGAACAACAAATAGCTGCTAACGAAGCCGCTGAGACAGGAGGTCATTCTGGGAATACAGAATATGATGAGTACGTAAAAGCCCTGCATCAATCCATTCAACACCAGAAGGCTGCAGATGACTACACGGCAGAGGCACAGACTGCACAGGACTATGTCACATATCTGGTTACTGTTGGAGGCCATGAGATGTCAGACACCAATCCTGTTGTCATGCAGGTTCTGGGCCATGCACATGAGCTGAGACAGAAAGCAAAGCAAATGGTAACATGAAAACGATATGAATATCACACAAGTACATGCTTACATAATTTGTATAGTATGCAACCTGGATACATAATGATTAAGTTTAAACCAATACACAGTTATGTCCTGTACTAGACATTGGTGTGAGAATACTTTTAAAAGCAAAACTGTGTAGCACAATTTTCATCATGTATAATTTTTATCCCAACAGGAATCACTTGTATCTAGCATGAAGTCAAAACTGCAACTGCCAAAAGGTGCTGGTCGTGTCAGCAGGGCTCTAGAAGATGTTCTACAAAAGATAAATGTCAAACGACAAGCCTACCACAGTAACAGCTTCATAGGAAATCACATTGACATTTGTCTTAAGGTATTACACAATTCAGCAAAACTTTGGATTAAGTTCACATACTAAATATATGTGTCATTCAGATAATTTTAAATAACTCATTTGTTCTTTCTCCATTTCAACAGACTGAGAACATTCACAAAATATGCAAAGTCATTGTGGATGTGACAGAAGAGCACTGCCCCATTCTACATGTACTTAATGCAGCCAAGACTATACAGGACAAGTACCAAGTGTTGTTCAGCTTATTCTCCACCTGTCACTTTAAGTATAATGCCAGCCACCCAATGAAAGATGAGGATATATCAGTGCTTGGTAAGTATTGAATTTTTAAAACAAACATAAAAATGTTCAGGAAATAAAATTAAACAATACCTTTTTACTATTTCAGATCAAGACATCAAGAAGCTTATGGTGTATTACAGGAGCCATTTCCCACGTTCAACCTTCCCACCAAAAATGCACATGCTGGAGAATCATGTAACTCCTTTCATTAGAAAATGGCACTTTCCCCTTGGTTTCTTTGGTGAGCAGGGTGGAGAGTCTATCCACCACGAGTTTGTAAGTTTGGCAAACACCTTCAGCCGGGTAAAGCCAGCCACAGACCGGTTAAAAAAGATGCTGGAGGAACACTATGTCATGACTAGCACTGCAAGCCGTGAAGTGATCCCCCAAAAGCCAACAAGAAACCTGAAGAGGAAGCACCAAGAGTGAATTTGCTAGCTTAGAATTAATCAAAATAAAATATACCCAATCTACTGTAGTACATGTATTAATATTATCATGAGATCCAGAGTAAACTGCAAAGCATAACCATAAACATAATATCTGGCCCAATGGCCGGCTTAATTATTTAATTTAAGCTTTAGATGTTCATTTTTATTTCACATAAATGTTCCTAAATAGTTAAAACACACCTAACGGCGTTTATTTGCAACTAGCAATGGCAAAACTAACTACGAGAGAGAGTTAAAATTTGAAAACAGATATAACGGCTTTTTGGATCTGCCGTTTCTATGTAAAAATAACTGAAATTGCCAGTTAGCTCAGGCACTCACACGCAAACCAACAGAAACACTTACCTTGCATTTCGATTCCTCAAAGCCCGTTCTTTCACTGACAACACTCGTTATTCTTGGGAAAACTTCGCTGTAAAAGCTAAAATACATTTCCTAGAGGCACGCAGTTGTAATATTAAAACACCTGAGATTGAGTTACACATGATTTGTACCGCATTTTAAAGCTTTTTTGTCTAGAAATACACGGTTTTCGAGGGCGCCGCTTGTACCTTGCTCCTTCGACGCCATTTTCCCCCTGGTCTGGGTAAAAATAGACACACAATAACCATTTTATGATTGGTCGAAAAACAAAGGACTTCTCGAGCTTGGCAGCTCCAAACAAAGGCGTGTCTCTGGTTGCTAGGCAAAAGTAGACATCTGACCTCTTGTAATCGCGGGCGCGCATAAGAACTAAATTTCCGCTCGGAAAGCGACGTGAACGGCGCAGGCCAGCAATTGCGTGACGGTTTAATAACAAATAAACTGATATAGTTCTTAATTTTAGTTGTATATTAATCTTGCATTAGTATTCAGTGAAGGTAGGGGAACAAAAACGCCCACCTGTTCTTATGAGGTATAAACCAAAATAAAGAAATTATCATGAGGCAACTAGGAGGCGATCAGGGGAAGGCGGCGGGAAAATTGAAGCATTCATTAGTGCTCGATCCAGTGGCGGATCCAGGGGTGGTTACGGGGGTGATATGTCACCCCCCCCCCCTTTTGGGCCAAAAACAAATTCTGTATAAGAATTCGTAAAAATAAAATACATTCGTTCAAATTTTGTAAGAAATTTCGCACCAGAAACTGTACCGGTCAAAATAGTCACCCCCCTTTTTCAAATCCTGGATCCGCCACTGGGATCATCTCCTAAAGTAAAAGAGGTTGATATTAGTGATTCTCGTGACAATGTACTCAACTGAAGACTACCCGGATGAGTGTTGTCTTACATGATCGGTTACTGGTTTTACCGGTTTATGAGCTGTCAAACTCTAGGCTCTGATAACAATAAGATGTCACGACATAAATTCAATTATTACGTTCTCGAGTTCCGCAATAATTTCTGCTTTTATATTGCACGCCATGGGCTTTACCACGCGGCGGCCATGTTGAGTCCAGGAGAATAAAAACCCGGCTTTGTTTTCGTCCGGTAAACTCGTTCTGAAACCCACCAGTGCGAGGCTACCGGGACCAAACCATTGTTTTATCCAAGATGGCCGAACTGTGTTAATAGTTCGCGGCTCGGTAAATATCTACCAGTATTGTCGATCTTACTAAACAGCGTTATAGAAGGTTTGCCTTTCCCATGGGATCACGAGCGCAATTCATTCGTTATTAATGTGATATATCAGCACGTGACTGTTTCCTACAAAAAGCCTATTCCCACATGTTTACTGACACGTTTTCTGATTTCTTCAGAAGACCAAATTTGTAATATAAAAGTTATTTATCTAAATGTGCCTGAACGTACAAACAGTGTTTATAGATGTGTCAGATAAGTGACATGATGAGTACTCCACTTTTCTATCTCTGATACAACCAATCACCCGAGAGCTTTATTGACTTTGTTTGTATCTTCACCTGTTATGAATAAACAAATCGATCACACATAGTGGCGCCATCTTGCGAAGACTTACATTAAATAACACGAAGTGCATTTAAGATCAGGCAAAAAGATGCCGAAAATGTTCCATAATTGTTGAAAAAGTGATTTCACAAATTTATGAAAGAGTTAAGTTTACTTTTTAACTTTATTTTCTTCATGGTTTGAAGTCTAAATGCTCATGCTTGAGCTGATATTATGTTCACTAAAACTTATTCTATTCAAAAATACAGTGACTCAATACTCGAAGAAAGTGTAACTTGTCCTGGACAGTTCTGGCAAAATCTGATAGTTTGAGAAATGCTTAGCCAATGGCGGATCCAGGGGGGTGCGTTCAGGAAGTTGTATCTGAGTCTCTAGATTTTGGCTTTTGTGACTACTAATTACACATTTCGTTCTACGTTTTTTCTGGCGAATTATCAAGTGAATCAAATATTTAGTACTAAAAGACGAATAGAGTCTTGCCGTTGCTTATTTCAAGTGCCTAGTTTTTAATCGTGGCTCATACCTCTAGAGTTCCGTAACTTTACAGCACAGTGCAATGTTACTCTTGATGAACTAGAATCGTTTGATTGTGAATGGTCTTTCTCTCCTGTTCATTCGATCAGTTCTCTCTCACGCACGGCAGTCAAAGCAAAAGCTTCATTGTCCTGTAAACACGCCACGGGTTTGTCCTGGCGAGGAACATTACGATTTCCAGTATTAGCTACAGTGACTCGTGTCGATACATCTAATGGGCCAACCCTTGTAGTACAGCACAATGAGAAAGGGAACAACTCCCTAAAGCACTTGCGATAGTTCCCACTGAAGATGAAGCACAGGTAAGGATTTATAGCAAAGCTTGTGTATGACAGAAGGACAACAATACGAAAGATGAGACCAATATAAGGCAACACATGTGGTGGAGGTCTGCCCTTCCACACAAACATATCTGTTATGTTCAAAATATGATACGGCGTCCAGCACATGAAGAAAGATGCAACGATTGCCACTGCCATCATAGTAACACTTCGGTTGCGTTTTCGTTGGCGCTGCTCACTCTCGGATGACTGTATTCCAGGAATGGTCTGTTGCTTCAGCTTGACCGCTGTAATTGTGTATACGACTGATACAATGACTAAGGGACTCACAAAGAATAGAGTAAAAATTGACAGAGAGAATACGGCCGGTACAACTTCTGGATCAAACGCAGGAGTCCATTGTACTGTACAGATGTACACACCCGTGCTTGTGGTTACCAGTTTGAGGATGTAAAAGTAGATGGAGAAGGCTAAGACAGCAGTAACCCAAATAATTGGCAAGGTTACTCGTAAGTCTAACATTCTTGGCGTGCACCTCATTGGGAAAACAACAGCAAAGAGACGATCAAAGCCGATAACCACCATGCTTTCAATTGAAACAGTTGTGGAAACGTCTTTTACAAACGGCGCTATCTTGCATAGCGCATTACCCAGTGTCCCTGGAACTTCGAACTCGATAGAGCTGTTAACTAGTATGTTTAAAGCTCTTGCTACAGCGGAAAGGACAGCAGCGACATCCGTTGCTGCCATGTTAGCTAAGAGATAATTGGCAGTTGTTCTCATTCGGTAGTTTTTGTAGACTATTGCCATAATCGTACAATTCCCTACCAAGGAAAGAAGTAAGATCATCGAATAGGCACACAGAAAAGCAATTCTTTCTTGCTTGGGTATCTCGAGTAACCAGAAAGGCGGAGGCCCCATTCGTGGTCTTGATTCGTTTCTACTTTTCATCGAATGATTAGAAGTTGTGTTAACTAAAAACCCGAATTCTGCCATGATAAATCAATCTATCAAAAAGCAATGACTACAATTGTGCACTTTTTTTAGTCAGCCTTCCCTTAACAATCTTGCTCTCTATATTTGTTTTCGCCTATTTGTTTTTTGACTTCTCGATTAATGATCCAGCTTAGTGAGTTCCGAATCTCTAACTGTTTTCGAGAAATAATTTTCCCTAACCCTTAACTGTCCCGTTCATCTCTTGGCAAGTCAATTTATATGAATCTGCGGACCAAAGTGTTCATATGACAATTGTTATCGAATATTGAACATCCGGCCAGCCTTTGTTTGCCTTAATGGAGGGGTTTCCTCTCTTAATTTCTTGGCTTTTGTACTAAAAGTCGGGTCTTGACAAAGTGTCAGTTTTTGTAATTGATGTGATGCCAAACTATGTTTATCTGTGCTCCTTTGCGCGTAATTTTGGCCATCTCTGAATGATAGAAAATAGTTGATAATTCAATAATTAAAGCTGAGCTATACAGCTGTTTAAATTATTAAATGGTGTCTGGGAGAAAGGAAACAGGGCATTAGGAAATGGCATATTAGGGAATAAGGCATTTTTAAAATGTCGGACGGCTGCACTGGTTAAAAATGTATAAATAAACCGTAAACTATGTCGAGGTCCAGGTCGATGTATATTATATATAACTCGTAATTCATTTCGGTCTGGGAATACCCTAATGTCCTATTCCTTAATTCCCTATCATCCCAAACAACGTTAATTGAAATAGCTGTATAAGGCTTTAATAAGGTTTCAAGAGAAAGTTTCTGGTTTCATTCAGTATAAATTAGATGGCGACTCAAAGCGCCCCAGTCCAATTACCCGACTCCTCCCCCTCCCCCGTCGTATTCCTGTAAGCATCCCTATTCTAATAAAACGTCTGTGAAAACTTATTATATGAACTATAACGAGTTCAAAATACTGCCGCACGTTTGATTACTGGAACAAAACGGTCTGAGCATATTACACCTGCACTTATGGATCTTCATTGGTTACCAGTTGAAGCACGCATAGAGTTCAAGATTCTACTTTTAACATATAAGACACTACACGGTCTCTCTCCAAGTTATCTATCTACTCTGGTTGAAGAAAATCGTCCTTCCCGCTCTCTTCGTTCTTCAAGTCGTTCACTCCTTCGTCCTCCATTTCCACCTGTCAGAACTGTAACTTATGGCGAACGTGCCTTCTCCTACTCTGCACCGAAACTATGGAACTCGATCACTACCAGATTACATTAAGTCCTCCACTACTATATCAGCCTTTAAATCTGCTCTAAAAACCTTTCTTTTCAAAAGAGTCTATATGACGCAGTGACAGTAGAGAAGTATTTATATTATGTTATATGTATATATTTTCTGTTATATATTTCTCTACATGTATACATATATGTGTATGTATATCAGTCTGTGTTTATGTATATATATTTTACATTACTTCTTATATTAATATATCTTTTTAAATTTTTATAATATAGGTATAGTTATTTTTTATTATAGTTAGTTATTTTTACTATTTTCTACTTTTTAATATAGTCTTCTCATACTCCATGTAAGCGCATTGAGATTTTTAAATGCGCCATAAAAACCTATAATTATTATTATTATTAACAACAGCTGTTGATCAGTGCCGTATTTTATTTTCCACACCAAACAGAAACTGGATTGTTACACTGAGTTGTTTTTCCCGTTACAGTTGTTACAGTTGTTTTTCCTGAACCCGTATATAATAAATTGGTATCTGAGCTTCCTTTGTAACAGGATCGGAAACAAAGAGTTGTCTCAAATGGCCTGAATTGCGATTGGATTGATGTTAATAAAGGGACTGTACAAGGGAGCGTCAGTGGCCCCTACCTATTTATTATATTTCTTAATGACCTCTGCTGTAAACCTGGCGTAGACTCCGCTTTAGTCAAATACGCAGACGACTCTACTATAATTGTACCAGTTTGGAAAGACGCTACTGATATTACAGGTGACTGCGTCAAATATTTTAGAGACTGGTCCAATGATAATGCCATGTCGTGTAACCCATCTAAATGTAAAGAGCTCATATTTCGCAAGAAAGGACATGTTAAACAATATCTCGGAGTTGGAAATATTCCGCAATGCACTGAACTTAAAATCATAGGTGCTACTTTCCAGCAGGACTGTAAATTCTCTGCTCATGTAAAAAAGAAACTTACAGAGGCGAACAAATGTCTTTTTATCCTTAGATCCCTAAGAAAATAAGGATTGAACCAGTCAGAAATCGACCACTTTTTTAAATCTATAATAGTACCTAAGATAACTTATGCCCTACCTGTATACGGCTCTTCTGAGCCTGACTTATCTATCATCCAGTGTTTTCTAGACAGATGTTTTAAGAGAAAATACACTACTAGTCACTTACGAATAAGAGAATTACTCCAGAGGAGTGACAGACAGATTTTCAGTAAAGTCCGTAATAATTCTAATCACCCTCTGACTCAGCTTATGCCTAAAATTAAACCTTCTTCCAGGAACCTCAGAAAACAATCCTCCCTTTGGCCTAAAATAAACACCTCTTGCTTCAAGAACTCGTTTGTAAATAGATTAATCTTTAGATATAACTTGGCCCTTTAATTATAGACAATTGTTACATTTATATTTACTATATACTTATGACTTATTGTATTACTAATATTTCTTGTATTATTATGACTGTAAGACTCGGTACGTATTTTACCGGTTGAGAAATAAAGACATTATTATTATTATTATTATTATTATTGTTTTCGGCGAGCAATATAGAAATTTCACCGGCTTTTTTGCAGTGTCCTCCTAATGCACCTCCGCCGCACTTCTTATTTAGACAAAAAAAATATGCCCTGTTTCCAGTAGGCGCCCCACTAACTTTGAAAACCATTTATTTTTGTAATTCAGAACCCAAGTTATGTCATACTGAAACCGAAAGTAATAGAGTGCGAGTAGACCCTCTTTGTCCCTCCATTGATAGTGAGCCAAAAGACAGGAAATGTTTAACAGGTAGCCGAAACTTTTCAGAAATATTCGGCCTATATGAATGATATTTAACAGGCCTATAAATGATATTTAATCTACTAAATAGGTTTGTTTTCACTTTCGCGCCAAGTAACAGTTTTCTTCGAGTTTCCGCTCTTTAATAGGAGCTGTTGCCGGGCTTACATTGTTCCCATAGTATGTAGTATTGTGCATTCTGCTATTTGTAACAATCTTGAATGGCTAGTAGCATTTTAGCGAGCGGGCATTTAAGCTATGTTTGTATGTTTGGGGAATTCTTCTTTAAAGCAAAACACTTACAAACACTAATAATTATTTCAGTGGACTGACCCTTAATTCATAAGACCACAAAATATTTTAAGTACTCTTTAAAAATAGGCAAAAGCCATAACCACTGGTCACTTTGAGCCGGTTGTACAATTTTAGAATATTAAACTGTCGTTTGACGTGTATATTTCATATCTGCAGTTGCATGTAATTGAACTGCCAAACTGTCAAAGAATGCAAGAATACAATCAAAGGCGACTGGGGGTGTTACGGGACTTCAATAATAAGTTTCTGCATGAAATGTTATCCTGTTCATATCCTGTTTATCCTTTTTATAGATATCCGGCATGATCACATGTACGTAAGTTCACGCACGTTTTCCACCCAAAGCAAACAAAGTCCCATATACGCCATATAGATATATATCTTATTAATTGGTTTCTCAATATATATAATGTGGTGCATCTCCCATTGCCAGTTCAGTTTGATCAGAATCTCTTTCTATGTCCAAATAAAACAACAATTATATTACTCGTTTTCTTGTGCCGTCATGAATATTCGAAAATATCTAGATTCGAACTCCGTAGAATTAATTACATATTTTGCACGTTCTCTATGTAAGATAACAATGTTGATTTTCGTACGTTTTCATTCTCGACAAGTGTCAAACCCAGGGTTCTTATTCCATATGGCCATTTACCATTTGACACATCGAATTAAAAAAGAGTCACAGGCCAAGCTGTTATCGAATTTCCGACCAGTTTCTTTACCAATGTTTCTCTTAATCTCTTAGCTTTCTTACTCAAAGTCAAAGAATGTCAGTTTTACGTGATTGATACGAATCCAAACAATGGTTATTCATTCTGACGTACAGTAGCTGTCTTTATACACCTCCTAAGTCCTTAATTTGATCATTCTTATCGATCGGAGAAGACTTACATTTGCCGGAGCATGCAGTTTTCCCTGTGGTTGTCATGTAATAAGGAAATTGAATTCACTAGGTTCACAACTTGAGACTTTACAAGGACAGTTATAGTACTTTCAAGTAAATACGGACAACGGGAAATTTAAACATTGATTTAAATTTACATTTCAGACGGACGCCAGTTTATCTGATATCCCCCTATGCACGACTTTCATAAATGTGATTTCCCGTTTCGGTAGTTTATCGATCGGTATGTATAGAAAACATTAACATTGCCATGTGAAATAGCATGTCGACATTAGTGAACTTGTGACAGATGAGTGATGTAGCTTAAAAAGCAATGAAGTTACAGGAGTGTAGGTTTTTGTCGAGGGTCGAGGGTCGAGGGTAAAAAGTCGAGGGTCGAGGGTAAAAAGTCGAGGGTCCAAAAATTTGCGTAAATTTTTATGACAAATAAGTTTACCGGTAAATAATTTTGCGAGTTATTCGTCATCAATGCCCGCTCGTCACCGCTTCACAAGCTTTCCAAATCCGTGTGACATGTCAGTGCCCGGTCATCTGGCGGCATTTGAAACAGCAGCAGCTAAGCGGTTTCTCCGCCTTCTTTGCAGTAGGAGTATCTTCATCCTTTTCATGCGTCTCGAGTGGGAGTCTGAGCAGAAAAATAGCAAATCCTGCAACAAGACCGGCATCACGAAGCACTCAGTAAATTAAACTGCAGACAAGCATGACCGCCTTGTCTGTATAATGACAGCTACATGTAATTTTCGTTTTAATTAACATACCTCGAAAAGTTCAAGGATACATTAAAGAAAGCTCTGGGCCGGGTTGTTCAAAGCCCGATTCGTGTTAATCCTGGATTAACTCTGCACAGAACCTATTGGTTGTCATGGAAATTAACCCTGGATTAGCACTAATCGGGCTTTGAACAACCGGGCCCTGGAGTCTAGGAATTCCGCAGTTGAAAAGCAAACCGAAACAAAAGGAGGAGACAGTTAAGTTGTGAACAGGAAAGAGTCTCTTCAAAAAATCAAAGCTCTTAGTCAGTTATAAACATCATATAAGTGTTTGATTATCGGTTGATAAATGACAGCGTTGTGGAAAAACAGCAGACTGACGACCAATTGTAAACATAAACTTCGTCGCACTGGAGTAAATGCAACGAGTCTCGTACGGATCGGCTAGCAGTATGTCGATGCAGCTTCTTCACAAGACCTCGAGAAGACAGATTATTATATCCTGGGTTACATGTACATCCTAAAATAGATGCAGTACACTAGAACAAAATTATTGGCTCTCGTGGTCGATGAGGCTCAGCGAATGGTTAATAATTCAGACTTTTACTTATTATGTAAAGAAGGAAATATATTTGTACTGATTATGTAATATGCTTATAAACTTTGTTAATTATATTAAGCCTTATACTTTTAATAAAAGTACAAAACAAACAAGGAAACTGTCAGGCTCTTTTACAAAGCCAGTAGTCACAGGTGTTTTCTATTCACCCACATTATTATAATCATTTTCGCAGCGGACATATGAATTCAGACCAGATAATATACAAAGCTTGTAGCACTAACATGTGCCATAATTATTGCTATGTCACATGCAGCATTACCAGTAGATCATAAATTATGAAAAGCCTCGATACGAATGACCTTACAATAGTTATTGAAAACCCAAACAGGTCTAACATTTTCTATGATCTAATACAGAGATCTTCATACATGTATGTCAAACAAGTTAATTTTGAAGAAGTGCTGTCCCCAATAGCACAACAATTATTGAAGGGCTGTGTGCAAAAGGGGTGTAAGTGGTTCTTGATCACATTCTAAATCCTCCCCTAGAAAACAAAGAATTTGAAGGAAAATTTAGTATGTGATCAAGTCACTTATGCGGCCCTTTTTGCACACAGCCTTTCAATTGAAATCAGAAAAATTAGCATGCCTTTACAGTGCAACTACTGCCACTTAGACAACGAGAACCAATCACACTGCAGAACGAAAACAAAGTTACAGTTACTTGAGCCAATCAGTGTTGATTACAAGACAATAGCATTTTCACTTAAGCTTCAATCATAGTTAATAGAGTGGAATGGTTAGGAAACTCAGGGACCTTCTTTGTTATAGGTCTTTGTTAGCTTTTTTCAACCTTGAACGTGCACAAAACACAATAGAAATTCCAACATGTTAGTCAATCAGCCAATAGAAACGTGTGAGTTCAGTCGTTCAGGGAACGCTAATGAACTATGATAGTGCACAATCTTTTGTCTTGCCCCCTTCCAACCTCAATCGCAGCGCCTTTGTTAGCCCTTTTGAAGTTTGCCGGGTTTCCTAACCATTCCACTCTATTAACTATGCTTCAATCCAATAAAAGGCAAATTTGGTCATCATAATGAAGAAAATGCATGGGATATACTAGGATATATACTTTTGAATAGTTTTGCAATGTGTTTAGTTCTTGTTGTCTGAGTGGCCCTGGTTTCAGTAGTCGCACTGTAACATTCATTTACTCTTAGCCTTATTTAGGGAAGCGCTTCCTGTTTAGGCTGTCCCTCGGCACATTACATGTACATGTAATCTTTTTCTTTTTTTATATATATTAGTCATTAATAACATGATTATCTATCCCTGGATTATTTTATCCCAATTCTGTAATTTGTGTAAAGTGACTACAACTGGTATTTTTTCCCGAGACTGATGGCATCCAAAATCCCAGGAAACAGACTGTCATTCTCAACTAATTGAGAAAATGAAGAGTGAAATGATTTTGTCTGAATGTTGTCCAAAGTGTGTTATTTGCTACTGTTGCTTTTGGTATGGTACTGAGTTGACTCCTCGTGTATTAGGAGGTATATTATAATTAAGCTTGGAATGGAAGGGCTGCAGACATGTAGGGATGGACAATCCACCACCACAAATACAATAATGGTGATATTAGGAGCTAACATCGAAGGTATGAAACCAGTGATTATACAAAAGGACTGTAGGAGCCCTGAAAAGTAACCATAATTTATTGCAGAAGACATCAAATAATTCTCAACTACTTTGGGTTTGGAGTTCCAACTTTGAAGGGGAGTCGTTTGCTATCAACGTTTATTGAGACGATTACAAACCTTGGAGTTAGAGTTCTACACATCTATTGGAAGAAGAAAACATCCGTTATTGAGATAAAACCGATTCACCAAGGTATCATACAGATTTTGAGGCAGAATGGCGAATGTTTTACCTCCATTTCCTGCATTCTCTGTTCACGAAGACAACGCTTCAGTCGGCCCACGTTGGAAAAATGGCTGAAACGTTTTGAAATGTACCTCGCTGCTCATGATGTGAAAGATAATACACGCAAGAGAGCATTACTACTGTACTCAGCTGGCGAAGAATCGAAGTCAGTGATATATTCGGAAAAGCTGAAGAAAGATGAAGGAAAGATGAAGGAAAGATGAAGGGTAAGACTGCAAGATTACATATTAATGACGGTGTGAGACCAATAGCCCAGAAGCAGTATCGCAGACTACCATTCCACATTAGGGACCAAGTTGAAGCTGAGCTTAAGAACCTAGAAGACCTCGACATAATAGAGAGAGCCAACGGTCCCATCCCTTGGGTCTCTCCTATAGTGATAGCTCCTAAGAAGAAAGGGATACGCATATGTGTCGACATGAGAGCTGTGAATGAGGCCATAGAGCGTGAACGCCACCCAATGCCAACAATAGAAGATCTGATTTAAATAGCTCCCAGTCTTCATTAAAATTGACCTGAACCAAGGATACCATCATCTTGAGCAAGATGTCAACTCCCGATCCATTAAAAACTACCTTTGCCACTCACGCTGGTTTGTTTCGATACAAGCGGTTAATTTTTGGAATTAACTCAGCAGCAGAGATTTTTCAGAAGGCTGTAGAAGAAATACTACAAGGAATCGATGGCGCAAGAAACATCTCTGATGACATAATAGTATTTGGCAAGCGACAAGCTGATCATGACGATGCCCTAAGGAGCTGTTCTCCAGAGAATGAGAGAAAACAATATAACTGCAAACCCTGACAAGTGCTTGTTCAACAAGCCATCCATTGACTTCTTTGGTCATCACTTTTCCACAGAAGGCATCAGTGCAGATGATAAGAAAGTTTCATCTCTCATCAATGCCAGCCCACCCAAGAATGCAACTGAAGCACGCAGTTTTCTTGGTATGGCCCAATACCTGGCACGCTTCATCAAAGACTTTGCGTCTATTACTAATCCAACACAAGGATGCCAAATGGACATGGGGTCAAGAACAGCAACATGCATGACCAGCATGGCAAATCAGGAAGTCATGCAATACTTCAACCAGTCATTCGAAACAGAACTCATTGTAGATGCCAGCCCTACCGGGCTAGGGGCAATACTCACACAAATAACAGCTGATGGAGGAAGAAATGTCATAGCATATGCAAGTCGTTCACTCACTGATTGCGAGAGTCGCTATAGCCAAACAGATAGAGAGGCTCTTGCAGTAGTTTGGGCAATCGAACACTTCCACCTATACCTCTACGGATCTTCTGTCAAAGTAATCACTGACCACAAGCCCTTGGAGACAATCTTCAACAAACCGACCTGTAAGGCAACTGCAAGACTTGAGAGACTACAACTACGTCTACAACCATACAAGACAAAACTTGTCTACAGGTCAGGAGCAGATAATCCAGCCGATTACATGAGCCACCATACAGACCTCAAACAGTCCAAGCCTCACCATCATTTATCAATAGTTGATGCCTATGTGAACTTTGTGACCACAAATGCTCTACCCACTGCAATTACCCTCCAAGATGTCAAGGATGCAACTGCAGATGACAAAACCCTACAGAAGCTAGCAAAGGTGATAACGACTCAGAGATGGCATGAAGTCGAAATGGACGTCAGGCAATACAAGCAGATCAGACAGGAACTATCAGTAGCAAATGGTGTAATTCTGAGAGGTAACCGCCTGATAATTCCAGAGAAACTACAACTGAGAGCGATTTCACTGGCCCACAGTGGACACCAAGGAATGGTCAAGACGAAACGTTTACTGCGAGAATCAATCTGGTTCCTAGGCATAGACAAAATGGTTGAAGAAATGGTTAGAGAGTGCCTACCATGTCAAGCAG
Source organism: Actinernus sp. WN-2022 (assembly GCA_030867875.1). Classification (NCBI taxonomy): domain Eukaryota; kingdom Metazoa; phylum Cnidaria; class Anthozoa; order Actiniaria; family Actinernidae; genus Actinernus; species Actinernus sp. WN-2022. Next base: position 19,474,641 of record JAOWCC010000064.1, on the reverse strand, counting down.
CAAACCATGGTCCTAAGCCAACACATGAGCCGCTGCAAATGTCCCCTCTACCTCAAGGCCCTTGGCAAGAGCTATCCATGGATTTATGTGGTCCCTTCCCAAATGGGGATTACCTATTAGTCGTGATCGATGATTGCAGCAGATACCCAGAGGTTGAATTCCTGAGATCAACATCAGCGAAGGCAGTGATACCCCATCTAGATAGCATATTTGCCAGACAAGAGATCCCAGAGATGATTAGAACGGATAACGGCCCACCGTTCAACAGCGAAAATTTTCAGATGTTTGCTACTCATCTAGGATTCAGACACCGGAGAATAACTCCAGTATGGCCTAAGGCAAATGGCGAAGCAGAAAGACTGATGCGAATGTGAGACGGTGTAGTTTGGTCTCGCATGACAACGTGACCTCGCTATTGTTAAATTTAGACCGAGTCACGCATCACGCAACTCGAGGTATAATTTGCATATGTAATTTGATGACGTAAGAAACCACGCGGTTGTAAAACCAGAGAAGTGAGAGCAAATATAATCTGTTGTTTAGCCACAAATACGTGTCCTGATTCTTTCTCAAAACTATCGGGATCTGGGGCAAGTTACGGATTTAACATTTGGCGACCCTGCCAAGTAAAGTGGGACCAGGCACCTCCAGAACTCAGAGAAAGGGATACCAAGAAGAAAGAGGTGATGAAAGAATATGCAGACAGGCATAATAATGCTAAAGAATCTGACCTGAATGTTGGGGATAAAGTGTTGATCAAACAACCAAAACGAGACAAGATGTCCACACCATTCAAACCTGAACCATACGAGATAAGTGAGAAGAAAGGAAACAAGCAGGTCACACTGTTACCAGAAACGCGTCACTTTTAGGAAGTTACCATCTGGTGTTCAGCCCATTCCAAGGGAAGAAGAAGAAGAGTTCCCACCCAACATCGAGACAGGTAAAGGACAGTACCAAATGGACGAAGAGGTTGATGGGCACGCATCATAGCCTACACTTCGCAGATCAGAAAGAGCGAGAAGAGCCCCGAAATGTTTGGATGATTATGCGACATGAACGTTATCTGCAGTGATAATTCTGAAATAACAGCGACATTCCGTTTAAGTTTTGTGTTTGAACATATGATGTTTCTTTGTTAGAGGAAGGGAGGGATGTAGTGTCCTTGCGTGACACTATATTGTGTTACAGTCATGCGCACTAGAGCAGGGGATGGGACTGCATTGTAGGAACGAGGGCACGAAATAAATAAAACCCAAAGTCATGGAATAAACACCGGTTTCATTGAATTGAGGATCTTATAGGTACATGCTCAGTATTGTCTTTACAGGTGATTGATGAATTGTGTTAACACTTCAATGACCTCAATGTGATGGAGAAACTTAATCCAATAGAGGTATAATTAGCTAACTCTGTTGCCACCCAATTCAGATCATGTGATGTAAACACACATTACTCTGGAGAATTGACTCTTTGAAAATTAATTGTATTCAGATAGGCATGACTGCATTATGATTAGAATGAAAAAGGAATAATTCCCCAGAGTAGCATCTGTTTACATCACATGATCTGAATCGGGTGGCAACAGAGTTAGTCGATTACCTCTATCTGGAAAGAAGGGCTTGTATGTCACTAGTATATAAAAAATATTTTATAGAATATTTTCCCAGGATTTTTGATTTCAAGTATGCTTTTCTAGGACAGCAAATATAACTCCATCACATTATAATTAAAGCCAGAAGCAAAAATTGTGATAATGTGTCGTAATAATGTGATCAATTGATCACTTAAAGAAAGAAATTTCAATTTTAGATAACCTATTCTGACTCTACAAAGTTATAGTCATCAATATTTGCAATATACTAGAGGCATTATTATTATCTTATTTCTGGAAATACAAAAGGCTACAATTTTGAAAGACCAAAGCAGTGGCTTAATTATTTGGCAAATGTGGTCAGGGTCAGAATTATTCATGGTTACAATATTGACAAAGTATTAATAAAAACAAAGTACAAAATACATTATAGATATGTGAGAAAAAAGTCTTACAAGAAGAAGATAGCAATACCAGTGCATTTTGAAAGATGGATGAAAAATTAATATGTGAAAGCTTCAAGTACAATGTGTACATTGTACAGCATATGTCTAATAAAGTCTTGTATAAATTTGTTGCTAACATCAATTTTGCATATTTTTGAGTATAGGCAAACAATTCAAGCTTTCAAAAGCCAGAAGCTGAGAACTTGCATGGGGCCTGTTTACATGAAGTGAGGTTGACCCTAACACCAGGGCTATCTCCATTGGTCAGTGTATTGTAATGGGATATTCCATTAAAAAAATGTACCCCCTTTCGAGGAACTTGGATTTCTTTGGATTTCTTCAGGGGTCTACCAAAAACATTTGTGGAATTCTGTCGGGGTTCACCCCAAAAATATTAAATTCTTCAGGTGTTAAACCCGATCAGAGCATGAAATTCTTCAGGGGGTCGACATAATCGGGCCATTTCTTCAGGGGTATAGCACATTTTCCAATTTCTTCAGGGGGTTTGGGTTTTTGGTAAAAATATGATTCCTCGATAGGGGGTGCGGATTTTTAATGGAATAGCCCAATCCCTTGACTGTTTGTATTTCAACAATGCCATTGGTCCTAGCATGCACTACGGTCAACCTGCCTACATGTACACAGTCCCTAATAAAACTTATAACTGAAGGTTTTTAGATCAAACCATGAGCTCAAAAAAGGGTTCATTTTATTTGAATCTGCATAAAGGCTTGGGAGCTTAGTCGAAAATGCTAATTGCTATGTAACCGGAGATTACTGCAGCCTAGCTGGCCTCTCCACTATTTGGACTTTCACAAGAACTGGAATGTTGGACTCTTGTGTACGACTATATCATAGCGAATGAATGCATCACTGAACCATAATTTGCTTCTTGGAAAATGTAGATACTTGAATACGAGTAATAATAATAACTTGATTCATGTGTCAAAGACTGATAGCTGAACAGAGGGAGCATTTATACCCAGTACAGAGTCAAGTTGTTTCTCTACACATAATTACTGAGAACGTTTTCAACTTGTCATTTCATTTTTACACGAAAGATTATCTTCTTCTTGCACACACATGCCTCCAAACCTCAATATCATGTTTTCAAGTTATAGAAACTTCCCACAATCGGACAAAAAGACTGATAGTGATATCCATTGTGCAATTCTCTCTCCGTACAAATGGCGGCTATTCCAAAATCAGAATACCTCGAAATCTTGCAGGTATTCATCTCCCGAAATGTAGAAAGTATTCGCCACATTTAGTTCCTCATTTGCGCCCTTAGTTCTGATACTATATGCGATATTCTTCTTTTCCCTTCAGAACACATTCGAGCTCCATCGCAAATCTTATTAGAAAACTGGATAACCAATCAAAACAAGTGTTACAATGAGGCTATTGTGTTTCATTGTAGCCAATGAGAGAAACGTAGTCTCGAACTACCAGATCCCACTTTCTTTGGATATGAAACATGGGGTGGGATCTGGGTACGAGATTAACTCTAACTCTATGGCAAGTTCATCGATACAATGTTTTCGAATTTCATTGTAAAAGAAACGTAAACAATGTACTTAACAAGACGAAAATAGTATAAAAGGTATCTGTTTTGAATATAAATATTCATCCGTTCTCCTTACTCGCGGGATCAATGGCTTTACCAATGAGAAACTGGGATACATTTTATTTGTTGCCATAGTGATATGGTACACGGTTTCAACCAATCAGAGTGCTTGTAATATCGACGGGATTTAGTATAAGTTAGATAACGGTTCGATATATCGTGCATTTGATAACAAGTCGAATTTAATATTTGATGACATCACCGCCACGTCCCTGCGGTGTTTCACCCGCTGTTTATCATACACATGACGGGTACCAACAAAACTAATGAAAACAATTTACACTAATCAACAAAATGGCCGAAAAATCCCTATCATAAAACTACTTCCCTGCCACACAACATTACCCCAAGGGCTAGGTATTCAACTGTTCAGACATGAGCAGATTTGTGGACATTGGACAGCAAGCATATGTCTAGAACATCGGAAAATGTGAACGACAGGTAAGAATTCACATGGATAGATCAGTGCTTGTGTATGACCTTTGTCCCATGGAAGCGGAACTTGCGCGCGAAGGAGTGTTGTTAATTCTTCTGGAAATGTACTTAATTACAGTCATTTAATCGAGATTGAAGAGGATCAGCATGCGACAGGACCTGGAACCAGCAACTCAAGTAGCAGAAATGAAGCACAACAGAGGTATCCACAGATTAAATTGATAATTCATGGCAATATAACAACTTGTTCAAATATTAATTCATGGCTTAGGAATTTTTCAAATGTCTTGATTGGTTTTGGTACCTGGTTTTGTTCTACCAATAAATCGTAAGACTACACCCTGATTAATACAGTTTTATACCTCATTTGATTATCATCACAGTAGTGTAGAGTGTTTTCTTTTAGCTGTACTTCGAAGATAGTTGTGACATTTTAAACATCACGTCTTTATAAATGTGAACAGCCAAGATTTACTCGCTGGTACTAAGAATCAAATGGAAGTAAACACAAGTTTTTGGCCTTGTACTTGCGATGGGACAATAAAGAACGTATATACGTGCTCTGCAGTGTTTAGAGTGATATCAATTAGAGCTGAACAATACAACAGTTGCTCCATTGTTATGATTCCTTTCATTAAACCTTAGCGTTATAGTCAAAGCTCGTTGTATCCTGTGAAGATTAAATCAAAATACCATAAAACCACCACTTTTATATTCGACACAAATCTTTGAATTTATTAAGTTGTAGTTTTAGCTGATACATCTTTTTCACATCAGTAGAAATAAAGTAGATAACAAAGCTTTAATTTATTGTGTAAGAGTTGGATATCGATAGACTATAACGAATGAAATAAGTCTGAATAACAGGTCGTTAGCGTAACTGCAAGCATGTTAAAGGGGCTGGGTCAGCGCTCATTCGTTACCAGTCTATCGCACGGCCAAAGGCAAAATTTGATTTCCGACTCCGGGAGTACGAAATCAAACCTCCCTCCGAAGGAACCTTTTAGGAATCCATTTCCATCGCTCTTATTTCGAACCTCTAAAACATTTTTTTTGCAGGAACGTTTTGTTTAGTATTCATTCTAAATGTAGAGTATTTCATTTTTACATTTTTTGTTTGAAATTCTGATGAATGAAGGCTCTAGAGGAAGGGGAGGTAAACGAGTCGGGGCAGGAAGAAACAAAACGCCTGCCTTGAGGCAATTGACGAAAAAAAAAAATTACCGACACTGGAAAAGCCAACATGCTGCTATATACTTAAAGGGATACCCGAGTGAAAAACACATTGGGGCTCAAAAGAATCTTCAACATGTTCTTTGTTCAGAAAATGTATTAAAATTTGATCAAAGGTTTTTAGTATTAAGAACGAGCACCTCAAAGTTGGCCCCACGAAGACATGGGCGCCGCCATCTTTGTTTGCATTTACGGAAGTGACGTCACTTCGTCCCACCAGCGTTCTCACTCTCTCACTTATTAGGTGTTTTTAGGATGATAAACGCCTTAACTGTACCTCACATACATTGTAGTTCTTATACTTATTCAGAAGTCACTCGAGTCTTTTAAGCCATGTTGTTTTGCTGTTATTAAATGGCAGTTACGAGACCTTGTTGTTCGTCTGATAATTTCTCGCCTTCCCAATGCTTTTCTTCCTCCTCCCAGTCTTCTGAACTTTTCTCATAATGTCGTCTTCATCATAATTCCGGTTTCTGTAAGAATTCCTCTGCAATCTCGATGAAAATATATCCACTTTAATTCCGAGCGTGTGAAAATCATACAAAGACAAGTAGCCGCGATACGCTGGTGGGACGAAGTGACGTCACTTCCGTAAATGCAAACAAAGATGGCGGCGCCCATGTCTTCGCGGGGCCAACTTTGAGGTGCTCGTTCTTAATACTAAAAACATTTGATCAAATTTTAATACATTTTCTGAACAAAGAACATGTTGAAGATTCTTTTGAGCCCCAATGTGTTTTTCACTCGGGTATCCCTTTAAGCAAACAAATATTCAAAACCTGGCGGGAGCAGTAAAGGCCAAGAAACTTTTGGTAGTGACTCGGCCTTCGCGGCCGAGTCACTTCAAGAGTCAGTTGATTGAGATTGTTGCCACACGAAACGTTTAGTGTTTGACTCAAGGTATAACAAAAAGTAACGCCAGAAGATAAATAACATTGCCGAAAACCTTTTGCTACTAGCAATGTTTTATAAAACGGACAAAATGAAAGAAAAGAAAAGAAAGAGTTTATTTTGCGACTTTTCTGAGCACAAGCCAAACCAAAGCCAAGACAAACTCACCAGCCAAAACACACCAAAGCCAAGACAAAGGACAACCCGAACTCACCTGAAAACGTTTTCCAGAATCAAAACAAGGTAATAAAACATACCTGAAATTTAGCTGAACCTGCTACTTTGTCGGCTCTTCAAAAATAATTATTTAGGAAACGGCAAAGTTCGAGCCAAGCTATCTCACTGACTTTATTCCAGCGAAGCATTTATAAACACTTCACTTCACGAACGAACGAACCAAGGCTTCACAACAATTATCATGAAAGGAGGCGAATTCCAACTCTCTTTACAAGTCTTTAGAACTCCAAACGATGGGAGTTTTCCGTTCAGCAAGGCAAGGAACGACGACTAAATTTGAAAACCGTCCGTTCAGCGTTCAAGTCAACACGGGACCAAAACCATGTTTCCACTTTCGCAAAATGTTGACGATTTTCACAAGAAATGGCGCCAGATTGTCCTAAGCGATGACAAGAAAACAATCCCTAGTATTACATTTGACGAGGTGAAGAGTTTTTGTACACATTTAGCCGGACTTTCATTGCTGTATTTTCGGATAAATCGAGGTGAACTTCCGTAACTGAATTTTCTTACACAAAATCTACCCGCTAACATTGAAAGGGTTTCAATCTTACCCTCAATCAATCAGAAATGAGCTCTCATTGAACTGACCAATCAGACACAATGCTACTGTTGCTTGCGAAAGAAACCATTGCGATCGCAGAAGAATTTTGAATATTTATGATATGCTAATTACCTCAAGAGCATACTTACTGCGCACGGGCACCAGGTGACCCAGCCCCTTTAAGGCATGGTTTATAGTAAGAGTAACTCTGTTGTAACACTCTAAATTCGCTAACTAAACTTTGTTATTTTTAAATGAAATACCATAGAAATCTGCAATGAGGCAGTAATCATATGTCTTAACATTTTAAGTGAGGTATTCTGGTGGTCTGGTGGTCACGTGATCTTAAGGCTGATAAGACAGAGAAATCAAAATGAGCCGGTTGCGTCCTCCGTGGATGCAAACTATTGTAAAACAATTATCCTGCCAGATCGCGCGGAATATCGCCACATACTTAGCCGACGAGGGGCAAAGGCCCGAGTTGGATAAAATAAGGCGATATTCCGCAAGATCGAGCAGGATAAGCGTTTTATTATTCGACACATCAATATCAAAACATATTTTTAATCCAACGTCTTTATTTCATAAAGCGTTTTTGGCGGGAATCTTGTGGTGCGCGCGCCATGTTTGTGCACGGCACTTTTGACGACTTTTGACTTTGAGCGAAGTAAAAATGGTTAGAACCAGTTGAAAAAACCCTCAAATGCACTTTTATTCTGTTTCCAAAGTATATTTCAGTACATAAAACCCTAAAGTAAAGTACTAAGTTCTTTGAAATGTTAAAAATACAAGCAAAATGGGAACCTGTGGCTGTTAACTATAGTTATTCGTATGAAAATTGCACTGTGCAGTTGAACTTGACTCTGACTTTTTCCACTTGAAGGCGTACAAAATTCAAGGGCACCCAACGACGTTTTCGGTTAAAAAGCTGTTAGGGAGAATAAGATAGCCTAAAACTTTCGGATTTGAAAAAAATGTCCCAAGAAAATTGTTTTCTGAAATACTGGCTAGAATTATTTTTTTCAATCCCTAGAAAACTATAGAAGAAAAGAGAGACTAAAAGGTTTCCCCTAAAATATTCGTACGTCCCAATTCGTCTGATCAATAGAGTCAGAACGATCCAAAAGAACCCCTAAAAAATTCGTACCTCCACAAAACTTTGCAACATGAAGTTACTTGGGCTAGAAAATTCTTGTTTATGTTCTAGACTACTAACAAATTCGTAGGCCGGGAATATTTTACCATAGTATTTTCGGTTGACGCGATTTCCACCTAGAAAATCCGAACAGCTAATAGCTTTCTAGAATACCTCAAAAGACATAGTAGGCGCCTTAAAATGGCTAGATGAGCCGCAGACAACTGGTTTCAAACGAATTTCAAAAGGTACTCGTTGGGTGCCCTTGAAAATTGCACATGATTTGTTTCTTTGCAGTAGAGAAACGACCAAAACATGTTGAACATTTGCTGCAACTGTTTTAAAGTAATGGCCATGGACGGTCAATATCTCAGGACTGAAATTCTTCGATTCACGAATTCGCTTCAACTTAGTAGTGAAAACCTCAAGTCATTCAAAAGGAAAATAAGACAAAAGGACTTAGCAAGTCTAATAAATGAAAATTGTAAGGACTGTCATCTGTGTCAATTTTAATATGTTAAATTTATGTAAGCATCTTAACACAGATTTTATTACATTCCTGTATATCAATGTTTTCAAGTCACAGATATACATACAGATACGGACATATGTACATGTAGTTACAACTTAGGGAGCGGTCATTAATTACTGGGGGGGGGGGGATTTAGGGGGAGGGATAAGATTTTTTTGGGCTTCGATTTGGGGAGGGTCACAAATGTTTGGGCGCCTGTTTTAACAATGAAACTTTTACAATATTTTTAGGCTACTTCAATCGACCATTCAGCTCCACCTTGGAAATGTCCCTTAACCAGCAATCAGCGCGTGCTGGATGCTGCTAATGGGCAACGTTCGAGACCTCAAACATTCTGCTTGATAACGAGGTTTTCAGGAGTAAAACAAAATAAATGCTTTCCTCTTTTGTTAAAAAAAAAGACGTCATTTTTTGATGTTTTGGGGAGGGCCAACACTGATTTTTGGGTCCTCGTTTTAGATATTTTACCCCCCCCCCCCCCCCCCCCAGGTCACATGTGTACATCAGTTTTACCTTTTTAATCATAGATATATACATAGATATATTTGTTTGAATTTACTCTTTAATTTGTGTCCCCAATTAGCAGTCTTTTGCTAAATACCTTTAGACACGTTATTATTATTATTATTATTTTCGAGGTTTGTGGACGAAAACAATCGGGGTTCAGATGTCCCTATTGTTCATATTTCTTTTGCTAGAGTGCAAACACTGAACGCATGAACGCACGGTACAGGCTATTATCTCAGCCGTTCATATTGTATTTCTTTCGAACAAAGAAAAACATTTAGACTGAAAACACATTTATTCGTGGGGAATAGCTCAAGGTGTAAATACGCCAATTTACGGATATAGTACATATTGACGCTCGGGCTCCTGCTACTGCGAGTTTGGCAAGTTGTATGTTCAAATATTACTGACAAATTAATAATAAAAGATATTGATTGAAAAATATATTGATTGATTGTTAATTAGTCGATGGTGGTGTTCGAGCAAACAAAAGTTATTACAACTTTAAAATTATTAGCTGATTATTAGGTCTAGAAGAGTTAGAATTTGTTTAAGTTGTTCGTAGTTTTCATATATTCGTATATTTGTAAATAGTATTAGCATAAATTTAGAATTAACATTACATTTTAGACACATTATATAGTGACAATTATTATAATTAGTTGTTATTGAGTAGTTAATTAATTTAACTTAATTTAATTAATTTATTTAATTTTAATTAATTAATTAATTTGTGAAAACCAGCTACATATACAGCTATTTTAAAAAGGTTGTCACGGACGAGCGACAAGCGACATTCCCAGACCGAAATGGATTGTGGTTGTAGCTGAAAGTCTAGTGAATTCGTTTGTTTTAAAATTTATGGTCTTCTGCGAGTCGATTTTCGAATTACATCGTAGTTTACGAGAGAGTTGGAAACTATCCATATCGTCTGATAATGTTGCTTGTCGCTTGACCAGGACAACGTTTTTTGAAACATGTGTATACGTGAAGAGGCTAGCGTGCCCACATGACGTTCTACCTACTTACCTACCCTACATTGCTCGATTCCCCCGTTCGTTTTTCCAGTTTATTTCTCCATGTTCTGTCGAACGTTTCCTGCATTCAAATATTTTTGGTATTTTTATTCGTAGCACAAACTTACCAAGAACCTCGACTGCACGGCGAGGCTCAGATACATATAACATTACTCCCCTGCCCTCTCCTGAAGAGGAAAGCGAGTTGTTCTCGACGGATTATGTGGAACATTTGGTGGAGTCCTTCTGGACCAGAGTGGACGAGAAGATTGAAAAGGCAGTCAGTGTTCACCAGACGAATCAGAAAACACAGAAGGAGATACTTGAAGCCGAACAGGAAGGTTCGTAAAAGAAGATACAATTCACATTAAACTATTTAAGGAGCACCGAGCAATGGAATCCTTTAACAGTTTGACTTTTGAGTTTTCAAGATGGCAGGGTCACTGTAAATTCATGTATACTTAACCTGAATATTTGAAGTTCGGCTGCATGACAGACAAACATCTTTTCTATAATGCTAGCATTTATCATAATTCTATCGTAAACTGATAAAGGACTGGGACCGAGTGTTAAATTTCCTAGAATTCAAAACTTAATTTTATTTTTTAAACGAACCCCACCACACGAAAGATCACATCGAAATTACTGAGTTTGAAGATGTTCGAGGAAATAAGAACTTTTAAGTAAAATATCAAGTCTTTGAAAATCACAAAAATAAGAGAGGCGAGACTCAGTATGGATTGGGTGGACAGCAAACCGTACGGAGCTCTCATCTTATATTTTTATTTTTGAAAGCTCACTACCTCGTTAACATTGATCCAAACACACGTCCCCAGACTAAATAAACACACTAATCTTTTGAGGTGATCTTTCTGGTGGTGGGGAGTGGTGGGGTTTATTTCTTAATTCGAATAAATTTCTATCTATCTATCTATCTATCTATATATATATATATATATATATATAGCTAGCTATCTATCTATCTATCTGTCTATATTTATAAATGCATGCTGACAACAACCACTATCAAGACTAAAGAATTCGCTCTTATTACCCAGCGACCAGGTTGAGTCCCAGGAGAGTTTATTTTATAACCTTTGTTTTCTCTCGTCTAACCTCGTTCTGAAATTGCTCAGTGCAATGGCTACACGTGGGATATCGATACACTCGCGGCGAAATGTTGTGCTCCGCTGGCCGAAAGAACGAAGGCTCTGGAGTTCAAATACAAGTTTCCGAGGTCTTAAACTTTTTAAGTAAATAATTTTATAACTTAGTAAACTCACAGTGAATTACAAATTAAGAAAGCTTCAACCTGTTAAAGTCTTAGGCTTAGCTTTTAAGTAGTTTTCTTAGTTTTTGCGAAACATTGCACATTCGTTCCAAAAATAAGAAACAGGGGTGATTGCCTCTGTTTTCTTTTAGTTTCGGCGGGAAACTGAGGAGATGCGCGCGCGACTGGCTCATCAAAAGCGCATGCGCGTGACGTTTTGCCGCTGTGTGCAAGTGGGGAATACCATAAACGTTTCGGACACGACGAATAAACTGTCATTGTTGGCGAGTTCAAAAAACGTCTTGAGCGGTAAAGGCTAGTTGCTTGCGCTCCTAATTACCGCAGCTAAATTTGGCGTTAACTGCATGAGGCCAGGGACGGATTGCCCATTCCAACTTATGTGTTATTACATCCTCCTGCTTTTTGTTGATTAAGTTAAAATATGCGCTGTTCCTCGATCTAAATGAACAAGTTATTATCAAATACCTTTTAAGTCTTATTGTAAAGAAATAACTTACAGCCTAAATACAGGTTACCCTTGAGGTGAATTGAACACGATTCTGCGTTGCTTCTCGTTTTAGAAGAAGAGACGAAGAGAAGACTTGCCTTGGATACCTGCACAACCTATTCTAAGTTCTCGTATCTGTTTCTTCTCATCTTTGAGGTAAGTTAATCTTTCCTTTTTCTGATTTCTTGATCTTCAGTTACGTAATTGTATATATAAAAAAATCAAAAAAAATACTTCTCACATTTTTTCTACAGTTTATTTTGAAAATATGGTCTTTGTTTAAAGTAAAATGTTCAAGCAAAAAAGAGGTAAGTGAAATGCATTGTTTAGTTTGTTTGTTTTCAGTATAATTTATTTATGTTACATATTCTCTTCACTGCTGACCCCAGTGTATTTTCAAAGTAAAACATGGATAGTTTATTCAGTAAAATAAACCGATTAAAGTCACCAGAAGTGTTCAGTTGAATATTTTCATTTGGAGCTGGATTCTTTAATTTTGTATTTTGTATGTTTCATTGCTGACATTTTGTAATATAAATTCGAGCACGCAATTTCATTGGATGCTCAGCGTGCTTGATTTAACAAATAAAGAAGCCTTAGCCATGTTTTATACTATCATAAAACACGATGGGCATTTGAGAACATGAGAGAAATGTTAAAGCACAAGCCGAAGGCGCGTACTTTCAACATTTCTCGAGTGTTCTCAAATGACCAGAGTGTTTTATGATAGTATAAAACATGGTTTAAGGCTTCTTTATCTGTTTTATAATATAGATTTACACGCGCGATGAAAGGAAACCGCCAGTTGAAAACAATAAAACACGGCAAACCATGTTATATACTCTGATAAAACATGGTTTTTAGCCAATCAGAGCGCGCGTACTATCGTATCTATATTATAAATAATAGATACAGAACGAGTGGCCGTGCTTTATTGGATTTATAAACTCGAGCTGAAAGCTGTTATTATGGCGATGCGATTTATTTTGGCCGAGAAAATCGAAGTTAAAGTTTACCGTATCTATATCATTTATAAACATCATTAAACATTCAATTCCTTTGTTTTGCTTCATGAATTATTAATGAGTTTGATAATTTCTTATAATGCACGCTCGAGCATTTCTTTTATAAAACAACAGAAAATGTTTCTCCTATAACAAAAAAATGCACTTTCGAAGTCTTGAAAAGTTCGCGTTAACGTTTCGCTCGTGCATCTCTGATTGGTTAAGAGCCGTATGTTATTAGAGGACACACGCATGGGTGGCGTCATGAGCGCGCGCAACCAATTCCTCAACTAGTTTTGATTGGATATTTTCATAGTTTTAAGTTTGCGATTATTATATAAAACAAATAGATTCCATTCTGTCGTGCGTCTGTCCTCTTATAGATGCACAGATGACGTCACAACGTGAAAATCAGTTACGCCACACGACTGTGTTGTGTGGCGCACTTCTTTGTTCTCTTCACGTTGTGACGTCATCTATGGATATATTTAACAATTAGACCCGCAGCCCGAATGGGCTATTGACTCGTAGCTCATGAGGGCGAGAGGTCTAATTGTTTTAGTATAAACTAACTAGTCGGACAGTAGAAAATAATAGAAAGAAACAGAAATAAATAAATTGAAGTTGGAAAAAAATAATTGTTTCGTGAAAATGCGTGCGGTTTTTCTCTACCATGGGCTATCACAAATATATCTATAGTAGCGTAGCCAATCAAAATGCAGGATTCGTAATAGTCCACTAGTTGGTTGATACTAAAAGAGGACAGACGCACGGCAGAATGGAATCTATTTGTTAAATAGAACATAGAGAACCATCTTTGATAAATATTCCGCAAAAAAAACTTTGGAAGCAGATAACATCACATATTAAACACATAATTAGATTCATAATAATCCTTTATTATCATATTAACCTGGTTCTGGCGGCTTATAAACGTGTGTTTACAAAGAGGTAGGGTGGTCCTATATTAGACACGTGTTTACACTGGCAGGGATAGGCTTGGGTATGGCTCTTGCTATATCATCATTGACTTGATCATTTTCGCTTTTTCCTTCAGAGCTGTTCGTCTTTTATATCAAACATCCTGTTTCGGGAGTATATCATCCCTTTGCTATTCCATCGCCATTCTCACTTCGTTGTGTTTGTGCTCGTTGTCGTCGATGTCACGTTGATTTTGCTTGTCATACTGGAAGACTTTGGTATCATCGATGGTAAGTAGCAACAGCAAACTAATCAAACTTAGTAAAAAACAGTTTGAAAAACAGTTTTAGCTATAGTGGTGCAGTGATATGGAATAGCCTCCCTGTAGAATTGCGGCAAGCTAGAACTCTAAGCAATTTTCGCTCTGCCTGCAGCAGTTACTTTTCTGACATCAATTAGATTATTAAGTAGAAGCACGGCACTCATGTAAAGCAGGTCCTTTTGTTGATGTTTGTAGCCATATAAAGTTAACTATAAATTAGAATTAAAGTTCAATATTAGTAGTTTAATAGTTCTTACATTATTTTAATCGCTTATAGTCAGTATATAGGCTTATAGTCCAGTTATTAGTAGTATTTTTATTGTAGTTATCTTACGTTATTTTCATATGTAAAAATCCTGATGAGTTTACCGTGGGTAAATAAAGTTATTATGTTTATTATTATTATTAGTAGTAACTTCCGTTGGACAAACAATGTTTTAACTGGCCTAAGTCCTATATCAAGAATTCAAGGATCGGAGTAATTGGACGTTTTTATACTATATACAGACGCTTAATGCTTCCACCATCTTAGTGCGACTACTATAAAGGCAGGACGAAGTATGAGACGATCTTGATGATATATATCGCGCCATATTTTCTAGAATGAATGGTTTTACTTGTGTTGTTGTTCTTTTGGGCAAAGAAAATTTAGTTTGTCTTTTTAGTACGTCTAGTATAAAAACTGGCACGAGACGCATTATGCGACTGGACGAACTAAGTTCGATAGTGCGTAGTTTTGGACACACTACAAAAATTAGTTCGTCCAGTCACATAATGCGTATTGAGCGCGTTACTAACTAAGAAGACGCACTAAGTTTACTTTACCCAAATGCGTCTAGACACATTATGCGTATTGAGCGCGTTACTAACTAAGAAGACGCACTAAGTTTACTTAACCCAAATGCGTCTAGTCACATAATGCGTATTGAGCGCGTTACTAACTAAGAAGACGCACTAAGTTTACTTTACCCAAATGCGTCTAGTCACATAATGCGTATTGAGCGCGTTACTAACTAAGAAGACGCACTAAGTTTACTTTACCCAAATGCGTCTAGACACATTATGCGTCTGTAGTATAGCAACGGCCAATCTTCAATATCTTTTTTCATCTGTTTGATTTTGTTTGTTTGTTTGTTTTTGCCATGAAAAAATGTTATCCGGAAACGGTCATATCAACAAGCCAACTACTTCTGAGTAAAAGAGCTTGACCAGATCTTCCAAAGAGAGAGGATCTAAAACTCAACAGTGCATCCGATCGTAAATCTTTTTTGTCGACTGTTTATAGCTGATAAAACAAGTTAACTCATTATGGTGAACTTTAAGCTAAACATTGAAAATGGTATGATAACTTCCAGGGAAAGCGTGACGCTCCGAGTGACGACTCTTCGCTAAAGATCTAAAAAAGCATTCGAGTAGTTAGGGTTGAATTATTTAGGAACTATGCGATATGGTGCTATTCCGGTATAAGAATACAAAGACATACCCATTCTTCGGGGGGATGAATATTTGAGGTATTCAGAAAACGGAATGGTCTAACAGAGTTAGCCGGACGCGGTGCCAAAGGATTCCCACCAGAATTGATCGACCTGAATCACCAAAAGAACACGAACTTTTAACTGAATTACCTACCTTTATTAGTCAGTACATATATAAATGCTAGTCAGCTGTTCTGAGGTTCGAAGATCCTAGAAGTGAAAATGAAAATTTTATAGTTTGACTAGAAGCATTTTGAGCAAAAAACTGGGGTAAGGAGGATTTTATAACTCATCCAGTAATTACGGGGAACACAGCAGAGCTCAATAAGGGCTTTTAATTACAACGGGAACTTGAACGGGAGAGACTCGTGTTTACAATTCCAAGATGGAGGATCAGGAACGCGTGCCGAGAGCGCATGCTCAATAGCAAGCGACCGCATACAACTACACTACTGGCGTGGCCACTTTTCTTTCCTGTCTCCTTATCTAAGTAAATAACATTAACGGAATAAAGACTATTCCAGCGTAACAGAACAGCTAATGTTTCAGTAACATAACATAATTGTATGGCTGGGGGGCAATTCCCTAGTAGCATAATCGCTACTTTCAAACAGACCTATAACGTTATTATCTAGAACGTATATAAACGTGTTTATAGACCCGTACATAGAATATCATGTAGACTGCGAGTTGCTTCTAGACCGCTACTGAGGCTTTAGTTCAGAAATCAGTGTAGTAGTCCTTTAGGTGTCGTGGGGCGAAGCGTTGTCTTATCGAACGTCTAAGCTGAGTACTGCTGTCATCGTCTTCGGGACAGTCGTGGGGAACTGCTGCATTTCCATGGTCACACTGGGTGAAAGAATTTAGCTTGGGTTGGTCAGCGTAAATGAGGGGACCAACGTCATGTAGAGCGGGAACTTCTGAAGTGATCAGTGCTGATATCTCTTGTGGGATAGAGGGGGGCGGTGGAGGCGAAGGCGTTGAACGTGCGTGGTCCTGTAGAGTGGGCAGCTCATCATCGGAACAGTCACCTGTGTCGTCTTGACTTGTGTTTGTGGTATTGTTTCCGCAGGTGGTGAGTACTTTGTAACAATCGCACATTTTAACGCGATATGAGAAGTTTTGTAGTTGTGAGCCAACAAATTTTCGGATATTCCACCATGTACCTTCCACGGAGACGACAAGATATCGGTTACGACTTCGCGACTTATTGCGGTCTGAGTGAATATATACTAAGTCTCCTACTGTGATCGACAGTGCGTTGGCTAGCTTGCCTCGCGATCGAGGGGCTTTCGATTTCTCACTATGAGAATGGTTTTCCTGCCGTCGTTCATGTTGCATTTCTCTGGCTGATACACCGCGCGATCGGATTCTAGAGTTCAGGCAAGCGGTAGCTATCGATAAGGTTTTTAAAGAGCCCGGTCCTCCTTGGGGATCTTGCTTGAGGAGCTCATCTTCTAACTCTTCAGTGTACTGCTTTTTCAGCGACAGGGTTTTTGTTTGGATTTTTTACTCTTCCTATTTCTAGAGACATACGGTGACGTTGACGTTACTAGTGCTTTAAACGCCGGTGCGGGGTCAGTTCGTATCACAGCAACAAGTCCGTCGAGAGGGCATAACTCGACGCATAACCGGATTAGGGCATCGCGTAATGTATGATGACGCTCGTCGTCTATCAGTGTTGTTGTGGTGTACGAAGTTACGGTCTCTCTCAACACTAGGATAAGTTGTCGGGAGCGTTTGATTACATCACAGGCGAATGAGACTCCAACTGCAGCTGGCGGGTCAGAAGTGGACTGTTCTACGATGGTGTGAGGAGTGTGACGGAGGGCTGCGCAAGCATGACAACCATCTGTTACGCAATCGATAGCTTTGTCTAGATCTAGAGCGTAGAAGTAGCGGCTCACTACTTTCTTGAGTTGGTTACTGGAAGGGTGACTGAGCTGTAAGGGCAGAGCAGTGAGGAGTCCATCAAGGACTTGGCGTGGGACAATAATGCATTCACTTGTGGCGGTCAGCGGTTCGTCTCGCTTTACAATTAGGAGGCCGTCCTTAGCGATTGGCGCGACGTTTAAGTAACGTTTAACGTCCTTGATGTTTGTGAGATTTTTAGAAGGGCGAGGTGAGCGTGGGTGCGGCGCAAGTCAGCGCATTCGGACTGAATTGATAACCACGACGTTCTGCTTGTAAAGGGGAGTCTTGCAAGGCCAGATAACACATCTTGGGATGATAGGAGTCGCGTCACGGACTCTTCAGTATGTTTGACAAAGCTGCAAATCTGACATGACATGTCGTCGAGTCCGGGGCATTACGACTTGCAAAATCTGAGGGTAGAATGGAGGCCCCCGCTACATGTCGCACAGAAGCCTGGTAACGACTGACGGTTGGAAGAAAGGTTGATACCCGTGGGCTAGCGGAAAACTCTCCTCTGCACAACTTTTCAAAGGCCTGCACACATAGCTTGCTATCGGTAAGAACGCAAGCTTTATGACTGGACTGGATGATGTACGGGCTGAAGTGCTTAGTTGCAACGGAGATTGCAAGTGCTTCTACTTCACAGGGTAGCCATGACAACTGGTGGCCATGTAGCTTGGCGCTAAAAAAAACAGCGAGTGCTAACTTGCCAGAGCGGGTGATGTAGAGGGTCGCGGCGATCCCGGGCTTTTTCACAGCGCCGTCCGTTACTATCCATAACTGGTCGTCAGACCTTGGGAGCGTGATTGCGCGGTTATTGGGAAGGGCGTCTTGAGCGGCATGGAACGCACAGTTGAGGTCGTCTGTCCAATGGATGTCTTCTTGAGATTGTTTGCCAGCTACGACGTCGTCGAGGGGGGCTAGTAGGTTTGAACAGCGAGGGACTACGCGTGCTAGAACTTTATATGCTCCTATGAAGGACTTCATACCTCCAACCTTCTTGGGTGGACTACATGATGCTAGTGTAGAAACACGATGGGGACTTGCATGGAGTTTGCCTTGAGACCAAATCCACCCTAGGATTGTGGTGGTTTGGAGGTTAATGATGGTCTTGCTCGCTGATAGACGCAAGTTAGAGTTCTGAAGGGCCTTTAAAACTAAGGACCAGTTGTGCAATAGCTCGTCTGGACTGTTGCACCCGCAATACAAATCATCGGCGATGTTGGCGACTACGCCTGACTTTTGTAAGTCACCAAGGACGCGGCACATAAGCTACTCTAGTGAGGTTTCCGAGCCGGGCATACCCATAGCTGACCGAGCGTATACACGGACTCCGCGAAATGGAGTTGCAACCCCACAGTACTTCACAGACTCGTGGGCTAGAGGTAGGGCTCAGGTTTGGAATACCGGCCTACGTCGGCGAAGGCGGTAACGAGGCGAAAGCCTCCGTTTGCTTTCTTGACCAAGAATGATGGGTTAAGGTACTCTACTGACACGTCGATGTTCTCAGGACGTTTGAAGACTCCAAGTTTTTCTAACTCGTCGAACTTTTGTTGAAGCTCGACGAGTTTATCGCGGGAGTACAGAGGTAGGCGACCTTTGCGCTGTGGTGGTTCTACTGGGCCCATATTCACCTTGGCTTCGAAGGGACCTACGGTCCCATTGTATCCTGTGATGTTGGGGTCGAAGACGCCATCATATTGGTCTAGAAGTTTACGGAACTTCATCTGGGTCTCCGGGGGAAGTAGGTTGTCAGGGTCGAGTTTTACGTTATCAGAGTGTTTTGCGTGGAGGCTGCGCGTATCTTGTGAAAAGAGAGAGGGTGGTCTGGTGTTAGGGGCTGTTCAGCCATGTCTGGTGTGAAGACTCGGTTTATTTGGCAAAAATGTTCATTACGTTTGAGATACCGTCGACCTTCTGACAGGTTTGGGATGCGCAACTTTCCTCCAACACTGAATACAACTCCGGGTTCTGGCCACATTTGTGAAGGTTTGCACGTGCGAACACTGGGGGCGTCGATACGCGGCTCGAGTACATACTCAGAGTCAGTTGGGGCGTTGTCGGGGAGGTCGATCTCTAAGAAATCTCCAGGCCAAATGGTTGTTGGGGAAGGGGGGCACGTAGCACAGATGCACGGCGGACGGCATTCTCGGTCTGACACTCTTTGGTAGAGCCATATTGTGTACGTGGTGCCATCTCCTAGGATGACCTGTCGCTTGGCGGGGCGAATAGTTATGTCGTTTGCCTCCATGAAAGGTGTGCCGGCCAGGACGTCAACATCGAGATTTTCTACTACTAAGCCCTCGAAATGGAAAAGTTTACCACCGCGGCTGAAGGCGAGGCGCGTTTCACCTATAATATTGAGAGGGGACGATCCGTCAGCTTGGTGTTCCGACTGTGAACTGGTGTGGATCTCTCCGCCGAATCGTTTGGCAGCGGAAAGGCGGATCATGTTACAAGTGGCACCGCTGTCTATGATTACGCGTGCGCGGTGGTATCGATAGAAAGTATCTATATACGGCGATTGGCGTACATGTACCCTTCGCGTCGCGTGACTTGGAGGTGGATCGTCAGGCTCGACAGGGGTTGGTGTATCGTCATAGCGGGGGCCATATGTAATTTCGTCGGCTTCGTCATTGAGAACAGAGACAATTTGTCTCGTCTTTAACATAAATTTGCGATCTTGCTCAGGAAGAAATTTTCATTCGCTTAGATAGTGGTTGTTGCTAACGCGGTCGGCTTGTTTGCACAGGGGGTATTCTCTGTTGCGAGAGTTGGGTTTAGCGGCGGCCCTTAGCGGCGTCTGGCGGAATAGTGGTCTGTTTGAAGCGAATGTAGCAGCGGTGCGCATGATTTTAGCATCATTGGCGGCGCGAATTTCGTCTAACAGGGAGTTTAGTGCCTGGGATATTTCCGGTTTTATGGAAGCCAATGTACGAGATCGAAGCTCTGTTCCATAGCGTTGCTTAATTAGTTTGGGAAGGTCGGGGTGGATTAAGCGTAACCATGTTAATACTATAAAGTTATCTAGTGTTGGGGACAGTTCTTCGTCCTCAGCTATCGCTTCCCGTGGTGGAACAGAACATTAGGTCCTCTATGAACGCCATGAGACGCTGATAGAGGTCTTCTGGACGCTCTTCAGGCTCTAATCTGATGTCGTTGAAATCAATAAAGTGTGCTCCTGTAACCTGGAAACCAAAGTGTAGCCTAATCACTTGCCAGATTAATTTGATAGACGTGGACGCCTTTATGATAGTGTTTCTCGATATAACAGGACAATAGTTAGCTATTTGCCCTAGCATGAGCTCTAGCATGCTGACCTTTTGCTGAGCCGTGCGCCTCTGCGCTTCGGAGATATCTTCATTGTCGTTGGTGAATCCTCGTAAAGGGTTTTCTTTTCTTTTCTTTTGCCAAGTTACCCCCTCCACTAAGAAAGGAGCGAAATGCTGGTCTAGGAATAGAGTGTACACGAGATTTTGTTTCCAGTTTTCAAATGTGTTCAGAGTTTCGTTTTTGGTCAAGCACTACTGTTTCGGTGCACGAGTTGTGTGAGCCATAATGGTTTACCTGGTTTTCAGTCGGCTTTGTAACTGCTGAGCTCCAACCAGTTTCTCGTGACGGTGTGTGAAGTTATACCAGTAGTTGTCTTTGTTTGAGAGCGTGGAGAACGGATCCTTGAAGCTGCCACCACGCCAGTAATTACGGGGAACACAGCAGAGCTCAATAAGGGCTTTTAATTACAACGGGAACTCGAGCGGGAGAGACTCGTGTTTACAATTCCAAGATGGAAGATCAGGAACGCGTGCCGAGAGCGCATGCTCAATAGCAAGCGACCGCATACAACTACACTACTGGCGCTCCATAACGCCTCTCGTAATGTCTCTATTAATTCCGAGATTTACACTCGTTCCAAAGCTCCACGGTGGGGCAGTTGCTGAGCTGAGCCGAGCTGACCCCATGATGGGGCATTAATTCAACAATTTAAAATGCCACACAAATTCCCGGGAGAAATGGCAGGTTTGGAATAGCGATACTTACTGTTTGTAAACACTGACGTCATTTATATATTTGCATATATAATGTGGTTGGCAAAAAACCCCGCGTGTTTGTATGACTTGTATGGGAACTAGCGATTTAGGCCTCACAAAATACATCTAAAGTCTCAATTCTGATTCCAAATCTTAATTCCTTTATAAGACTTATAAGTTAAGAGCATATAAGCTTCGATGAAAGGGCTTGCTTGCATTTTGGAAGAACAAGAAAGTAATTTGGCGATGAATAAGCACCGACCTGTGATATTTTATAAGCATCTGACTGGGTTCACGCTTCGTTTCTGCCAACCACAGAAAGCAACAAATGTGGCGTGACTGGCCTGTGTGACGTCACAGTAAGTATCGCTATTGCTAGCTCTAGACATAACTCGCAATCCACTTTCGTTTAATATATTTTCTCTTCCGTGCATAATACACATATGTTCATACATTATTGTCCCTTCATGCTCTCTTTTCTCATAGGTCGAGATAATGAGGCCTTGTTCATGGTCTTTCAGTGGACTTGTGTTGTTATTCTCTTTTTCTTTGTGTTGGAGGTAGGTAGAAATGCATAGTAGGTAGGCATAGACCCATTACATAAATGGCGTCCACTTTGAATAATCATTGTTTAGGAATCTTTAGTCTCACATTCATGTGAAAATGCTTTTGTGTGGCAACATGAACACGAGGCTAGAGTCTCCAGGACAATACCTATTGAAATTAGACGCCATTTATGCAATGGGCATATGAAGTGATGAGACGGTGATGGCTTTTTGAACGTTTTAACAGTAACTTAAAATCTCCTTTGACCATTATGGCGTGTCATCTTATTATTGATTTCAGGTTTTACTGAAAGTTGCTGCTACTCGGAGGGAATTCTTTAATGACAGCATGGAGGTACAAAGTACACTTTTAAAATAATAACTCGTCAAATGCAGACAAAATCATGTTATCGATAAAGGAGTAAAGCCTGAACCTCATTAGTCTCCTTTGCAGCTGTCGTGAGCTCTGTCACGCAACTCTCGGAGCCCACTAGCGTTGCGTGACAGAGCTCACGTCGGCTGCAAAGGAGACTAGGATCTCATGCCGCTGACATACCAGTGACAGGTCGGTACTGCCTGCCGGATGCTCTTCCGGTATATATGAATACTCGACTACGATATCACAGACAATCCGAGTCAGATCGCCGGCCGCATAGCCACTTCTAGGCAAGCCTCGTTCTATAAAGATCGACGCGTAACACACTACTTCTGGGCAAACCTTTCCTTGCGCGGTTATTCTGCAGTTGCTCCCAAGAATATTATAGCATATACAATCCACGTACTAGTGAGTACTTGTTTCTAAAGTCGGCAGAAAAAGGACAAAACTGCCACGAATTGGAAAAGAACACATCCTAATTACTCTCAAAATTGCTGTGCGATTTTAAGAAAAAGAACGAAAACACTATATAATATTTCAAACAAGGATTAGTTAGTTAAAATAGTTGATGTACTCTATTTTTTTTCAGGTGTTTGACAGCATATTAGTAACTTTCTACTTCGTCTTGGAACTTATAGCGACAAAAGGATTCAGGTATTATGATTTCTGTTTCCAGTGCTAAAATAATGTTACAATGGATGACTAGTTCGTGTGAAAACTAGTCAGATCGAGTTGATGTGCATCGGCGAGAAAGATAAACACTGGTATAGAGCAGTTTTCAGTTGAGTGTAGTAAAACCAAACGCAAATTACACACAGCCAGCCAATCATAGGAGCGAGTAATCATAAGTAACTCATAAATGGCTTCCCTGTGAGCCAATGACAAAACAACGCAAAACCAAAACCAATTTGCGTTTGGTTTTACTTTGGATTCTGATTGGTTGGTTTACTTTCTCAGCCAATAGGAGAGCTTAGTAAGCGCAAAACCAAAACACTTCCGACACTCAATTGAAATCCGCTCTAATCAACTAAAAGTCGATTAAGGTATGCTAACTGCCGTGAGAAGTGAGTGGCAGCTGACAATGGTTTATAAAGTGTTCTCAAACTCATTAATAATTCATGAGCTTTTTTAGTCAATCAGAGGCCTGCATTTGGTCAGGTGGATGAGTTTGGATACCCAACTGAACACTAGATGAACATCACTAGTGATGTTCATCTTTGTTCTCATTGGGTATCAAGATTCATGAATGTGATAGACCTAATAGGCCTTTGCAGCTAACATATCACGTGGTTGTACTGGAGAGCAAAAAAATTCTGACTTCATTTATTTAAAGGCCTTGTACGAGATCGGTATTGATATTAGCAAAACCTGTTTGTAAATGCTATTTTCCACCTCCAATCGATTGTCGATCTTTCTAAAAGAGCGTTTTTAAAGATAGCTTGCTCTCCAGCATCCATGGCAACGCCTTTCCCATGGGGATCACGAGCTCAATTCATTCGTTAACGAAGTATTATATCAGCACGTGACTGTTAGCTGCAAAGGGCGGTTACAGCATAAGTATGACTTTACATGGAGAAGTGAAGGAGAAGACGGAAATAAAAATTAGTGTCCAGAGTGTGAACCATCATCCTCATGGCTGCTCTTGACTACTAGTTCGCTGTCTTGCGCACTACGCTATCAGGCCTTTTGTTGAAATGACCGTGACAAAATAACAATCACAACCTTTGTAGTCTATAATTTCATGCAATAAAATTCCAGGCAAACAATACTTTCTAATGATTTATGAATGCAGGTATTGTTTTAGCTTGAGAAGTCATATAAAAAACGAGAGCTACGTGTTTCACCAGGGAATCCAAACACCTCGAAATAATAAAAGCATTCAGCCGAAGCGGCCTCTTGCTTTCATCTTTCTCGGTGTTTGGATACCCTGGTAAAACACTAGCTCTCGTTTTTTATATGACTGCTGAGGAAACACGTTCTCGAATCAAGAATCAAAGGGAAATGTGCAATTGCTAAACATAATCATTAAAACAATAAAAAAAAATTGGACGAGTGGATCGTAATGATAAAAATCGTAATATATGTCCAAGTATAAAGTTTAATTATATTAGGAATTAAATGAACATAAATTGCATCTTATTAAAAAAAAACAGTGTGAAACTGATAAAACTGGACTGAACCGAACGAAAAACGTTCCTTTATTCCATTAGGTGCCAACATGCCTAGTTTGAAAATAAAGTTATTTTTTGTTTGCGTTTGCGAGCGTTGGCAGTGCCTTGATGAAGAGAAACGCCGCTTATAGTAATGTGAATATTAAAAAATGCAAGGGCCAACGAACGAAGTATTGCTGGGTTGCATGTGACGTCATGGCCGCCATGTTGGATGACAATAACAAAAGATTCCTCGTTAGCTTCTCTTGTTAGTTCATCCAACATGGCGGCCACGTCTTTGTTATTTGAATCTCTGGGGATTGGGTTGCAACCCACCAATAGTAGTACTGGATCACCTTGCCAGAGGGATCTAATCAACGAAAATGTGTAAACATTAACAACGAAGAAAGGCTGATTATACGGAAATGGGTAATATATATAGTAACCAATTTCGGCTGGCACGGCCAACCTTCTTCAGGGTTTACAAGTACACACGCAAGAAAACGCTAAAAATGCAAAAGTAGTTAGCTCATTTTTGTTAATAGTTAATTGAATATTGTTTCTACCTTAGGAATGTGAACGATACCTACCCAAAGTACTTACACATGATGGTTGCACTTCGTTTATGGCGGATCCTTATTATTTTAAACGGTTTGTATGTCTATGTGTAGTTTATGTTGAGTGAAATTTAATTTATCGGCTTAGATTCTGAGTAGGCTGTTAGTAGTGCTTCAGCATAGTTTGCACTGCCCAGGGGGGGGGGGGGGGGGGGGAGGGAACTCCCTATATTGAACTGACCGGGGTACTCGACGCTCCTTTTACGGGTAAAATTTCTCGTCGTACCTTTTAGGGGTTCAGAATTATAATTTTAAGGTTCTTTTACAACGTACACGAAGGAATCACTTCATGAATTTTAATTTATGCTTATACCGTTTAGGGGTCAAACTCATTATGGTTTTTAAACCTCCTTAATTTATGCGTACCTTTTAAATGACCGCCGAGCACCCCTGTCATTTTGGTACCGGAGTCTCCTATACCCCCTTTAATTCAATAGTTATCGATACAGGTGCACCCAACGAGAGTTTTCGCTAAAAAGCTTTAATATGCCATTATATTACTTCTAAAGCACTTTTAACGCTAACTAAATGAATTTCAAACTGCGCTGATAAACTTTTATCTTTTCGGTGAACCTAGGGGAACTTAGACAGTGTCGAATATTTTAGGGCGCTTTCATTGTCATTCCGAAATTCTTAGGTGTGGCAGAGACCTTGACGAAAACATAAGATTCTGACATTTTGTCGATCAGTGACATAAAATTTTAGGCAACCTTTTTCTCAGAATCTTAGCTTTCACTGATTACACCGAAACTTCTAGGGACTGACAAGGGGAAAAACTGCATCCGAAAATCTCAGGTGTTAACCAGGTGTTTCGAAATACTCCGCATTCACTAATTGTGACCTGAAATGTTTTGATGCTTTGCGATATTTGAGAAATCGAAAAGCGTAGAAATTTACCGATTTTTACGAACATTTTAGGCAAGCATATTCATATTTTTCTTTATTCCGCCGATGTTCCGAAAATTGTAGCCCAAAATATCTGTACTCGCAAATGCCGTGAAGAAAATTCCGAAAATTTTAGCCTACATTTTCCAATTTCGGGAGAGTAAGTTAGCCTAAAATTATCGGATTTGAAAACATTGTCCCTAGAAAATTGTTTAAAATTATTTTTAAATACTGGCTAGAAAATTTGTTTTCAATCCCTAGAAAATTATAGAAGAAAAGGGAGACTAAAAGGTTTCCCCTAAAATATTCGTACCTTCCAATTCGTCTGATCAATAGAGTCAGAACAGGAAAAAAGAATCCCTAAAAATTTCGTACCTCCACAAAACTTTGCAACATGAAGTTACTTGGGCTAGAAAATTCTTGTTATGTTCTAGACTACTAACAAATTCGTAGGCCGGGAAATTTTACCATAGTATTTTCGGTTGACGCGATTTCCACATAGAAAATCCGAACAGCTAATAGGTGCCTTAAAATGGCTAGATAAGCTGCAGACAACTGGTTTCTAACGAATTTCAAAAAGTACTCGTTGGGTGCCCTTGTTTTTCATCCGAACAGATATTTAGCGGAAACAACGAAACAACTAGTGATACGGCACTTCTCTATTTGGATCACTTCACTGAGATCTGTGCATGAATAACCTTATTGCTGCCGCGACACGAAGAAGCAGACTAAAGCTGCCCAGTTACTAGATCGGTCGGATTTCTCGCTCGATGTCTGTCCATTTGTAGGAATAAATTAGTAAGATATTAGTCAGGCGTTCCATGCAAGCGATGTTTTGTTCAGGAGTTTCTGCTGGGACACCAGGAGACTTGCACCGCATGGTACGATCACTCTATCTCTTTGCAAGTCCTCGCTCGTAGTACAATATTTCTTTTAAAAAAGATTTCATCGACTGTGTTCGTACTCCGCAGCTGAACTGGTTGGCGTTGGTTGAACAAGAGCGCTGAACATTGGACTCGTGAAAGCACATTGTTATTCCCCTCGATACGTTTACTTACTAATACGCCAAGGGCACCCAACGAAGTTAGCCTAAAACTTTCGGATTTGAAATAAAATTCCCCTAGAAAATTGTTTTCTGAAATACTGGCTAGAAAATTTGTTTTCAATCCCTAGAAAATAATAAGAGAAAAGGGAGACTAAAAGGTTTCCCCTTTCCCCTAAAATATTCGTGCGTGTTCGTCTGATCAATAGAGTAAGAGCTTTCCCCTAAAATAGTCGTGCGTTTTCGTCTGATCAATAGAGTCAGAACGATCCGGAAAAAACATTGGTTGGAATGAAAAAAAACAAACATATTATCACAAATCATTTAGTGAAGCGGCCATCTAAAGTTTTCGAGAACACATTTTCATTCTCTAAGAAATTCTGACATGTAAAATCCGAAAGAATAAACCTTTAGCAAATGGAGGTCACCTAAAAGAATTGCTAAAAGGAAAAAAGAACCCCTAAAAATTCGTACCTGCACATAACTTTGCAACATGAAGTTACTTGGGCTAGAAAATTCTTGTTTATTTTCTAGACTACTAACAAATTCGTAGGCCAGGAATATTTTGCCATAGTATTTTCGGTTGACGCGATTTCCACCTAGAAAATCCGAACAGCTAATAGCTTTCTAGAATACGTCAAAAGACATAGTAGGCGCCTTAAAATGGCTAGATAAGCTGCAGACAACTGGTTTCAAACGAATTTCAAAAAGTACTCGTTGGGTGCCCTTGATACGCTTGTGACCCTGATGAATTAATTTGTACTGTATTCCTGAAAACTAAGGGCTAAATTTACACTTAACATGACACAGACCGTTTAAAACATTTTGCGTTAAACTTACGGTACTCCCGAGTGAGGACTTGCAAAGAGATAGACCTCAGAGAAACTATTGCTACCACATGAAAGATCGTACCTAAATTAGTAACTGATCACAGTTTGAAAGCAATGTTTCGAATTGCTGTCGAGTTATTGGCATTTTCAATGTAGGAAATACACGAAAGCGAGGCTGTAAAGGCCTACATGGTTTTTCTCATACAAATCTCTCTAATTTCAAATCACTGTAACTTTATATACAGC
The DNA here is from genome assembly GCA_030867875.1 of Actinernus sp. WN-2022. Taxonomy (NCBI): domain Eukaryota; kingdom Metazoa; phylum Cnidaria; class Anthozoa; order Actiniaria; family Actinernidae; genus Actinernus; species Actinernus sp. WN-2022. Next base: position 19,446,311 of record JAOWCC010000064.1, on the reverse strand, counting down.
CTTTTATGCTACAATACTCAAATTCTACAGGATCACCAATGTTGGTATGCTCTTTCGCATGACATGGATGTTGTTTTCCACACATTATACATGTGGCTAAACTGTTAAAATACGGAGACCACGCCCCTACGAATGTGGTGTATATAGAGTGGTATGACTTACCAGTATGTACTTCTGTCCAATACCCAGGGTTCAATACCATTAATAAAAATAGGTTATTACACGGAAAGTTGTGTAATACGGCTGGGTATTTTTACGAGTCATTTTAGGCGAGAAAAAATAAAATTGACGAGTAAAAATTCCCAGCCGTATTACACAACTCTTCGTGTAATAAATTGTTTATTATACGACATCTAACACGAACAAAAAATATTTCTTTTCTCTTATACCTTACTGCTCTGTTTGAAGAAAATCTTGAGAGAAGAAGTCTCGAGCGAAGAAACCTGAAGTCAAATGTCGGGGGCGAGGGCGCAATATTATTTTTTTCGCGCGCTAAAAGCTGATTGGCTGTTACTTAAACAGCCCCATTTCGATTGGCTCGCGCGCTAACAAAACCCTTTGAGTGTTGAATAAACCTGTGCAAACCTGTTTGTGACCCGTGTAATAATTTGCACTCGAAAATGCCAAGTCGTATAATAAGAATACATGTTTCTACTGCTTAAAAAACTCCAGTAGCCGTTTAACTCTTTAGATCATCAAAAGGGGCACATCAAAAGTATCGAGCACAGTCGTTAGACCGTGAAACAAGTTTTTTTTACGAAATAGTGCTAAATAACACTAAATCTGAGATTTTAATTGTTTATTAACTATATTTAGTGCCATTTGTTAAGATATGTTTCTCAACACGCGGAAGATATGGAACCACTAGTCTAACTAAATGTTAAGAGAAATTCACCCCATAAAGAGTTCACTTACTGAAACTTTAATTTCAATGGTTCTTGAAGTAAAACGAAGTGAAGTCCCAGCTTCATTGACTCAGCGCCAATGAAACTCAAAGACAATTTCCTTCCTAGGGCCCTTCGTATATCCACATTAAGTATCTTATATGGATAAAAGGTTCCTACTTGAGTACTACCAGACTTCTGGCACTACTAATTAACAAACTTGCATATTTCATGCTTTTGCAAATAGCACTCAGATGATGTATCATTTCTATATGTTACCCTAGATGTTTGTTAAGGAGAGCTTAACATGAATAATGGCCATACATATGACTGACATATCCCGTCAGTGAATTATTTCGGACTGCTTCACGGCGCTAATAGCTGCCACGCAGTTTACAATGTTGAGTGTGGTTAGTGCAATGGCCAGGCTGCTGTACCGGGTGACAATCCCCTGCTCTTTTTCGAGTAGTACAACAGGTTCTTTCACGTCCCCTTCAAATACTGATTAATACTGAATCAATACCCCGTCCCTGACAGTTTTTATCTGTTTTGCAGACCTTTGCTCACCACAAGAAAACTTCAACACAATGGAAGCCCAGAGACCGACAAGACATGATCGATGATATGAGGAATGCAATAGAGCGGTTTTCAGTTGAGTGTAGTGAAACCAAACGCAAATTACCCACAGCCAGCCAATCATAGGAGCGAGTAATCACAAGTAACTCATAAATGGCTTCCCTGTGAGCCAATGACAAACCAAAGCAAAACTAAAACCAATTTTGCGTTTGGTTTTACTTTGGATTCTGATTGGTTGGTTTACTTTCTCAGCCAATAGGAGAGCTCAGTTAGTAAACGCAAAACCAAAACACTTCCGACACTCAATTGAAATCCGCTCTATTAGAGACAAGACGTTTTGTATTAAAGAAAACTGTAATTTGTTTTGTACAAATTTGCTGTAGGAAGCTGAAGCCTCTTTTGGAACTTTTTTAGCTCATGTACGGTACTGTAAAGCTTGGTTCTCACTAGCGGCACAAGCACAAGCCAACACAAGCAACATACGCAGACACAGTGCCGTATTTATCATTAGCGGCACTTGTTTAACAATGCATTACTGCGTCTGCGTATGTTACTTGTGCTTACGCAATCTCGTACCCAGACCCCATTTGTTTCTTACTGCGCATGCTCGACGAAATAATAATGAGGGCTCTGGAAGAATGCGATTTTTGTGTATTCTGATTAGCTGTTCTGAACAATGCAATTTCACCGGAAGTCAAACATAAAGTAATTTATTTGGACAAATGCATTGAAAATTGGGGGGTATCTAAACGCTAAAAACCGTTGGATTTTACCTAAATGGTTGTCGATCTCTTCAGGGATTCTTAGATATTTACTTGCATCCTATCGGGAGTTCAAATCATTTCAGCGACCAACTCAAATCATACGGTACATGAATTCAAAAATCGAACCCAACCAGCAGTAACAGTTGATATAGCCGAGGGATTTACCGTAACAGATAGGTAAAACTACGCATTCCCATCAGTTAACAACATGTTCGTAAGTGCTCTATAGGCAGAAGTGGCATTTTCCGATCTCTTAAACTTGTGAACTGGCACTGATCGCTTAAATATAAGCGTTTGTACTGATGAGAATGCAACGAACTCCAGCCTTCAAGGAGCTAAAATACGAGAGAATCGCAAGTAAAAATGCCTTGACCTGCTTCTACGGTGTATTCAGTTGCTGTGTGGTCATCGGGCTCAGGTAAGGCGATTTCAGCGATCAGTTTTCGATCGCCATAAATCCTCTTCACGTGTACTGGAATCTGTGATGTCTGATGAATCCACCGATACCGAAACACGAGCCTGAAGCATGAAAATAAAGCCTTAAAATCCGAACTGAAAACGGCAGAAGATGAAAGAGACTCCCTAAGGCTTGCCCTGACACTAGCAAGCAAAACATCACTATCAAAATACCGGGCGAACTTCCAAATCTAAACCAAAACATAGGCCTGAGGCGCTGAGCGAGCCTCGAACCCGAAGAAACGACTTCTCGGGTGACGTAATGATAAGCATGCGCAGAGTTGCCGGAAGTCCGTGATTCGCGGACTTCCGGAATCGGATTCTTCCAGAGCCCTAGTTTTTCGTCGAGCATGCGCAGTAAGAAACAAATGGGGTCTGGGTACGAGATTGGTGCTTACGAAAACCAGACTTAAAGTGGAAGAATGTTCACGTCGAGGATTTAAAATGATGTATTAAAGGGCGTCGAGTGCCTCAATTCAACAACTTTTACTGAATACATTTTGAAAAGTGCATCACTTTTATACAGCGCACAAGAAAACAATCATTTAGCTGCTTTGTTAGTGTAAAATGCAAATATTGTCTTATTTTCGCCATGTACAAAAGAAACGGTAGTTTGGACCATTGTTTTCGATATGCAAAATAGTCTCGAGGGATTCCAATACAAGATAGCCCTTGTGCTAGGGTCAACCTCCCTTCATTTTTAAAAAGAGGCCCTTAATGACTTTAGATTTCATTGGATAATTTGAATTATTTTCCACTGAGATTTTCGGTGCCACCCTATTTCAGAGTAAACATAATATTTTGAAAAACCACTCCTTTATAAAGCATACAGTGAAATGTTTGGATATTTTTTGTATCAGTATGTTTTAACATAGTTAATAGAGTGGAATGGTTAGGAAACCCGGCAAACTTCAAAAGGGCTAACAAAGGCGCTGCGATTTAGGTTGGAAGGGGTAAGACAAAAGATTGTGCACGATCATAGTTCATTAGCGTTCCCTGAACGACTGAACTCACACGTTTCTATTGGTTGATTGATTAACATGTTGGAATTTCTATTGTGTTTTGTGCACGGTCAAGGTTGAAAAAAGCGAACAAAGACCTATAACAAAGAAGGTCCCTGAGTTTCCTAACCATTCCACTCTATTAACTATGGTTTTAAAACACCAGGGGCCGCTTCCATAATCATTAACGCTGGGCCTAACTGCTAACGTCTGACGTTAAATTGAAGAGTTTGACAGGACTGTACGTCTGACGTTAGCAACGTTAATATTTATGCGACCGGTCCCAATTTTGATAGTTAATATTCTTATTAAGAATAGCAAAAGGTTGATCGATGATCAACTACGGCTTTCATAAGACAGTGATGATCTATTAGAAGGGTCCAATGTAAATAATTACTGTGATTGCAAAGCAATTCAATAAATTGAAATCTAATATAGAGAATCCAGTGTCTCAGTAAAGAATATCTATATGATAGTACTGTTAAAGACCCAAAAGCTCAAGCATGTTAAGGCCTGGTTCATTTAACGGAAAATAGATGTACGTTAAAAAATGTTTTCTGACAGAAATAACAGTTTAAACAAAATCTAATTACACCGTAATACTAATATCAACTTCCTTAAATTTGTTAAGTGGATGGTTGTCGTATCACGTGATCGATGACGTCATAATTATATAAAATCGTTTAAGTGAAATGCGGCTGCGACGATAACATATGAATATAAAGTAACCCTACTAAAACATTACTCCTCCCGCAGTCTTTCAGATCACGGTTAGAAAACATGACTATCATGTAAAGATAAGGAGATTTTAAGGATACAAAAGGTCACGTGACCTATTTTGCATATGTTCGCCTTAATTACTCGTTAACGAAACATTGTAGTCATCTTTTCTAAGTTGATTTAGGTAAGAATCGCATAGCCAAAGCTGAATCGCACGGTGCATTTGCGAAATCAGACGCTGATTGGCTGAGACGGAGTGGTGATTCAGAGTGGAATCACCACTGTAGACTACGCGCGCTATTTAAAACTTAGCATAATATCAACAAAATTACTTAATCTTCAAGTAATTCATCGGACTATGCGATTCAAGGAAAATCATATGCCTGACTCGGTAATTCCACGTTAAATTGCACTCGAAAAACCGATATCGCCCTCGTCGAAGCGACTCTGGTGATATCGGTTTTCTCGTGCAATTTACCTTTGAATTACCGAGTCAGGCATGTGATTTTCCTATAAAGGCTTCAATCTTAACTAAACATATCCACTCATCATCCTAGCTGCTTTAAACTTGCTAGCTGCTTTAAACTTGGAGCCGCGTTTTTGATTTACCGATTTCGTGTTCTAAGTCACGTGACAGACCACGTGACACGTTTTACAACACACAAACCACTTAAGGTAGTCAAGAATGGCGATACCTATTATCGTGAGAAACTAGGCGTACTTACCACACTCGGCTGTGCTGAAATAAGGAAAACAGTTTTTACCCGAAATTTGAACCCTGAACCAGGCCTTAATATATATATATAATATGCTCGAGAGAGCAGATTTAGTATGGGTGGGACAAATTAACTACATGACTACAGCACGGTTACCGTACGACATGCAGTGACGTTGAAATAGTTTCCCATTGTTTTTGTCCTGCTGATGCAATCAAATTACAGAAATATGGTAAAGTACTGTTACGGTCATGCCGTAGTTTGCCCACATACGCTTTGCGCGACTCGAGCGACTTTCGATTATATGAAATTCGGAGCTTGAAAACGTAAAACCGTATGCGTTATAATGAAGTTGTTACTACAACGAGACCTTTTGAAATCTTTTTCTTATTCAGATTTTTAAATTCCTCTGAGAATACCAAGACAATGGTCTAAATTAGAATAACAAAAGAAGCAGCGCAACGCATTCTGGTAGCTGTGGTATGTGACGTCATCGCGCTACGGTCTATCGCGCACTCTGATTGGCTACTTAAACAGTGAATATAAATACAATAACCTATTTGGTGCTGGCTATTCAACTGCAGTGTGGTATATACTAAAACAAGCGGCTCGGTAAATATCCACCACTATTCACCTCCAGTGACTTCGGTGAATAATTGTTAAATAACAAGAGCCCATCTGGGCTTTCACTCGGGCCACATGAGATTGAAGATGAAATACACTTTCATTTGAAATCCTCTTAGTAATAACCAAAGGGAAGAATTATTAGCTGAATTTAGCAGTCTTTAGGAGTGGCCGGTAGCGCGGTGACTTTCATTCTCTGCTCCCCTAGTATATATGTAATTTAATAGTTTTGTTTTTCTCGTATGTTGACCTTTTAATTTAAACACTACTTATTCGTTTAACACACTGCATTTGAGCAGGCATATATTCATTGTTTTGAACCCGAGAATTAACCGTACTACCGTACTTCATGGTCCCTTTCTTTAGTAGTGGGTTGTCGGTCAGGTGATTGTAAACTCTCGTCATTTAGCACAGAAAATGTATTCTGATGAATAGGGATCGGGTTGTCATGTAAGAAAGATGGCTCTTGAACAAACTGATAAGTTTCAGTATGTTGGGTAGTCTTGGAACACTGGAGACCTTGGTCTTTCATTGTCTTCTTTTTTGTATTTTTGATTTGTTTTTTAAAGCTTGAAAGTGGGATCTCAGCTTTATATATCCGCTTTCAACTCGCCATTTTCAACTTCTAGGTCAATAATATATTCGTGATGACAGCATCTTGATTTCGGTCTTGTATGATATTATCTTGCTGCACTAATTTGTCTTCCAAATGACTGAGTTTGGTTTCTTGATTCGTGTTTTGATGTGACGAGAGTAAGAATTCATTACGCATATCAGTTAGGTCAGCCTCCATGTTACAAATGAGTTGTTATTTGCAATCCCCGCTCCTATGAAGTTCGACCAGACAGGTTGAAGGTTTTCGCGTGTTAGGCTTTGAAAATGGTTCGTTTTCGGCGTTCTTCGTGAGGGATAGGATTTATTTCACATAATGTAGTTTCTACGAGAACTGGTCTTCGTGTTCGTGGTACTTTTCAGTCAATTAACTGCCAACGATCTATGGAAGTGTGCCGGTTCGGCCACCATTGAAGTTTCCTTCCTTGTCTTATTATATACCTATCACACTTCCCCCACTACAAGTCTATATTTTACTCTAATTCATGCAAATTAACCACGAGATTTTCGTTTTGAATTCCTTTTATCAATTGACTTTACGACTATATGTTTTGAGGTAAAGTTCTACAAATCATTTGAGTGGGCTCACTGTGGATTCACCAACACAAGTGCACTCCTGAACACACGACCCATCGATAACCTCGACACTTCTCATCTTGCCGTGACGAGGTCTTTGACCTCACTGAACTCTGTGAACTGAGAAGAACTTGGATCTGAAGTCGTTTGTGATGAGAATGGGAAAGTTACCGGCCTGTTGTTGAAGGAAATTATTAACGAAAAACAAGATTACGAAGACAACAAGACCCACTAATGGCAAAGCTCGGAAACATGTCTAATCTGCAAACGTACAAGTAAAGTAGCGTAAAGTAGTTTGGAAATTTAACTTGGGGCTCGAATTTCTTTCATAATTTTCTTTTTTTGAAAACTTTAAAATATCATGTCGTGCTGTGTATTGTTCGGTAACCTAAGATTTGCGCTTCGATAAACACATAAAATATTTAAGATTTTAATTAAGTGAATAACTACGAGTATAATAAAATAATATGCCATCTGTTTAGCGAAACAAAAACAGCAACTCGCATTATAATCTTTAACATGTCCTTTGTTCAGAAAATTTAGTAAAATTTGATAAAACTTTTTTAGTGTTGAGAACGAGCACCTCAAAGTTGGCCCCGCGTAGACCTGGGAGCCGCCATCTTGTTTGCATGTACTTTCTGTGACGTATTTTACGTTACTTCGTCCCACCGGAGTCTCGCAGCTACTTGTGTCGACCTGTTTTCTTTGTAAGATAATTAAAGTCGATTTTCATTGATATAGACCTTATGCAATAATACTGTTTTTATTTAATTGGACAACAATGATCACATGAGGAAATCAACCTTGTTCGGATAAAATTGCATGTGAAAATAAGTAATCCTGTGAAATTTGAGTGTCATAGCTTTCATTGCTATACATGTATACAGAGTAATTAGGGTTTGAATTAAGAGAGCTTTGTATGAAATAAGTCAGCCATGGCCTTACCAGCCTCGTTTTCATGTTTTCCCAAAGGTTTAAATGCTAATAACTTAGGAATAAATTGTTATAAAACTATTAAACTACATACTATCAACAACTTCTTACTGCTCTTTCACGAGTCTATCAATTTTTCTGTATTTGTTTAAATTCAGAATTTATGCTAATTAGACCATGTCTTTTTGCATAGGGTCTATGGCAGAGCAATTTTTTTACTAGAACAGAAATATGACGAAGACAATATTGCGAGAGAAGATTTAGAAGACTGAGAGGATGATGAAAACCATTTGAAAGTCGAAATGACCAAAGTTGGTGGACGGCATGATGCTCACAATGTTTTGATATATGAGGTGTCGCTGTATAGATTGCTAGCCTTGGATAAAATACGTTCTTTTCTTTTCTTTTCTTTTCTTTTCTTTTCTTTTCTTTTCTTTTCTTTTCTTTTCTTTTCTTTTCTTTTCTTTTCTTTTCTTTTCTTTTCTTTTCTTTTCTTTTCTTTTCTTTTCTTTTCTTTTCTTTTCTTTTCTTTTCTTTTCTTTTCTTTTCTTTTTTTTTTTTTTTTCTTGAGAGCCTGATAATCAGGTTACACAAAGTGTTTATTAACAGTTTGATAAACTTACTGTTCGAATATCCTGTGCTATTCATACTTGCTTAATTGCAGTATGCGATAAAAGTCCTCTGTGAGAGAAGGACAGATTGGGTTAATGAACATAGTGAGCTGTTATGTTGGAATGAAATTCGGTAACTGATTTCTTTAAAGGAGCACTATATCCTTCGAATTGAATCTTCAAGTTTCTTTAAAACAAAACTTCAAACACCCTGAGATAGAAGAAAAATAACACGTGAATATCCTGATGTGCTTTTCAAAAGCATTTTCGATATAAAGTGGATTACAAAAGCGAATGCTTATTCTAGAAACTTGATTTCGGTTACAGTGAACCGATTTGAAGTTGCACTAATTTAATATCTCTTAATGAGCCTGAGGAAATCCGACTGGAGAGAAGCGTCTGATTTCCTTAAGTTCCTCTCTTAAAAGCAGTATTTTTCATCCACTTGAATCTTTGCCATCCTTCATCAAAATAGCCTCACATTTCCCCCGGTATACCTGGAAAGAATACTCTACTAATCTGAATAGTTATTTGTATCCTTTGTTGTGACATGAGGACGGGTTGACAGTGCCCCTTCAACACTTAATGTCTGCAAAGACAGACGCGTTCAAGCCAATGCACTCATCTGAAAGCTTCTGAAAGACCAATTAACTTTATTTTAGAACAGCCGGTTCAGTTATTTTGAAGAGATTGCATTTTCACATTGATATTAGTGAGGATTATTTTTAAGTTATGGTTTAATTTATTTGAACTCGACTTAAATAGTAAATACGTAAAAACAAAGCTGGCATTTGGGTTAAATTTACCCAGTTAAAGGAGAGCAATTATCAAGGGCAATGATTGTTTTGAACAGCCGGCAGCATTTTCAATGAATATATTGTGAGGATTGTATTTTTGTTTAGGATAACTTGGTTGAATACGTAATACGTTATAAGCTCCCACTGAGTTATAAGCTACCACACGCATTTTAGGGAGAGATGTTTGAAACGTTTTCTGAACATTTTTTACTCCTTTCGTTTCGTGTAGTTAAAATATGCGATGAGTTTTATTGTTTTTATTGCTCGATTGGCTCTGTTTTCTTTGTTATTCATAGGGTCGTATCTCATACATATACACACATATATCTTTATTTATACACGGAATCCCATTCATTTACAAATGCTCTTCCAGACAGCCGTGTGTCCTAAAACTAAAGTCTATACTTACAACCGGAATATGTTAACTCTTTTAAATGGAGAACTGAAAACACGATTGCACGCTTTCCAGCACAGCTACATCCTTCAAATTTTGATCAGTTAATCTTTTACCTGGTAACTTAACTGTGCAGACAGTGGATATTTCAGAAATTCGATTGTACCGAAATAAATTTGGCATCGGCTTCCCATACACACACTGTATTTCGCGCCATGCGTGCACCCCTTTCAAAATGTCGGAATTAATCGTGAACTGGTCTATTACAAATACTCGAAAACCAACCCAGTCATTCGCTTTCTTGGGACAATAAATGTACAAGCTAAATTGGTCAATTGGGGAGGCGGGCTATATTTGAACGAGACCGAGAAGAATGGGGCAAGGACAAAAAAGGAAGGAGGGGAGGAGACAATATTCTACCCAACACTCAAAATTACGTGGCACTAAAACGGAACACACTTTAATACATCCTGAGTACAGGCTGCGCGCAATCTCTAGTTTAAATAGGAAATGGTCGTTCGAAAAACTGTAGAAATACAGTGAATAAGAAATTGAAAATATTATCAGAAAGTGCTGATGAAAATTCGGCAAGGCTTAATGAGAAGTAGACGCCAGATCGTGCTGTGACAGTCTGATGACTCGTTTGAAATGTTCATTTGATGCAGTATGTGCGGTAATTGAGAACTTCTAGTTTAACAGACGATATTTACTGTGTACACACCATGTATCACCCAACTAGCCTATCGTAAAAAGTAGATCACTGCACGACAAATTCTAATTCCAGAAATTAATCAAATACTGCGGAAAAGTTGTTTCTTTAATTGAACAGCAACACTTGCCTGTTTCAAATCCTCAACAGTGAAACATTTTCAATATGCTCGTGTTCCGAGCTTTGCCATTAGTGGGTCTTGTTGTCTTCGTAATCTTGTTTCTCGTTAACAATTCCCTTCAACAACAGGCCAGCAACTTTCCCATTCTCATCACAAACAACTTCAGATCCAAGTTCGTCTCAGTTCAGCGAGATAAAAGACTGCGTCACAGCAAGATGAGAAGTGTTCAGGTTATCGATGACTTGTCGTGTGTTCAGGAGTGCACTCGTGTTGGTGACTCGTGTAAGTCAGTCAACTTTAAGAAGAAAACTGTAAACGGCATACACTCGTGTGAACTGATCACCACTGACAAGTACACACATCCTGATGCGTTGGTCGATGACGACGAGTTTGACTGCATCTCCACTCAGGTAAGTTACCTGACAACAAGTCACTCAATAAAATATTTATATTCTGGAGACCGCAAAAGTAAACTTAAAATTACCTTCTATTTTTATTTTATTTTTGATAATTTATGATATGATCTTAATGCACGTATTCACACAAAATACTAACATTAATAAACATTACGATAAAAGAGTAATGTGATTTTATGTCAAGGAAGTGTCACATGATAGTATGCAGGATAGGGTAGGGATAGATAGATAGTGTAATTATGTTACCAATCAGAGTAAAGGGGCGTTACCATCTATAGGTTAAGAGCATGTTCCGCCATACAGGCGGCCCTTCCTACTCTGACCAGCTTTGCGCCAACATCATTTCTAGATACCTAAGGCGAATATTTTCAGGCAAGTTTTACTTTCCACTCCTTATTGTTAGTTTTACTTAATATTAGTAGTTTATTGTTCCTCTGTTGAGTTTGTGTGACATAGTCATGGCTGCACCACGCGTTTTGATTCTCGGACATTCTTTTATACGCCGTCTGCATCAGTTCATTAGCCGCAATCCTACCGAGTACGATATAAATTTGCACATTTCAGAACCACATGTTATCAAATGGCATGGCGTCGGAGGGCGTACCGTGGATAAAACCATCCAGTACGATCTCTCCGTGGTGGAGGAGTTCTCCCCCGATATAGTTATCATCCAGCTTGGGACGAACGATCTTATGCAGCGCTCGCCTCAACTAGTCGGTTCTGATCTTGAGGACCTTGTGCGCCTATTACATGGTGAATACAACGTCAAATTCATTTGTGTGTGCCAGACTATTCGCCGCGATTCAGTGGAGGAATTTAATATAAACGTGGGCCTGTTGACCAGGTATCTAAGGGTGGTCTTAGAGCCCATCCCTTATGCTATGTTTTGGGGCCATAAGGGATTTTGGAGGGCGCGTAATGTTTTACTTGCTCGGGATGGAGTCCACCTCAATAGTAGTGGACAGCATAAGCTTTACCGCAGTCTTAGAGGGGCAATGCTAAAATCTATGCGAACTAGCCTTTCGTGCTAATGGCGGCTAGTGACGATAACACGTGTTTCCATATTTGGCTGCTGTGTATTTGTTATGTCGCCAGTTCCCGTGTATAATGATTGCCTATAGCCTTGCCAGATGTTATATAATTTATATTGGTGCCAGCCATTTGTATAACATGTTTAGTCGCTGCCAAGTTTATTTTGGGTACAGCGTTATTGGCTGCATGTATACTATTGTATGTACTATGTCAACCCTTTAGTAAGTCGTTGCCAACTAATGGCGCGGCATTGGTTGTACTCTGTGATACTATGGTACTGTGTCAACCCTTTACAAGTCGTGGCCAAATAATGGCACGGCATTGGTTGTACACTATGATACACTGGCTTTGGCGTTTAAGGCTCTTTTAGTGCCGCTGGTAGAAACCACAGGAGTGTACAACCCATTTCGGCCACCTACTGGTTAAGGTGTGCTCTATTGCGCTCGGTTACTGACCATGCACTTGGTTTTTGGGGGAACTTGGCTTGACCAGTGTTTTAACTAAAAGTAATGTAAATCACTGTATACCAACTATGTCGAGGTATTTACTTTCGTATTACTAGCATTTTGGCGTTGCCTCACTAAAGACATGGCGAAACTTAGCGCGCGATAGCTGTCGATTATTAGCATGCTTCTGACCTTTAGTCTTTTAGCATTATCGATTAGATATGCCTTCTTCGAAGCGTGTGCGTACCTCAGCCTCAGGAACAGCAAAGCGACAATCGAAACGCCTGCGGGCGTCAACAATGACAGAAGTAACTCCTGCAGCATTGCAGTCGCCGGACATTCTTCCCTCCACCCCTAGCTCCACTGCCGGTTTGGTTTCACTTGACATACAGGCACTTACTGCAACTATCTCTGTGGCTGTGGCACAAGCAGTCAAGCAGGCCTTGGAGGACCGCACCGCCCCGATAACCCCCCAGCAGAATGCCGTACCGGCGAGTACCACGACAACAGATCAGGTTGTGCATGAGGCGGTAGAGAACCAGTTGTCCGGCCTCACGGCAGGTATGCCATCGACACTCGCAAGTAATTCGCTTTCGCTGTCTGTCCCTCAAGCAGCTCCGGAGAAGCCGATATTTAGTAGCATAGCTTTAGCTCTGGGGAGTAGAGTGAGTGCCCGTGCTTCTGTTTCCTACGCGTCAATCAACGACGCTATATATGTCGTTAAACAGGCGGGGGTTGGTTGTTTTATGGCTAAAACAGATGTTAAATCGGCATTCCGAATTGTCCCAATTCACCCCGACGACTACCCTTTGTTGGGCATGAAATGGGACAATTTGTACTATTTTGACAAATGTCTTCCCATGGGTTGCTCCTCTTCGTGCGCCATTTTTGAGGCTTTTAGTTCTGCGCTAGAATGGTTATCGATACACCGCCTAGGAGCCTCCGGGGTGTTGCACATTTTGGATGACTTCCTATTCATTGCGAAGAGCGAGGAGAAGTGCAAGGCCGATCTGAATAACTTTATCCGCATGTGCGATTATCTCGGGGTCCCCTTAGCTCAGGAAAAAACTGTCGGTCCCGATACCACTTTGCAATTCGCGGGTATCACACTTGACTCGGTTAAGCAGGAAGCCAGGCTGCCAGCTGATAAGCTTCAAAAATGCCGCACACTGTTGCAAAGTTTTTATACACGGCGCAAAGTAACGCTTAGGGAACTGCAGTCTTTGATAGGACTATTAAATTTTACATGCACGGTTATAGTGCCGGGTCGCGCTTTCCTCCGACGTATGATTGATCTTACCAAGGGAGTGTTACGCCCTAATCACCGTATTAGGCTGAACAAAGAAACCAAATCGGATTTCATGGTGTGGCTCACTTTTTTAAGAGAATTTAACGGGAGAGCTTTCTTTTTGACCGACCGATGGCTAACTTCCTCTTCTCTCGAGTTATTTACTGATGCGGCTGGTTCGAAGGGCTACGGTGCTATTTTTGGTAAGCATTGGTTTTACGGGGCTTGGCCTAGATCGTGGCAAACGATTAATATCACTTTCTTAGAGTTTTTTCCCATCGTGCTCGCATTACACATTTGGGGGTCTCAGATGACTAACAGATGTGTAACATTTGTGACTGATAACGCGGCACTGGTGGAGATTATCAACCGACAGACATCCAAACATAACTTAGTCATGATCTTAGTACGCGATTTAGTGCTAACTTCACTCAAACAGAACATCATGTTTCGCGCACGCCATATTCTCGGAATCCACAATATTGGCGCCGATCTTATTTCCCGATTTCAGATAGCACAGTTCAAAAGATTTGCTCCCGAAGCGGACGAGCTGCCAACACAAGTGCCCGAGAGCCTTCTGCCGGAGAGTTGGTTAATAACCTAAAGGACATACTTGGTTTAGCTTTATCGTCGGGGTCACAGAAAAACTACCAGCGAGCGTGGGTGGTCTTTAACCAGTTTTATGAACGTTTCTATCGTTCGTCCTTGCCGGTTTTGCCATTAAGTACAGCCTCACTAGCTCTTTTCATTTCGTATCTTCGTGCAAAGAAATTAGCACCATCTACCATTACATCCTACTTATCGGCGATTGGCTATGTGCATAAGATGAAAGGTTTTCATGACCCGACAAAAGCATTTCTGATACATAAGATGTTGACCGCTGTGGGCCGTGAGCGCACACCGGATATTAGACTACCCATCTCGAGACCGGTGCTCCACGAGCTTGTGCGGGCACTCGATTACACCAACTCTTCAGCCGCTCAACGCACTCTTTTTACAGCAATGTTTTTAATTGCCTTTTATGGGTTCTTTAGGATCGGAGAAATAGCTACCAAGAGCGCGAATTATGCACATTTGGTAGTCCAATTAAAAGATGTTACCTTCCTTAGGCAAGATGGCAAAATACAAATGATCAAAATCACAATCACGAAATTCAAACATAATACTGATAACCGGCCTTTTGATATACACATTGCTCGGGAGGATTCTTTGCCCTTTTGTCCTGTACAAGGTCTAATAGACTATTGTAAAGTTAGAGGAACCAAGCCCGGGCCACTATTCTGTTATCTCGACAGTTCCGTTACGGTTAGCCGTTTTAATACCGAGCTGAACCGTGGCTTGATCTTTTGTGGTCTGGACACCAGCAGGTACAAAAGCCATAGCTTCCGAATTGGGGCAGCTTGTCACGCCGCCGACAATGGTCTTTCGGATGCGCAGATACGCGCTCTTGGTCGCTGGAAATCTGACGCATTTAAACTTTACATCAGATCCGAAACTCTGCACGCAAATTGATATCAGATAGATGTAGAAAGGAACAATGTTGTAGGTCAGACATGTGCTGCTATTGCATTGATTGCCCTCAATTAGGTAGCTCGTAAGCTTAATTGGGACATTGAAGGTATTAAATGGCATCGGTTCGTGTTTCTTTAAGATGCGAATACTGCCCGATTAGTCAGGCATGTGCTGTAATCGAGCAGTACACGTATTATTTGCGGTTAGCCGGTGCTGCTACTTTGCTATTAAAATGGGTTATATTCGTGACATTAGTTAATATAACGTGTCGCAAGGTTAAGTAGGTCAGCATGTGCTGCTACTTTGCTAATTTAGCACGTTATATAGAACATATTTGTAACATTTGTTAAACCTGCTGTTACATTAGTTAAGATAGTTTTTCCCTTCACGTGTCGCAAGGTTAAGTAGGTCAGCATGTGCTGCTACTTGATCATTTAGCACGATCTGTAATATTATTTGTTAAACCTGTTGTTACATTAGTTAAGAGTTTTTCCCATACACGTGTCGAAAGCTGGGTGAGGCGCCCATCCATCGCGAGTTCTGCTTGGTGTCTTGGTGGGGTTGCCACAGTTTGTGGCTTCTGGCGGGTCTTCTCCCACCTTTGCTGAAACAATTGTTTATTGTATAGGACATTATTGTCCTTGACATATGTTGAAATAAAACCGTCACAGTAGTGGCCAGATTTATTCCAAACTGAGACTGGATATAATTATCTTTGTTCAATATTTCAGCAAACTAGTGCGACGCCATGCAGAGCTCTCGATCTCTTTATAACTAACAAATGACGCGGCATAAAAATAAACATTACGATAAAAGAGTAATGTGATTTTATGTCAAGGAAGTGTCACATGATAGTATGCAGGATAGGGTAGGGATAGATAGATAGTGTAATTATGTTACCAATCAGAGTAAAGGGGCGTTACCATCTATAGGTTAAGAGCATGTTCCGCCATACAGGCGGCCCTTCCTACTCTGACCAGCTTTGCGCCAACATCATTTCTAGATACCTAAGGCGAATATTTTCCCGCCACCTCCCCTGCACCTGCCTGCAGACTATCCTATATAAATATTAATTTTAATATTTTCGTGTGTTACGTTGTTCAGTATTGGCGGGTCTTCTCCCACCTTTGCTGAAACAATTGTTTATTGTATAGGACATTATTGTCCTTGACATATGTTGAAATAAAACCGTCACAGTAGTGGCCAGATTTATTCCAAACTGAGACTGGATATAATTATCTTTGTTCAATATTTCAGCAAACTAGTGCGACGCCATGCAGAGCTCTCGATCTCTTTATAACTAACAAATGACGCGGCATAAAATTCTATGTTTCACTTTGGTGTTGTTTCGAAACTGAAATTTAATTCGTATGTAACTTCTTACACTTTGGAGACTACAAACGATTTTAAGGTGTCATTTGGAAAATGCTCTTGCAGCGTCGCAATTAAAGCCATATAGACGTACTACATAACGCTTTAAAGGTATTGAATTGAAGAAGTTAAAAGAGTAGACATTGTACATTTGTCAACGTGAAATCCCTCCGTCCGCCAGAAGGAGAGGCTTTGAAAAAATATTGTTTTAAATTATCCCTTTCGAATCCCAACTAAATTGCATAATATATGAGGATTTTTTATGTTCCGTATTACAGATTTTTATATCCCTTTTCGAAGTGGAAAAAGTAATTTTCCATCGTATTTT
The DNA here is from genome assembly GCA_030867875.1 of Actinernus sp. WN-2022. Classification (NCBI taxonomy): domain Eukaryota; kingdom Metazoa; phylum Cnidaria; class Anthozoa; order Actiniaria; family Actinernidae; genus Actinernus; species Actinernus sp. WN-2022. The sequence continues at coordinate 19,429,424 of JAOWCC010000064.1, read as the reverse complement.
GATACAAACCAGATCATTAAACCTGAACGAAAAAAAATTTCAAAATTCCCCAACACTATGTTTTAGACAATTTAGATTCGAAAGGGATACTTTTAAAATGTATCACATCTCTACGCTCTTAACATTTGCCCAAAACGGATTAAATATATGCTTTCGTCATTTCAAGACCTTTAAAACGGTAGATAATACGTATGTTAGAGTAGTAAATCCTGTCTGATAGGGAAGTTTTTACTAATTTTTAGGGAGGATAATGAATATTAATAAGTTAATGGAGAGTATGATAAATATTAATAAGTTAATGGGGAGGATAATAAATAATTAACAGGTTAATGGAGAGAATCATAAATATTAATAAGTTAATAGGGAGGATACTGAATAATTAATAAGTTGATAAATATTAATAAATATTAATAAGTTAATGGGAGGATAATGAGTAATTAATAGTGTGGAGCACTGAATATTTAAAAAAATTGTGAGAAGGATAAATATTAATTGCGTTCGACGAAGGAGAACGCATCCTAATCTTGCAGTGGAGTCCCTGTGGTCATGTATGGGCTACCTGTGCTTTCACAGGCGAAAGTGTATGTTGTTTGTACTTTTTGCAATAAATTATCTCGGCCGGGGAACTGGTAACTATACGATGCTCGGAGCAAATGAAAATCGCCATGTGAGCGTCGAGTGTGTCTTATTTTCCCAATCCAATGCAATAATGTTTAAAAAGTTAGCAAGTACGATATATCAAAGCCTGAGGAAAGTGTGTGCTATCTCTGTAGCATTCGACAAAGCTATATCAAGTCAAACATGGTCTGTTGTGCACAAGCGAAGTTGAACAGAGAATTACAGTCAAATCAACTCGGCCATATATCCAGAAATAACTGAGTGAATTCTGTTGGCTTGCTTGCTGTACTGGATTCTTCTTTTCGCTATACATACAGATACCAAAACTACAAACAGTAAGATGGCCTGGGTGAAGAGAAATCTAGATCTGAGTTTTCTAGAAACTCGTTTATATCGCCGTATCTTGTGAGTTGTGTGAGTTGCGACACTATACACGTCGGTGACACATGCATGTGTGGTGTGTACACATTGGTTATACAAATTAACACTACATTCAGGCAAAGGGTTAATCTATAGCGACACTTTGATATGCCAAGGAACTGGAATATCAACCGACAGTACAAGGTGAGGGAAAATTAAAGTACTGAGTTCATTGCTGTGTTCCCTAATCAATTAATCTACACTGAATTTCTACACTGAATTTCTAACGGGACCTGAAACAAGGCTGGTCAAAGCCAGGATCCGGCTACCAACATTGACCATAAATTATTCTGCAACTAACAATGGCACTCAATATTCTGCAGCCAACCTTGTTCTCACTTGAAAAATAATGTGAATGCTGTGAAGGAACTGCATGGGGTGTAGTTGATACACAATGCATATACATAGAAGTTCATTTAAATAAATGGGGACCTCTCATAGACCCTATAAAGGAACCGTGGCTGCCACCTTACAAACCCTAATAACTAGTAAAGAAATATTGATTATTTGTTTTTTTTCAGTTCGTTAAACAGAAGTATCTGTGTTGCTTGTTTTGTCGTCCTCTTCGTTTTAACTGTGTAATATGAAAAAAGAAAAAGAAAACCCTTGTAAATTGATACTAGTGATCTCCAGGGATTGATTGAAAACCAAGAATACATATAGCCACATAGGCATTGTATGTTATGCACCTATCAATGCTAAGCCTGAGGGGAGAGGGGACGGGCAAGGGGTGGGGATTTGACAGGGAGAGCTATCCCGAGGGTGGGGATTTTGACATGCCCTGCCCGCCCAGGGTGGGGTTATTTATAGGAAACATAAGGAAGATAGGACATATATTTTATATTTTTGACCAAACATGTTGTCCCGAGAGTGGGGAATTTGACATTGTTTTGGGAGAAAATATCAAATCCCCACCCCTTGCCCACCCCCTCCCCACTCGGGCTTAACATTGATAGGTGCATTACACAAGATAATTACAGTTATATCACACTTGACACGGTTTTCTTTGTTCTTCATAGGGGTGAAACTCTGGTATAAACCCGTTGAACAATAGACTAATTAAATAACAAATCTGAGGTTTATAACTGTTGCAGGGAGGTTTATAACTCAGTTTTAAACCTCCTTCTATTTGAGAAAACCTCGCCAAATGTGATATAAATCACTTTCATACCGAGAACCTTCAGTTCTAATCCCTAAACATCCCTCGGGGCCTACGGCCCTCGGGATGTTTAGGGCTTAGCCGAACCTCGGTTCTCGGTATGAAACTCTTACTTTTATACCCAGATGCATCCCCTTGTATATTAACTTATAAGTAATCTTTCAGCCTTTTGTGTTACCACAGTTGCTTACAAAAAATAAGTCGAACGCATAATCTATGATTACTTCTAGTAAGTAATAATAGTGAGCAATGATCACAAACGAGGGTTTGATCAATTATCTATCAATTCTTCATTCTCGGCAAAGAAATGTCACTGCGGTCGTTTTTCAGCTGAAAAACAGAACCCATACAGAACCCTAAATTCACACTGAATAAATTAGGATACGGAAATTCTGAGTTCACAATATTTCTAAAACTTTACAGGTAACTCCGTTATCGCTCATGAGAGAATTCAAAATGACTGTATTATTTTCACTTACAGTTATGAACTCTGCTATTGTTCTAATGGTTGGCAATAACTGAAGAGTAATCAATACAGTGTGTAGTAAAACAACAGCCCTATTATTTGATGGAAAACATTTATATTAAAATTATTCTCTCTAACGAAACTACCTTGATTAACATAAACAACAAAACTAAACAAAATACTCGGAACAAGATTTTATTGATTTTAGCCCTGCACCTCATTTTCCTCCTCACTGAGTTCATAGACTCATCTTTCTCAGTTCTTGGGTTGCATGGTATATTGTACCGTATTACAATGATTACAGCGCTTTATGATTTCTTTCATTGAATCGAATGATTTGTGAATGAAAATTCTTGTTGTCAGATGCTAACATGCGGTTATGTTTTCACCGACGAGAGGAAAGCACAATACATCATGCCATAGACACTTGGGACATCCGACAATATAGTTTACATTTAAGGCTGGGTTATCACAAAAATTACAACGCTCATTGGTTTCTTCAGTATTTTCGTCAGGTTCCTCTTCGCTTTCTTCTTCGTCCGAACTCGGTTTCGCTTTCTTCCTCGATATGCGGCTCAGAGCCTTGTTCTGGGTGATCTATTTTCTCTTTGTCAAGCACATCGACCAAAGCCCTCTTGTTATGAATAAACGCCCAGTGCCCACTTTAGAATAGGGGGATGGGGCGAGTTCGGTTTCGCAAAGGCGCTTGGGATCGTTACTGGGGACAGCAGAATACAATTAACTGTCCCCAGTAACGATCCCAAGCACCTTTGCGAAACCGAACTCGCCCCATCCCCCTACTCGTTTCTAAAGTGGACAATTGCTAGCCCCTGTTATTGCTAGAATAAGTCCAGAAGAAAGACGGAAGTACCCATTTCTGTGTGGACTATCGAAGGTTAAACGAGGTCACCCAGAAGGACTGTTACCATCTGCCACGTGTGGATGACATTCTAGATTCCTTGGGAGGTACGCTGCAAGAGCGTTTTTTTCGAAATGACACCTCGAACCTTTATCAAGACTTAAGATACTTTTTAACTTACTAAGTGGTAACGTTGCGACTCCTTTTCATTTATCTTTGATATTTTATTATGTCAACGGTTTCAATAAACGTATTCAGATAAAAAAACAAAGTAAAAATGATGTTAAAAATAGATAGCAAATATAACTTTTGAATTTCTCCCTTTTTTGTTTCCTGAAATAGTTATTAGCAATTCGAATATAGTATATGTATCCTATCGGGTGTTTTTCTTGGTGAAAATGAATTCAAATCCTAAACAAATAACTAGTTTTTAACTGAAAAAAACGACGTACGAGTAGTTATTAGTTTTTTTTGTTGAAATCTTATTTTGCATGGCATCGCTAAACAAATAATCAATATGACATCACATCACATCACATGACATCACTTTACTTCACATCACATCATTTCACTTCACAACACCTCACCACATTACATAACTCACTCATCTTATGAGGTTAAATTCACCTAGAGACGCCCTCGAAACCGTCAATGATATGCCACTTTTTCAAATTTGTACAATTAAAAATCGTTTGTTGTTTCGGCATTTCACATGTTAATGATATCGCTTAACAGTTACTTAATACTCTTACGAATATTGAATTCGTCGATCAACTGCTAAAATTTGAAAAAAGCATATCCAACGCAGCAAATAACATGATGTTAACATCTCACGATCTCCTTCACTTTCGACCTTCAGTTGCCTTTGTTCACGTCCTGTGCTGAGATACACAAGAATGGTGGCACCATCAACGGTGTGTACGAAATCGTACCCATTCCTTCTCTTCGACTAAACGTCTACTGTGACCTGCGTACTGGTGGAGGAGGTTGGACTGTGATTCAGAAACGAATCGACGGCTCGGTTGACTTCTTCCGTGACTGGATCGACTACAAACGAGGGTTTGGTAACAAGTTAGGAGAGTATTGGTTGGGGCTTGATAACATACACGCTATGACGTCACAGAGACAATACCGACTCCGATTTGATATGGAGGACTTTGATGGCAACACGCGATACGCTGAGTACGATAACTTCGTCGTGGCTGACGCGGCTGCGCAGTACCGTGTCACTGTGGGACAATATTCAGGTATGTGCGTCTTTATAGTTCACAGATCAGTAGATCAAGTAAACGTTACTGCTTTCCTAAGCTATGAAGATAGCGAAGTTCACTACTAAATATATGTAGACAGAGGGAACATAATGTGTTATAACAAAAGTGTATTTTTGCTCTGGAAAACACGTCGGGCATAAAGTACGTCAAAATCGGCATCAGTGAGCGTGGACAAATAATTAAAATTAAAACCATTTATTTACTTATAGTCTCAATTTGAAGAAATGTTGGTGACCTGTTAACAAAATGAAACTACATATTTTAGGTGTTTTATGTTAGTATGATGACGTTGTTGTGAGTTTGTGACGTCATAAGTGATGCCTCCTTTTTTGGTAAAATTCCCCCTTTAATAGATGTTACAAACAGACTACACCATCAAAGGGCCTTCATGACACACATTCCTTTGGCGCAAATTTGAACGTTCTACGACTATTATAGCAAAAGTTATAGAGGAATGACTGTTGCTATGACGTCATATTTAGTGACGTCAGGTGTCATACCTAAATAAGGCTGCCTATTGTTAAGAAAACAAGAAAAGAAAATAATGTGGGTTTTGAGTGCCAGACTAGCGCATTTCATCACTAAAACTCGAAAATCACTCAAAGGATTTTTTTCTAAGGGCATGTATAAAAAAGTATGACGTCATAATGACGTTGCTGAAAATATGACTTCAATTTTAATTTGTTTATGGACAAAAAATCAAAATTCAAAAAACATATGATTGGACAAAATGTCATGCAACAATATTTACAACTCTAAAAATTGAATGAAGCGATGTTTTTATAAATGCTTTTGTGGTGTTTATTTCCCGCCAAATCTTGGCGGAAAAAAGGACAAAATTCAAACTTTCATAACTTTTGATTTCCTTAACCAATCGACATCGGGTTTTCGATTCCTTCATTCTCATCACGAGTAGGTTTTAACAATATACGACATTTCGTTTTTAGAGATAATTAACAGTTGCAAGAAACGTATTACAAATGGATAAATGGCGTCATTGTGACGTCACGATGGTAGTAACATAGCTTAAAAAATCAGGTTATATTCCTTTTGCGATTCTACATCCTTCTACCAAAATTCAATCGTCTGCATTGAAAACTTTTTAAAATATAGAACTGATGCCGTTTTTATGGTCGTTTGTGCCCACCGTGAAACCGCTCGGGAACAAATAAATCACGTGTAATGCGGTCTAGTTCACCCATATATGGAGTCACTTCAATCTCTTTCCCAGAACCCGCGATCTTTTGGCCAGCGCCAAGATACTAGTATATATCTCCACACAGCGGTCAAACGTCTGCGCGTGCGTATTACGGTCAGTCTGGTGGGCGGCCGCGCGAATTTCCCGCTCAAAATTTACCTTAAAACATATTACAGTGAACTTCTACCCCCAAAAGTTAAGAAAATACGTGAAAGTTAAGCCTTTTATTTTCACAGTCGACGGGAAATTGAACAAACTTCAAACTGTGAGTTTACCAATTTTTTTCGTAATTTACCAAAAAAGTTCTCAAGGTTTGAAACCGGGTGTGTGAACAGTGACGGCCGCCGGCTCGCTTTGAATTTGTTTTGGAATATGTTGTTGTTGCAAGACTTTTGACGCATGCGCAGACGTTTGACCGCTGTGTGATCTATCTCCCACACAGCGGTGAAACGTCTGCGCGTGCGTATTACGGTCAGTCTGGTGGTTAGGTTTTTTTTATGTAGGGTTTGTATTATTCCACAGGAGCAATAAAGAAGCATTATATTTATTATATTGATATATTTGTTGTTTAGTGACCTCCCCCAGTACTCTTTGTGTACGTTACAGGACGTAGCAGTATCTTGGCGCTGGCCAAAAGATCGCGGGCCCTGGGAACGAGATTGGAATCACTTTAATTGACAATAAAATTCAGTTAACACAAAAGGATCCTCGTATTTTAAAATTAGTTTGATTTTGCTCGATTAACTGAAATAAACTTCGCTTTTTGCTAGCGTATTTGTTAATTCCAGGAATCAGTCGGGAGTTTCATTCACAGTTTAGATATTGTGTTTCAGTTCCTGGCGCCTATTAGTCAAGCTTTTCTTTGAGGTTTCGCTTTTTGTGTTTTATTCGTTTGAGCTCAGAGAAGTAAACAAACCCGTTGTCACAGCGATTTCGCCCCCTTTCAACGAAATCGCTAGTTAATATTTTCGAGTATTCGATTGTCGAAAAACCAAGCGACTCTCGTACGTTAATTCGTGGTCTTTAAAATAAAACAACTTTATTTACGTGTCTGGTCTTCTCGCTAACCCTGGAAAGGGCTACTAATCGGGACATGGATTCCTCGATCGAATTGGAATTTGGGTTGGTTTTTGAGGAGGAAGGAAAACCGGAGAACCCGAAGAAAAAACCTCGGTACAAGGGTGAGATCCCAAGAAACTCAACCACATGTGGCACCGTGTTAAGGGAATCGAACTCGGGCCACAGAGGTGAGAGGCGAAGCGCTTAACCACCGTGCCACCCTGGCTCCCCCGTGTTTAATCAACAGTCTCAAGAAATAAAATCTGAAAACGTTTAGGATGAAGCTGCTCGAACAGTATTTTCAGTAGGACTTCACCTCTCAAAACTTTGCATTTTATTGGACTTCATTTGGATTGGACTGACAAAGAATTCTATTGTTTTAGGGTTTGTATTGTTTTAGGGTTAGGCTATTGTTTGGGTATAGCCTGTACTATTCCAAGTTTCGAGGAGGTGAAGGCCTCATTATTTTACAAGTCGATCTGAATGCAAACTCAAATTAATCGGCTCGAATTTAGGACCTTAGTCTATCGAATTGACGATATCACAATCCTCTTCACGTAAATGCTACAAATGTTACCTCGAAATAGCGCAGCGCGATTCAGAATACGGTGCAGCAATCTCGAGATCGCGCAAGCATCAGGATTTCATAAACTCATTAATAATTCATCAGATATTCATCCAGTGGAGGGACTCTATTTGGCTACATACATGCATGGGTCTTGATACCCGGGGGCATGCTCACCCGGGACATTTTGAAAATGTAAGGTCTCTGGAGTGGCATTTCCTACATTTTGAGACTACTTTGGAGTATGTTATTGGCTAAAAAAGCAAACCTTGCGATTTGGTGCCAATATTTAGGGGGTTGCTCCTCACTCCCACCACACACTCCATTTTTTTTTTGGGGGGGGGAGGAGGGGGGGGGGGGGGGGGGAGGGGGCTAGACCTTGGTAGATTGTGCTAGGGTAATTTTTCGCACTTTTTGAAGCATTAAAGTCAATAACACTTTTATTCTTGCTTTTTAAGTGCTTTTGCTACACAGAATAATAATAATTGCAAGCTACGGTATGTGCGTGCGTGTTTACTGGATTGACAGGGTTTACTGCATTCAGTGGATCTGGGACTGGGAACTACCAGAAGTATTTTGACGTGCGTAGTTACTGGACTAGTTATTATAAAAGCGTGATTTAAGAAGTTATTATAAAAAAACGCGCTAAACATTGTTATTATTTACTTTTGAATTATTTTTTGCTGTTATATGCACAGAAACGTTGTAATTTCCTAAGCACAATTTTGGAAACTAGAGGCATAATTTGTGAACTTGAGCATAATATTTGGCATAATTTGACAAAACTAGGAGCAGTGCTAGAAGCATAATATCCCAGTTTCAGGAGCACAATCTGCCAGGGCCTACCCACGGCTCCGCAGCCTATGGGTGTTCCGAATGTACGCAACAGATTTAAAACGTGTCTAAACCTTGTCATTCTGAATATTTCAGGTGATGCAGGCGATTCCATAAGATATATGAATGGGAAAAGTTTCTCCACAAGAGACCGTGATAATGATCGACACGTTTCTACGAATTGCGCTTTGACATGCACAGGTGCATGGTGGTACAAGAGATGCCAAAATTCTAATCCCAATGGCTTGTACCTCAATGGGGCTGGAATACCAGTTAATACTGGAATCAACTGGAACCGTTGGCATGGACCCAGATATTCCTTGAAGAGAATCGAGATGAAGATACGGCCAGTTGAATACAACTGAAGGCTATATATACACCAAATATCGTTAATTTCTATAGTACTTGTATAGCACCTATCCTTCGTTTTCAGTATGGTGTACATGACCTGTTTCCATCTTTCGTTACCCCAATATCTGCACTGAGGTAGACTTGAGAGAGTTCAGAAATTCGAACAGAGCACTATCTATCATATTTCCTGAAATTTCATTAAAATATGGGGAAATATTTACAGGTAAAAAAACACTAGTAAGGTTTTTTGTGTTCTTTGAGCTCTTTCAGTAATTCGTAAAATTTCGTATATAAGCTGGGACAATTTTTTTTAAATCGATCTTTTGAGAGAAAATACGTTTTGATAACGTCGCAAACAATGACATATAATCGTGTTGTTTTCATAAATAGCGAATCGGTTTCCTACACATATAGAATTTGATAGAGATTCGGGGAGTTGCCATGACTTAAAATAGCTGAGATATTATTTTTTAAATAGGTGACATCGACATTATGACAGGGCAAGTAACCAGAAATTAAATATATTGAAACATTGTAATCAGAGTTTGCTGCTAAAACGTGCCAATACGTGGTCAGATATATCTACCAGTTAACTAGAATTTAATAGAAACAAATTTGGGTTGATAATTAATAGCTGGACACCCGTTCATTGCTAATTATTTATAGGTTTAGACTTTCTAAAACATTCACCAGCAGATTCTTCTGCTACCGTCTCCATTCAGGTCATTCGTGGCATACAAACTGATACGCAACAGATTTAAAGCGTGTCTAACGCCTGGTTTCGATATGATCGCTACGATTGCTGCGATCGCTGGGTTCTTTTGCTCGGTGTGAATCGAAGCGTAAATTTATACGCAGAACAAAAGAATCCAGCGATCGCAACGATCGTAGCGATCATATGGAAACCAGGCGTTAACCTTGTCATTCTGAATATTTCAGGTGATGCAGGCGATTCCATAAGATTTATGAATGGGAAACGTTTCTCCACAAGAGACCGTGATAATGATCAACACATTTCTAAGAATTGCGCTTTGGTATGCACAGGTGCATGGTGGTACAAGAGCTGCCAACTTTCTAATCCCAATGGCTTGTACCTCAATGGGGCTGGAATACCATATAAAACTGGAATCAACTGGAACCTTTGGCATGGACCCAGATATTCCTTGAAGAGAATCGAGATGAAGATACGGCCAGTTGAATACTACTGACGGCGATACACCAAATATCGTTAATTTCTATAGTACTTGTATAGCACCTATCCTTCGTTTTCAGTATGGTGTACATGACCTGTTTCCATCTTTCGTAACCCCAATATCTGCACTGAGGTAGACTTGAGAGAGTTCAGAAATTCGAACAGAGCACTATCTATCATGATATTTCCTGAAATTTCATTAAAATATGGGGAAATATTTACAGGTAAAAAAACACTAGTAAGGTTTTTTGTGTTCTTTGAGCTCTTTCAGTAATTCGTAAAATTTCGTATATAACTGAGCTGGGACAATTTTTTTTAAATTGATCTTTTGAGAGAAAATACGTTTTGATAACGTCGCAAACAATGACATATAATCGTGTTGTTTTCATAAATAGCGAATCGGTTTCCTACACATAAAGAATTTGATAGAGATTCGGGGAGTTGCCATGACTTAAAATAGCTGAGATATTAATTTTTAAATAGGTGACATCGACATTATGACAGGGCAAGTAACCAGAAATTAAATATATTAAACATTGTAATCAGCGTTTGCTGCTAAAACGTGCCAATACGTGGTCAGATATATCTACCAGTTAACTAGAATTTAATAGAAACAAATTTGGGTTGATAATTAATAGCTGGACACCCGTTCATTGCTAATTATTTATAGGTTTAGACTTTCTAAAACATTCACCAGCAGATTCTTCTGCTACCGTCTCCATTCAGGTCATTCGTGGCATACAAACTGATACGCAACAGATTTAAAGCGTGTCTAACGCCTGGTTTCCATATGATCGCTACGATTGCTGCGATCGCTGGGTTCTTTTGCTCGGTGTGAATCGAAGCGTAAATTTATACGCAGAACAAAAGAATCCAGCGATCGCAACGATCGTAGCGATCATATGGAAACCAGGCGTTAACCTTGTCATTCTGAATATTTCAGGTGATGCAGGCGATTCCATAAGATTTATGAATGGGAAAAAATTCTCCACAAGAGACCGTGATAATGATCAACACATTTCTAAGAATTGCGCTTTGGTATGCACAGATGCATGGTGGTACAAGAGCTGCCAACTTTCTAATCCCAATGGCTTGTACCTCAATGGGGCTGGAATACCATATAAAACTGGAATCAACTGGAACCTTTGGCATGGACCCAGATATTCCTTGAAGAGAATCGAGATGAAGATATACGGCCAGTTGAATACTACTGACGGCGATACACCAAATATCGTTAATTTCTATAGTACTTGTATAGCACCTATCCTTCGTTTTCAATATGGTGTACATGACCTGTTTCCATCTTTCGTTACCCCAATATCTGCACTGAGGTAGACTTGAGAGAGTTCAGAAATTCGAACAGAGCACTATCTATCATGATATTTCCTGAAATTTCACTGATTAAAATATGGGGAAATATTTACAAGTAAAAAAACACTAGTAAGGTTTTTTGTGTTCTTTGAGCTCTTTGCGTAATTCGTAAAATTTCGTATATAAGCTGGGACAATTTTTTTTAAATCGATCTTTTGAGAGAAAATACGTTTTGATAACGTCGCAAACAATGACATATAATCGTGTTGTTTTCATAAATAGCGAATCGGTTTCCTACACATAAAGAATTTGATAGAGATTCGGGGAGTTGCCATGACTTAAAATAGCTGAGATATTAATTTTTAAATAGGTGACATCGACATTATGACAGGGCAAGTAACCAGAAATTAAATATATTGAAACATTGTAATCAGCGTTTGCTGCTAAAACGTGCCAATACGTGGTCAGATATATCTACCAGTTAACTAGAATTTAATAGAAACAAATTTCTGCCTCAAATATTGTTTCAGTGATTTCATCCAATCGTCGAAGCGACTCGGGACAAATCGGTTTTCTCGTGCAATTTAACGTGGAATTACCTCGTCAGGCATGTGATTTTCCTATAGAATCAAGTCAAAACGACATTTTATTTCGCAATCGGTTACATGAGTGAGTTTCGGGGCCTCTGCTAAGAAATAATGGTTTAACAGAAAGACATGATATCATAGTGACGTGAAATGTGTTTTTGACTCGGGTATCCCTTTAATTCATGGGAAGTAAACAAATGGATTGGGAATTTCCTCACTACTAGACAAATTTGAGCCATTATGACTTACATCACTAGTATACCTAACAGGTAGTGAATGCTGCTCCGCCAGGAGCCCATTACGGCTCCGCTCAGTGTATTAGAAGAGAACCTACAGTAGCACTTTGGCAGGAAAATGATATTACTGAGTCATATTTTGTGGTTTTGGGGCTCAGTATCGTGTGACTGAATCCTGTTTGAGCTGTGGTGTGTATCTCAACATATCAACAATCTCCCGGTAAATTCCCTGAGCCTACCAATTCCCAACATTTTCTTAAGATTCCCGGCACAAAAAACTGCTGTTCTCCCCGGTGAAGTTTAAACACCGGAAATCAAATGTAATCGAGAATGTAATTGTAAATGCTAATTGTGTTTTGAACCAGCTGCTTGACTTTATCGAAGGCCAATAGAAGGAAATTAGTTACTGATCACCATCTTGATAACAGGAGAGATATTGCTCTTTGGAAAGTGATAGTTCACACAGAGTTCGTCTACACGTCAACAAATTCATGATTATACAAGGATCGCAAGTTAGCTCCAACAATGCAGATTCCACCTAATGTAATGTCGCGTGACGATCAGATCCGTGCAGAGCATTGTGGTAAAAAAAAGACAATAGAAGTGATGCATTGTGGTAAAAAAAGAAATCGAGATTTGGACCCGCTTACAGACTAGTATACCAAACAGGTAGTGAATGCTGCTCCGCTCAGTTAAGGAAGTGTACTGGAAGAGAACCTACTGAGTAGCACTTTAATTTGGCAGGAAAAATATATTACTGAGTGATAAAAATGCCAAGGTGTAAGATAAATATATTTTGTAGTTTTGGGGTTATCGTGCGACTGAATTCTGTTTGAGCTGTGGTGTGTATCTCAAAAGTTGTCCCGATTTATTTTCATTTTGTCCCGACATACAGTATCAACGATGTTCCGCCGGATAAATTCCCTGAGCCTACCAATTCCCGACATTTTCTTAAGAATCGCGGCACAAAAAACTGCTGTTCTCCCCGCTGAAGTTTAAACACCGGAAATTAAATGCGAATTGGTGTTTTGAACCGGCTGCTTTAAACTTTATCGAAGTCCAATAGAAGAAAATTATTTGCTATTCATCTTGATAACAGGAGAAATCTTGCTCTTTGGAAACTGATAGTTCACACAGAGTTCGCCTACACGTCAACAAATTCAGGATTAAACATGCAAGGATCGAATACACAAAAATGCATTAAAGAACGGTTGAACGTAGTTAGCTCCAATGTCGTGTAATGTCACGTGACGATCAGATCCGTGCAAAGCATTGTGGTAAAAAAAGACAATAGAAGTGATGCATTGTGGTAAAAAAAAGAAATCGAGATTTGGACCCGCTTACAGATTAGAACTGCTGCCTTGCTCGCTCGCTTCAGGCTCGCTCGCTGCGGCAGCAATAGGCCCTTTGCAGCTGACACATCACGTGGTTGTACTGGAGAGCAAAAAATATCTGACTTCATTTATTTAAATGCCTTGTACAAGATCGGTATTGCTATTAGCAAAACCTATTTGTAAATGCATGCTATTTTCCACCTCCAATCGATTGTCGATCTTTCAAAAACAGCGATTTTAAAGATAGCTTGCTCTCCAGCATCCATGGCAACGTCTTTCCCATGGGGATCACGAGCTCAATTCATTCGTTAATGAAGTATTATATCAGCACGTGACTGTTAGCTGCAATGGGCCTATTAGAACTGCTGCCTTGCTCGCTCGCTTCAGGCTCGCTCGCTTCAGGCTCGCTCGCTGCGGTAGCAATAACCGGAAGCGCATGGGTTCTAAATGTTGATATACACAGTTTAAAAACAGGCTGCTCTACAAAAGAAACAGGTTGGACCACCGAGCTCTGAAAAATCCTGGAAACGTTCTTTGCATCATATAGCAGTGAAATCTAAGGAAACTATTAGAGTATGCTTTAAAATAAGCTTGCGGCAAATGCCCTTGATTTTCATTTCTCTTAACTTAACAAGTGCAATCCCATATTTAGTTATGAACTGATACTGGAAATCTCAATTTGTGAAGTGTATTGCACTTTTCTGAATTGATTCTTTTGTAACACAAATACAAAACTACTATTAATTATTGTACGTACTCAATTTAATATTTTCAAGGTTATGCTGCTGATTAGAAATAGTCACCGACTTACGATGTAACAATTCATAGCACCAACCGCTCAAAGGAAAATAAAACGTCAAGGAGTACCCGAGAACAAATTAAATCAAATTTACCCTCGTCTTTTTCTCTGTTACAAAGGAGATCAAATTAAGCATATTCCAGTACAAGATTAACCATAACATTCTTGCTACAAATGATTTTCTCTTCAAAGCAAAATATGAAGTACAGCGATCAATGCTCTTTCTGTGTCGAGATACACACTATAGGAGTTTGCTGATCCTATTGAAAATAGCAAATCTGTAATAATTGCAATGTTCCACTTTTTATGTACACATGAATTATAAGAAATACGCCCTTTCTTTATTGAAAGCTTTCAATCCTCTTAACGTTCCACTACAACGAATTGAAATTCGACCATTTCTTTTGCCACTTTTTTGTCTTCCAAAAGGGGACACAGTTGCGGAAATATCCAAATTAGTGAAAAATATTGTCAAAGTACTAAATTGAACTTTTGAATTTTGCGGAGAGTTTCCGTCAAAATCACGTACGCCATTACTGAATGCAGTATCCAAAATGCTGCCATGACGTCATTTTCTCAACATGTCGCATATTCCTATTCAAACTTCGTTCTTTTCTTTACTGCTTTGTGGAAAATAGTAAAACATTGCACTTTACTTGTAAGTTAGCGTGACGGTTTGTGTGAAAAGTAGCCCCGTATGCTTGTTGAGTTGAGTAAAATGACGTCACTTCCGCTTAAAGAACGGGTGTGCGTAATGGCGGACATAAAAACTGAACTCCAAGATTCGGACCCAAAACATTTTACTGTGTTACTTGTAATATGTGTATGTACTCGTAGGTTAGAACTTTTTCTCATTTGTTTTTTGTTTGTCACCATTCACTTGTAAGGATTATATATTGTAGTGTAAATGCAGACAAGCATCACGTTTTAGGGGGGATTAACCTAATCCTAACCCCAACGCTCGAGCACCATTATCAATCCAAAGCCTAACTCCTAATGCTAACCCTAACCATATTCCAACCCCAACACCTAACCCTTATATTAAGCCTAACTGAACCTTCACCATACATCGCTATTATATATGCTGCCCACAGCGGCCGCAAAGATCAATATTTACGGCCGCAGAAATAATAGCGATGTAGCTAGGGGTAAATCACTGGACTTGTTATGCTCACGAATGCGCATGCCCTCTCACTTACCAGAAATACCTTCTTTCCGCGAAGCTTTGGAGCATATTTGTCATTTTTCCAATCTTCTACGAGGAAACTGCACAGTCGTCGCTTGTTCTCCTGATTACACAAGAACTTCTTCCAGTCACGAGAAACTTTGGTGGACGGATGACAGGAGTCGGTCACGAAGTCGACACGCTGTGCTCTGGGAAGTTGATCCAGAACGCATTCAGCTAGCTCTCCAAATGTGCTTGGAAGAGAAACCATTGCCTGCAGCACAGTATTCCCATCTACGATTTAGCTATGGTGCGGCCCCAGAGTGCATGGATCTCTGTACTAAATGTGATTTCTCTTCTAGAGAATGCATCAATTTTGACTTGTCGGTCTTAGCTTTATGGGAGCGCCATCTCCAGTAGCCAGTGTCCATGGGACGGGGCCTAGTGGATAGCTTAGCACGTTCTCGAAGTTGATCTGATACTCCAGCGCTGATTGTACTAGTTACCCGAAGGCATATCATTTTGCTGTGATTTCTTTTGTCTTTCTTGTCTTGCCTTCGACTACTAATGATTTTGCCAGGCTAGCAAAAGTCTTCAGATTTTTCTTTCACTGGAGAATGAAAGCTTATCTTCTTCTTTACTAGTCTTTCTTGGACAAAATCCTTGTGAGCTTTCTTTCCAATCTCATCGGCCGTCAGTATATCATGTTCAGTATTTGGTGTCACAGGAGCACCTGATGAAAGACAGTATAGGGCATCATTATTTTCGATCGTGAAAGGATTGGTAAAATTACTAATGGCCTGCATTACACCATATCTATCTTGCCCACTCTTCAAAATCTACGAGCGTCTCACCTCCTTGTGTGATGTGCATTCTGGACTGTCGATATTTGTAATCGCCTTGGTTGCTTGTAAATAGCTTTCTCTGTCGTGAAGGGTTCGGCACCATCTGTAATCTGCTGAATCCAACAATGCTGCCGTGGGATTTGGCATGGCGGTTTATTGTTTGCTCGATAGTAATGTCGCCAGCGTTCCTGGATGATCAGGTACATCTGATCGGTTGACACTGAAGCCATTCGGCGTTGCAGCAGTTCAGTTCAGCTCCTGGATGTGACACGTTCAGATTCAACATAATCACCAAGTAAAGTGCAGAGTGCCTGGCATAGTTGGGGTGGTCGTACTGAACTGAAGAACAGGCTGCACATGTTCTGGAGGCTTGTTAGGTGGAGCATCAGGTTATTCTCTTTGGTGGCTCGTTGGAAGAGTAGAATCAGACATACGTTGTCCATATAGTTTATCGATCCAAAACTGAGCAGTCTTGCCAAGCTCCCCTCGACGAACACTTTCCTTGAACTCAGAATAAAGGCGTAGCGATATTTTGCAGCTTTCACTTGCCATGGAGGCTAACGGGTTCTCTTTGCATGGTTCCTTCGAAATAAGAGGTCTAATGCTGCAGTGCCCTCCTCGTCAAGACGATGCCCATATATAGTGACTCGTATGCGTTAAGCAGAAGTCGCTCCAAAGCTTCGTAAACAATCTTGTGCACACGGAGTACCCGACTGTAGTGTTTTCCTGACGTGACTTGCTCAATCGATCCACTTGCACAGATCCCCGATTCCACAAGGATTTCTTCAAAACCGCTGCATCTCATTTTCTTGCCAAGGGCACCCATCCGTACAATCACGTCACTGAACACTTCAGGGTTCTGCCCGTACCAGAGAGTAGGAGATTTCAATTGACTAGTGCATTACAACGCGTGGGAAAGAGGAGTAGGTATATATAGCATATATAGGTATATATGTTAGTTTGCACTTGCTGGTATTTATGTTTGAAAACTTCGACGTATGACTGAAGTTTTCGACAGATTTGTATTAAATTCGATTCGTCGTTTTATGACTGGGCGAATACCAGTAATACCAAATACACTTTTTTTAGGATGCCTCCAATACTTCCTCTAATTATTTTATGTAGATAAGCGTAGGCCTTGGCAGATTGTGCTAGCATAATTTTTGACATAATTGGAACAAGCAAGCATAATTTTTCAGAAAAGCACTGCTCGGGCATAATTAGAAATTTTTCGCACTTTTTGAAACATTCTGAAAGTCAGTAACACTTTTATTCTTGCTTTTTAAGTGCTTTTGCTACACAGAATAAGAATAATTGCAAGCTACGGTGTGCGCGTGCGTGCTTACTGGATTTACTGCATTCAGTGGATCTGGGACTGGGAACTACCGGAAGTATTTTGACGTGCGTAGTTACTGGACCAGTTATTATAAAAGCGTTATTTAAGAATTTATAATAAAAAAAACGTGCTAAACATTGTTATTATTTACTTCTTTTTTTTTTTTGCTGCTATATGCACAGAAACGTTGTAATTTCGTAAGCACAATTTTGGAAACTGGAAGCATAATTTGTGAACTTGAGCATAAATTTTTGGCATAATTTGACAAAACTAGGAGCAGTGCTAGAAGCATAATATGCCAGTTTTTTAGGAGCACAATCTGCCAGGGCCCAGATAAGCGCATTATACGTGCCGAAAATGAGATATAAGTGTGTTTCTTTGCAATGACGGTTCGGAAACAAAGCCATTTAAACCACAGGTAGCCCAAGCTTACGGGTAAATCAAGAAATCCAAAACCACCGCTATAAATAAAGGCTAAACTTTCCAATCACTACAAGGAAAAGCGAAGGTTTTTGAAACAAGTAATATTATTTATAGCGATAATAGTGAATGTTTCATACAGATCGTATGCTTGGGCTACCTGTGTTTAAACGCCGGATCGATGGTAAATTTTTATATGAGTATATTTATGAGACAAGTTAGTTCCACTTGAATGGATTCCGGGGCCCCGCCGATGACCGTACGTCGTCCCGTACGTCGAAGCGGTGTGGTTACTATGGCAACAGGAACGTAATCTGCCAAACTGCGAAGAGATCTTGGCATGAAAAATTGTTGAAATCAAACTTTAGCAGTTCATGACTTCAATAACCCCAAGCCACGGATTCTAAGTTATCAGTACTGGGATCTGGGTGAGCTAAAGATGCTCTAAAATAGGAAAATGAGGGACATCCAACGGAGTTTGAGGTGCTATCAGTTTCAGCTTCCTCTTGACAAACGAAGTCGCAGCCGAGGTCCTCGAGGTAAACCGTAAAGTATAAAATAATGTAGTCGACTGTTCTTTTGACTAAATTCTTCCTTTGCTTTATTTACTAGGTTTGCAGCATTTTGTATTAAAATTATCTGTTATAAGTGGCTAAACTATTATGCAGGACCACTACTGGCTAGGGGTCTCTCGTCCTGCCTAATTTAATAGAATATTAGATTATTACTGTAATCTAGTGTAGGCAGCCCTGTCTGGGGGTGTTTTGGCAAAGTTCTATCTGATAAACTCCAAAAAAATCAGAACAGGGCCGCTCGAATTGTTAGTAGTACCGGTTATGATGTAAGGTCTGTAAATTTAGATATTTTTAAGTTGGGATACACTCAGGGGCAAAGAAGACAAAACCATCTATACTCCCTTAGCCATGCATCCACAACAATTAATTAATGTTTAATTAATTCCCCCACATTGAGAGCTTATTTGTTTGGTAATGAGAGAAGTTTATTTGCAGAACAGTGTAAATAAGCTCTAATAAACTCTAATGAAAACTAGCAAATAAATCTTCTCTGCTACTGGGATGGGTGGGAGTGTAAAAAGAACTATTAAACAGAATTATAACAATTATGAGCTGAGAGCTTATCTTGATTGAGTGATGTCTCAATGTGGGGCAATTAATCCCTTTAAGCCTGCATGGCCAGCAGTCACAAAGGGAGAAAATTCCCCTACATTGAGACAAGACAACACAAAGCTTATTATTTTGTTTGGTAATGAGAGAAGTTTATATGCAGAACAGTGTAAATAAGCTCTAATAAAGTCTAATGAAAACTAGCAAATAAATCTTCTCTGCCACCAAACACGGGGCCAAACAAATAAGCAGTGTACATGTGCTTGATTAAATGAAATGGTCAAACAGAAAGAATTGCATTACGAAGTATGGATACATAAGACACCTCAGATTCTAACGAAAACTCTAAATAATGCTTATTTGCATCATGTGCACTTGACCAGTCACCATAAAGTTGAATAATTTCGCCAGGAACACCGATGCGAAAAGCCCATGAGGCAGCATCGTCGATATTGAACTCCCAGTCCTGGGACCAACATTGTTAGCCTAAGTATTCAACAGGTAACTAGTTCCTGTAAAAACTAGTGTTGGTCTGTGTTAGCGGGGAAGATAAACACTGGTATATAATCAACTAAAGTCGATTGAGGTATGCTAATCACCGTGGAAAGAGAGTAGCAGCTGACGTTTCGAGCACTAGCCCTTCATCAGAGCATTTGGCATCCTTGTTTTTCATAATATTAAGGTGTATCTGAACAAAGTTAGCTGTTTTTTTCTCTCTCAAATGTTCTACAGTTCACGATGATTAAGAATGTTAAAACAGTGATGAGGCAATCCTCCTCCTCGGGTGTCAAATATATAATAAACAAATAATGCAAAACTTTATCAATCCAAGAAAACATGCTCACTAGCTGTATTTTATCACTCCAGCTTTACATAAATATAGCCACCCCCTTCACCACCCCTGGATCCGCCCCTGCTATATATGTGGTCCAAATTAAAGGAGAGTTTGGATTAATATAAGAAGTGGCATGGTATGGGGGACTAGCTTGATAGGAGCTAGCACAATAATTAAATTGTCACATACGGTATTAAAATTCATGCTTTCAGCATCTTCAAGTGCCTATAGCCTGAGGTCTGTGGGATCACGGTACAATCTCTGCTCAAGTTCCACTTCTCTAGCAGGAAGGAGTTCATCTCACACACGGCCACAAAGTAGAGAAAGCCATAACTGTGTTTCAGTGTCAAACAAGACACATCAGCAGGATTCACAGGTTAGAATGACATTTTTATAACAACTGCTCAGTTTCTCATTTTCTGATTGGCTTAGCTTATTGCCATTGGATATAAGGACATAAATGTACCTCAGATTGCATCATTGCTCACATCACGGATTGTGCACACTATCTAGAATCACTTTTCTCACTTTTTTTCAATTTATTAGGCTCTTCTTCACTATTTCTCATTTGTTGTTGTAAAAATAATAATTTACAATCATAATTTACCGGTAGTGTCCTTATTTACCATGTTTTGCGGCATCTCGTGGTCAAACTTAATGTTGTGGATTTACTCGGTTAGCATCTTATAAAATCCACAACAATTTTGACCATGCGATGATGCAAAAATGTGATAAATAATAAGACATACTACAGCAAACTATTGCAACCAGCTCTCCATGCCAGAGTCTAGTTGGTCTGTAAATGTACATGTATTTGTGAATTGTTGCATAAAACTGCAATGGGATATGTACTAAGTTTGGGAAAACTTATAATAAGTGCAGTTACATGTAACTTCAGCATAACAAGATTGGGATTTTTAGAGTATCAAGGGATCCACTAAAGTGTTTGGATTGTTTACAAAATAATTTAAATAACTTACAGACACCTCTTCTCCCAGCTATAAATAATAATAATAATTATTCTGGCCATTAGAGGAGTCAGTAATGATCGAGGCACAATGTTACTTTATATTTATATCAACAGCATATACTGGTTGGGTCTGCCCTTCGACGACCTCATGCAACAGAATACTCCCCACTAGACTACCAGACA
Organism: Actinernus sp. WN-2022; assembly: GCA_030867875.1. Classification (NCBI taxonomy): domain Eukaryota; kingdom Metazoa; phylum Cnidaria; class Anthozoa; order Actiniaria; family Actinernidae; genus Actinernus; species Actinernus sp. WN-2022. Next base: position 19,408,287 of record JAOWCC010000064.1, on the reverse strand, counting down.
ATGCCCAACATCGGCAAGGCTCCCCAGCAGCCATTTAGGTCGCAATCCTCCTGCACTGTGTACACATATGCTAATCGGCCTGTGTCAGCATGTCATGTACCTGTCAAACATGGCAAGCATACCAAGGCAAGCTTGCTAAGAACAAGGTCAGCATCAAGTATATCCTCTGCTAGCTCCTCAGGAAGTTCAAGTAACAGCAGGCCAAATAGTGGGAATAAGAGACTTTGCCAGATCCGTAAGTCAGTACTAAAAGAGACTTTGATGTGCACCCATGTTGGTAACATACTGTTATTGATGTGCAGTGACTCAGGTTGAGGATATTGTCAAGATCAATAGCTAACATGATCTTGTAAGATCTTAAGAAAGATCTTGGTAAGATCTTGTTTGGATCCTGTAATATTATGTACTTGGCTATATATAAACATATCTTTGAAGATATTGAGAAGCCATGAATCTTACCAACATTCTCAACCTGGGGATACTGGGTCTGGTTGATGCATGGGGACTAAGGATCTCAGCAGCCTAAATAAATATTGTATACCTTTATGTTTTCTGCAAAATAATGAACACAAGTTTTGCAAATATATATACAGTAAGCTTATAAATATAATACTCAGACTATTAATTTCCTGCAGAAATTAAGAAAAGAATATATAATTATTTTGAACAGTATGATTTAAGTTTTGAACACTGGAATAAAATTTACTACAAACATGACTGCTGATTTACGTGTCAGCTTGCATACAGCTGTTGGTCCAGGTTTAAAATCCTGATTTTCTTTGTGCAGGTGATGATTATAGATTCTTCAAACCAGGATCTTTGGCAAAACAGTAAGTTTGTGCAAGTGGTATAGTAATATGACTAATAAACTTACAAAAGCGGTGTTTCGTGTTGATAAGCATTGCAATTGTTATGCTAATATGCCAACCATGATTTGCAAAGCCCGCTTTGTGTTAGGAACCAATGGATCTCTGGTTGGCACATTAATGACAATATATGACGACACACGAAACATCGCTATAAGGACTTGCAATATATTATATACATTGTACAATGTATGTTAATTCACTTGGTAATTACATGTAACTTATGTGATGGTCTTGAGACCAATTAGGGGTTAATATAATGGTCACACAATATTGAGACCTTCAATAATTTGTAATGCCACCACAACTTTGATTATAAGTCATATACTCATTAACCCTTTGACTACTGGACGCGTTTGGGCTCAATTGGTGAAATGCAGAGTGCTAACTCAACCCTCCCCCCTCAGTTCCAGTTTGGCTAGCCCGGGGTAGTTAAAGTGCAACTAACCCCTTTTGCAATTTTTATATAATTATTATATGAATCTTTGAAAGGTTTTGAGTACTTCTGCGAAGAAATTTTTGGCTTACAGAGAATACTCTATGTTCTAGGCTTGTTTGAAATGGTGAAAATTTTACCTTTCCTGACCCATGACCGCGTAAGGAAAAGCCTGGGTCGATTCTTGATCTTACGTCATCCAACTCATTCGTTGCAATAATTTGAATAAATATTTAGCATTTTGTCTAAAATAACAGTTTTCTTTACTAACAACTCACAGACTGTGTATATTCTCTATATATCGATGTTGTTGTGATGGAAAGGCGCCATGGAGAATAATGCATTAATGAGGTGACGTAAGATCAAGAATCGACCCAGGCTTTTTCTTGCGCGGTCATGGGCCAGGAAAGGTCAAATTTTCACCATTTCAAACAAGCCTAGAACATAGAGTATTCTCTGTAAGCCAAAAATTTCTTCGCAGAAGTACTCAAAACCTTTCAAAGATGCATATGTATAAAAATTGCAAAAGGGGTTAGTTGCACTTTAAATACTGCTGACTTTTTAAACCAAGGGCTCAAGCTTTCCCCATGATGCCATTCGGCAGAACTCTACGGACTCGTCAGTGTAAAGTATGCTTTCTTCTGTAGGATTTCCAACGAAATGTGCTCTAATTTTGGACAAAGCCACTGTAAGAGAGCTAGAGGACATCATTAAGTCTGATGATGGCTGAAAAGTACTTCAGGTTTGCTTTTAGTAGGCCTTGTGAGGGGTTTCACAGGATTTTTCTGTTGTGTTTCTGCTTTGAGATCCACATGAAATAATTGTTCACTGAAATCCTTGAAATTCTGCAGTTGCATGGCAGTCTTTTACCCCTGTTTTTGTCACTTTAAAGCAACGGTTTGAGTCCAAATCACCGCTCTTGGTTGTAGGGGTAAAAGACTTCTAAAAAAATCCTACAGGGGTCCCAGAGGGGGGTACCCTTGTGATTTTTTTTGTTGATTACCCAGCATGCAATTGGAGGTGGGAGCAGGAAAACATGGTGGAGAGAAGTGCAGCGTTAAGAATAGCATGTATCACAGTCGCTTGGTGTGTTTTGTGCAAACAAACCTGGTAGTTGGAAAGATTAAAGAAGGTACTGTAACGACTGAGTGCTGATTTTGTGTTTGCTTTTGATTTCAAGTGCGAATGGGAAGGTTTTTTGGGGCCGATTTTCAGCTCCTCAAAATTTGTGAAAATCGAAGAAACGAAAAACGATCTCCAAAACAAATGAGTTTTTCTCCAAAGTGGGAGAGTCAAGCGATCCCGGTTACAGCTGTGGTTTTGAAGTCATTCATCCCTTGAAATAATATTGCAAGGTTTGTTGCAATAATTTTTCCCAGGTACATGCTTCATATTGGCCGCTTTTGGCCGCTCTAGTAGTGAAAGGGTTAATATTCAAGAAGACAAATGTAATGCTGTAAATGAGGTTCAACTGTTCTCCAATGGCAGCACTCCAGGGGGAGTAATTATTACAGGTGTGTGCCATAGCATATATATAGTTTTCCGAGGTGCTGAACCCTTAAATAGGGTCATGGTTTCTACATTTGTATATCTCCACGGCACACCCCTATCCTAAATCTCTGGAAGTGGGCAGTACCATGCAAAGATAGACCTACAGGTAAATTAATTGCTCATAAGAATACACAACCAAATTGACCAAATTAATTAAACCAAATTAACCTCAGGTTAGCTGAGTGGTTAAGCTCTGGTCTTTTGTGCGGGAGGTCACAGGTTCAAACCCTGGCCAGACCAACACTCAGGGTCTTAAAATAACTGAGTAGAAGGTGCTGTCGCTGTGAAACAATCTCGTTCTCAAACTGCAAATAGTTAGACCTTCACATCTTCTCAGATACTTGTAAGGACGTAAAATCATAGGTCCCATGTCGGCCTCAAGTTCAACATGCAGTCTCACCAGACTGGCACGAGTTACCGATGTTAAATAAAGTTGCTTTACTTTTAGCTAAACAATTAAAGCCCCAAGTTTTCACAGTGGACAAGACAATAGGAACTTATTTGGCACCATGTATTAAATAATAGTTTTGTCTGCAGGATCCCACCTCATGGGGAATCATTACACAGCTTTTTAACTGGAGCACGTTACAACAAGTGAGTAAAAAAATTGACACATTTCTTTTTGGGGGGATGAGCCTTAGGGAGGAGTGGAAGTCTATAATTTTACTTGACTCTGTACATTCAAGTCTGCAGGCATTATACAAGCCATTCAAGTCCAGAAATCTGGTCCAATTGCATTAACAATAATATTGCACCAAATGCCAACTTCTGGTTGCTCACATATTCTATCTTCATTAATTAAAATGTTTGATCTATTTTTAGTGCAAGGTATCTGGACTCCAGAACATTGTCTAAACTTGGTGTGTACATACCCAAGGCTGACCTTCTCTCATTCTTTGTCAAAGAACAACAACAGAAAAAGCCTCTTGAGGGTCAGTATAAATGTCTTTTAATTCTCTTTCACTATAGCCTGCGAAACTCAGTGTTATTTCAATGCAAAGGAAGTGGCCACGAGAAAATGGAGACTGGTATGAAAGAGGTTAGGGTCTCTTCTCAAAGCGCCTGTTCTGCACGCTACTTTTACTACACTGTCACATAACTAAATCTACTGATTCAGAAATGTTTTTACTTTGTGTCATATTGTACTTCTGTACCAAAATACTGCAAGCAAAAGCAAAACTTTATTACTGTTTTCATTGAAGTGCAACCCTGTAAGTTTCAAGTCGCTATGGAAAATGGCATTTATCTGACCATCAATAAGAATGTAATTATTCTAGGCAGTGAAAGCTTAATGTATGAGACTATAGAAAGCCTAGACTCCACATTGGATTGACGGTTGGCTGAATACATTATTTTACAAATGCAACTTGAAACTTCCAGAGTTGCACTTCAATGAAAACAGCAATAATTAACCAACATAATTTAATTAGTATTTATGTCTTTCATCAAGTAATGATTTTGGTGAACTTGCCTGTTCACATATATGCTACGCCGGCCAGGAAACACAGGAATACTGACTTGGATTGATATTATTTGGCTATGAGCAAGTGCGTATATATAGCCACTTTAATATTATAACATCAATTGTAAATGTAATTATCAAACTCATTAATAATTCATGAAGGAAAACAAAGGAAATAAATGTGTGATAAGTGATATGTAAATCTGATTTAGTCCTGATTTGTATAAAGTTTTGCTTCGATTTTCTCGGCTGAAATAGGTTGTATAGAGTCACATTTTTCCGAGTTATTTTGGCGATTATGTCTAGGTGTTTGATAAGCCATATAATATACAGAATTCATTTCCATGCTTTATCACATTTTAATACAAACTCCGACTTCCAGTTTGAGTTTGTAAACCCAATAAAGTGCTCATGGCAACTCGTTCGGTCTCAATCAAAAAAGCTGTTTAGTCGCTCAAGTGTAGGAAGTGAAGACTGACTTCTCAAGTGTTATACAACCTCGTGCTATTGTAAATGAACCAGTAATAACTTAAGAAACTCATGCTGCTTGTAATGCATTTTTTCAGATGATGAAGATGTAGATGACCATATGACAGTTTCAAGTGTCAGCTCTGAAGAAGTAGAAGCAACCTTTCCTGACAAAGCTTCTGATGAAAGAGATGTCAGCACTAAGGCAGTAAACACAGATCCACACTATCTTAGTATACAAAGGTGGCATTCAGCAGAGTGGCGGACAGACAGAAAGGCAACTTCCGAGCGAGCAACCAGAGCACACACGGCTCCATGTAGAATAAAACCCATCAAGACATATTACCACGATTACAATTCTGGACAGAAATATAATATACAGACTAAAACAAGAAATACTTCTTCTTGAGACCAAATTGGGTATATAATTTAGGATGCTGCAAAATAATGTTTTCTTTCATGATTGAATCTTATTCTGTTAGTGGATCATCTTGATATGATTGTGGTGTGATTAAAAATGGTTATTATAAATGGTTATAATTATACTTTGTTGAAACCCAATGTAAGAAATCTTCACGAGACATCCTGACTAGTAAAATAATAGAATCATGCAAAATTTAACATCAAAAGATTTCCAATTTTAATGTTACAATAAATATACAATGTAAACTTATTTTTCTAACAAAGAGGGTGATTTCTATTTCTAATTTTGAGAGGGTTTATAAGCTTTTGTGAAATATAAGGCTTGCTTCAACATATAAAGTTATTTTGCAAATGGTTTGTATTACTGTGATGGTTGATTATCCCCCGCAGTAATCATTTGACAGCTAGAGTACTTGTTTGGTTACTGTTTTTATTCCCAATAAATCTTTGAGATTATAATTATACCAGTTCCCACATGAGAATTGAATAATTCATAATAATAATAATATATAAATCTGTGCATGCTAGACCATTCAGCCTGTAAAATATTTTAAGCAAACAGTTGGTCTTTATACATGTAAATACTGATACATGTTGTACATTATTTTGTACATCTTATCTCATAAATTTTATAGGTAACTCACAACTTAAATAATTTGTATGAGAATTAGAAATCTTTAGTAATAATATTATTGTTCTGACAACACTAAATTGACTTCAGCTCTCACTGGGCACTATTTAACATCAGACTACGAGCTTGAAGTTTCTATTATTAATACAATTACATACATGTAGTAATCAGTCCAAAACACACACTTTGATTAATCGAGAGCTGTGTGTTATTAGAGGGGACACACATGGATGACATCATTTCTCAACTCGTTTTGATTGGATATTTTCACAGTTTTTAGTTTGCGATTATAATATAAAACAAATATATTCCATTCTGCCATGCGTCTGTCCTGAATTACAGATGCACAGATGACACCAAATCAGTTACGCCACTCATTTGCATCCCATGGCGTACTTCTTGGTTCTCTTCACGTTGTGACATCATCTATATCTGTGTATCTACATGTATAAGAGGATAGATGCACAGAATGGAATGTATTTGTTAAATAGTGTGTCCATTGAGGAACTATCGGTTGATAGTTCATGCCTACGGAAATGCAATGTTCTTAAAACAAATATAAGCCCGAGAACACTGAGTTCGAGGACTTATATGCTAGTTTTAATAAATATCATCCAACATAGCTCATCATATTTATAAAATATAGAATGTTGTAAAAAAAATAAATTCCAATAAATGGCATTCCTGTTGCTTACAACACAGGTGCCATGATAATTATGTGTTAAAAGTCAATAAATTTATTGCCTTGCTATTAAAGTAAACTTAAATAATAATTTAGCCATCTCAAACATCAATAACATTACAACTGTAATTCCATCATTGTTAATAATTTATCATGTAAACAGTCTACCACCTGCCACACCTCTACTACTTGTAGCACTTAATTTTCTCCGAATTAAATCAATTTGTGTATCGATAGCTGAGTCGGACAGTGCACTCTCTCAACTGTCTTGTCCCAATTCCTAGAGGGGTACTACAAATTGGATCGGTGTAGCTCCTCTTCTTTCATCAAGCAATGTGTACACAAAATAATGTAACTGCAGGCTGGTAGACATTCATTAGTAAATAGTTTTGATACATTTTAATTTTTTTTTACTTAAGTACCAACCTTAGACTCATATTAATATTGTATCCCACTTAAACTGGTCAAATTCTTACTCCATTATCGAGTGCATCACCAGCTGGGTGTATTTAATGTTCAGTTTCATATTTGTATATATATTTAGATTTTTTTGGCATGTGTACCCGTTTTCCATTATTATTATTATTTTACTCAAATACTGCATTCTACATGCAAACAGCTTTACTGAGTATTAAATAGAAAGTCTGAAATAGAAAAATTAGATAAATCTGCAAAAAAAACTGCACTATGGCAACCAGAAATCCATGATTGTAGACTGCTTAGCAATCTAATTTCTATAATAATTGAAGACCTCGGTGGAAAAAGGGTGTAAGTGACTCTTGATCATATTCTAAATTCTCCCTTAGAAAACAAAGAAATTGAAGGAGAATTTAGAATGTGATCAAGAGTCACTTACACCCTTTTTCCACCTAAGTCTCCAATCATAACAGGGCCGTAGCATGCCCTGAAAAACTGGGGGGGCACAAAGTCATTTCGCAACACGTGATCACCAAAACATTTAATTTCATAGATAATCCTTATTTAACGTTATATGTACTCTGATGGCATTCCTATAGTAGGGTCAACGAGCCTATGGCAATATTTTTTTTAAAGCGAGTTGACTAGTCTCGCGTTGGTGGCTCAAGTGAGTTTCGACTATGGCTGGAGACATGCCGTTTTACAGCGTTCGACCAAAAAATCCCCTGGGTTTCCGAGGGGGCCAGGTACCTGATAATACCTTGTTGTTGTTTTTTTGGAAAAGATTTGGAGGGGCACGGGCCCCCCCGGCCTCTAAGGGCGCTACGGCCATGCATAAGCATGGCTACACATGATCCAAGATGGCACACATGGCATAAGATGGTTACCACTCTAAACCAAACCACGTTGAACCATGTTATGCCATACATATATAGAAATTAGCAGAACAGAAGGGACTCGCTACATGTAACTAGTTGTCCATAATATTTTTCTTGTGCATATTGCAATATTTGTACAATGCATGGTTATAGTTGATACAGATACTGCTTAGTTGTAAAGAAAATATTATTTACCAGAAAAATGCTCATATGGGTTTGAAATTACACAATGCTTAACCAATAATAATAATATAATGAGGACAATAAGTGCCTTAATTTTTCTGCAGTGCATTTTATAAGTCCCACCTCTTATAACCCATAATAACTTATCTAAGAAAGATTATGCTCCTTAGTAATCATATACTCAACAAAGTTTCTTAATTCTTATTAGCTATAATCTCAAATTGCTCTGTTTGGCAGTAATTGTACTCAAAATTAGGAATTTGACTATTTAATATATAATATCTAAATCGCAAACAAAAGCCTAAGAGTGAATCATTAAGTATAGGTAAAGAAGTTCACAGTCATGTTTTGGTAGGATTTTTTGGCGACAAATTTCCCAAACATTTCAAAGTCTTTCAGAAATTTCTAAGCTGTGCTGTCACTGCATTAAGTTACCTCAAAAATATCTCTAAAACTGTAAAATCATTTTATAGTAGTAAACATTAATATTTCAGATGTTGCAGCATTACTTAATTTTCAAATAGTGCTTTGATATTTACGAAGATTCAAGTAAATTTGTTGATCAGTCATCATGAGTATTATGATTAACAAGTAAATCATACGGTTTCTTGAAAGTGCAATTTTGGATGAATTCAAACTTGTGCATTTTTCAAGAGCTCAAATTGTGTTTGCCCTATATTAATGCATGGACTCACGCAACTATGATTTTCTTTGAAAAACACACTCGTTTGAATTAATCCCTACATTACATATAATTACCTGTCTATACAAATATTGAAAATGAAAAATCTTTTCAAGTCTTATTCAGGTGCCTTAAGCTTGTCTGCCTGTTCAATGGCTGGTTCTTGTGGTGGCCCATGGTATTTAGAAGTTTTCTTGATAAAGCCTTGTTCGATCATGGAGTATGCCATATCTATTATGGTCGTTCTTACATCTATTGGGTCAAACCCAAGATCCTCTTTAATCTATAACAAAAAAGTTTAAAAACTCCATGTTTCAATCAAGAACAAAATGCATCTTTTCTTGTGTAAAACAGTGAATCAAAACTTATTAAATTTGAATGACAATTTGCCATTTTTTGGCCAAAAATAATTTTACTAGAGATTATTGCAAAATCTACAGCATGCAAATTTAATTATGAGCTGTAGTGATTTTGAGGAATTAGTTGGTTTGCTTAGTTAATACCTCAATGTTATACAATGTAATTGAAGGGCTGTGTGCAAAAGGGCATAAAGTGACTCTTGATCGCATTCTAAATTCTCCCTTAGAAAACAAAGAAACTGAAGGAGAATTTTGAATGTGATCAGGAGACACACCCTTTTTGCACACACCCCTCCAACTATATTTATTTATCTTAAATATTTTTTTTAGGATACTTGAACATGAAGAAGAAAAGAAATAATTGACCTAAAAGTTTTTTAATTGTTTGCAGGCTTCATACAACTCAAACTCAGAAAAAGTGATGGATCTGCAACACATTTTAGTATTAACTAGAATCTATATGTACATACATGCAGCCAGTGCAGTTCATGCATGCATATTAATCAACCAGTGCTCCATTATATTATAATGATGTTTCCATCTACCTAATGGCCAAGTGTTTCATGGCCATGTTAGTGTGGAACACGTCCATGCAAGCAATTTTTAACTAAGGCAGCAGAACATACGTATAACTTAAGGTCATCATCTAAGCATTTTGCCAACCTCAAAGTACCAATGTCAATTACACAAACAGACGTAAGTCGTCATTTATTGCTAGAGGTGGCAGGCTCAATTTCTAGACATGATATAGAGTAGGGTTTGAAGAAACCACTCGTCCGCTCGTCAGGATGAGTGCTAAACAACATTGGGCAAGTGCTAGAAAATCACACTTGCCCAACAATGGAGTCACTGAGCCCATTACTGCATGCAAGATTTCCAAAGGGTAGATTTATTGCTTGAAAACATTATGTCCAGTGAGGGATCAATCTAGATTTTTTTTTACGGATAGGACAATACTTTTTGAATCCCGAGAAAATGGTTTGGGCAAGTGAGAAGAGGAATCGGGCAAGTGGGTCTTTGATTTTATTTCTAACCCTGATAGTAGTTATAGTTTTTTTTAGCTGTATCCCCCAACATTGTAAATCATTATATTATAGTGAGTCTTTTTAGTTTTTCCAAAGCATTTGAGTTTTGTCATCTTTTAAAAAGATGGTAAAGAAAGTATTGTTATTATTATAATTTCACTAGCATGCAGCATCTCCAGGGGATGTTCTGAGTTACAAACTCATTCCTTTAAAGTGCCTACAAATCGAAATGAGGAAGGGTGACATTTTCCAATATTTTGTTAATATATCATATATCTCGTACCAGAGATATTCAGGTTTTTGCAATATGCAAATGACTTTTTAAATACATTTTGTATATGCTGTGGAGTGATAAGTCTTGAATTTGTGGGGTGCAATAATTCATAATGCTGAATAATTACTAACAAGAATGGCTTGTAGCTGGCTGGTCTCACTGGAAAAGAGCGTGAAATCACACCAGCATTGAATCTCATTAATCTTGCATCGGAAGAAACTGCTGAAAAGTATAACAAAGCTAACATCCTAGCCATCTGGAAGGCCCATAATTTATGTGAATTGGTATAAATTTGATCAGTATGTACTAACCCAGCCAAGAATTCAAAGTAGGCTGTGTTAATTAACCCGTTAAAAAAATGCATATCAATCTGCAATTATTACTTAGTTTTAAAATGAGTGATTCTTTGTTAAACAATCAACACTTGCACAACAGGCATTTTTTACAGTTCCAACTTTGAAGACAATTGCAAGCTATAGACATTCTGGTATAAAGCTCACTCTTTCCTTCTGCATACCAATGTAGCTGTTGCAGGTAAATTTTATTTCAGGTTGAATTTTTTTCAACCTAGGTTGAAATTTTTAAACTAGGTTGAAATTTTTAAACTAGGTTGAATTTTTTTAACCTAGGTTATAATTTTAAATCTAGGTTGACATTTTTTAACCTAGGTTATGTTTTTCAAACTAGTCGTTCTGCTAACTATGTACGAGTTTTAGTGACTACATTTTGTAGCTCTAATCACCCAAATTAGTGAGCACCCATTGTGGACGGTTAGGGTTTTGTTAAATATAAGGGTTAGGGTTTAGATTAGTTAACATGATTATTAAAGGAGGATTATAGTCTGTGTTGGTGACTTAGCTTTAAGTTAGTGAGCACCCGTTGTGGACGGTTAGGGTTTTGTTAAATATAAGGGTTAGGGTTTAGATTAGTTAACATGATTATCAAAGGAGGATTATAGTCTGTGTTGGTGACTTAGCTTTAAGTTAGTGAGCACCTATTTTGGACGGTTAGGGTGTTTTTAAATGTAGGGTAGGGTTTAGATTAGTTAACATGATTATCAAAGGAGGATTATAGTCTGTGTTAGTGACTTTAATGTGTAGCCCTAAACACCCTAAATTAGTGAGCACCCATTGTGAACGGTTAGGGTGTTTTCAAATGTAGGATTAGGATTTGTATTAGTTCACAGGACCATTGAAGAAGTGTTATATTAATTTCTCTGTTGTTTACTGTAGTGAGTTTGCCCTAAAACCCAAAGAAGAAGAAAGGGAAAAGGGAAAAAAAGAAGAAAAAGGAAGAAAAAAGAAAATGGTTAAAAAAAATTCTAGGGATCTTTTGGATTGACTTACATGTACATGTAGTAAAAAAAAATATTTTACCTTTTACTGCATTTATGCAAATTTTGATTAGATTGTGAGGGACTGCATGGGTACTAGTAGCACTATCATATATAGTAAATAAGTACAGGGGTTTCACATCGATTACTCAGTGGTCCAGTGGTGAAGGCTCTGGCCAACAGATCCGTTATGGTAATTCAATATGGTAATTAGTATAGTTAATTAAAGCAATGTAGCACTGCATGTATGGAGACTTGTGGAGAGAGGGATAGGGGAAGGAAGTGAAAAGGGAAGAGAGAGGTAAGAAAAGATAGGGGGAAGGAAGGGTGGATATATTTTGATAATCCTGATAAAAAAAATTATTGTACTGGTTCAAAAATTTCAACCTACGTTGAAAAAAAATTGACCTGAAATTTATTTTGACCTGCAACATAGCCATGTTTATTTTGTTGGGTTGACTGGATGTCACCCAATTCTAAATCAAGTGTGACCATGCACACACAGGAAAACATACACTAACAATTATCCATTAAACGATCTAAAGCGTTTGCTATCCGTTTGCCCGTTTAACGGATAATCGTTAGTGTACGTTTTCCCATGTGTGGTCACAAGTAATGGTGGACAGTTAAGTGGAGTTGGAAATTACAGTTAAAATAATCGAACTAATCCCATAGGAATTTGAACTAAAGTATATAGATTTGGCATGGTAAGTATTTGGTACGTATACTTTAATTTACTTTCAAAATCTGCAGTGGGCACTTTAAGCATTCTTTAATTAATTATTATTATTGTAGTGACTATTAATTAATACATACATTTCTCTCTTTCTCTCCGTTTCTCATTCAAACAATTTTTGTATTGATCCTCTACCACTTACCTTTTTATTGCTGAATGAAACTGATTTGCCAATGTCTGGTAAAATCATTCTTACACTGCTGTCAAACAGTGAAACTAAATATAAACCAAATTTAGGGCAAACCATTGTAGGCACTCTATACCCTGAAATAACAACAACAGATCAGTTTCATATTCTAAATTACCACTGTACACAATGGCTATTGACACATTTACTCAGTCTTAATTAGCCTCATTCTGAAGATAAACATTGATAAATACCAGAGTGAGATTTAGGTGGGCTATTCACAACTCTACGTATTGTTGGTCAGTTTCGAGATTTACACCTCACTGATATTTCATGAATATTTAATTAATTTCAGACTGAGACTAACACTGCACAAATGCATCTGACTTGTAGTCATTGCATTCAGCTGTAATTATCAAAATGGCACTATTTGTTAAATAAGTATTTTAATCTAAAAGAGTAGTATATTGCGAGCTATGTGCAGTGCTCTGACACCCTTCCAAAGGTTATACACAAACAATTTATGGGATAAAATATGTTTTAAAAATACATTTAAGTAAGTCTGTCTCGTACACCACTTTCAAAATGGTTGGGGGGGGGGAGGGGGGGGGGGGGGGAGGGGGGTTCCCAGTGACAAGTGCATAACAAGGACGAAGGGTTTATAACTTCAAGATCCTCTGCACTAATGTTAATTTAAGATACCGTATATAATTAGCTCTTTCGTAGAAGTCTTCTTCTAGATACAATGTTAGAGCCGGTGACTTGCTTTTCTTTTGCCTTTATTTTAGCTCAGTGATGTGATTACTCTGTTAATACCATGATCGCCTCGGATTCCTTTGTTTGTTCACGCACATTTAATCTCTAAATTCCCCGGCTCATTACAAATGAGGGAAAATTAGAAGAGAATGCAGGCTGGACATGAGAGGGTGAAAAGCATCAACTCTTGCTGCCCTCTGGCACAACTAGGCCTGCGCTCCCAGGTGAAAAAATTGAACCCAAAATGACCTGGCTTCATCATAACCTTCAACGTAATCCATGTGGGATCACGTATTTCAATCTGCACAATTCTTCTCAAACCTGTTTCTTCCATGTGCCAGGGTACTTAAAACCATATACGCATGACCTTTCAATATTATTTTAGTCAAGCACATAATTACATTGTGTTTTACTGCTATTCTTCTCAAAAACAACACACTTGTCCCCAGGGGAAGCTAAGGTCATTCAATCGAGCATTAAAATGTTTTCGAAAGCAACTCAACTGCAGCATCTTTAGTTTAGGCAGAGAAAACTAAACTTCTCAGAGATTGGTTCCGTTCCTCGGCGATCAGAGTATTACAAAGTTATACCATGACAATTCGGGAAATTAGTGATTAAATTTCCCCTCAAGCCTCGGGAGAGTTTGTAAAAATCAACAAACTCTCCCTCAGCTTGCGGGGAAATTTAATCACTAATTTTCCTCTTGTCATGGTATTACTTACAATAAAGTCGGGTTCGGTTGATACAGTTTGTGTTGAAGTATGAGTGGAGCCATAAAGTACCGATCATCTATAAACAACATATTTTTCTGGACTTCCCCTGAGTTGTGGCAGTTTTCATAAAAGAATGCAGAGACAACACAAACTTTGTCTGTATTACAGTTTTATCTATGTTGTCATCCATATTAATTTATTTCCAAGTCTGATTTTGTTACTGAGAGGGACTGGGTTTGATGATTAGTCACTTATACAATAAATGAGGTGTTCAAATCAACAAGCACTTCTGTATGTGGCACATTTCCTTTGGCAACTGGATCATCGAGTATAGCTGAAGTTAAGCCCAACAAGGCGAGGTTAGTAAGTGGATGGATGACCATTAAGGTAAGTGATACAGTAAGGTGTGTCAGGGCGACAAGGAAAAAAGGGAGATGGGAATGGAAGGGAGGGGAGGGGGGAGAAAGTAGAGGGGAAGGGTGGGTTGTCAAAAACAAATTGTAGGGGAGGAATTTCCCCCAAAAAAACTTAACCATTTTTTTCTTATGAATCCTCCAAAATTAAAAAAATCCCTTTTTAGAATCTTGGATTGAAAAAAACACAGACATGAGTATGAAAATTTGAAACATTACTGATAATAGAAATCTCACACCCAAATAAATGTGAAACCACAACATATACGTGTAACTATGGAAACACAGAACATGTTCTCTTTCTTAAATAATATAGCACAATTAATACTTATTATTAACAGGATCTACAATACTAGATGGCATGTACCTTGTGGCCTGAACTCTTCACTCAGTATTTTTGCTGTTTCATGTACCCACATGCTGTTTGTGACAGCTATGTACCTATTACCTGACAAAAATATCAGCAAACAAAAATGAAATGTGAAATGGTATGTACGTGTTATATAAATCAAATGAATCTCAATTAATTAAAATTGTTATTATAAAATTAAGGCATTAGTTTATCATGAACCTATCAGCCAATCAGAAATGATGATTTTCAGGAGGGTACTCAAATAAATACATAATAAAAAAGGAATACAATAATAAAAATTATGTATACAAAAATATAAAATATATAAAAATGTGTATCTATAGTTCAATATTAATAATCAGTCATGGCAATATTAGAATTCAGTAAGAATAGATAAAAATATAAATTTAAATTACTTTGATATAAATTTTGTTTAAAAGTTTGTAAACATTTAGTGTCTCTTACTGAAATATCCAATTTGTTTCAATCAGTGGAACAATAATTAATGATCAGAAACACTGCTCTAAAAGGGCCCCAGTTTGTGTGACAAGATGGTCTTCTGAGGCCATGTAATTATATTATAATATTATATTGTATTTCTACAGCATTACTAAACATTTATTACTAAATTTCAAATGAAGAACAAGTTTAAAACATCTGAACTCCTAACGGGACCTAAAATAACCATTATTAAGGGGCTGATCAAAGTCAGGACCTAGCTAATCCACAGATTGAATTGGAATTTAGTACACTGTATTTTGTGGAGATAGGAAAACCAGAGAACCCGGAGAAAAACCCTTGGAGCAAGGGCGAGATACCAACAAACTCAACTCACATAATATATGGCACTGTGAACGGGAATCGAACCTGAGCCACAGAGGTGAGAGGCAAAGTGCTTAACCACTGCGCCTAATGCACCCCGGCTCCCCATTTAAACATACTCAATGAAATGTGTAAATGCATGAGCTGCACACTTCTTTCTTGGACATCAGACCCAGTGAGCTCTACGTGTTATTATAGGCACTACATGCACCATAAAACAATATGTAGGTAGGTAATTTAAGAATAAAATGTGCATTTCATACCTGGTGCATTAGGTGCAGTCATTGCAGCAATATGTGCCTTTGCTAGGTCCCTTACATCAACTATACCAAGATGGTATCTGGGCAACATTGGCATCTGATGCAACAGCAAACGACTTGGGATCTGTAGAAACAAGAAACATAGTTTACGTACCATTTACACAGAAATTCTGGTTGGTCTGAGTTTGTGTAAATGGAACACAACAGTTCCCAAACGTTGGAAAAACATGTTCTGAACAGCATAACGGAAGGTATGACCGACTGGGAATTGTAAATCAAACCCAAACTTCCTGATTGGAAATTTTGGACAACCTCTGGTGATGTTCCATTGATTTTGGGAATATTCCATGGGAAAATTTACCATTTACATTCCAACCGAAATTTTCATAATTTCTGTAGCAGTCGACTGGATCTTCAAGTGGCTGAAGTAATAGGCCCAATCGAGTGAGGTAAGTAAGTGGATGGGTGACAGTGAAGGTAAGCAGTATAACAAGATATTAGGGGAGACAAGGAAGGGAAGGAAGGGGGGAATGGAAAGGGAAGGGCGGCCGGGGGATAAAATGGAGGGAGGGGTGGGTGGTCAAAAAACATTTGCAGGGGAGGGTTGGAGGATTTGTTTTCTTTTTAATATTCCCCCCCAAAAAACTAAATCTTATTTTTTATGACTCCTCCCCCCTTAAAAATAGCTTTTTAGAATCTTGATAATTGAACTGGTTCAAAAATTAAACCAGTTAAAAAATAAAACCAGGTGTAAAATGTAACCACAACAAATATAATTACAGTGTATGTACCTCCATACTAGTGCAGGTTGAACCTTGAAGTACTGGCCCATATGCCAAACCTGGATTAATCACAACCAACTCAAACTTCTTCTCGTCTGCAATTAAGCAAATTTATATATTAAAAAACATACATCTGTATTCTATAAAATTACCCACAAAATTATGAGGCTCATTTTGCTATTTATTTATTTTCAGGTCAATTATATTTGAACCTAAGTTATTAATTTGAACCTACATTATTTTTGCACCCTAGGTTATTCTTTGCAACCTAGGTTATTTTTTTGCAACCTTCATGTACATTATTTTTTAGTAACTTGGGATATTTTTGTATTCACTAGAGGTTAATTTTGGTTATTTTTGCTCATGTGGACCTAGAGATAGGTGTCTACATCCACTTATATGAGAGGTGTCCACTTACATGAGGTAACAAATGTAGTGTTTTATTAGAGAAATGGTTTGGACCACGGAATTGTGTCTGCTTTCAGGAGGTGTCCGCTTACGGGAGGTGTCCGTTAGCAGAGGTTCGACTGTATATGTATTTCTCTGACCATTTCAACATTGTTAAGCATACTAGCATGCATGTTGATCAATAAGAGAAGTCACATTTTTGTTTTGGAAACCACTGGTTAAAACTAAAACATCTATTGCATAGCTCTGCAGTAAATTTTGACTAAATGTCTTTAATACAGAAAAAAAGTGAGTTGTTATTATTTCTACTTCCAAACCTGCATGTCTACTACAGTGGGAGAAGCAAAGATGTAATAATAACAAAGTACTGTATGCCATTTGAACAAACCTTCCAAGCCATTAACAAAGTCCCATGCTGCCTTCTCGGCCAGAAGTTTACTCTTTCCATAGGGATTACACTCCTTCCCTATGGACCAGTCCTCTTCAGTCAGCTCCCTCCCTAAGGCATACTCATGACCAACTGGTGAAAATTACATATTATGTGATATCAAATTCATTAATAATTCATGAAGGCAAAACAAAGGAAATCAATATGCGATAAGTGACATGTAATTCTGATACAGATTTGTCCTGATTTTCATATTATTAAGCTTTTGCTTCGATTTCCTGGGTTAAATACGGTAGGTTAATTGTATTGCCAAAATAACTGAAATAGACGACACAGCTTTTATTTCACATATTCCTCCTGAAACATTTATGGGACGGTATGAGAAGTCATTCCAAGGCCTCCAATTCAGATTGGACAGGGTTACAAGTCCTCGCAATTAGGACTGCATGGAACTAATTACATAATCCGTATTTGCCATATTTATTTTTCAAATTCCTTTTACTCATTAAAAAATTGCTTCATGCTATATTGTGCACTTCACAAAGAAACGTTTTTTAAGTACTTAAACAAACTTTTATTTGTGAAGTGCACTATAGGTTTTCACACTTTCAGTTCATGTTTTGATTGGAAAGCAAATTTATTGCATGGTCGACAGAGTTTAGTCGCTTTGCTGTTTGAAACTATAATCTTTCCGAAATGCTTGCAAGCTATCCCCATAACTAACACAGATTAGACCCGATTCCCTTCAGTTTAACCTTCAGACTTAACATATGGGCTGAAAAGAATTGTGGGTACAATTAATGGCAAAATTTTCGACAGGGGAACGCCATAGGGTTTCGTCTCAAGAATCTTTTATAATTTTGGTATGTTTAATCGATTTTTTTTGGGGGAAAACGTCATTTGAAGGGCACTTGGTCCCTTGTGACACACAGCTGCCCTTCATGTAAAAATGCTGATTGTAGAAAAACTTAAGATTTGAAAAATAAATAATACTTTAGCTTTTTCTTGCCTCTCCTATATCTGTTTTGGCTTCTTCGTTTTTTTCTTCAAGTCTTTCATTAAGGTCTGTTCCTGATTTTATTTGTTTATTGTACCTGATCCGTATTTGCCATATTTGTTTTTCAAATCCCTTTTACTCATTAAAAATTTGCTTCACGCTATATTGTGAACTTCACAAAGAAACGTTTTTTTAAGTAATAACAATAATAGTCTTTATTGATAATCAAGGGAACAAATTCCAAACAACAGACGTGTTTGGATTACAAATGGCTGAATAAACATCTATTTATAAAAACGCTCTTAAAGCATTCTGTTCTTACACAAGGAAGAATATAAGAATGTCCCTGTCTCGAAGCTTGCATGTTTTCACAGGAGGGAGTAAGTCAGCTAAGGCAGTTGTACGTGGTACGTGGATCAATAATTCTCTCCCACAACTTCATATCCTTTTCAGCCAGAATATCTAAGATGCGATAACACTTTTTAGAAAATCCTGACTTAAAAGCTCTGGCAAAAAATTATCTATACGACTACATTTGTAAGATATTTACAATAGAAGGCACAACCCCATACCTCCAAGGCATATGTAAAAATAGATAAAATGAGACTCTGAAAGAGAAGGTCCAGAATCCTTGCAAGCTATCCCCATAGCTAACACAGATTAGACCCGATTCCCTTCGGTTTAACCTTTGGACTTAACATGGTCTGAAAAGAATTGTGGGTACAATTAATGTCAAAATTTTCGAAAGGGGTTTCGTCTCAAGAATCTCTTATAATTTAAGTCCCCAGGTGATAATTAGCACAAACAAGGCCTGACACGACTATATCTTTGGAAAGCTAAGACCACGAAACTTAATGAAATGGCCTTCTTTGCTCCAAAATATTAACAGTTTGCTTTGCCTGAAGATGTGACTCTGTGTAAATCTCCAGCGATAACAAATCGCCTTGTAGTCAAACAGTTCTTCGTTCAATCATGAATTAAGCCGGTGACTTAATGTCCAAGGACACTTTACACAAATTAAGTTACTCTTTTGAAATGTTAGTCCGCCATTCCAACGAGAGCCATTCTACTGTTTCAACCACCTCTCCAACTTGGTGTCCCACTTTAGAGAGAGAAAAAGTCTGTTCGAGATTCAATTTGTAAGCAGTAAGCTGAATTTTTCCACCAAAACATACAGACTGTAGACTGTGAGCATGTGCACACCAATGTTGTTTCTTGATGTCTCCCCTGGTCCCCCCAATACGTGTAATAGAACAACAAAACAATAATATTACCTATTTTCGCTGTAGAAAATTGGGTTGATAACTTGCTTATTTTGAGCGCTATTTCCTTTCTTTTCAATTTCAAGTGATATCCTAACATGCTAGAGGAGAAATTACAGGTTTTCTTATAATAATCAAAAATCAAATTAAAGTTGACTTTCAAGATTTTCTATAATTGAAGGGGTCCGTGCAAGAACAGCGTAAGTGATTTCTGATCAAATTCCAAATTCTTCTTGATATTCTTTGTTTTCTATGGGAGAATTTAGAACTTGATCAAAAGTCACTTACGCTGTTCTTGCACGGACCCCTTCAATTTATTCTACTTTTACGACCAATCTATAATCATTGCTCTTGCTTCTTCAAGCTGCATGTGATATAATTGCTCAAAATATAATATTACAGGCAGCTATATTATAAACACACAAGTGCCCTACCAGATATGGCTGCAATGGAGCTGGTTAAGACAACTCTCTTCACAGAGCATTTCACACAAGCCTGTAGCACACTTCTTGTTCCTTCGACTGCAGGTTCAATAATATCACTTTCACGATGAGGGTTTGATGCTGGAAATGGAGATGCCATGTGGATAACATATGTACAGTCCTTGGCAGCCCTATTAGGTTGAGAGATTTTGAAACAGATCAACATAAATCAATACTTGATTCAATTATGCAGGTACACATAAAATTTTTATGTACTACAGTATTAGCCATTTTGGAGATGAGGAAGGGGCTGGGACTGAACAGCTCAAGAAAGAAAAATTGATTTTTTTAGCGAGTTAGACACATTCGAGTGGACCCGACTCGTAACTCACTATCAATAATGGAGGGAACTCCAAAATGCCTAATAATTTATGTGCATTTGGTAAATAATATATGTTGCAGTTGACCATTCAGTTCAATTTGACCATGAGTCAAAACAAACTAGTTCGATTTGACCATTGGTCATATTTGACCCGGTCAAACCAAACTAGGTCAAATTGACCCAGTCAATTCAACCTAGGTCAAATTGACCCAGGTTTTGAGGTTTTGCTATCAATGATTCTAAAAAAAATCACCCTCCCCTCCCTCCATCCCTTCCCTCCTCTCTCCCCTTTCCCTCCTCTCTCCCCCCTCCCCCCTCCCATATACTTACACTTACCTTTCATTCAGATGTAATATACCACATACTGAACTCAGAGGGATTTGAACTCAGCAGCTCTGCCTTGACACACCCAGTTTTCCACTGACTTAACACACTGCGCCACACAAGCGCTTGTTGATTTGGAAGCAATATTTGTTATATAAGTAACTTAAACCAGAACCTAGATCCTCTCGGGTCAACAAGTCAACACTTACATGAAGTAGTAACCCACATGGAATCTGTCGTGAAACTCCAAATTTGTTTTTGCTTTAGTTTGCTTCAAACAATCAATAATCCAATAATCATGTGAACTAATCCAAATCCTACCCCTACATAAAAAAAACCCTAACCGCCAACAATGTGTGCTTACTAATTTGTTTGAGTCAAATTAAACTAGTTTGTTTTGACCATGGTCAATTTGAACTAAATGGTCAATTTCAACTACAACATATACAACTGTGTATGTCTTCACTCTAGTCAGGAGAAAATGCCCATTTCACTGGTTAAATATCCAGCTAAGGGGATTACAGCTAATCCTAGGTGTGTTGAGAGTAAATTGGAGGTTCAGTGCTTGGTTGCCAGGCAACTCGGTACTGAACCAGCCCAACACACTGGGTCAAACAGGAGTGGCCAAAAAGAGGGGGAGGGATGGGAAATGTAGCACTTGTAAGAGAAGCATTGAGCACCTGACAACCCACCAAATGAGATGCTGGCCCAGGCCCCATGAGCCTTACCACAGGAAAACCGAAAATGTTCTAGCATATTTAATAGAGACTATAAATGAAATGTAGATAGGGTTAAATATCCAGCATACACTGGGGACCCTGTGGTGGTGTTCGTCATACGGGACTCTTAGCTTATTATTATTGCTTGTTATTCTGCATTTGCTTGTCAGTAATTTGCTCTTCACAATTGGGCATGCTGCTTTTCCCTCCCTCCCTCCCCTGTTTCCTTTTGTCCACTTTTATGTGTGACCCAGTGCTCTGAGCTGATTGGTTGTCAGTGTATCCTGGCAACCAAGTTAACAAATACTGACCCAGTGTGCTCAGCTCTGGGCACTGAACCTCCAACTAAGTTTTATAACCAGTTAGGACTGATGGTGTGCTTCTCCCATAGTTTATTGAGCAGCTGGTTTATTTAAATTATATCTAAATCCACCATAATTTATGCAAAAAGTTGGCAGCTATTATTTTGACCACAATATGATTCCTTGTAAATCTAGCATTCAAAATAACACATAGAAATCCTCTGTTCTCTCCACTGACAGTGCTGCAGCAACAGCACTCATACTAGTTTGTTGCTAAGATAATTTTATAATGTCTTATGACGGATTAATTTTTTGGTGTGTGCAAAGAATTGTGGGTAAAAGTACAAGACGCCAGCCTTTTCTTTACAGTGCATGGATTGCATTTTGTCGTGATTTTCTTGTGACAATAATATTAGGATCATTCCGTTAGTTTAAGACTCCAATCAAAAAAATTCCTATTGAGAATCACTCGAAAATCAAACATTTTAGAACAACAAAATCCCCAAATGTTGCCGAGGGGTGGCAAGATCAATCATGTAGACTGCTATATCAGTCTAAAGATCATGTGGAGTTTTGTTCTAAAATGTTTGGTTCGAGTGATTTTTGATTGCAGTCGTAAACTTGACTTGATCCTAATAATATTTTTAAAAAGATGATAGAGTGTGAGATTTGAAAGAAAAAGGGGAAATTATTGACATGTTCAATCAATCAATCAATCAATTTATTAACTAAATTAAAAGTTAATTATTATTTACAAAGACCTTCTTCATTTCGCTATTTCTCTGTTTTGTGCCTTAGGCCCTCTGGAAACTACAAACTAATAATTAATTTAACAAAATGAAAATGCAACGTTCGTTCTCAAGTTTAAATATTTGCAGGCCGGAGGTACATATATGTACATGTATGAAATTGACCAGTAAAACAACCAAGGTATTATAAAATTGAGTAAAGAAGTTTGTCATAGCATTTGGAATCTTACAATAAAAACAATAAAACTTAACCGAGATAATTTCGCCACAAGCCGATTTAATGTACTCACCGTTCCCAGCAAACTTCGTCCATCAAATCGGCCTCAACCAACTCGAGTTCGTGCTTGGCATTTGGGCACAGGTTTTTAAGTGGTTCGACCTTCTTCTCTATCGAGAAATCCCTCACAGTACCTCGAACTATGTATTCTCCACTCTCTAGTAAAAGTTTTACGACATGACATGCAATAAAACCTGAAGCTCCCGTGACAAGAACACGAGGTGTTGCCGAACCAGTCGAACACTGCTGGCTTTGCTGCACATCCTTGCTACATCGCCCATTAGTTTGCTCCTGTCTTGAGTCCATTTACGCCGTAGTCTATTGATCCAGAGAAAATTCAATAGTTCTACACTCGATTGGCTTGTTTCTGTATTTATAAGAAGGAAAAAAGCCAACGAATATTGCAAATAAACGCCCGTATTAAAATCGTATCAGTTTCGATCAGTGCACATGACCGCCGCTAGTTGTGTGGCGCCAGTGGCGGTCACTTGTCAAAACATGATTCTTAATAATGTTTGGGATCCCTGTGGTTCAGAAAAGGTTAAAATTCCGAAACAAATTAGAATGGAATTTTTAAAATAGGTGCACTAAAGACTTCAAAGAATAAATGTATACCCCTTACAAAAGTCTATAAATTCCTCAATATTGTTTCGGAATTTCATCCTATACTATTAAAATTGTATATCAAAATTGTTGATATTGAGATGACAGTGGTTTGAGATATGACAGTGCAGTGGTTATTTCCAGTTTGATGATCTCAAAATTCAGCACGCGTGAATAAGATGTATGATAAAATTGATTAGATTATTGTTCATTTGTTTCCCATACCTTAAAAAGAACAGACTAATATACAATCCTATAATATATATATTTTTTAACAGTACATGTATATGCACAGTAGACTTTTAAACATGTACTTTGAAACTTTTAAAACAGAAAAAAAGAGGCTATGGGGGTGTTCTGTCATGACTTACATCTAAGTTTCTGTCCAGTGTGACGAAAAAACAACAACAAATTGCGATATTTTTCAGTGCAAGTGCATATGGACGATTCTGCCCCACCCCTCCCCCAGCTCGTGCATGTAACCTCGTGTGGGTGCGCAGTGTGCAATGCGCAGTGTAGTAGTAGACGGCCCTTCACCTCCATCATGGCTTCGGCCAAAAAGAAACAGGACGAAAAGAACCTCAAACTTCTACGGGATCTCGCTTCCCAGACGCACAACAAAAAATGCTTCGACTGTGGACAAAGAGGACCAACGTATGTGAATATGACTATCGGATCTTTCGTGTGTACGGCTTGCAGCGGGATCATGTGAGTACTGCTTGATTGATGCTGAGCTCCAAAATTGTTAGGTTCTGAGCAGCTTGTTCCACCTCTTTAACGTTTAATTCCGTGTTTTGTTTCCTAGACGTGGACTAAATCCACCACAAAGAGTAAAATCTATATCTATGACAAGTTTTACACCACAGGAAATAGAATATTTGGAAGGAGCGGGGAATGAGGTAAGGAAATTCATGCGTTGTATTGGATTCGTTGTATTCGCGAACACATCGAACCCTGCATCATATCATGCAGGCAAAGACAGGAAACAGCCTTTGGAAAGAATGTCTTTTCACTGATTAGGTGCCATTAGGTTCTCTGTATTCTATCAAAGAGACTTAAATACGAACTCTGTGATTTTATTGTCTGTGGGCTCACCAGAATATAATGGGAGTAAAGGTACTTTCGATCGGTTAACTCACTGGCTGATCGACCCCTGTACTGCAACCGAGTTTACTGCAATACATGCATGGCGCTGCAAGATTGATCGTCTGTTGACTTTACTGCTCGTGTTTTGATTCCAGCTTTCTCTTCTGCACGAAAGGTAGGTTTCGAAATACATCTTGGTACTTTGCAGAGCAGACATTGTTTCAAATGATATGAGTGAGTTTTTGGCCCTCTCGTGCCTGGAACGAGCAAACTGGTCTCTGAACCCCAAACTGGCCATAGTCATGCGAACTAGTAACAAAGTCAAAGACGTGTTGTTGCCTTATTGTTTTTTGCCTCGCAATTGCATCGAATAGCTCTCTTATCTATTCCCAAATATAACCTGTAGGGTACATCTATGTTATGTCGCTGGCACACTCCTTTTTCTTTCAAATCCAAACTTCTGAACATTGTACGAAAATAGCCATTTATAATTACTTTATCAGTTTATGAATAATCAAGTGTAGTACACTATATACTATTAAATACCACAATATTATACGTCCTAACTACTGCCTTTATCTCCGTTAATCAACACTGTAACCATAAAACTGTTTGGTATTAGGTACTTGGGTAATAATAAGGTGAACGTGTAAGATGGAAAGGCTTGCTTGCGGTCCCACCTCCAAATTCGTCTTGAGGTCAATTTCATCATTTTGAAGTCACATTTTTTTGTTAATTTGTTTTGAATTGTCCGAGTTGTACAGACGTTTGTTGACCAATGTGATATTCTCCACAGTTTAATTATTATTTAGATTTTTAGTAAATTTTGTGTTTAATTTATTAGTACAAATATTTCAGGTACTTGTATTGAATTCGGGTGTTTATACTACATACTCAATTTCTTAAGAGTCCACTATCAGCTGAGCAAGTAGTCAGCAAGTATTCAATCTTAAACTGACATGAATACATTTCTTATTTTCACAAAATTATTGGCTGCTGTTTTCTTAACTGACTTTTTTGCTATTCACTCTATCACTCAATAGATAATAATTTATGTACGGTAGCTTAGATTGCAGAACTTTTGTTAGAACACTAGTTTTGTTTCTACTAAAACTGTATATTTAACAATTAATTATTCCCCAAATTGGAGGTATTGGACAAGGCTGAACAAAGGCAGAGGCAAACTGACAAGGAGACATGAACAGATCATGGTTTTTGCAATAGTCAAGTTCAAATATTGTTTTATCATTCCTTCGCATTCCTCGCAGCTTGGCATCTGGAGGAGAGCAATTTACGCAAATTCATGAGTGCTTTGTTTTACGCTGTACTTCAGGCTAATTCTGATTGTCTTAATTTGTATTCTTACTACAGTTCCTTTAGTGCTCCTTATTAGTCTTGTGTTTTGACGTGAAGTTTACTAAAACATTGAGTTTAACCCACAAAATATGTTTTGTAACTTGATGATCATGCATGCTAAGTTGACGAGTCATGCACAAGTCACTGGAGTCATGTAGGCAATCGGACTCAGTGTGAGCATATATTTAAGCAATAGACCACATATTTCAATGTGTTTACTGGCGAAATAAAGCATGTGGGATGTTGGGAGAAATGCTTGAAAATCACAAGCCAAAGGCGCATGATTTTCAAGCATTTCTTGTGTTCTCCCAACATCCCAAGTGCTTTCTTTTGGCAGTAAACACATTGAAATGTGTGGTCTATTGCTTTTATGATATAACTAAGACACAATGCAAGCACGTGTGCCGATTTCTATGTGTTTACCGGCACAATAGACCATAGATTTTTGAGTCTATAAGCCAATCAGAGCGTGCATACTATCTGGGTTATATTATAAAGTTTGATAGTTTGGGGTGGAGATAATGGCTATCAGTTTCCAAAGAGCAAGATCTCTCCTGTCATCAAGATGATCAGGAGCAGCAAATAATTTTCTTCTAATGGCCTTTGGTAAAGTCAAGCAGCCGGTTCAAAATTACATACTCATTAACAGTTGAGTTCCGGTGTTTAAACTTCATCGGGAGAACATCAGTTTTTTTATGCTGGGCATCATAAAAAATGTTGGGAATTGGTAGGCTCAGGGAATCTACTGGGAAATCGTCAGTGATTTGTTGGGACAAAATGAAAATAAATTGGACAAAACTTTTGAGAAAACACACCACAGCTCAAACAGGCTTCAGTTGCACGATAGCCCCAAAACTACAAAATATATTCATCAAACACCTTGGCATGCCCAGTAATATATTTTTCCTGCCAAAGAGCTACTGTAGGTTTTCTTAACTGAGCAGCAGCATTCACTACCTATTAGGTATACTAGTAAGAATTATTTGTACATGTAAATATGGATATGACGGATGTTGTTAATTTTTTGGGTAATCCAAAGGATTACATGATGTAGGCCAAGTCATGTTTTGTCATCAGTAGAATGCTGGATTTACTCGATCTTTGTTCATGTTATGAGTTAATATCTTTCTGTCATTGGAAGCTGTGCATACAAAATCATAATAAACAGGTCTTTGGCAAACTTCAAACATGAACTTGTAAACAAATGAGTATGCAAGAGCTGGGCAAACAAATAAGTTTTTAAAGAGTGAATTTGATGACTTTATTTTCTTGTGCTTAAATCATGGTGATGGAAATAATAGAGAACTGTACTCATTGGTTAATTAGATACTTCTAAATAGGAATGGAAGACAGAGTAAATGTAAAGTTAGGAAACAAATGTTAGACTGAGAAAACATTGGATAGATAGCATCAATACAGATGTTCAAATCCTAGAGTTAGGGAACATTCAAGGAGCACCTAAAATTGGCTGCAACAGAGTTATATATATGTTGTAGGTTGTTTCTCAATTCAGGTTATTTTTCAAACAACTTAGGTTGTTTCTCAAACAACCTAGGTTGGAATATCAATGATTCTAAAACGGGATTTTTTTAATTTTTGGGATTCATAAAAAAAAGGGGTTTAGTTTTTTTGTGGGGAATTTAAAAAGAGAAAAAAATCACCCACCCCTCCCCTACAAAATACTTTTTGACAACCCACCCCCCTCAATTCCTCCCCCTTCCTTCCCACTGCCTCTCAATTTTCTCCTTGTCTCCCCTGACACACCTTACTGTACAGTACCACTTACCTTGACGGTTACCCATCCACTTACTAACCTTGCCCAGTTGGGCTTAACTTGGCTGAATCACGAGGAACACTAGCCTCCAATGCAGACGTCTTGTGTGGTTCGTTTCCCTCCCTCCCACACCAACGTCTGCAAACTCGAGCCACATTTTGTGTTCCGTGACTTACGGATTGTTTATTTTGCCCAATCAAATTGCTTGTTAGGTTTTCCCCTTAGCCCAAACATTAATTAATTACTTCGTAGACCGTGGGAACACAAACACTTGATTGGCTGATTTTTTTACTTCCATTCTGCATGTGCAGCATGTGCCAGTCTCCTCTCAGTCGCCTAGACAACAGAAAATAACTTCAAAACGCTCAGAGGTTGCCAAGTGGTGAACAAAACGATATTTCAGTGCATCAAATCTGGACTTTTGACAATGGATTTCGAATATCTCCAAAAGAAAGATCTTCACGTCTTTCCTGTCACTATAAAAAAAACTTCCTTTGGTGGCAAGAATACTCAGTTCAGAGACTGTGAAGGTTTGTAGGGAATTCTATTCATATTGAAGTCTGTGCATTTTAATGAGCTCCCGGAATATAGGAGCTCCTCTCTGATTGGCTGAACAAAAAACCCGGCTTGAGGTCGCAGACGTTGGTGTGGGAGGGAGGGAAACGAACCACACAAGACGTCTGCATCGGAGGCTAGAGGAACACCTGGTAGATATTAATCCAGTGGATTATCGCACTGCGCCACAAAAGCGCTTGTTGATTTGAACAAATCATTTATTCTCCAAGTGACTAATCGTCAAACCCAGTCCCTCTCGTTATGTGCGCATACATACTACTAACAAAATCGGACTTTGAAACATCTTTCGAAAACAGCATGGACGACATTAAACCAGGACGAAACTGTAACACAGATGAAGTTTGTGTTGACTCTGCGTTCTTTTATGAAAGCTGCAGCAACCCAAGGGAAGTAAGGAAGCTAAATCCAGAGAAATACATTGTTTCTTGACTTTATTTCGGCTCCACTCGTACTTCGAAACAAATTGTGTCAACCGAACCAACTTAGAGTAATCACTGACCTAAAATAAAGACAAAAGAAAGCGCATCACCTCTAACATTGTATCTAGAAAAAGATGTTTACGATTCAAGAGCTAAATAGTATCTCAGTATTAAAGTAACGAGTGCAGAGGATCTTGGAGTAGCTGGCTCGAACTTGTAAGACACAGCTTTTCCAATGGAATAAAACACTGACCACTGGCGGGTGTAAAGTACAGGTCATAGGTCAGGCCGTTAATTCTAAGACAAATCCTAACCCTAACCACAAACCTAACCCTAACCATCGGACGAGTTCACAGGTAAACGACGGGTTCTCACTCACCTAGAGCTAGGGTTCACAGGTAAACAAGAAGTTACCTGACCTGTACTTTACACCTGCCGCACTGACCACTGTATCTAGAAAAAAATTGAAGTGGATCAAAGAAACACTGTATTATATTGTCTTGTTCTCTAATCAAAGAATTCCTCAGCGAATGTGAAAAGACATAAACATGGATAAATGATCGAGAACTTACACAGAAATAACTCAAAACTTTATTAACAGTTATGTTTTCACTTTGCTGTTTCCATGTGGAACAAGTGCCAATAACAAGCAGATTTATAAAAGCCAGTTAACACCCCACTCCAAGCAAACTCATTCCTAACACTATTATATTAAAATCGAATTAATGGTCCTGCAAACTAATCCAAACCCTAGCCCAACGTTTAAGTAACCCTAACAATAACCAATTGCTCGCTAATTTTGGGTGTTTAGAGCTAAGTCACTAACCTAACAGACGAGTATAATGCTTCTTCAATGGTCCTGTGAACTAATTAATCCAAAACCTAACCCTACATAAAAAAAACCTAACCCGTCAACAAGGGCTGCTCGCTTACTTTGAAGTCAATAACTTCGGGTGTTTTGAACTAAGTCACTAAACAACAGACAAGTATAATGCTTCTTCAATGGTCCTGTGAACTAATTAATCCAAAACCTAACCCTACATTAAAAAAAACCCTAACCATCATTAAGGGCTGCTCACTTTGGGTATTTTAAGAGCTGCAATCAATAATTTTGGATGTTTAGATTTAAGTCACTAAATAACAGACAAATGTAATGCTATCCAACATTTAAAAGACTAAAATGTCAAAATGACGTAGGTAATTTTTTTAAATAAAAATGACCTACTAGGTTGTTTTAAAATAACCTAGATTGTTTCAAAAACGACCAGAAATGAGAAACAATCTAGGTTGTTTGAAAAACAACCTGAAATTAGAAACAACCTACAACATATATAGCAAAGGAGTGTAGCAGTTCAACATGGGATGTACATGTATCTGGAAAAAGGATATAATACATGTATGTAGTGTGCATGTACAGTACTGGGAACAAAGATTTCAACAAGGTGAAGTGAAATATCCTCAGGGATATTTCCCTTTTTAGCGAAGTGAAATATCACTTCACCAAAAGGGAAATTTCACTTCACGTGACGTAAAATATCACTTCACGTGACATGAAATATCGCCTCACGTGAAGTGAAATATCACTTCACCAAAAGGGAAATATCACTTCACCAAAAGGGAAATTTCACTTCCCAAAATGGGATATTTCACTTCACAAGAGGTGAAGTGATATTTCACTTCATCTGAAAGGGATATTTCGATCTTCGTGTTAAATGAACTTTACCAGTGCCCACTAAAAATATTTGAACAGCGAGCTGCTGAAAAAGCAACATTACAGAAAAGACTGAGTTCAGTTAACGCAGTGTTATCACATCGCATCATAGCCGCCTTTAGAAATAAAATCCATGCATCTTGAGCTTTAAAATTATATGTTTTGCGAGGTTTTCAATGCGCTAGAAGTTGAATTATTGGGAATGCAGGCTGCTCTAAATTCACGGCTAACTCATTGCACATGAACAATGCACAACGCGAGAAGCCGCTTTAACGAAATAGTCATTTTTAAAGTTCTTTGTAACATGGCATCATAGCCGCCTTTAGAAATAAAATTGATGCATCTCGAGCTTTAAAATAATATGTTTTGCGTGGTTTTCGATGCGCTAGAAGTTGAATTATTGGGAACGCAGGCTGCTCTAAATTGACCGCTAAGTCGTTGCACAAGAACAATGTACAACGCGAGAAGCCGCTTTCATAACATCGCATCATAGCCGCCTTTAGAAATAGAATCTATGCATCCTGAGCTTTAAAATGCTATGTTTGCGAGGTGTTCATAGATTTTATTTCTAAAGGTGGCTATGATGCGATGTTACGAAGAACTTTGAAAATGACTATTTCGTTAAAGTGGCTTCTTTCGTTGTGCATTGTTCTTGTGCAGTGAGTTAGCCATGAAATTTAGAGCAGCCTGCGTTCCCAATAATTCAACTTCTAGCACATTGAAAACCTCGCAAAACCTTGGATTTTATTTCTAAAGGCGGCTATGTTAAGTCTGTCTTATCTGTAATGTTGCTTTCTCACTCTTTTTAGTGTGTTCTGGGAAAGATAAACACCACGAAAGTCAAAATATCCCTTTCAGATGAAGTGAAATATCACTTCATGTGAAATTTCCCTTTTGGTGCTGTGAAATTTCCCTTTCTGTGAAGTGAAATATCACTTAACGTGAAGTGAAATATCACCTAAGGAAAGTGAAATTTCACTTTTAGGGGATATATCACTTTTGCAAGTGAAATTTCACTTCACCTCATTGAAATCTTTTTCCCCAGTACTGTAACTGTATACTTGTACATGTAGATAGATAGATAATTAGATAGATATGGGCAATAGAATGCCTCTTGACCTACATGTACTGTATGCAACCACATTATTTATATTGTTGCAGCTATCTTTAGACATTTGCTATAACACTAACAAAAATGTTACAACAGGGCACACAGATAAATCTAAAGATAGATATGTGTAGATAGACAGACTATTTTAAAGCATTTCCATGTGTTCTCCTTTTCCTCATTTTTTAGATGCCCAGTTAAAGTGCCCATAAGCCCAATTTTGTTATCATTAATAATAATGGATTCTACATCATGTTAATAGGTGAATGCTAAAATATTTCTTGATTGAATGTTACGCCTGGGAGTAAATTATGATAGTTTATATTTCAAATATGGTAATTATGTGATGTCATAGGAGGCCAATAGAAGGTTATTCATTTCTCCATTTCTCCTTTCTGAGTTATACAAACTATTTGGTAGAATCACTGATATGTTGGCTGCCCAAAATAATATAACATGGATGTGCAGAAAAAAGTTATTTATCTCTGCCAGCATGTTATTGTATAATAAATGAGGCCTGCTGTGACATCACATAATTAGCATATTGGAAATAGAAACCTCTATAACTTCTAGACACAACACAGTCTCAAATCAAGAAATATTTTACTTGATGTAAAATTGAGATTAATGATAAAAATGGGCTAATAGGCAATTTAATCTCTCTTATTATCAATATGATTTTTTTTACAACTCTTCAATTTTATTTAATAACGTCTAGGTTGCTTTTGCTGTTGAACATTGTGGTATTGTTGGCTTCTGGTAAGCTAAAATTACCAATGCATTAAAATTAGTGTCTCAGTGGTTACCCTTTGTTTACCAGTTCAATTTAAATAATAATATATTTTAGAATCTTAAACATTTTTAAGGTAAATGTAGCCAACATGCTTCATCAGATTTACAAAGTTTGTAAATCCAATAAAGCACAGACACGAATTCTGTATAGTTATGTTATCAAATGTCTAGATGTATGGAGTCAGTTATTTTTGCGATACAACCTATAACAGGCAGCATATGGAGAAAATTGAAACAAAAGCTTATGCAAATCATGAGGAATCTGGGTTTCCTTTGTTTTTCCTCATGAATTATTAATGAGTTTGATAACATTAAATAATTGCAGCTTTGGTATTGACAAGGAAAAATTATTAATCACATTACATTAACAAGCTTTAGGGGTTTGTTACAAAAATGTATGTGAGAATATTTAACAACACTCTAATATTACAATAATATTTAACAAGACTAATTACAATATTATTATTATGAGAATAGGGAAATTACTATTGTTAATTATAATTATAATAACTCAAATTTAAATATTATGGAAATGTGTATGTGATACCTTAATTACCTATATTTACTGTAGAAAATAAAAGTATGCTTAGAGTTCATAAACTACTATAAATAAGTTAAAGGGGAACTGAACTCTAAAATCAACCCAACAACTATACAAAGATGTATTCCAAAGAAATAAGTTCTTCTATTTATTTTTGTATCTGAAGAGGAAATCTGAAAACCTTCCTCACTACCTTCGCTATGCACAGATGGCTCAACTCCTGTAATTTCTCAGTGACATCAGGTATGGGGAATAAATTAGTTTTGCCATGTTGTCCCTGGTATTGAAAAACTGGACTAACAGCTTCTAATTGTGGAACATTCTGACTTGGTGTGATTGGTTTTCCTTGTTATGTGTGATGTATAGTATGGGGACATTTGCACTGAATTGAGCCACTACACAATCCAGATTTACCATCTGAGAATCAAACTAATTTTCTCTTCATAGATGCGCAACACAAAAAGATAAGATAGTAGAACTTATTTCTTTGGAATACAGTTTTGAATAGTTATTGGGTTGATTTTAGGGTTCAGTTCCCTAATTGAGTCAATTAAAGAGAACAGTAAAAGGTGTTGGAAGAGTAGGAGTGACTATCAAAAATACATTGCTACCTCATAGTGATCTGTGCCAGAGAAAGAAAAATGTTAAGACAAGAAAAATACCTTCAGCTAATTATAAAACCCATGCAACAGCAGGGTTTGCTAAGAAAAAAAAGTTTATTTTTCAGATACATGTGGACATACATGTACATGTAAATTTAAACCAATGCTAACATTTTTAAAATCTTTTTATCCTCGGATGAATGAGATGAATGATTTGGCCTCTAAAAAGGTATACTACCGTAATCTCTCTGAGACTCATTCCACACACACCCCAAGTACTTACATTAATATATTCTCTGCGCTCAACTCACAGGCTCAACAGCTGTGTTTTTACCTATTGAACCATATGGCTCTTCCTTTTCAGTTGAAGAATAGATAATTTTTGTACCAATCTTTTAAAGCTGCATGTTGTAGTTCAGACGTCTGGAGTTTTTTGGATGATCATTTTTAAGGTTAAAATAGTTTATCACTCGTCTGGCAACTTTATCGGTCAGCCCAGGAAGAAGTGCAATATGTCTAGATTCTTTACAGGAAAAGCTACATGTATATAATAATAATAAATGAATTTATATTGTGCAAATTCCTTATATAAATGTATGTTCAAATGTGCATTACAATAGTGATAAGACAAAAACGTTGTAAGAACTAGCAAAAAGCTATCCTAAAATATAACACTATATAATTGTAAAATGGCACAATAACTACATTAAACTATATAGGACCTAACACTTTTATTGAGTATGAGCTAGACTTAGTAGTAAAAATGCCTTCTTAAAAAGGTTGGGTCTTCATCTTAGACTTTAAGCATCCGATCGAATTTGGATCAGTTTAGAACACACTCTTGATACAAGTGGAGGTGAAACGACCAGATACCCCTATAGGCAGTTGTGTTTTCCATATCTAGAGAGGCTAAGAATATTACAATATTTCAGAGCTACATGTATCAAAGTTCTCCAACAAGGAAAATGTATTAGTTTGCAGTGGCGGATCCAGGATTTGAAAAAGGGGGGTGACTATTTTGACCGGTACAGTTTCTGGTGCGAAATTTCTTACAAAATTTGAATGAATGTATTTTATTTTTAAGAATTCTTATACAGAATTTGTTTTTGGCCCAAAAGGGGGGGGGGGGGGGGGGGTGACATGTCACCCCCGTAACCACCCCTGGATCCGCCACTGGTTTGATGAGAATAAAAAAGGGCTCTTTCACTAATTATTTGTTTTTAGTTTGTATTTTGGCCTGGCAGCTCTAGTGAACAAAATACACTTTACTAAATAAATATTTCAATTAAGTTAAATATACAATAAAAAATATTGATAATTAGTGAGTAGTTAGACGTAATAAATGTTTGTTAAGACCTGTAGCACAATCACCATGTACATGTGTGTAACATAGGCTTTTTTCAAGAAAATCTGCCAACTAGCACCAAAGTAGAATTAATGATCACACATCAACTGGATAACTCATTTTAATATATTTTTCGGAGTTTGTGATATTTATTAGATATTTACAGCTTATTTATAGATTACCCATCATGCATTTCGGGCGTGGCACATTTTTCTCTTTTGATTTAAAGTGACTTTTAATGTATAATTCCAATGGAAAAAAGCGAAACAAAGTTAAATACACTACATTCAGATCTTACAGAGACGCAATAATGTCCTCATTTACAGCTAAAGGGACTTGATACACTTGATTTCGTTTCCTCTTTAATTCCCCGCACACTTGTCTAACAGTGCCAGCTAGTACGAAGGCAGTCTTTTTTAGGTCAAGCTTATAAGTCATGTCAATTATGTTTTCCCTGATAAAGAAGTTGCCCTTCAGAACAGTAGATCCCCTTGGGAAGCTACAGCCATAATCATCTGTGATGGCTTGATCAAGATCTACAAGGCCGTCACTGGTTACTTTGAGTAAATAATACTCGTAGTCAGGGTCATCTCCTGCTGCAATTGCAACCACGCTGTCCTTAGCGGCCATGTCTGCAATTCTTACAGCAGTGTCACCAAGGGAAGCTTCGGTTTCTTCCACAGCTTGCCTTGTTGTAGCAACAGATGACTCCCGCTCAATCTTTATTTCCCTCCACTCATCCATCCACTCTCTGTTGCAACAAGTTTCCTCTTCACCAGAGATGCAGCCAATGCAGTAGCATGTGCGATCCCTGACGAAGATTCTTCCTTGCTCTGGTGTTGTCCTCACACAGTGCAGCTTCCGGATTCCCTTGAGCTCCTTGAAGGTTCTGTCTCGTCGTTTTCGGTTGACGGCCCCCTCGCCAGTCGTTGGGACATAAAAAAATACCCTGCGAGCCATTCCCACCGCCTTTGTACGCGAAGCGAACGTGGATGCTGAAGGTGTGGAAAAATTCTTTTCAAGGTATTCTTTTATGTCCTTGGCGTTGCGTATCATTGCAGTTTTCCGTAGAACAGCCTGGCTCACCTTCTGCTTTACATTGGAACCAGCAGCATCCTGCTCGCCCTTCGCATGAGAGGTCTCAAAGAAGCTGCGCTGTATTTGGAATCCATAGTCGGAAAGGCAGCACGACAGATCTCCAACACAGTGACAAGACTTGTACTGTGCTGCGCACCCATCTGTGAACTCGTGAAACTTGTTGATCTTTATTTTCAAATCATCTTCCAGGTAGCTTACGATAAGCTCTTGGGCCTTGTGGACTGAATGGTAGTCCTGGACGTCATCATCTGAGATCACAAACAGGTGCTCTTTGATAATGTAGGGATCGTCTTCTGTGCTGATCTTGCCGTCTATGGATTCCACTGCATGCCGGTAGAGAATGGTTATATGCAGGGAGACCTTGGCCACGTCAAAATATTCAGACTGTAACTCGTCTTGCTGCCTGCAACTGTATCCCTCCGAGTAGTCATGGACACACAAAACTTCGTTCAACGGGATGTTGTCAATCAAACTGTCCATTTGATCCCGCTGCCATCGAGCCATAAACGAATGGTGAGGATATTCTTGTAGTAGACTACGAAAAAATAGGAACAGTTCTTTGGGCTTGGTTTGTTTTGTTATTAACGCAATCTTCTTTTTTTCTTGCCCGTTTGAAAGAAATTTTCCTGTTGCAACATAAGCATAGTGCTTCCAAATCACCTGTTCGTCTGTATCGTCTGAAAGCTCCTCTGGTAGAAAGGTAAACTTCTCGACGCCACACTGCCCACATTCGCGTTTCAAGCACTTCAACTTGTGATATTCCTGATCTGCAGTTGCCTTCTCGCACAAAGTTAAATCGGCCGCTTCTGTTAGGCGAGAGGGAATGACTACATCAGCAAAGCCGTGTTTTTTGCATAATGCCTTACGAAATTTCATGCAATCTTTGAAAACTATCTGGGCTTCCACGTGTTTTCTGCACAGACAAGACCTTCTGTCTTTCTCTCTTGCAGCTCGGATAAAAAACGGCTTCAAAGACTCAAATTTTCGCTGATGGATTTTTACATCAGGGTACTGAGCGGTAAAGTCCAAGTAGGCGTCTGTTTGTGTTTTTTCGAGCACGTGTTTTGCGTGCTCTATGTACTCTTTCTTTGCGACTCTCTTACGAATGATGTCCTTTTTGTCTCCAGTTGGACGGCTGGCGTCATATGTCCAATAGTTGAAAACAAGCTCCTTTACTTCTTGGCTGATTGCATCTCTTCTTGTTTTCCTCTCCAGATACAGCCAGCTTTTTCTTTCCCCTGATAGAATTTTCCGTCTTTCCTTGACTGCTTTGCTAATACTTCTCCGACCAACGTTTACTAATTTGGAAAGCGATTTTTTTGCTTTGCACTTCCTTACATTTTCACCGAAAGCTAAAGTTTTCAAAGCCGAATAAGCAGCCCTGGTTTCTTTCGAACCACTTTTCTTTACGTGCTTTGCACCTTCGGAGATATCTGCAGCGAGAGCTCTGAGTGCTGACGTTTCTTCAATTTCCTCAGGAGATTTCACTAGCCCCTTTTTTGTTAGAATTTTTCTTGTGCGCGGGCTGGAGGAGATCGACTCTAAAAGTTCCGCCTTTTTTTCCGGAGTTTTAGGAAGGGCCTTGACAGATTTCTTTAATGCGCGAGACTTCGCCATTCTACTTTTAAACGCAGGTGTGGCAGCGGACGTACTTCCTTCGGAATGTTCGGAATTTTCCGCTTCAGGCTCCTGTCGCAATAATTCTTCTCTTCTTTTCTCTCTCAGACGTTTAACTCTTTCTCTTGTTTGCTGGCGTTTCTTTTCCCTCTTCTCTTCAGCGTTAGTGTCTTGTTCACGCCTTAGCTGTTTTCGTGCATCGACATTTAGATCTTTCTGTCGCGATCTCCGTGTCACGCATTTCGGTCCCGTCTTTGGCTTTCTGCACTCTTGAACTTGGGCGATTTTATTAACACGATTCTGTTCGTAATATCTCTTGTCTGCTGACTTCTTTTTTGCTATCTTCTGTTCCCTCCATTTCCTCATCTTTTCAGCATTAGAATTCGGGGAGACTTCCTTTTTGTTCTTCATTTAAAGGTCTTTGAAATATTGTTCTGCTCTACTCACGCGTGCACGCTTCTGTCTAGTTGTGTAATCAAGTAACGCAACGCCACGCCGCATGGCATTTGATGCCGTGATTTTCTCATTATACCCCTGGAAATGCATTAAAACACCCCGCAGATAACCAGGGAAGGTTACACAGTCTTCCGGGACACGTTCATAAACGAACAGAAAGCGAACTTTTGCGAAATGTAGCTTCGTTTGGGTTTGATTTTGATTCATTTTGCGCATGTAATTTGATCACTGCGCTTCTATAAACACAATACAAGACAGCGAGAATGTTTCCGAAACAGCTTTTTCATGATTTCTTCGCTTTCGTTGCACAGAACTCTTCGAATTTTAGGTGGACTTTGATGGTCAGTTAATGAACCTTCGTGATACAGTGTTTCGCCGGTCAGTATGTAGCAACGACCGAGATACAGACTGAAATGTAGGTATGTAATTATCAATTTTGAGCAAAATAATTGCGCATTAAACAGGTTTCCGAAACATAAAAGTGGTTGTAACTATTTTGATTTTAAACTTTCTGGAATTATTATTCTACATTTCCGTAAAGATGATAATGAACTCTCCTAAGACCCGCTGTCTCGCTTCTGGATCTTTGCTTGCGCTTACAAGCTGCATTGGTTTGTCAAGCGAATATATGAACAGAGTACAGCGTTACATAAGTTCTTGGCATCAAGCGGGCCGTAATATTTTGTACTGGTTTCCTCAAAACCTAACAAAACAAGCTGAAATTTTGTGTATAACACAGTCATATGATTATCTTCGAAATACTATAAGTATATTTTGAAAATGAAATAGTTTAGAAGTAAATATTGAAGTTTTTTAGTCAACATATGCAAATGAGGTGTTACGCGTTACACGCGTATTTACGCAAAATTTCCCCTATTTTTCGGGATTATCTCAAACTTACAATAAATAAATACGGATTTTTACAATTGATAACTAAAGAGTTATCATTTCTACGTTATACTACAAAGTTTTATTCTATTCGGTTAAATATTTTAGCGCATACAATTAATTTTACTTGAGCGACCTCAATTGTACATGGTGATTGTGCTACAGGTCTAAGTTGTTGGTAAGTATTTCAGTAACATGTTCATGCATATGGTACCAAATCTTGTCATGTCAGTAAGAGGTTCAATTATATAGAAAGATTGAGCAAGCCATGTAAATATGCTATTGAGTAGTAATTACTGG
Source organism: Actinernus sp. WN-2022 (assembly GCA_030867875.1). Lineage (NCBI taxonomy): Eukaryota > Metazoa > Cnidaria > Anthozoa > Actiniaria > Actinernidae > Actinernus > Actinernus sp. WN-2022. Next base: position 19,369,154 of record JAOWCC010000064.1, on the reverse strand, counting down.
TTATTTCATGGTTTTCTATGGAATACCGGTGAATAATATTTCACGAGAAATTTGTATTATTTGTATAACAAGAATTTTGAGTGAAATTTTTGCTGGTATTCCATACTATAAAAAACAAATTTATGGGAAGATTTATCACGGATACAAAGTAACTTACCCAACGATAGACTGCGAATTTTCTCGCCAGGAAACAAGTTTAGAGTGCCGGCTGCGTGAGTCTGCAGACTAATTATGTATTCAAAATCATGAATTCTTATTGGCTGATAAAGAAAGAGTGCGAAATTTTGTGCATTTTGATTGGCCTGATCTAGCCGCTCTGTATTTTATAGAAAAACCATGAAATACCACCCTGTATTGCATAGTAAAGCTGTCAGAGCTCTGATTGGCTGAAATATAATATTTATAGGATAATATCATATACATGTTAAGTTCTATTAATTTGTTGGCTCTAGAAGAGCCATTGATATTAAACATTGGGCTTCAATAGCATGCAGCAGTCTCTAATAACACAGTAAACAGGAGCAAATTTAGAACTGTGGTGGTAGTGGTTCATAACTTTACATTGTTCAAAGGGGCTATGTCATGGTATGCACATGTATCGAGTAATAGCTTGGTTAGTGCCTGTTAATTGGATACAAACAGTTAAACTTCCCTTCCTCAATGCTTGATTGAAAGGATTTTCAATATTTTCCCTGGAGACTGTTTATCAACACTGTTTGTTAGTCATTTTTAACTTGTGGATGTGTGCAAGCGCAGAACGAGTTATTAGGGTTAGTGGTGTGAGCTAATTTAATCATTGTTTTATGGTGTGTACTTCGTTTTTTTCTGTGTACATTGGGGACTCTCCGTTGGCTGTCCGAATTGTGTTTGATTTTCCGAAGATATATTGACAGAGTTTTATGGTATGCGTCCAAATTTGGTCATGTTGGAGAAGATGTATTGATGGTGCCCTTCTAATACCAGAGACTTCAAACCTGGACAGACATGGTAGTGGGTCCCTATCAATCACGTAGTGGTGATGATGTAATGATGACGTCATCGGTCACATGATTTTAAGTACATGCCCATATCTCCCTCATTTCTAATGCCACACAGTTCAAACTTGGACAGGCATGGTATTGGGTCCCCACAAATCACTTAGTGGTGATGACGTCATTGGTCACGTGATTTTAAGTACATGCCCATATCTCCCTTATTTTTAATGACAGTTGGCTCAAACCTGGACAGACATGGTTGTGGGTCCCTATCAAGCACCTAGTGGTGTTGACGTAATGATGACATCATTGGTCGCGTGATTTTAAGTACATGCCCATATCTCCCGCACTTATAATGCCAGCACGCTCAAACCTGACAGACATGGTAGTGGGTCCCTATCAAGCACCTAGTGATGTTGACGTAACGATGATGTCATCGGTCACATGATTTTAAGTACATGCCTATATCTCCCTCATTTCTAATGCCACACAGTTAAAACTTGGACAGGCATGTTATTGGGTCCTCACAAATCACTTAGTTGCAATGATGTAACAATGACGTCATCAGTCACACGATTTTTAGTATATGCCAAAATAGCTCGCTGACCTTCCACAAGTTGCCCTTAGGGGCCCTATCTTTGCATATTTGCTTTCATTTTAAGCATCCCACATGGCCGAGAGGTTTGTTAGTTCATATCAAAATCGGTGGAAATAGCTCTTTCCGGCCTGGAAAACGAATGTAAAGTCTTACGTGACACAGCCCCTTCAACCAGAAGACAGGAAATATAACCAAAGAAACTACACACATGGGTTTTTTGCAATCTCTCTTTTTATGGGGAATGGTAAATCTCACAAAGCCCTAGTGTACCGGTGCCTTTGATTTGGAACAGTTGAACAATGGTCCATGAACAAGTTGCATGAAACTTGAACTTCGAAAACTAGTATTTTACATAAAATGTAATAGTACTTATTACTATCATAATTATGATACCACTTAGGCAAAATAAAATATGCTATGAAATGTATAATTATAAGTATTTATAGTCAACCTATGAGCCAGGGGTTTCAATAAGTTTTGAAGTAGATGGCTGTCTCTTAAAGTAGCTGGCTGTAGTAACTGACATGAAGAGGGCCAGCTATAAAAAGACATTGTGAAGTAGCCGGAAATAAGTATTTATTTATTTATTTATTTACAACATTTGGGTGGAAGCCACAGGAGTAAAGCAATAGGACTCAAGGTCCCCTACGAGGCTTGACTCCTTGCATGGTCAGTGGTTAGTGGGATAACAAAATACACATAATAACAAAAGCAACTTAAAAATATGGTAAAACCAGGAAAAATATAAAGTAATTGTAGCTCACATGTATAAAATTAAGGAAACTAGCAATTGCAAGTAGAAAGGACATTAGAGCGGTGGCAGAGGGGACAGATTATGCACCATGTGCGTATGTTATGGGGGTTGAAAACAGAGTTAAGATTGTTGAAGAAAAGAGTTTTCAGTTTAGTCTTGAAGGAAGCAGTAGAGACAGATGCGTGGATATAGACTGGAATTGTGTTCCAAAGTGGATAGATACGTACAAAGTAAGAGGCAAGAAAAGTAGAAGTGCAAGCTGGAATAAGGTGAAGAAATAGTATTGAAATAGCCAGTGATTGATTGCCGGTAGCTGCCTTCTATTGAAACTCCTGATAAGTGGAACTCTAAGTAGATTTTATGCCTCACTTTCAATACTATAAAATATATGAAGGGCTGGCAGTGTGCAAAAAGGGAATAAGTGATTCTTGATCACGTTCTAAATTCTCACTTAGGAAACAAAGAATTTGAAGGAGAATTTAGAATGTGATCAGGAGATACTTATGCCCTTTTTGCACACAGCCCTTAAATTATTATTTTTCCCAAGTACACTACCACATTCAATAAGTCAACTCCAAGGTATATAAAATTCTGAAAGCTATCAAAAAAGAAAATTAATTACAACGTGAAAATTATAGATATTTCAGTCGGCACAACATTCAATATATATGTACCGGTACTCCTGTCTTATGTTGAAATGGTTGAGCAATTTAACTGTTATTGAAAGAGAATAATGAAGAGAAAGAAATACAATAAATGGTAGCAAAACATGAGAAATAGACAAGAAAAAACCAGGTCCCACCTGAGAGTCTACCCAGCCAACATTGCACAAGTTTGAGATCACTACCCAAATAATGTAATAATACCTTACATACATGTGGCATGAGCAGGTGAGGCATGGGCAGCGAGCAAGGGCAGTGAGCATGCGTGTGGTGTTATTTTTTTATTTTTTTGCATGGGTTATCTTTTTTTAATTTTCCTTTTTTTCGCTTTTTTCTTTTCTCACATTTTTCTTTTTACCATTTTTTTCTTTTTCCCTTTTCCCCCCTTTTTTCATTTTTTTCTTTTTCCCTATTTTCTTTTTCCCTTTTTCGTTTTAACCTTTTTCCCTTTTCCTCATTTTTTCTTTTCCTTTTTTTCCTTTTTCCCTTTTTTCGTTTTAACCTTTTATCTTATAGATTTTCTGTCCATAGAGCTCCACTTTGATTGGTCTTCAGCCCACGAAGAGCTCTGCTACAATGATTTGATGATTAACAAGGTCTTTTTACTGTAACTATTTCAGGTATGTAGAAAAACATGGCTAGGTCTGTGGAATTCTGCTAGTGCGGCAGAACCTGAATCAAGGGATGAACAGAAAGTAAAAGATTTTATGATTCAAAAATATGAGAGAAGAAGATGGTACATCCCACCACAGCAAGCTGCGATTGGAACTAATGCAAATGGGGCTAAACCACTAAAACAACTTTTAGGACAAGATGGTGCAACTTTAGTTGTCTCAGGACAGGTAAGGGAAGATATCAAGTAATAATATTATTATTGGATGAGGCTGAGCAAAATATCATGATTATTTAGTTCATGGCAAGCTGTCAGTTTTTTTGTTGATGCCAAAGGCAGAGGCAAAAACAGTGAGTGAGTAGAGGGAACATGATAACCACTAAGCAAACATCAACCCTGAAAGTGTTACAACATTTTTAGCTTTATGCTTGATTTGTTCCAAGTCATCTAGTGGCCAAGAGCAGCGTACTATCTACAGGTCTATCATAAAACTTAGGGCTTAGATTGGTGTCCAAAAGTGGACTATGACCGTTGATTTCACAAAATCAGCAATCTCCAAAACTTATATTAATTCCTAGTGTATCTATTCAATATTATTCATTTATCTGACACTCCCATGTAAAGTCTTTAGGTGGTTTTTAGGTGGTGCATACCAAATTCTTTGTTTCATATAATTATTGTCTTTCTTTTTTTTGTTACTTTAGGTACAAATAAACTTGTTATTGTTATCTGTTCTTGAAACTCACAGATTCCTTCACACTTTGCTCTGGGGAATTGTTGCCTTCTCATAATAGATAATGCCAAACAAAATAAATGTTGTGTTTCTGGTAACCCGACCAATATGGATTTTTTCATGCCAACCTCAAACTTTTTATTGCTATTCTCCAAGACTTGAAACATATAAAATAAACACAAATATAGAACATGTTAAAACAATAAGAAGTATGTAAACAACAACTTCTCACTACAGTGTGTCTTCAGTACGATCGCATGAGCATGACATCAATGGAAACACAGGGTTAACCTTGCAAATATGCATGCATTTAAAAATGTAAAAAAAAAAATCCATCCTACATATCTGGAAATTTTTTTATATTGGAAACACGTTATTTAATTTTCTTTGGCCTAAATGTCAGTGCATGTTTCCACATTATGCTCTGTCTCCCTAGGTAACTCCACCGGCACAGATAACTACCAGAGAAAGGCCTCGTACCGTTAGCCAGTCTAGCTTACCTTCTGTTGTACCTGTGCCACCACCCCCTTCACAAGCTGTAGTGGCTGAACTCCAGCAAATACAGCAACAAAAGGCTCCTACATCAATAGATTTACTGTCAGACTTTGGTGGAGATCCATTTGCGCATTCTCAAGGTGTGTACTCGGGCTCAATCCAAAAAGATGGTCATATATTTGACTGCAATCCCTTGTGAACCTAGCGTTAAATTCCAATTTGATCTGTGGATTAGCCGGGACCTGGCTTTGATCAGCCCCCATGGTTGTTTCAGGTTGTTAGAAATAACATGTTGAAATCGTCTTTTCTTCTGGCTTGTTTTTAAGATTTAAATTTTCTGTACTGTGATTTTATGTGTTTAATGAATTTGGCATGCAATGGATTGTGGGTAAAAGTCAATGGATTGTGGGTAAAAGTACAAGCCGGCATCTCTCTTCTGTATAGCAGATTACATGTACAACTTTGTAGCTTACTACCAAGTGTCTGCTAGTAGGATTGTATCAGCTAGTACAAAGTTTGAAGCCATTTGCAATTCTTTATAACATTGTCAAACAACTTCTTCATACTGTTGCAGTGTCTAACCAGGAGTGTTCTATATTTGGATTGTGGATAACATTTTATTGTGCCCCTTATATTATAAGCTATACTAATAAGTTGATGGTCTTCATGACTTTCTAGATTGGAATGTTAAACTGTATGCTTGAGAAACCTCCAACCCACTATGTTGGTTCTAAAATACATTACATGCACAGCTATCTTGAATTAGGGCAGGAATGTAAAAAATTGAAAACAAATTGATCAGTGTCTTTTGAGAGAGTGTAAATTGTAACTTTTGCTTGCCATAGGCGGGAGCATCTGGGTGTGGTATGGCTTGCAAAAGTTGATTGGTAATTACTGATCATTGCTCATTATTTCCACCCCTGTACCATAATTGTACAATTGAAGGGCTCCATGCAAGAACAACGTAAGTGACTTTGATCAACATAAAATTTCTCCCAAGCACATTTCCTTATTCTTGAGTAGGGAGAAGTTCACATTTGATCAAAGTCACTTACGTCATTATTGCACGGAACCCTTCAATTGAAAGGGTGAGCATGAAAATGACCTACATGTACATGTATGTGACATTTTAGCCTCTTTTTTTTTCAAAATTGTCAAATTCACCTAAAAACTTATACATTCAGTTTAACAACTGTTTATTACTGTTTTGACATTCATATTGCAATTACACCATTAAAAACTTAAAATTCTTCAAATAGAAATGGTCAATGTTTGCTTGATGACAATGCTTTCATCTCCTCATAGGTTGTTTTCATGCTTGCCCATTCAATTATTGTAAATATTAGGAACCAGAAGTTTTATTCTTGTATTCATGCTCAGACTCCTTATTTTACTTGGTTATCAGGAGGAGGATTTGCAGCATTTGGCCAGCCTCAGCAGGTAGCGCAACCTGGAATACCTGGCTTTGATGTTTTTGGACAGCCTCAAGCTTCTACTCCAGCTCAGGGGCCATTTGATCCATTTGGATCTTCAGCTACGCAACCTGCCTACCCTGCACAGACTGGGTTTGCAAACTTTGGTCAACCACCACCACAGCAACAGCAGCAACAGCAGCAGCAGCAGCAGCAGCAGCAGCAGCCACAAGCACAAGCACCACAGCAGAGTAGTGGTTTTGATGCATTTGGGATGTCGGGTGTTTCAACTGGATTTGATGCATTTGGGGCCCCTCCAACTTCAGGTACATGTAAGAAACAGCAATCCTGTAAAGCTTCATTACGGTTCAGTATTAAGCACAAGGTGCTCCCTTAAAGACCCTCCATCTGAGCCTATGATTCTATATGTATGATTATTTCCTTAGTACAGCATTGGTTTCGTAGGATGAAACCTCAAGTTACTGGTCTTTTTCAGTTAATGTAGAAGTTGTTCTAGTTTATAAGCAGATGTGTGTTGCATTCTGTGGCATGTGTGCAGTAAACTGGAGTGGCTTATCGTCATGTAAACAAGCAATCAAAACATTCTTCACTCTGAATTAAGGTCTCAATTTTATTAGTTGTGTGTATAAATGTTTTGATGTGATTGTATAATTTCAAATGTTCTTAAAACTGGTTCATGAAACCTCCTTCAAACAGATGCTATATAGCATAGTGTTTGTTGGATACACCTTCACAGTGTTGTATATCTGATACAACACTGATGTTTTATTAATCAGTGTTGTATGTAGTGTTTATAATATGAGCAGGAATGTTGTATGTAATAGATACAGAATGAGTGGCCATGCTTTATGGTATTTACAAACTCGAGCTGAAAGTGAGTTTGTAAATCCCATCAAGCACAGACAAAAATTCTGTATCTGACTTATCAAATGTCTAGATGTATAGAATATTGTTTTTCAGTTATTTTGGTGATACAACTTATTTTGGCCAAGAAAATCGAATCAAAAGTTTATGAAAATCAGTAGGAAATCTGTATCAGATTTCCTCCTGATATGCATAAACTTTTGCTTTGATTTTCTCAGCTGAAATAGGTTGTATCGTGAAAAAAAACTGAAAAACGCAACTCTATACAATCATGTAAGATCTACAAATTTAGATGTTTGAAAGCCATATTCCAGCTCGAGTTTGTAAAATTATGTGATGAAGCATGGCTACTCATTCTGTATCTATTACTTACAGGGATATTCATGTGACCCGAATGCTGCATTTCGATTGGTTAGCACCCTTAGGAATTATTAATGAATTTTACAAGTGGGTTTACAGTGGTATTCATGTGACTCGAATGCTGCATTTGGATTGGTTAACACCCTTATGAATTGTTAATTTTACAAGGGGACATACAGAGGCAGGTCATCATTTGGTATCATTGCAGGGCTCGAAATTGCGCCCGATACGGGCGTAAATACGCCTAGATTTTTTCGTTTTACGCCTAGATCCTCTTACAAAGGTAAGACAAGTCTTATTTCCAAATCTCTAAAACTATCTGATTTTTAAAAAAAATTACTACCATTTGCAAGCGAGCGTTTAGTGTAAACTTTTCTGTCTGTTGTTTCAAGTTTGAAACGCATAGTTTACTAATTACGCGGCGACGTTTGGCGTGTGAAGTCTGAACTTTTAACCGCAAAATGTCAAAGTTTGACAGCTCCTATCTATAGGTTTTGTCATGCAAAACAGCCTTTTGTCATGCAAAACAACTTGTTTCGCGCGGGAAAATAGTTTACATTACAGGAGCTGTCAAACTTTGACATTTTGCGGTTAAAAGTCCAGACTTCACACGCCAAACGTTGTCGCGTAATAGAGGTAATCGGCTAACGCTGTTGCCAGTTGCCACCCAATTCATATCATGTGATGTAAACAGATGCTACTCTGGGGAATTATTCCTTTTTCATTGTAATCATAATGCAGTCATGCCTATCTGAATAAAATTAATTTTCAAAGAGTCAATTCTCCAGTGTAATGTTTGTTTACATCACATGATTTGAATTGGGTGGCAACAGCGTTAGCCGATTACCTCTATTAGTAAACTTGCATTTCAAACTTGAAACAACAGACAAAAACGTTTACACTAAACGCTTGCTTGCAAATGGTAGTAAAATGCAAACATTTTTTGTAGAAAGATGAGAGAAATCGTCTCTGCCTGCCGCTCTATTTGTCTCAAAGCCGGCACGATAGATCTGTTTTAACAGCCTAGCTCAGCTAGACATGTAAGTTACACTTAAACACTTGCATGGCTTCCTGCGAAACTTTGCGTGACCGCATGGAAAAAAGGCTGCCACGCTTTTGTCTTTCTCTGTCTTGTTTAAAAAAGCGATATTGAACTCAATGAGTTTAAAGTCGAATGTTTATTACAAAAAAAGCAAATGATTTGCAACATAAAAAAAATAAAAAAATTCCTATGACATACAAATTTCAGCTACTAATGCACAATTATTTACGGCTAAATTTTTTAAGCTGGGTGAAAATTATGCCTCCTTTTTTTTCTTAATTTCGAGCCCTGCATTGAGCACACAGGATTGGCTAGTACCCACATAAATTATTAATGAATTTTACAAGGGGATATACAGAGGCCATCTTGTGTTATCATTCAGTGCACAGGATTGGTTAGTTGATGAATTTTATAAGATTGTATACTGTCTATACCTTGCATAATAGCTAGAAACATTCTAATCTAATTATCATTTGTCCTTAGCACCTCTGATTACTGGAATCCCAGCAAGTAATTCACAAACTGGGGGCTTTGGACCAATGGTGTCTGCTGCTTCAACAGCACCTACAGCAACTACAAACCCCTTGTCTGACAGATATGCAGCTCTAAGTGCTCTGGATAACTTATTTGGTACGGCACCACCTACCAGCAGTGGGCCACCATCTAGTACCACTGCAAGTGGAGGTTCTGCCTTTGGCAGCAGTAGTAGCAGCACATCACTAGGAATGTCATCTGGTCCAAATCCATTTGCAAGTGGTGGTGGTGGACAAGCTGGCTTTCCTCAACAGCAACAACCAGCACAGCCATCAAATCCTTTCCAAGGTCTTGTCAGTGTGGGTGGATCTAGTAGTGGAGGGTTTGGACAGATGAATGGCCCAGGAAGAAGTATGAGTCCAGCTGGTGGTCATTCCTCGGCCACACCTTCAAGTGGAGGTTTTGGTAGTTTCACAGGTGCTCCAACAAGTAGTGTGGCATTTGGCCAGCCGGCACCACAGCAACCACAGGTGTCTGGTTGGGGAGGAATGGGTGGACAGCAGAGCATGACAATGCCAACAAGTAGTACTCAACAAAGTCTCAGCTTTCCTGGAGCCGGTATGACAGCCATGGCAGTGACACAGTTTGGAAAGGTGGGTCCCCAGAACCCTCAAGTGGGAGGCCAGGCTAGTTTTGGCAGTGGTCGGCAAGCATTTGGAGGTCAGCCAAACACTAGTCAGCAGGCATTTGGAGGTCAGCCAAATACTGGTCAGCAAGCATTTGGAGGTCAGCCAAATACTGGTCAGCAAGCATTTGGAGGTCAGCCAAATACTGGTCAGCAAGCATTTGGAGGTCAGCCGAACACTGGTCAGCAAGCATTTGGAGGTCAGCCGAACACTGGTCAACAGGCATTTGGAGGTCAGCCGAACACTGGTATGCAAGCAGGGTTTGGTGGGGCTAGTCAGATGGGAGGAGCTGGTATAGGAGCCCAGGCTGGAGCAGGTGGTTTTGGTGGTCAGTGGGGCTCGTTCAGCAGTCATGCCAGTGCACCTTCTAGTCAAGTAGGCTCGTTTGGTAGCCAGAGTGGAGGTTTTGGTGGTCAAATGAGTAGTGCTGGAGTTCAATCCTCTGGGTTTGGTGGTCAGCCTGGTGGGTATGCTGGCCAAGGTGGTGGGGTGGGTGGCATACCAGGTGGATTTCCTGGTCAGGCTGGTAGCTTTGGTGCAACCCAGGGGGGTGCAGGCCATGGAGGTAACATGATGGGTGGTGGAATGGGAGGTCAATTTGGGCAACCTCAGCAGCAACAGCAGCAGTTTGGTGGATGGCAACAGAACATGCAGCAGAACCCTTTCACTGTGAGTCTGGCTTTATTTTATTTAACCAAGCAATCTTGTAGATGATTTCTTAAATATTTTCTTAGTTGGTGACGTTGATTAAAGGGACTGTGTCATGGTGAGAGACTGTTACATTAGATGTCTGGGCCAGACACAGTCGTTATCAGCGATTCTCAAATGAACTGACAAACCTCACACACATGTGGGATGGTAAAAGTCAAAGCACATATTCAAATATTACTAATATACTGTGTACCGTAAACACCCGTGTATAAGCCGCACCCGTAGATAAGCCGCACCCGAAGTTTTGAAGCTTGAATTTAGGGAAAAAACGTTTTTTGAAAAATTCATAAACTCTTGTACTTGATGCCAAACTTCTACCCAAAAAAAAGAATAATCTTTTGTTGGAGTTCATAAACACTCCTACTTGAAGCAAAACTTCATCACATTGTCATAAATACATAATCACAACTTTATTTCGATCGAATATGGTTCAACTTGCCTTGTCATTTCTTGTGTATATTTTAACCTGCAGTCTTTAAATCACTCCAGAATTCTTCCGCTTTTATTCTCCCATTAACTAACAACAATTCCAAGGAACCGCTTTCCTTTAATCACTAGAGCAAGAAAGGTTTTCTGGCGAAACTATACTTGCACGAGTAGGTCTGAGGTCCGCCATCTTGGATTTTCATTAACTAGTGCCAATCTCCCATGTGTAAAATTGCGAAGAATGCCTGGTTGTTTAGATGCCTGCTTTGACAAGCACTGCGAATCAGCGTGTTTTGGAAGGTAAATAAGCTTAATCACGTTTAAATATTTAAATATTCACGAAATTCTAATATATTAGGTCTAAGGTGGGTCTTAGAAGAGTTTTTGCTTTAATTCTTTCAAACTGCGTGGTTTTTTTTCAATGATTATGCTTAAATTGCTATATTACATGATCGGATGCGATATGAACCTGATTGTAGTATACACACCATCGCATAACAAAAGCTTCATACAGGTTCGTGATATGTAAATATATGTTAATGTTGGGTCTCCTTTCTAGGTGTTCCCGTAGATAAGCTGCACCCCCAATTTTTAATGAAAATTTTGGGTGAAAAGGTGCGGCTTATCTACGGGTGTTTACGGTAAATATAGGTCTTCAAGTAAAATATTGAAAATACTTTCAATCAATCATTGAAGGAGGGGAGTTTAACTGTGTTAACTGTTTGTAATCCTTATTAACAGCCACCAAATCGAACACTGACCTCTTACATGCGTAGTACCGTGACACAGCCCCTTTAAAGTGCCTATCACCCTTTTGCAATTTTGATAGCTTATGAACCTCCAAAAAGTTTTGAATACTTCTGTGAAGAAAGTTTTGGTTTAAAGTAAATACTTTATGTTCTACGCTTGTTTGAAATTGTGTAAATGTGACCTTTCCTGACCCATGACCGTGTAAGTAAAAGCCTGGGTCGAAACCTGGCTAGATGTCATCTCATTAATGCATTATTCTCCATAGCGCCTTTTTATCACAACAACATCGATCCATTGTTAGTAAAGAAAAAAGTTATTTTAGACAACATGTTAAATATTTCTTCAAATGATTGCAAAGCTGAATTAATTATATGATGTCAAGATGACATCTATACAGGTATTGACCCAGGCTTTTACTTACGTGGTCATGGGTCAGGAAAGGTTACATTTACACGATTTCAAACAAGCGTAGAACATAAAGTATTCACTAAAAACCAAAACTTTCTTGACAGAAGTACTCAAAAATTTTCGGAGGTTCATAAGCTATAAAAATTGGAAAAGGGTTATAGGCACTTTAATGGTATTTATAGAGAGCAGCCCCTTCAGCTTTGAGCACTATTATCACTGTTAAAATACAGTAATAAATTGAAATAATACAATCAGCTCCCATCCATATTTACAGACAGGTTGTTATTTTAAACTAGAGTTCTTTTGAGCTACAGTCCTTTCAAATTCCAGAACATTAATTGAAAACTGCAACCTGCACTATTGGTGTCAATAACTTTTGAAGTAGGAGGCACTAAAGAAAAAGTATATGACTAATTAAACAGTTACCACTTTATATTACATTCTAATCAAACAAGGTTGCCAAAGGTACCTGAGCCTCTAGGGGGTTCAAATTGCAAAAGTAGGTGGCAAAATCACTGGGGACTGGGACCTATTGAAACCATTGAACCACTATTCTAACCTCTCACTAACATTCTTGAAAGGTAACCAAAGGCTGACTGATACAAACCTCTTTCTATGAATGTGGATATATGTTGATTATCATGCAAACTAGATACTTGAAAACATCTAACTAAGCTACATTGTACGTCAACTCGAGCCTCGTTATCACCAAAGGTTACCTTTCAAAATGGCGGTGAAGAACTACAAATTGGACTGTTGTACCCAAAACAGAATTTCTAACATTGTTTGTTATAATGGAGCTGAGTGTCCTTTCGGTGGCACAATACAGCTTCATTCTAAGAACACTTCGTCTTATTATTTTTTATTTTTTTAGGGTGGAGGAGGTATCCCACAAATGCAAAGACAGACAAACAACCCTTTTATGTAGGGCGTTGATCTTACAAATAGAACTACTCCACGTGTGGAATGTATATCTGAACCAAACCAAGCCATGGAGACAAAGAGAGAGTATGTCAACAATGAAGAGAGAGTGAGGGGGTGGAATGGGAGATTGCAAGACAAGAATGTGGTATGTGTGAATGAAGACTTGGGCAGCAGGTCTGTAGATGGAAATCAGCTCCAACAACAATTTTTCACCAGGAAGAATTCAGAAAAAACAACAATGCTGTATATGCATAATCAAGAATTCTCCCAAGGGAGCTTTAGAATGAACAGAAGTAGGAAGATGTACTGTAATCTATTATTTTTACTGCTGGGGTAAGCTAACTTTGGTGAACTGGATGCCATGCAAATAACTTAAGCCCCAACCAAACGAGTCCAACATTGCCATCCAACATTATGTAGTATAGCACCCTCAAATATCGGGACAGAGCGTCTGTGAGTTACACTCATGAATCGTGTTACGAGTAATTTATTCACAAACATTACCATGTTCATTTACTATATATAAATCGAATACATGTAACAAAACGAGAAGTCGAAATATCTGGCAATGATCTCAAATCCATTACGAACTGTCGCGATCTGTGAAGAAAATACTACCGTGTTCATTTCATGTTCAATCAACTTCAATTCAAACGTGGGCTAAACGACTCGAGCCGTGGGCGAAACGACCGGATTCCCTACCTGTACCGCTCAAAACGAGCCACAGCATTTCTTTACTCGACAATACAAAACACCCTAACATTTAGAACGTGCAGTACAAAAACAATAGAGCTACAGTATAATGGTTGAATCAGAATACAGGTTTCGAGCAGTACTGTATTACTCATGATGTTGGCTAACAGTGTTGTATTCGTTTGTATGGGTCTTTAGGACATCATTATTGCTAGCACTTGTCAATCTTTGCTTAATTATACATGTTTGTTCTCAAGCTAAAGGACCAGCTGATGTTACAGTTGTGCAGGGCTCAACACTTACTCGACAAGCCATTATTTTCTAAAACTATGACCTACAATCATTATTCCTCTCTGTATTTCCAACTCATTTGATAGCTAGAGCAATGCATCACAAGTGTCTGCAATAAAATTATGTCAAAGCTAACTTGGAAAATGTTTTCAATTTGTTTTAAAGGTAACACCAACTGTCGGAACGAATTTCCGTTAATTTGTTGGAAATATAGTCTAAATTGAAAATGCGTTGAAAAAATTGGAACAAAATATTTTAATTTATCAAAAATTGGATACCAGTATAGGCCACTTTGGGCTTTGAAATTCAAGAGTGCCGCCATCTTGGATCTTATGTCGTTTTGTGGCTGCCCCCATGACAAACATGACAAAAGAGCTATTATTTTTGAGACAATAGGGCAGCCATGAAATGTCGTCAGATCCAAGATGGCGGGACCCCGGAAATTCGACGCCTGAAACGGCTCATATTCTCATCCAATTTGTTGATTAAACTAAAATATATTTTCATTTTTCCCTATGCATTTTCAATTTAGACTAAATATATTGCCAACAATTTAATGGTAGTTTGTTCCAACAGTTGGGTTCCCTTTAATACAAACCTTGCTCTCGTCTTGATCAGTTTGTTGAATCAGACAGTAAATATTTTCTTTTTCTTTTCTTTTTTATACTTTCTACATAAAAAAAACAGTTACACTGGTGAGCAAGTAACCACTAGTGTTGAGCCCTGTTTGGGTCTGCAGATACGTTTCAGATTTAGTGGTCCCAAGTGTCTCAGCCTCACTGTAGTGTAATGAAGCAGTAGATCACATTTCGTATGAGTGAGACAAAGCTAGCTACGGCATGTCCGTAGCCTTGCCGTAAACGTACTGTAACTTACTGTACCGTAACTCTGTAATTTCATTGGATTAGAAAGACAAAAACAATAGGGAAACCGTTTCAATGCCATGGAATGCCGTACAGTAACCGTGCCGTAAGTCATTGCAGGGTTGCCATGGTTAGGGAAAAGTCGGGGGAAAACGATATTTTTTCAAGGTCAGGGAAAAGTGGGGGAATTTTTGTAACTGGTCAGGGTTGCCACGATGACTCCTCATGCGTGGGGAAGCTACAGGCTTTGATAAGGACTTTTGTTTTGGTCGAGTGAACGTTCTTCGGTAACAGTCTTATTATGGTCAGTGAAGATTGCTTTCTGGGCAGGGAAAAGTCAGGAAAATATTTGTTTTCCTAATGTGTGGTAACCCTGCATGGCTGTAACTTGCCCGCTCATTCGAAATCCGTTCTATTCAAACACATTTATGCATTGTAATCATGCAAGTGGTTGTTTATGTTATATGTA
Source organism: Actinernus sp. WN-2022 (assembly GCA_030867875.1). Classification (NCBI taxonomy): domain Eukaryota; kingdom Metazoa; phylum Cnidaria; class Anthozoa; order Actiniaria; family Actinernidae; genus Actinernus; species Actinernus sp. WN-2022. Next base: position 19,353,931 of record JAOWCC010000064.1, on the reverse strand, counting down.
TATTAATGGTGGGTTCAGTGCACTGAAGGCAGGTAATTATTCAATAAGCTGTTTGCAGATGCAACATTGTAGTAACGTCACATTCTACAACTACCAGAACTCTTAAAGTGGATCCTTTTGTTCCTCTAATGTGGACCATTGTCTTGGAATTCTCAATGGAGTTGATAAATTTGAATGAGAAAACGAATTTGAAAAGGCTTCTGGTAGCTGTAGTAGAATGACGCCATAATGCAAATGTACTATTGGGTGTCGTAAAACCAAACCCCGAGCCAATCGCAGGAGCAAGTAAAATCCCAATGAACCAATCACGAGCAAGTAAAAACCCAATGAACCAATCACGAGCAAGTAAAAACCCAATGAACCAATCACGAACTGAAGTAATTCATGATTGGTTTTACTTCAACCAATCACGAGGCAAAGTATACACAAATGAACCAATCACAAACTGAAGTAGTTCATGATTGGTTTTACTTGACCAGTTACGAGCAAGTAAAAACCCAATGAACCAATCGTGAACTAAAGTAATTCATGATTGGTTTTACTTCAACCAATCACGAGGCAAAGTATACACATGGCTAACTAACCAATTAAATGCAAAAGCAATCCCCTAATTACGTTTCGACACTCATTGAAAACCGCCCTAATGTCCAGGAACCAAAAAAGAACCTAGGATAAAGCTGTTTTTGTGTCATAGATAGATAACTAGCTCCTGTAAAAACTAGTGTTGGTCTGCGTCGGCAGGGAAGATAAACACTGGTATATAATCAACTAAAGTCGATTGAGGTATGCTAACCGCCGTGGAAAGCGAGTAGCAGCTAACATTTCGAGTACTACCCTTCGTCAGAGGTGCGTCAGACGAAGGGCTAACGCTCGAAACGTCAGCTGCTACTCGCTTTCCACGGCAGTTAGCATACCTCAATCGACTTTGGTTGATTATATACCAGTATTTTTGTGTCATGCCTGCTAAACAATCATGCATCAACCATTTGCATCAATAATGTTCCCATGTTGTGACTTGCATTCAATGTTTAAAAGTGTTTTTTTTTGGGGGGGGGGGGAATTTCACTTCTTTCTTCCATAAGTTTATTAGTCACTAATTCTCGTTGTTGACGTATATTTTAAAGTCTTTATTGGAAAACCCCAAGTAAAAAATGGATAAGAACAATCACTTAGCAAGCAGTACAAGCACCATCATGGAACTGTGACGAAAAGTTTCAACAGATACGACAATGTGCTTGATTTATTTTAATCTAATGATAGTTACGTAATTGCAAGTTAAGAAGCATTATTCACGCATCCGTATATTACTTTTCTTGGAAGAAGGGTCATCATATTCCATAAGTGTATCGTGTTGTATTCCACAATTGTTTATGGTGCATGGACCTTATCGTGCGGCGGCCATCTTGGAATAAGACCATTTTTCATGGCCACCCAGCATCGTTCTAAACATGTTTAATGGCCTTTCCCATGGGATGGGCGTGAACGATGGGCCTTTGGCAGGAATGCAGTCACGTGGTCGTACTGGACGGCAGAAAATCTGACTTCTTTTATTAAAGGCACTTGTACGAGATCAGTAGTGTTACTATCAAAACCTGTTTGTAAATGCTATTTTTCATCTCCAATCGATTGTCGATCTTCCTAAAGCAGCGTTTTGAAGTTTGTTTGCCACCCAGTAAAGACTTTGCCATGGGATCACGAGCGCAATTCATTCGTTATTGAAGTGATATATCAGCACGTGACTGTTTCCAGTAAGGCCTTTCCCATGGGATTAAGAGCGCCAATCATTGGTTATTGAAGTGGTATATCAGCACGTGACTGTTTCCAGTAAGGCCTTTCCCATGGGATCAAGAGCGCAATTCATTCGTTATTGAAATGATATATCAGCACGTGACTGTTTTCTGCAAAAAGCACATTAGATGGTATTCTCTTCAACCTGGCCATCACCTCAAAAACAAATGTACAATATTTAGAAGTTGGCTTCATTTCCAGGTAATCTAAGGTTGTTTTAGTCCTTAATATTGCTACTTGTAATTCATCGGGAATTGAAATAAGTTCTGATTTAATTTATAATATGAAAGGAGTTGGCCTCATGTTGGATAGCAAGCCATCCAACAACAACCTCGTGGTGCAAAGGCTAGATTTGCTTTTGTTTTTTTGTCCGATTTCAGTGCAGATATTAACCTATTTTGTTTGTAATTTGTCTAATATTTCGTACATTTTTCGTAATATTTTCATAACTGTAACTGTGTCTCTATACTTTGAATGATTTAATAGCAGGAAAACACTGGTGGGGGCATTATTTCCTTGTTAAAGTTAAAACCTTTAATAGCTAAAATATTCACAAATACCATAGAGAAGGTGCAAAAGTTCAAACTATAACAATACACAGAGTTGTGAACAACCCATCTTGTCGCTGGTATTTACGAATATTTAACATCAAAACGAGACTAACGTTGAGTAAATGCGTCTGTAGTCATCGCATCCAGCGGTAATTCTTGAATGCGAAACTGGACTATTATTGGTCTGAAAAGATTAGAACTCGGTGATCTATTTTCATCAAACGCTAAGTTAGTCAGCCGTAGGCTTTATTAGTACAGGCGCCAATCTCGTTCCCAGGGGTCTTTACGCGCCTAATCCAAGATGGCGTTGAAAGTACCCGGTTGGAATTCATTGGGGTCACACTTCAACTGTTAACCGTTATTCAGCGATGATGAATCCAAGATGGCGGATGCTCCTCAAAATTGCCCACTTTTGGATCACATGACCAGCCTGTGCTAGGGGTACTTTCGACGCCATCTTGGATTAGGCGTAAAGACCCTTGGGAACGAGGTTGTACAGGCGCCGGTGTGCGATAACACTTACGGGGTTTCTGTACAAAAAAAAAAAACTAACCTCAACATACTTGTAATACAGAAAATACCACTGAAGGCTTAAAAGAGAAGTGGCAAGAATTCAAGCTTTAGTTCAGTCATGAAGCCCATTCTCGACTCCAGACCTTTCTTACAGCAAGGATTGAGGAGGGCCTAGAGTCGAGAATGCATGAAGCCAAGTTGGGTCATACTCACGCATGCGCAGGCCGTTTTCAGACCTGTCGAGTCGGAGTTCTCAAATCTTTCCTGTTCTAAACGACATACCTAAATTGTGTTATTACCTATCAGTTGACTACTGGAAAAAGAAAGAAAGCTTGGAGCACTGCTGTCGTTAACAATTTAAAGAGCAACATTGCTAAGTTATGATTTTGTAAAGATAAAATATGATAGTAGCTGTTAGGTATGTATCATTTTGATGGATTATGTCGGGAATTTCTCATTGATATTTGCATTTATCTTGCTCGTAATATCTAGTTTCAACTTTAATGTACGAGTCGTTTCCAAAGTCAAAACGCTCATATTTTTGGATTCATTTTGTTTGCATTACTACGCAAGTGCACAGAAGTTGGTTTACTTTTTTTCTTGAAACAATTAGCTCGGCTATTTTCTGTCGGTCATTCGGCAGATTATAACTGTCAAAGAAGTGACTGAGGTGAAAACCAGGTTTCAGTGTCCGTACATTGGAGTTGACTCCTACATAAGGACTATATAGGTTAACTGACTCGGTTAAATTCATTGTGAAATTATCAATGAGATGATGATGATATACATGATAATTAGCAGTAATTTTTAGGAGATTATGACATTTGTTTAACAGTACGTACGGTTTTCTGTTGCTCCGTCCAATAAAACTAAATAAATGTGTTCAAATGGCGTCGTTTGTTTATTACTTTTAAAAAAGTATTTTAGTTGTGTGGCAGGGAGAAAAAAAATCGCGAATATCCCGCAATGGCCAGGTTTCGTGTGTGAAACTACATTCTCAAACTCATTAATAATTCATGTGATAGTCATCCAATGGAGGAACTGTATTTGGGCACATGCATGGGTCTTGATACCGGGTGAAACCCTGTTTGATCATGTTTCCAACCCTAGTGATCAATATTTCTTAATCATCATATTCATGAACCACTAACTATAATTACATACTGATAAACTACAAGTAAGGAGCGAAGAAGTAAAGAAATAAAGAATGACATAGAAAGAAAAAGTCTGCCTCTACTGGAGTTTTAACCACGACCCTTCCGACTGCTTGTACTAACTCTTGTCCACTACTCTACTAGTACGCTAGTTGAAATCACTGCCATCAAAAAAAGAATAATAAGCCATCTATTGAATAATTAGATACAACAGTCAAATGGTAAACAATACTTGCTAATGAAGTTTGAAAAGAAACTTATGTAAATTGTCGGTTTTGCATTCGCATGAGAAAACATGTCAAACACTCATTGTTCGTCTTTCATCAGGGGATTCCAAATATTTCGAAAACAATAAAACCCTCGAGGCGTTTTCTCAATATTTTGAACCCCTGATGAAAGTCTCCAATTCGTGTTTGACATAGTTCTTCAAAAACTACTTAATAATTCATGAGGTAATTGGCCAACCAGAGGCCGTCTCGATTTGTACCACGTGAAGTACTTTGAAACCCCGTCAAAGTACTCTCTACGGTACTTTGAAATCCTTTTCTAAGTCCAAGGCCTGGGACTTTGAACTATGAATGTTCAAAGTCTTTGGACTTACAAATGTTAATAGTTCAAAGTCCTTGGACTTGCAAAATAATTTCAAAAGTACTGTAGGCAAATACAGTTGAACAAAGGGAGGTCTCACGATTGATCACGGACTTCCCCAAGTGGTAAAAAAATTGCACGGTACAATACCTGTCTTGATGCATACAGACCGTCTCTCCAATGTGGGACTTCTTTTTTTGCACACTGCCCTGACTGTGCATGCCCGTGACGACAACTACAGCGCCAAATAATATACAATACAATTTATTTTCTGAATAGTCATAGCTAGCAAATTACAGAAAGTAAGGCCGAAGCCAGAGGCTTATTTGGCATACTAGAGGTCAGGGTAGACAGTTAATAATGACTATGCAAGCAGTTACAATAGATATAGTGATTGTGAATAAGACTAATTATGGTAATAGCAAAATAAATAATTAATAAATAAACTGTAATACTATACATCAAATTCACGCTAGGTTGTAATAGCCTACGTGAGCCGTTACCCACCAAAAATCGTAGGCTAGGTTGTAAACACGTACTCCCACGAGAACAAGCGCATAATTGTAAATATTCCGTCTTTTCATTAACAATGGACGTTTGATTACTTAAGTCAAACAAAGCAACTCAGTACATGTAAATACTCGAGTAAAGCCTAAACATCGAAACTCTAAGGGAAGAGGTCAAAACAATTGCCCGAGATAGGGACCCATTTTGTGCAGGGTTTAAAACGCATGAAGTTTTAAAATCATTTTGTTGTTTATCCCACAACAGCGAAACAAGCATGAAATTATTAAGTTGTTTTTTTGAAGTCGTTTAAAGGCATTACACACGAACAAAATGAGTTGGAACACTGCTCGAGTTTTAGAGACAGTTCTTTAAATTAACCCCTCCCCCATATGTTGTTTGGGTGCACGTCCAATCTGAAAATTCATTCACGACCAACACTGAAAGGGGAAGGGGTTTGGGAAGTTTCGGATGTTTTAACTTTGCGTCCAGTATTTTTTTCGTTTCATATAATAATTATTTTTGTCGACTGTTCCAATATTTTTGTCCATCCTAGTTTCCTCTGGTTTCCTCCAGACGCGAGAAAGCTGCTAATTTTCCATAGTATGTAAAAACCATGGAGGTAATTCGGATTTCGTTATACTGGAAAAATACATGCAACGTTAGTAATTCCAATTTATACTGAGCATTTATAATTTGTCCATGGTTTTCCATGATATTTACAATTTCCAATTTTTCGAATGTATGGGACTACCATAGAAAATGCTGAAAATTGGGATTTCCAACATTTTATTTTTCCATCACTGCTTTTGACTGGAATGGAAGTTTGTAATCCAGTTGATGAAGAGATTAAGTAGGGTCGTAAGGATTGTATAATCTTTATACAAGCATATTAACAAATGTTTAAAGAAGAACTTAAAAAATGCTGGGAGAATTCCACCTCGTTCAACTGAGTGCCAGACAGTACCGCTCGTATTGGCCAACACAACACTTCATACAAAACATCCGAACCCAAAGAACGAGTGGTTACAAAAACGATAGAGCTACAGTGCCACTATCATGCATATAAACATGCTCCTGTTAGGAAGACCAAGAAGTACTCCCTTACATGTCAAGAGAATGGGGAAATGTTCCAAAAGAACGCAAGCCGCGTGTCTGGGACATTTTTAAACGGTGAGGCATTGATACCCCGGGGGGGGGGGGGGGACTCCCCATAAAAATAGACGGGGATGCTCGACCTATCTTTTAGGGGTTAAAATCGTTAGCAGTGCTATCTCTTAGGGGTCTTTCAAAGGTCTGATATCTTTTAGGGGTCTCCGAGACCCACATTTTTTGTGGCCGAGAAAAAATAGCGCTGGATCCTCGAGCATGAGACCCCACAAGTTGAATCGGTATAATGTTTTTATATAGTCTCTAATAAATCCAATTAATGCCATTTTCTTGTCTTTTGGAGTGCTATCTTTTAGGGGTAATTTTTTTGTGAGCCACGCCCATATTGCTATCTTTTAGGGGTGAATTTCATTTCATACGTCGAGCACCCCCGTCTATTTTTATGGGGAGTCCCCCCCCCCCCCCCCCCGGGATTGATACGTGCCGGATAAGTTCTTTTCAGCGATTTTCATTTGAACTGACGAACCTCCGCACATGTGGGATGGTTAAAATCAAAGCAACGACGACTAACAAGACAGTCTTGAAGGAACACTGCGTATCGTTTCAATCAAACATTGAGAGAGGAGACTTGTAGGATCGATGCTTTAGTCCAGCCTCCCTGTTGTGTTAGCCAATACGAGCGGTACTGCCTGGCACTCAGTTGAACGAGGTTGAACTTCTCCCAGTATTTGTTTTAGTTCTTCTTTAAACATTTGTCAATATGCTTGTAAAAAGATTATACAATCCTTACGACCCTACTGAATCACGATTCCATCCTATGAGCAGAGCCTTCATCAACTGGATACCAAACTTCCATTCCAGTCAAAAGCAGTGACACTGGAAAAACAAACCAATTTTCATACTATGGAAAAATAAAATGTTGGAAATTCCAATTTACAGCATTTTCCAAGGTATTCCCATACATTCGAAAAATTGGAAATTGTTAATATCATGGAAAACCATGGACAAATACTCAGTATAAATTGGAATTACCAACGTTGCATGTATTTTTCCAGTATAACGAAATCCGAATTACCTCCATGGTTTTTACATACTTATCACCAGTGCAGCAGTGACGGTTTAAGACTAATGTTTCAAAGTGCTACCTATACACTTCGTGACTGGAGTGGATATTGTTCTCTCCCTCCTTTAGTTTCATTTCTTGTGTCTTAGCCTTTTCCCTCCTGGCACCTGGCTACCGCGGGCTACACCTTTTTCTAGCATTCACTGTTCTGGAACCACTGACCCAAGCGTTAGAAGAGTAGGAGACTCGCGACAAAAAGCAACCGCTGACCGCAAGAAAGAACTAGTACACCGGTGTCGGACAGTGCTGTATACGTGGAGTACAAGGTTAATGGACATGCTGTAATTTAATCCCGGGCTTTAAGTACGTTGGCAGATACAGGAGCCCAGCTTACCTATTAAACCACACATCCTCATCCGCCCCAAAACACTGCTATCATGTGGTCAGTTCACTTGACTTGCAATCTAGTGAGGAGAAATTATATGTGGCCACAGCAGACCTGGAGGAATTGATACATGAGATGGAAGAATGTTTCCATATCAAAGTCATTGCGTACAAAAGCCTACATATCGATATCTGGTGACTCACTTCCGGTATCGGCCCAGTCATCTCACTCGAAAATACATGGTTTTGGGAGCTATTTTGCCTTCTAAACCAAATAAAATGATTTATGAAAAATTTCTACCTTCAAATCAAAGCTAAGTAACATCTGACTGCAACTGGTAACTGTTTGGAATGATTATGTTAAGATTTTGACTGAACAAATTTGAATTTGCTTTCGCGAGTGAAGTGATTTTTTACAAGGCGTTACTCGTTTATGGACGACCAAGCAGAGGAAAACTGGATTTAGCTTGAATATGCATGTCTGAACTGACTTTCGATTCTACCGCTGAATTCAGATATGTGAATAAATTTCCAGTGTTTTGATGTATAGATCATCGAGGTTTCTCGAGTTTAGAGTGCTACAAATCGCTGTTAAAATTCCATTTCGTGCTATTTTTCTTGTGTAATCTTTCATTGGCGGTGGGTGCAGTAGGAGATTTTGGAGCGGTCAAAAACGAAAGCAGAGAATTCTCCTTCGTATAGTTCCGGTACAGGTAAGCCACATTATAAACTTGTATAATGCGACTGAAGTTGTTATCTCTCAAATAAAATCACATTTACTTCAAAACGATGACCAATACCAAAGTCCTCTTCTGTGTGCAATAATTTTGATATGGATTGAAAACCCAAATCTCTCTCGAATTAACGGAAAATAACTCCACTGTGAAGTTCTAGCACTGCACTCCCGAGTTGTCTCTAGTGGGCCAAATGACCTGGGTACAACCGGGAGGGTCTGGATGGGGTTAACTGACAAACGACCTAATTATAAAATTTAACTACCAACTGTCAAATAAGGATATTTTAAACTGATAACTGAAACTTTTCTGTTATCTGATAAATTGAAGATCCAGCTTTGAAATTCAACAAAAATAATGCTAATTCTCGAAGATTACCCGTAAAATGGTAGTTTAGCGCTGTCAACTGACAAATGGCCTAAATTTTAGCTGTTAACTGACTCAAGCATGTTAAGGCCTGGTTCAGGAGTCAAATTTCGGGTAAAAACTGTTTTCCTTATTTCAGCACAGCCGAGTATGGTAAGTACGCCATGTTTCTCACGATAATAGGTATCGCCATTTAAGTGGCTTGTGTGTAGTAAACCGTGTCACGTGGTCTGTCACGTGACTTAGAACACGAAATCAGTAAATCAAAAAAGCGGATCCGAGTTTAAAACAGCTAGGATGATGAGTGGATATGTTTAGTTAAGATTGAAGCCTTCTTTCCTAAATCAGCTTAGAAAAGATGACTACAATGTTTGGTTAACGAGTAATTAAGGCGAAAATGTGCAAAATAGGTCACGTGACCTTTTGTATCCTTAATATCTCCTTATCTTTACATGATAGTCATGTTTTCTAAGCGTGGTCTGAGACACTGCGGGAGGAGTAATAGTTTAGCAGGGTTACTTTATATTCATATGTTATCATCGCAGCCGCATTTCACTTAAAATATTTTATATAATTATGACGTCATCGTTCACGCGATACAACAACCATCCACTTCACAAATTTAAGGAAGTTGATATTAGTATTACGGTGTAATTAGATTTTGTTTAAACTGTTATTTCTGTCAGAAAACATTTTTTAACGTAAATCTATTTTGCGTTAAATGAACCAGGCCTTAACATGCTTGAGCACATTTGAACTCCGGCCCCATCCAGGCCCTCAGTTGGCAACGGGAGTAACGGCACAAAATAAACACAGGTCATACCCTTTCCACAAGTTCCAAGACGACATCGATGCGATGCTCAAGGATAGGATTATCGAGTCCTCAACTGAGCTCTCCCTGATCTATCCCAGTAGTCATTGTGAAGAAAAAAGATGGAGGAAGGAGATTCTGCATTGACTACCGAAGGCTCAATGATGTCACTAAAAAAGGATGCGTCTCTTCTCCCGAGAATCGAATACACTTTAGAAGCAATGTCAGGAGCTCTTTTCATGAGCCATGTTGACTTTGTCAGGGGCTACTGGCAGTTCCAAGTGGAGAAGGAGGACTGCGAGAAGCCTACATTCACTACCCCGGATGGCCACAGGCAATTCATTAAAATGCCGGGTTCAGATGCAATGGATGTCATACTCGAGGGCCTCACCTAGACTGACTGTTTAGTCTATATTGACGATGTCCTCATTTTTGCTAAAACACTTGAAAAACATAGACATCAGGGTCCGATTGTTAAAAAAAACGATTAAAAACACTCTGAACCTTACTTGTATGGTCGTCAATTACCGAAAAAGATGGCGGCTTGTACCTTTACGCACAATCCTTTGCATGAGAAAATCTTATAAAATCGAGTTTTTAAATCCTAAAAACAAGCCAGTACAAGAACTGTTTCCAATGCACTATCATTGAAGAGAAAAAAGGATTCCTACGTGTTACTTTGACTGTGTTAGGATCGCAAGGGATTGTGGTCAAATCATTACAGCAGCCATCTTTCGGTACAGTGGATTAGGGCTGATCACCACGCCCTTCGGTGGCTCAAAAACTTGAACAATCCAAAGGAGCCGGCAGCGCGATGACTGGAAGAAACATTGTCCAGGTAAATTTCATAGTAATGGTCTAGAAAGGGTATGCAAACAGCTGAAAGCGCCAAACCAAGGTCTTACGCGGAGGTGGTAAAATACAACAGCACACCAATAATCAACAACAAGGAGTTTTTTCCCTGAATTCCAACTATATGATAAATATATAGTTAAGGTTAGAAAACCACAGCAAAAACCGTGTACAATCAATCCTGCCATTTCATCACGTCTATTCTGAACGTCGTTTCTGAACATTTTCTCAGCCCTAACCATTCTAGTACTGACATGCTCCTTATTCCTTTAGAAGTCATCTATTCTAAACGCGATTCCGTGAGAAAAGCACGTGAATCATATCTCATCTATAAAGCTAAAACCCTCGAACCACTCGGAATGAATAGACGTGATGAAATGTAATTTTACCGTTTGACCTTTATTGTCGGCTGTTACTCGTATCTGCACTATATTTTCAAACCTATTTCGTAATCAGTTCCTTTTATGTGTTACTATTGTATAAAACATATGTCATCGATTTTGTAATTTCCGCTCATAGTTACGTAATTAACAATTTATATAAGCCTTGTGACCTCCACTGTAAAATAAACCTGAAGAAAGCTGGTACTGGCCAGCCGAAATATCGTATAAACCTCGACAAGCGTTGTATTTGATCAGCATTGCAGTAGTCTTCGGACACTTTATCATTATATGATAAACCCAAATTGGCCATGTAAAATGCAAGCTTGCTCGGCCCGGGTGAAAATTTCAGTAAAAAATCACCTGACAGCTTTGTAAATCTTCACTCGATCAATATCCTCCATCTGAAATTCATGGCGGCTGTTCAATAATAGAAAAATAATAGTAAGTCTTGTGTGAACGTTACTGTATGTGTAACTGATATGTGAGACACCGTACTGCTTTCAACACTTGGCTTTGTATGTTATAAATGGTGTAATGTCGCGGGTTTTGAAGTATATTACGCGTATGATGGAGTGATATTCAGCTGAAAGGAGAATTGTTTTCCTGGCCCGCATTGAAAAGCTTTATGCGCTCTGATTAGTCGGCACTCGCTCCGGACTCTTTGTGGTCATTTTGCTGCCATTGTTATTAAATCGAGTTGAATGCCAAGCTATTGTGTTAAAACGCTCATATTTATTCAGTTATTCTTATCAGTAATCCATGACAAGAGGGAAATTAGTGATTAAATTTCCCCGCAAGCCGATGGCCCGGGGGGGGGGAGGGGGGTGGGGGTACTCTACCAAAAGTGGGGTAGGGGTGTGCCGCTGGGGCTCTGAAACCCTTACCCTGTTTAAGACAAAAAAAACTCAACTTTCCATACCCTGTTCAAGACAAAGTGTTATTTTTTTTCCTCTATAATACAAATAACAAATTATCTATACTTGGATGTCAGTGTTTATTGTGATCTTGTATAATGGTGTCATAACTAAATAAGTCTTCATCAAAAACTAGACTAAATAACGGCACTAGATAAATACCAATACCCTGTTCAAGATCTGTCGATGTGAAAATGGGCCATCCCTTCATGTAGGACGACACGAATTGCTACCAAATTGTATTGTATTGTATTGTATTGTGTTGCGTTCTATTGTTGTATTGTATTGTGTTGTATTCTATTGTATTTTTGTTAAAAAATCGTGTCGTCCTACATAAAGGGTTGCCTGAAAATGGATACCCTGTCTAAGATCAGAAACTCGAAAAACCATACCTTGTCCAGCGGATCATCCCCGTAGAGTCCATATATGGGAGTACCCCCCCCCCCCCCCCCCCCATCCCCCCCCGGTGCCGAGGGAGAGTTTGTTGAAGGCCGCTTCGGCCGAGGGACTTTTACAAACTCTCCTGAGGCTTGAGGAAAAATTTAATCACTAATTTCCCGAATTGTCATAGTATACGTTTGTAATACTCTGATCTCCGAGGAACGGAACAAATCTCTGAGAAGTTTAGTTTTCTCGGGCTAAACTAAAGACGTCGCAGTGGAGTTGCTTTCGAAAACGTTTTAATGCTCGATTGAATTACCTTGGCTTCCCCTGGGGACAAGTGTGTTGTTTTTTAGAAGAATAGCAGTAAAACACAATGTAATTATGTGCTTGACTAAATATTTAAAGGTCATGCGCATATGGTTTTAAGTATCCCACATGGAAGAAGCGGGTTTGAGAAATAAGAGAAGAACGTGCAGATTGAAATACGTGATCCCACATGGATTACGTTGAAGGTTATGATGAAGCCAGGTCAGTTTGGACTTATTTTTTTTCACCCCGGAGCGCAGGGCTTGTCGTGCCAGAGGGCAGTAAGAGTCGATTCTTTTCACCCTCTCATGTCCAGCCTGCATGGTCTTCTAATCTAATTTTCCCTCATTACGATGCAAGGAAAAATTAGAAATATGCATTGTTCTTGCAGAGAAAATTTCCCTGTTGAAGACAATGCATATTTCCAAATTCCCTTGCATTTGTAATGAGCCGGGAAATTTAGAGATTAAATGTGCGTGAACAAACAATGGAATCCGAGGCGATCATGGTATTAATAAATTAAACCACTAGTTTCCAATGTTTCAGTTTCAATCCAATCTTCTCTTAGTTTTGTGATATCCATACTGTGAAAAACGTCTGGTGTTTTTGAAAAAGCTCTCTAATATTCAACTCCACCGGCGACTATTTTTACACCACCGAAAATAGTTATTGGAAAGAAACTAACCTCATGATTTCCCTTGTTGTCAACAACGTCTTTGCAGCAAACATTGTAAATGGAAGCGCGTTTATTGGCAAATGCGAGAACTTCGTGCATGCAGCTGACTGGCTAGTCCAGCAAGGCTGGCTACAAAAGCTTGAATCTAGTTTTGAAGTGCTGTTTGAACTATTTGACTGAAGTCAAGCCCGACTCGTATTCGTTTCACTCTGATTCAAAATACTTGTACTCAGGGAAGGTATGATATGGATGTGCCCCGGGGTGGGGCATTAATTTTCCTTATTTCTCCATCTTGGGGAGTTGGAATTTGTTGGGGGAATGGGCATTGCTGGAATTGACTGGTGCATTAATGCTTAAACCAGAATGACCTACTCGAGTACGTTCATGTGAAATTTTGTAAGATGTTGCTTGGTACATGCAGGGCCGGGTGCAGAGCTGGACTTGGACGGTTTCCTACTAGTAAGGTAGAATCTACATTTAGAAGCTTGAAATACTGGATAAAATTAGTAACAAAGCCAGAAGATTCTGCACTTTCAAAACTTGCCTATTTCGACTGCCTTCACTCGTCGAAACCTGTCTACTGGGGAGAAAAATAAGAAGTAGAATCCACAGACTCGGTTTTGGCATTAATTGGCTATCACAACAAGAAATGTCTAACTATCAAGGTTCCTATCACAAATTAAACTGAGATTGAAGGAGATTGAAGGATATTGAATACCAGCATTGGGTAAGCGATGTAAGGGAGGGACATTGGGGGGCTCTCAATACCGCAACACCCAAAAAAAATCCGAAAACACCTCATCACCGCATGTAACGTTGACAAAATACCGACACCGCAATGACGCAATAATTTGTTTAAGAGTCCCGCGGTCATTTTCATGGATTTGACTTTGAAAATAACCACAACACCGCAAACATATCGTTTCACCGAACACCGCAGGTTTGAAAACACAAACAACGCACACCGCAGGATTTGAGATCACCGCAATACCGCAATATTGGATTTAATTCACCGAAATACCGCACTAAAAACTGACCAACGCCGCAAACCTCCGTAAATGTCCCCCCCTCCTTAAATGACCAAAGAAAAAATCCTCTCCATGGCAACAAACTTAGAACATATAGCTAGATATTAAAACTAGTTACGAGCTAGAAACATACCTCGAGGCTATCACTAATATCAATCATAGGCGGACTGCTCTAACCCGAAACTTGGACTATAAGTATGCAATCACTGCCTACAAATTGAAAGAGGAAGATACGCTAGGCCTTATACGAAACGCGAAGAAAGAATATGCCCAACATGTAACAAAAGTATAGAAGACGAGTTCCATTTTATTGTTAATTGCGAAACATACGATATGATAAGAAAATATTTCTGTCGCACTGCCTTCAAACCACAAAAAAATGCAACACAAGATGTATGTCCGATCGATGAACAATTGTTTAATTTGATCATTAATCCGTCCATGGAAGTAGTTCATTTTCCCTAAGACCTACAAATAATTCGAATTGATCTCCAACTTTACAGTCAGAATTGTCGTGACGCTTGCGATTCATCAGGCTATTCGCAATCTATTCTCAAGACCGGCTAGCTCTTACTGTATTTGGTTAGCTATATTAGTAGTATGTCAATTGGCGGTTCTGGCGCAGCTTGCACGTCGAAAATGTCAAAAATCTTCTAACAAGATGTCAAAATCTTCTAACAAGATGTCACAATCTTCTAACAAGACGTCAATTTTCGTTGCTGTTGTAATTTTGCCGTAGGATAGCACAAAAAGCGAATCTACATTTTATCAACTGCAAACAAATACAACATACGAATATAGATGTAGACACCACGAACAAAGTCCAAACAAATACAACATACGAATATAGATGTAGACACCACGAACAAAGTGCAAACGAATACAACATACGAATATGGATGTAGACACCACGAACAAAGTGCAAACGAATACAACATACGAATATAGATGTAGACACCACGAACAAAGTGCAAACAAATACAACATACGAATATAGATGTAGACACCACGAACGAAGTGCAAACGAATACAACATACGAATATAGATGTAGACACCACAAACAAAGCGCAAACGAATACAACGTACCAATATAGATGTAGACCACCACGAACAAAGTGCAAACAAATACAACACACGAATATAGATGTAGACACCACGAACAAAGTGCAAACGAATACAACATACGAATATGGATGTAGACACCACGAACAAAGTGCAAACGAATACAACATACGAATATAGATGTAGACACCACGAACAAAGTGCAAACGAATACAACATACCGATATAGATGTAGACCACCACAAACAAAGTGCAAACGAATACAACATACGAATATAGATGTAGACACCACGAACAAAGTGCAAACAAATACAACATACGAATATAGCTGTAGACACCACGAACAAAGTGCAAACAAATACAACATACGAATATAGCTGTAGACACCACGAACAAAGCGCAAACGAATACAACATACGAATATGGATGTAGACACCACGAACAAAGTGCAAACGAATACAACATACGAATATAGATGTAGACACCACGAACAAAGTGCAAACGAATACAACATACCGATATAGATGTAGACCACCACAAACAAAGCGCAAACGAATACAACATACGAATATAGATGTAGACACCACGAACAAAGTGCAAACAAATACAACATACGAATATAGCTGTAGACACCACGAACAAAGTGCAAACAAATACAACATACGAATATAGCTGTAGACACCACGAACAAAGTGCAAACAAATATAGATGTAGACCACCACGAACAAAGTGCAAACAAATATAGATGTAGACACCACGAACAAAGCGCAAACAAATATAGATGTAGACACCACGAACAAAGTGCAAACAAATACAACATACGAATATAGATGTAGACACCACGAACAAAGTGCAAACAAATATAGATGTAGACCAACACGAACAAAGTGCAAACAAATACAACATACGAATATAGATGTAGACCAACACGAACAAAGTGCAAACAAATACAACATACGAATATAGATGTAGACACCACGAACGAAGTGCAAACGAATACAACATACGAATATAGATGTAGACACCACGAACAAAGTGCAAACGAATACAACATACCAATATATATGTAGACCACCACGAACAAAGTGCAAACAAATACAACATACGAATATAGATGTAGACACCACGAACAAAGTGCAAACGAATACAACATACGAATATGGATGTAGGCACCACGAACAAAGCGCAAACGAATACAACATACGAATATAGATGTAGACACCACGAACAAAGTGCAAACAAATACAACATACGAATATAGATGTAGACACCACGAACGAAGTGCAAACGAATACAACATACGAATATAGATGTAGACACCACGAACAAAGTGCAAACGAATACAACGTACCAATATAGATGTAGACCACCACGAACAAAGTGCAAACAAATACAACATACGAATATAGATGTAGACACCACGAACAAAGTGCAAACGAATACAACATACGAATATGGATGTAGACACCACGAACAAAGCGCAAACGAATACAACATACGAATATAGATGTAGACACCACGAACAAAGTGCAAACGAATACAACATACCGATATAGATGTAGACCACCACAAACAAAGTGCAAACGAATACAACATACGAATATAGATGTAGACACCACGAACAAAGTGCAAACAAATACAACATACGAATATAGCTGTAGACACCACGAACAAAGTGCAAACAAATACAACATACGAATATAGCTGTAGACACCACGAACAAAGTGCAAACGAATACAACATACGAATATGGATGTAGACACCACGAACAAAGTGCAAACGAATACAACATACGAATATAGATGTAGACACCACGAACAAAGTGCAAACGAATACAACATACCGATATAGATGTAGACCACCACAAACAAAGTGCAAACGAATACAACATACGAATATAGATGTAGACACCACAAACAAAGTGCAAACAAATACAACATACGAATATAGCTGTAGACACCACGAACAAAGTGCAAACAAATACAACATACGAATATAGCTGTAGACACCACGAACAAAGTGCAAACAAATATAGATGTAGAACAACACGAACAAAGTGCAAACAAATACAACATACGAATATAGATGTAGACACCACGAACAAAGTGCAAACAAATATAGATGTAGACACCACGAACAAAGTGCAAACGAATACAACATACGAATATAGATGTAGACACCACGAACAAAGTGCAAACGAATACAACATACGAATATAGATGTAGACACCACGAACAAAGTGCAAACGAATACAACATACCAATATAGATGTAGACACCACGAACAAAGCGCAAACGAATACAACATACGAATATAGATGTAGACACCACGAACAAAGCGCAAACGAATACAACATACCAATATAGATGTAGACCACCACGAACAAAGTGCAAACAAATACAACATACGAATATGGATGTAGACACCACGAACAAAGTGCAAACGAATACAACATACGAATATGGATGTAGACACCACGAACAAAGTGCAAACGAATACAACATACCAATATATATGTAGACCACCACGAACAAAGTGCAAACAAATACAACATACGAATATAGATGTAGACACCACGAACAAAGTGCAAACGAATACAACATACGAATATGGATGTAGGCACCACGAACAAAGCGCAAACGAATACAACATACGAATATAGATGTAGACACCACGAACAAAGTGCAAACAAATACAACATACGAATATAGATGTAGACACCACGAACGAAGTGCAAACGAATACAACATACGAATATAGATGTAGACACCACGAACAAAGTGCAAACGAATACAACGTACCAATATAGATGTAGACCACCACGAACAAAGTGCAAACAAATACAACATACGAATATAGATGTAGACACCACGAACAAAGTGCAAACGAATACAACATACGAATATGGATGTAGACACCACGAACAAAGCGCAAACGAATACAACATACGAATATAGATGTAGACACCAAGAACAAAGTGCAAACGAATACAACATACCGATATAGATGTAGACCACCACAAACAAAGTGCAAACGAATACAACATACGAATATAGATGTAGACACCACGAACAAAGTGCAAACAAATACAACATACGAATATAGCTGTAGACACCACGAACAAAGTGCAAACAAATACAACATACGAATATAGCTGTAGACACCACGAACAAAGTGCAAACGAATACAACATACGAATATGGATGTAGACACCACGAACAAAGTGCAAACGAATACAACATACGAATATAGATGTAGACACCACGAACAAAGTGCAAACGAATACAACATACCGATATAGATGTAGACCACCACAAACAAAGTGCAAACGAATACAACATACGAATATAGATGTAGACACCACAAACAAAGTGCAAACAAATACAACATACGAATATAGCTGTAGACACCACGAACAAAGTGCAAACAAATACAACATACGAATATAGCTGTAGACACCACGAACAAAGTGCAAACAAATATAGATGTAGACCAACACGAACAAAGTGCAAACAAATACAACATACGAATATAGATGTAGACACCACGAACAAAGTGCAAACAAATATAGATGTAGACACCACGAACAAAGTGCAAACGAATACAACATACGAATATAGATGTAGACACCACGAACAAAGTGCAAACGAATACAACATACGAAAATAGATGTAGACACCACGAACAAAGTGCAAACGAATACAACATACCAATATAGATGTAGACACCACGAACAAAGCGCAAACGAATACAACATACGAATATAGATGTAGACACCACGAACAAAGCGCAAACGAATACAACATACCAATATAGATGTAGACCACCACGAACAAAGTGCAAACAAATACAACATACGAATATGGATGTAGACACCACGAACAAAGTGCAAACGAATACAACATACGAATATGGATGTAGACACCACGAACAAAGTGCAAACGAATACAACATACGAATATAGATGTAGACACCACGAACAAAGTGCAAACGAATACAACATACGAATATAGATGTAGACACCACGAACAAAGTGCAAACAAATACAACATACGAATATAGATGTAGACACCACGAACAAAGTGCAAACAAATATAGATGTAGACCAACACGAACAAAGTGCAAACAAATACAACATACGAATATAGATGTAGACCAACACGAACAAAGTGCAAACAAATACAACATACGAATATAGATGTAGACACCACGAACAAAGTGCAAACGAATACAACATACGAATATAGATGTAGACACCACGAACAAAGTGCAAACAAATATAGATGTAGACCAACACGAACAAAGTGCAAACAAATACAACATACGAATATAGATGTAGACACCACGAACAAAGTGCAAACGAATACAACATACGAATATAGAGCGCAAACGCATAGACTCCAACCAATAGATAGAAAACAAAATGCAAACGCATAGACTACTACCAATAGATAGAAAAACAAAAAAAAATGCAAACGCATAGACTACGACCAATAGACTTGCATTCGTTCGTTGGCCTTGCAGCTACAGATATCGTCCCTAGATATACATGTTGGAGAAACAGCTACATATATAGATATAGATACTATACAATGCCACACAAAGCAGTTCTTTCGCCAGACCAGATCCAAAGTATTGCTTCGGGAGAGGTTGGTATTCGAGAGGCAGTACGACTCTACGGTATAGGACAAGGTAGAGCCTACCGAATCCAGAAAGGTTTGGAAACGCCCTCCATTGCTCCGACTATACAACCCGAGACCAAAATCCACGAGCCAATGCAGGATATAGCAATCCTAGATCGTATACTAGATCTAGAACAAAAAGTGCAAATCCTAGAGGAAAACCAACAATCCAATATAGTAGAAGATCCTATCCTAGAGTTGGAGATCCCAACCGAGCCAACGCAAGATGTAGCCCAACTACTAGAGTACATACAAGAACTAGAGACAGATCTAGATGTTGCAAATCTGCGAGCCGATATAGCAGAATCGAAACCCGAAGGAGCAGTATGGCCATTTGCGATTCTATGCCTCCTTTCCATATCCTTTGCATTCGTATCGTATCGAATGGCAGAAAAGAGCACCCATACAGGTTCCGCCAAATTGGAAGAAGAAAAGAGTAGCCACATTGGCCCCACCAAATTGGAAGGAAGTAGACCAAACCCACATATACATAGACCACCACCCGACATGGAGTAGGAAATTGCCTATGTAGACCACCACAAACAAAACAAAAATAGAAAACAAATAGCACAGCAAAAATAGAAAACAAATAGCAAAGCAAAAAAAAAGAAAACAAATAGCACAGCAAAAATAGAAAAACAAATAGCAAAGCAAAAAAAAAAATAGAAAACAAATAGCACAGCAAAAAAAAAAAATAGAAAACAAATAGCAAAGCAAAAGTAGAAAACAAATAGCAAAGCAAAAGTAGAAAAACAAATAGCAAAGCAAAAGTAGAAAACAAGTAGCACCGCAAAATAGAAAAACGAATAGCAAAGCAAAAGTAGAAAACAAATAGCAAAGCAAAGTAGAAAACAAGTAGCATCGCAAAAAATAGAAAACGAATAGGAAAAAGAATGGCACCGCAAAAGATAGGAAAACGAATGGCACGGCAAAATACGAACCATAGCAAACAACGTCCAGCCTACAGGCCACCACCACGAATCTGCAGACAAATACAATCCATAGGCACCACAAAAGAACTACTATCTTTGGCGATTGCTTTCTCCAGGTACGTATGCGTAGTATCGTGTCTCTGGATGTGTAGTATCTTGTCTACCCACATATGTTCGTACCTGTAGAGGCGATACGATACTAGTCTAGACTAGACCTTCGCTAGTTTTTGCTAGTCTGGACTAGTATCGTATCGCCTCTACAGGCACGCATGTGTAGTATCGTGTCTCTAGATGTGTAGTATCTTGTCTACCCACATGTATTCGTACCTGTAGAGGCGATACGATACTAGTCCAGACTAGCAAAAACTAGCGAAGGTCTAGTCTAGACTAGTATCGTATCGCCTCTACAGGTACGAACATATGTGGGTAGACAAGATACTACACATCCAGAGACACGATACTACGCATACGTACCTGGAGAAAGCAATCGCCAAAGATAGTAGTTCTTTTGTGGTGCCTATGGATTGTATTTGTCTGCAGATTCGTGGTGGTGGCCTGTAGGCTGGACGTTGTTTGCTATGGTTCGTATTTTGCCGTGCCATTCGTTTTCCTATCTTTTGCGGTGCCATTCTTTTTCCTATTCGTTTTCTATTTTTTGCGATGCTACTTGTTTTCTACTTTGCTTTGCTATTTGTTTTCTACTTTTGCTTTGCTATTCGTTTTTCTATTTTGCGGTGCTACTTGTTTTCTACTTTTGCTTTGCTATTTGTTTTTCTACTTTTGCTTTGCTATTTGTTTTCTACTTTTGCTTTGCTATTTGTTTTCTATTTTTTTTTTTTGCTGTGCTATTTGTTTTCTATTTTTTTTTTTGCTTTGCTATTTGTTTTTCTATTTTTGCTGTGCTATTTGTTTTCTTTTTTTTTTGCTTTGCTATTTGTTTTCTATTTTTGCTGTGCTATTTGTTTTCTATTTTTGTTTTGTTTGTGGTGGTCTACATAGGCAATTTCCTACTCCATGTCGGGTGGTGGTCTATGTATATGTGGGTTTGGTCTACTTCCTTCCAATTTGGTGGGGCCAATGTGGCTACTCTTTTCTTCTTCCAATTTGGCGGAACCTGTATGGGTGCTCTTTTCTGCCATTCGATACGATACGAATGCAAAGGATATGGAAAGGAGGCATAGAATCGCAAATGGCCATACTGCTCCTTCGGGTTTCGATTCTGCTATATCGGCTCGCAGATTTGCAACATCTAGATCTGTCTCTAGTTCTTGTATGTACTCTAGTAGTTGGGCTACATCTTGCGTTGGCTCGGTTGGGATCTCCAACTCTAGGATAGGATCTTCTACTATATTGGATTGTTGGTTTTCCTCTAGGATTTGCACTTTTTGTTCTAGATCTAGTATACGATCTAGGATTGCTATATCCTGCATTGGCTCGTGGATTTTGGTCTCGGGTTGTATAGTCGGAGCAATGGAGGGCGTTTCCAAACCTTTCTGGATTCGGTAGGCTCTACCTTGTCCTATACCGTAGAGTCGTACTGCCTCTCGAATACCAACCTCTCCCGAAGCAATACTTTGGATCTGGTCTGGCGAAAGAACTGCTTTGTGTGGCATTGTATAGTATCTATATCTATATATGTAGCTGTTTCTCCAACATGTATATCTAGGGACGATATCTGTAGCTGCAAGGCCAACCAACGAATGCAAGTCTATTGGTCGTAGTCTATGCGTTTGCATTTTTTTTTGTTTTTCTATCTATTGGTAGTAGTCTATGCGTTTGCATTTTGTTTTCTATCTATTGGTTGGAGTCTATGCGTTTGCGCTCTATATTCGTATGTTGTATTCGTTTGCACTTTGTTCGTGGTGTCTACATCTATATTCGTATGTTGTATTTGTTTGCACTTTGTTCGTGTTGGTCTACATCTATATTTGTTTGCACTTTGTTCGTGGTGTCTACATCTATATTCGTATGTTGTATTCGTTTGCACTTTGTTCGTCAGGTGCCTACATCTATATTCGTATGTTGTATTTGTTTGCACTTTGTTCGTGTTGGTCTACATCTATATTCGTATGTTGTATTTGTTTGCACTTTGTTCGTGTTGGTCTACATCTATATTTGTTTGCACTTTGTTCGTGGTGTCTACATCTATATTCGTATGTTGTATTTGTTTGCACTTTGTTCGTGGTGTCTACATCTATATTCGTATGTTGTATTTGTTTGCACTTTGTTCGTGGTGTCTACATCTATATTCGTATGTTGTATTCGTTTGCACTTTGTTCGTGGTGTCTACATCTATATTCGTATGTTGTATTCGTTTGCACTTTGTTCGTGGTGTCTACATCCATATTCGTATGTTGTATTCGTTTGCACTTTGTTCGTGGTGTCTACATCCATATTCGTATGTTGTATTTGTTTGCACTTTGTTCGTGGTGGTCTACATCTATATTGGTATGTTGTATTCGTTTGCGCTTTGTTCGTGGTGTCTACATCTATATTCGTATGTTGTATTCGTTTGCACTTTGTTCGTGGTGGTCTACATATATATTGGTATGTTGTATTCGTTTGCACTTTGTTCGTGGTGTCTACATCTATATTCGTATGTTGTATTCGTTTGCACTTTGTTCGTGGTGTCTACATCTATATTTGTTTGCACTTTGTTCGTGGTGTCTACATCTATATTCGTATGTTGTATTCGTTTGCACTTTGTTCGTGGTGTCTACATCTATATTTGTTTGCACTTTGTTCGTGGTGTCTACATCTATATTCGTTTGCACTTTGTTCGTGGTGTCTACGTCTATATTCGTATGTTGTATTCGATTGCACTTTGTTCGTGGTGTCTACATCTATATTCGTATGTTGTATTCGTTTGCACTTTGTTCGTGGTGGTCTACATCTATATCGGTATGTTGTATTCGTTTGCACTTTGTTCGTGGTGTCTACATCTATATTCGTATGTTGTATTCGTTTGCACTTTGTTCGTGGTGTCTACATCTATATTGGTACGTTGTATTCGTTTGCACTTTGTTCGTGGTGTCTACATCTATATTCGTATGTTGTATTCGTTTGCACTTCGTTCGTGGTGTCTACATCTATATTCGTATGTTGTATTTGTTTGCACTTTGTTCGTGGTGTCTACATCTATATTCGTATGTTGTATTCGTTTGCGCTTTGTTCGTGGTGTCTACATCCATATTCGTATGTTGTATTCGTTTGCACTTTGTTCGTGGTGTCTACATCTATATTCGTATGTTGTATTTGTTTGCACTTTGTTCGTGGTGGTCTACATATATATTGGTATGTTGTATTCGTTTGCACTTTGTTCGTGGTGTCTACATCTATATTCGTATGTTGTATTCGTTTGCACTTTGTTCGTGGTGTCTACATCTATATTTGTTTGCACTTTGTTCGTGGTGTCTACATCTATATTCGTATGTTGTATTCGTTTGCACTTTGTTCGTGGTGTCTACATCTATATTTGTTTGCACTTTGTTCGTGGTGTCTACATCTATATTCGTTTGCACTTTGTTCGTGGTGTCTACGTCTATATTCGTATGTTGTATTCGATTGCACTTTGTTCGTGGTGTCTACATCTATATTCGTATGTTGTATTCGTTTGCGCTTTGTTCGTGGTGTCTACATCCATATTCGTATGTTGTATTCGTTTGCACTTTGTTCGTGGTGTCTACATCTATATTCGTATGTTGTATTTGTTTGCACTTTGTTCGTGTTGGTCTACATCTATATTTGTTTGCACTTTGTTCGTGGTGTCTACAGCTATATTCGTATGTTGTATTTGTTTGCACTTTGTTCGTGGTGTCTACAGCTATATTCGTATGTTGTATTTGTTTGCACTTTGTTTGTGGTGGTCTACATCTATATCGGTATGTTGTATTCGTTTGCACTTTGTTCGTGGTGTCTACATCTATATTCGTATGTTGTATTCGTTTGCACTTTGTTCGTGGTGTCTACATCCATATTCGTATGTTGTATTCGTTTGCACTTTGTTCGTGGTGTCTACAGCTATATTCGTATGTTGTATTTGTTTGCACTTTGTTCGTGGTGTCTACAGCTATATTCGTATGTTGTATTTGTTTGCACTTTGTTCGTGGTGTCTACATCTATATTCGTATGTTGTATTCGTTTGCGCTTTGTTCGTGGTGTCTACATCCATATTCGTATGTTGTATTCGTTTGCACTTTGTTCGTGGTGTCTACATCTATATTCGTATGTTGTATTTGTTTGCACTTTGTTCGTGGTGGTCTACATCTATATTGGTACGTTGTATTCGTTTGCACTTTGTTCGTGGTGTCTACATCTATATTCGTATGTTGTATTCGTTTGCACTTCGTTCGTGGTGTCTACATCTATATTCGTATGTTGTATTTGTTTGCACTTTGTTCGTGGTGTCTACATCTATATTCGTATGTTGTATTCGTTTGCGCTTTGTTCGTGGTGTCTACATCCATATTCGTATGTTGTATTCGTTTGCACTTTGTTCGTGGTGTCTACATCTATATTCGTATGTTGTATTTGTTTGCACTTTGTTCGTGGTGGTCTACATATATATTGGTATGTTGTATTCGTTTGCACTTTGTTCGTGGTGTCTACATCTATATTCGTATGTTGTATTCGTTTGCACTTCGTTCGTGGTGTCTACATCTATATTCGTATGTTGTATTTGTTTGCACTTTGTTCGTGTTGGTCTACATCTATATTCGTATGTTGTATTTGTTTGCACTTTGTTCGTGTTGGTCTACATCTATATTTGTTTGCACTTTGTTCGTGGTGTCTACATCTATATTCGTATGTTGTATTTGTTTGCACTTTGTTCGTGGTGTCTACATCTATATTTGTTTGCGCTTTGTTCGTGGTGTCTACATCTATATTTGTTTGCACTTTGTTCGTGGTGGTCTACATCTATATTTGTTTGCACTTTGTTCGTGGTGTCTACAGCTATATTCGTATGTTGTATTTGTTTGCACTTTGTTCGTGGTGTCTACAGCTATATTCGTATGTTGTATTTGTTTGCACTTTGTTCGTGGTGTCTACATCTATATTCGTATGTTGTATTCGTTTGCGCTTTGTTTGTGGTGGTCTACATCTATATCGGTATGTTGTATTCGTTTGCACTTTGTTCGTGGTGTCTACATCTATATTCGTATGTTGTATTCGTTTGCACTTTGTTCGTGGTGTCTACATCCATATTCGTATGTTGTATTCGTTTGCGCTTTGTTCGTGGTGTCTACAGCTATATTCGTATGTTGTATTTGTTTGCACTTTGTTCGTGGTGTCTACAGCTATATTCGTATGTTGTATTTGTTTGCACTTTGTTCGTGGTGTCTACATCTATATTCGTATGTTGTATTCGTTTGCACTTTGTTTGTGGTGGTCTACATCTATATCGGTATGTTGTATTCGTTTGCACTTTGTTCGTGGTGTCTACATCTATATTCGTATGTTGTATTCGTTTGCACTTTGTTCGTGGTGTCTACATCCATATTCGTATGTTGTATTCGTTTGCACTTTGTTCGTGGTGTCTACATCTATATTCGTGTGTTGTATTTGTTTGCACTTTGTTCGTGGTGGTCTACATCTATATTGGTACGTTGTATTCGTTTGCGCTTTGTTTGTGGTGTCTACATCTATATTCGTATGTTGTATTCGTTTGCACTTTGTTCGTGGTGTCTACATCTATATTCGTATGTTGTATTCGTTTGGACTTTGTTCGTGGTGTCTACATCTATATTCGTATGTTGTATTTGTTTGCAGTTGATAAAATGTAGATTCGCTTTTTGTGCTATCCTACGGCAAAATTACAACAGCAACGAAAATTGACGTCTTGTTAGAAGATTGTGACATCTTGTTAGAAGATTTTGACATCTTGTTAGAAGATTTTTGACATTTTCGACGTGCAAGCTGCGCCAGAACCGCCAATTGACATACTACTATATTAACTACGATTATTAGTGTCAAACCGATGTACCCTTTGTCGTACAAGGTGCTAATAAATATTTGTTGCTGTTAATGCACTTATCAATTAAAACCCCGAAAAAGTTCCCAATGTAAGAAAACCCCTACCCCCTTAGCGTTTTATTTGGGAAACCGCAATATATTTGGACGAGGGAAGCAATGCAGGAGTTTTTATTTGGGAAACTGCTCCATTCCGACTCGTCTGAAATTCATTCGCGAGCGGAAAAGGGGAAAACCACTAGAAACGCCTGCATTGCAGGCTACCACCCCCTTGGACACTTTATGCAGTTAAATGGGACCAAATTCCGACTTCTACAACAATTTTCTTTCTTTCCTGATAGCACTAAAACTAAAGGGAATACCGTATGCTATCTGCGGCTTGATTGTAAATAAAGCACAACACCAAATGATACTGGTGTGGACGTACCGTAGCCTTCAAACAGGACTGTTCAGTCTGTTCTTCGCAGGCTAGTGTGGATGGGTATTTGAAAGACTGTTCAACTAGTTTGCTTGCAGGTGGGGCAGAAGCACTTTTTTTGGCCCTCAGGCTGCTCTCCCTCCTGTTTGTAGTCTATTAAACACGAAGAAAGTGTCCGGAACCACACTCTTTTGCATCCTGGATTGTCACATGCAATCATTGCGCACTTACTTCATCTGGTATCCGGCACAAATTACAGCTGGAACTTTGATGGTCCAGTTGCTGAATAAAAATACTCTATTTCTCCATGGTGATATGGCTTTTTTTTAACGGCCCGACGATCGCCACTACAGATTAACTGGGCTCCAGGGGGATTTCAATTGATAAGTGCATTAGCAGCCGTGAGATGGGCCGGTCATTTTGTCTATGCATTCATGCTTGAGCGCCCAGATGAGCTGGAGTTGACGATCAAGTTTAGTATTATGGGATATGTACCCTGGTTATACCGGAGTCGTGCTGGTTTGCCTATGTGGCCGTTAAGTAAAATGCACAGGAATCCGAAAGTCGACGAAAGTTTTACTCGTTTTTTGACGGCATCATTGGGCTACACCGCGGCAAAACGTCACTCGCATGCGTATTTGCTATTTCTTGTCGGCGCGTGGCCGCCCCCAGTTTCCGGCGAAAACTGAAAACTGAAAACTGTAACGCGACAACGTTAACAGGCACATGCCGTGATTTTAAAAGTCTGCTTAAAGACCCTGTGTCCGAGCCCATGGTGCTTTGCGCGCGCAAATCATTTTCGTAGACTACGAAAATCTGAAAGATCGTTGTTGTTGTTATTTGACTCCCGAATCTTTCGAAATCCATCCCTAGTTTGGGCCATCGTGTAATTATTGATAGGTATATATGCTTAACTAACTTTCTTTTATCTTAACTTTTGTATATATACTTTTTAAAATGAAACTTTAGTTCGAATATTTCTTCGAATCCCGGTCTAGAGTGGCGAGTAGAGGAATGCCGGAGA
The DNA here is from genome assembly GCA_030867875.1 of Actinernus sp. WN-2022. Classification (NCBI taxonomy): domain Eukaryota; kingdom Metazoa; phylum Cnidaria; class Anthozoa; order Actiniaria; family Actinernidae; genus Actinernus; species Actinernus sp. WN-2022. Next base: position 19,325,733 of record JAOWCC010000064.1, on the reverse strand, counting down.
AAGGACCGAGACAGCGAGGCGAAGCGACTCGACAAATAATCCTTCGGCAGTCCACATTTTACTTTCTCTAGATCTACAAGAGAACACTTGTGGTTCAAAAGGACTACTATGTGAGTTTCCCTGGGATTTGCTGCACTAAGGGACCGGCGGGCTTCGTTGGAAACACAAAGCACAAAGCAACCACTTCTGGCATCAACAACATTCGTAATTATAATTTCGCACGGCTAAGCTACGACTTATCTGTGTATGTTTTGCATTTTTATTAGCAGAGAAAGCAATGTCCTTAACCTTTTTTTTTCCATCCTCCAGTACGTCCAGAAAGTCTTGCTACCAAAACTACGATCGCGGGTCAAACTCCAATCTGCCGAGTTCAGCTGTTATTTCGCTGTGTGTTTGACTCGAGTGCGAGTACGACATTTCTTTTGCACTCAAAATATATCATTCGTAAGGAAAGTAGAGATCTTCAAATACAGCTAAGCAATACTGGAGACATAAAAACAAGGTAACACGAGTATGTGTTTGGCTTGTAGAGTTGTGAAAAGTCGCACTAGTAAATCGAATTAGAATCTAAAGACAGAACAACTGGTTTCCTGCCGAGTACTCTTAAAATCATATTCGAAGCATCCGGGGAAAATTCGTGGGATCGATTGGGTTTTTAATCCGGTAGAAATTATGAAACTCGTTATCCAAAGTGTATGTGTACTTCTTTTATTAAACTTATAAACAATCGAGAGCATTTTAGTTCGCCTAAAAGCTGGCCTTTAATTTATGCGGCCGTTGATAAACAAACTAATCATAACATTGGCGCAAAGCACCATGGGCTCGGACACAGGGTCTTTTAAATAATTCATTTGTGAACTGTTTTGTCAAAAAAAAAAGAAGGAAAACTACTTAAAATGATAAGCCTAAGACTTTAACAGGTTTTATAAAATTATTTTGTATTTGGGCTACCTGTGACGCTCCTCGCCCCATTTTGACCGCGCCTCACAGGTAGCCCAATCCGAAAAAAATGACTGAAGTCCGATTACGCAAAGCATCATGGGAAGACCTTCCAAAAATTCTAAACGCCTTTATAAATGCCAACAGGATGTTTATCACTGACAAGGAATTTGGATTTGTTTTTGGATTACGTAGGTACGGTACGTCAGTAACGTGGAAGGTGTGGATTTCATTTGTAAAGGAATTTTATTGAGATATGCCATATGGAGATATATGAACAACAACTTCCTTTGTTCACATTTAATACTTTACGATACGGGAGTGCTTTTTCTTTTTTCAAAAGAGGATCTTTAAAAAGTGACACGTTGAAAAGGTCAGCCGGACCCGTCATTGATGGGTCAAATGAACCCCAAAAAGTACTTGAAGCATGAAATAGAATTATTACCTTCAACGTTTCCTATTTATACCTACCCCACCCTGTAATAAGTGAAATCTTTCTATACCCCCCGCTACCGGCGAGTGAAAACAATATTGTTGTATTTGGAGTTCTTTTGTGGAGCTCAAAGCGAGTGGTTGCATCGAGATTGAAGGATAAACGAATGGGGGTAAAATCACAGCACTTGAATCACTGGTTGGCTAGTCTCGGGCTGCTCGACGACGACGATCAACATGGCGGTAACGACGAAGCACCGCTTACGGAAAGACTCAAAGACGGCACAGTTTTGTGTCATTTGGTGAACCAGTTGAAACCTGGAGCCATTGAAAAGGTGTTGGAGCTTTGTTATGAGTAGAAATATTACAAGTGACGTACCTTGTCATGTAAATTATGTAGGTGAAGTTTGATTCTAAATTTGCTCTTTCCAATGGCTATCAACTTCAGATTTACGATCCACCGGCTACAGAAGAAGAACGGCTCTGCAATATTGAAACCTTTCTGAAGAGCTGCCAAGAAATCGGAGTAAACGCTGAAGAGGTTTGTCACTCAGCCGAGTTAATTTTTGGGTATTATGCTTATTTAGAATAAACATCAGTCAGTTGTGACATTAATTTTTCATGAGCAGCTCTGAGCAAACTCGCGGCTACGACTTTTTATTGTGTGTGAAATTGCCAACTCTTGTTTTCATTTCGTCATGTTTCTACTTTAGGTCTTCTCCGTGGATGACCTCGAAAGCGACGAAGGCAAAGACCGTGTCTTGAAGACGTTGGAAAGTCTGGAAAATGTAGCAAACGGTAAGAGAACTTTAACTTAAAGAAGGTATCACTTGGTCACTTTGAATGGACTTCGCTGCCGCCATGTTGAAAGGAAACACGAGGCACTCTAAAGCCGTCAAGGGCAGTGGAATGTAGATCTCTTTACTAGCACCTTCACCAGGTAGAAAGCCAATCCGAGCAAAATGGAGCCGTCATCTGTTTGGAATTGTTCAATTTCCGGTCTATTGTCGTTTGGAAGTTCGGCTTGCTCTGTCAGTGTGTAGTAGTGCAATGTCGATTTGTCTCGACTGACTCGACACTGCATGCTGTTTTGACCATGTCATGTGTGTATTTAGTCCTTGTCTGTGAGTGCTAAGCGGTTGTTCAACCAATTCCACGAGCTCTCTGACTCCTCTTTTTTGTCATTAGCCAATTCGAAACCTATCATGTGTATTTTTAAGTATTTACGAAGGCTTTCGTGGGATTACCCGTGTCTTGACAGACCCTGACTCATCATCTCCCGCATGCAGACCAAAGCTCGAACTCAAAGCGAAATACCCGGAAGTTCTAATTTAAGGCCTTTTTATTTCAAATCTAAACATACGAGTGATATTCTAAATATAGTAAGGATCCTCACACAGTAAATTACTACTTTGTGTAAACGTAATTTCAGCGCATTTAGTAAAACTTCCCCTAGTTTGCATGAACACTTTCGAGATAGTTTTGGCGCCTTCTTTGAAAACTTAACTCGTAAGAACGGCTGGACGTCAGAAAATGCTCAAGACAGAGAGGAATTTTACATCAGATGCCAAGTTTCTGCAAGATAGAAGAAGATTTAATTGCAGTCACTGACCCTAGGGTATATATTAATCTTTTGACAATAAATAGGGAGGAGTGATTGAAGAGTTTCACTTTTTGCCAAAGTGAAATCCTTCACGTGACATTTAATAACTGCCTGTCGTTAAAGCAAGGTACTGTTTCGTAATCATTTGATCTTAAAACCTATACTGTGCTTCAAAGGTTCACGTTTTTTATCCAATGTGTGATAAAAGGAATCCCAAGCAATTCCATTTTTGTGGGCTAATTATAATGTTGAAGAAAATTTGGAGAAGGTCTTGTTGGCAGGGCAAGTAACTTACATACGACATATAATTGTGAATTTAGATATTTATGATGTTGGTTAGCAAAATAATAATCAAATTATCGTTTGCTATACAAATCCCTGGCAAGCGGACAATTTGCAACATTGCTCATATTAACTTTTTAACTCTATGTACACATATTTGCCCCTTACCTCATTTTCCATACGTCCAACCTTGAATTGGAACTCAAGTTAGCTTGAGTTAAGACCACTTAAGATGTGATCTTAAAGGTACATGTATATTACTCATGAAATGTTTCTTGGTTTGTTCAGCCAGGCCACAAAACATTTTTCTTGCTTCCCGCTCGTTTGCTCAATGTTTCTCAAAGGAACTGAAGTAAATATTTGCGTAGATTTTGGTGAGTGAATATCGAAACTTCTTACACTCTCATTAAGTTTAAAACATTATGATTAGTCATTCTGTCTAAATGAAGCTGGTGATAAGCAGGCTAATATTTGGCATTGTGTGTGATTGGTAGCCTTGATCTCTTGATGGCATATTATGACATGATTAGGGTGCATCCAATGTAATACCACATTTAAATCTTTGTTTAATATCCCTCTCATAATATATCTCGTAATCAGTTCTAGATTTCTACTACTACATGTAAGTTCACACTTGAATTTTTGAGATGTAAGTACCGTAAGTCAACTTGATTTAAATGTGTAATGTATTTAGCTTGAACAGTTACATAAATTTGTAATTGGGAACACTGCAAATGCACACAATGTACACAAATAGGTAAATTAGAAAATACGGGCAGGTGTCATTGGTTTCAATAGGCACCAACGACCAGCGATTTTCTGTCTACTTTCAAGATTTTGCTACCTACTTTTGCAATTATGAACGGTGCCTTTAGCATCCTTGTTCCATCAGTTGACTTTTTTCTTTAGTGTCTCCTTCATGTACTTTAAAAGTTATTGGTGTCCTGTGGGTAGTAATTTTTTTTTAATTGATGGAGAAAGAAAGAAAAATATATAAAATGTCATTATTGATCGTACAATGTAAGACTAGATATTTACAGAGATTGGGATTAAAATTACTGTACAATGTATATGAAAACACTTTTGCAAATACCACAAAGGTGGATACAGTTGTTTGTTGCTGAAATTGGTCTAATGATACAAGCAATAGCAGTATACAGAACAGGAGTTTTCATTTGTACTGCATTTTTACTGCATATACAAAAAATATATATAAAGCAAATGACATGATTTTTATTAAATCAGACCATGCAAATATTAAATAGTAAATGGTTGTTTCATTTTGCACCATTAAACATCATTGTTTTCATAATCTATCCCAGTCAATTTGTGTGTTCTAAAAGATACAAGTTGAATGACTGTGTTAAGATTGAAATATACAGAGAGCTTATTCATTTGGCTGTTGTTGAATAGTTTATATATTTTCATTAAAGCAAATAATATGGTTTTTTTTTTTTTTTTTTTTTTTTTTTATTTACCCACGGAATATCTCATCAGGATTTAAAAATAAATAAATAAATAAGTAATGATAATGTAAATAAAAATAAATAATAACATCTAATCATAACTACTATAATAATAATAATCTAATTTAAAATAATGCTAAGTTTAGTACCTGCTTTCCATGAGAGCCGTGCATTACATATAATATATTATAAAAATTAAGAATAAAAATAAGACTTTAGAATAGCAGTTAGACTTGTTCAAAACAGCCCGCTCGAAAACTGCTAAGATTATTTGCTTGCCGCAACCCGACTGGGAGGCTATCCCACAGCACCGCACCCTTATAACCAAAGCTATCCTTAAGATAATTTGTGCGGGGCATAGGAATAGCCAGTTTGCCCTCGGTGTCTCTCAAAGAATAAGAGGTAACATTACGATATGTAAACATGGACCGCATATAGTCTGGGGCAAGACCATTCATTGATTTGTAGACCATGACTGCGGTTTGAAATTTTCGTTGCGAAGCGAGTTTTTTCCAACCAAACCTCTCAATCAGAATATCGGCATCAGCGTCATAGTTGGAGAACGATAAGACCCTTGCAGCTCGATTTTGCAACTTTTGAAGCTTAGTAGCACAAGTTATGCTACAACTATCCCAGACAATGCAACAATAATTGAAATGTGGTTGAATAAGGGAATTGTAGATTGAATGCATGGTTTTATCAGGAACACAATTTCTTACACGTTTCAGGGCTCCAATTCCAGAAGCAATCTTTTTAGTCAACCCCTTGATGTGCACATTCCATGATAGATTTTGGTCAATATGCACACCAAGTGATTTTGTATGAGGCACCTGCTTTATAGGGACGCCATCGATTGCCAGGATTGGAGCTGATTGAAACGTGGATAATCTTTGTCGTGACCCGATAACCATAAACTCTGTTTTTGATTGGTTTAAGGTAAGCTTGTTAGCGACAAGCCAATGATTAACGCTTGCAAGGTCTTGATTGACATAATAATTAATGTCATCTACATTATTACTTGCAAATGTTAAATGAGTATCATCCGCATACATACGGGGCTGGGAGTGTGCAAGACAATTTGGTAAGTCATTTATGTAGATGAGGAAAAGCAAAGGACCTAAAATTGTCCCTTGTGGAATTCCACAGCGCAGAGAACGGGTACTAGAAAGTTGCCCATTCACAAAACACTTTTGATTGCGCTCATAAAGGTATGACTTAAACCAATTACTTGCTTTCCCCCCAAACCCGTATGCATTAAGCTTTGATAGCAAAATCCCATGGTCTACTGTATCGAATGCTTTTTTAAGATCTAGAAATACGACGGCATTCACATTGCCACGATCGATATTGTAGGCCCAGTTGTTGGTGGCCTCAAGAAGGGCAGTCACCGTAGAGTGAAGACTCCGAAAACCCGATTGACTGTCAGATAGCAATTTGTTTTCGATTAGAAAATCATGAACTTGATTATAAACAATCCTCTCGAAAACTTTTGCTATTACTGGAATTATTGATATGGGACGATAATTGTCCAAATCTCTACGCTGTCCCTGTTTGAACAATGGAATTACCTTAGCACATTTCCATTCATCTGGAAATATACCTGTAGTAATTGAGCAGTTGAAAATAGTACAAAGGGATTCCGCTATCAAGTCGGGACATATACGGAAAAGTCTAGCAGAGATTTTATCCAAACCCGTCGCTTTAGATTTGCAAAGTTTAGATAAAAGAGAGAAAACAACTGCAGGATTTGTCTGTTTGATTTGAAAATTACCACCATCAAGACAATCATTGCTATTTCGAGGTGCAAGATAGTCTAGGTGTGAAATATTTTCAGAGCGAGGTATTCTCTCAGCTAGCTTAGGCCCTATGTCGGCAAAGTGATTGTTAAACGTTTCACATAATTGATTAGAGTCTGTCACAGGAGATCCATTACACACGATCTCCTTTATATGAGAGTTGTTTTGCTTTCTTGAAGTCAGCTCATTAATAATACCCCAAGTTTTTTTGATATTATTCTCATTTTCGTGGAAAGCTGTCTTGTAATGAACCTCCTTTGTACGTTTTATTTCCCCATTCACAAAATTGCGGGCTTTTTTAAAAGCGGACCAGTCATATGGGTCTTTAGATTGTATCGCTTTAATCTTGAGAATATCCCTATCGCGCATGAGTTGCTTAAGCTCGGGCGTAATCCAAGGCGAGTTTGAATTTCTGACACGTCTTGTACGCATGGGTGCATGCCTATCTACCACTTTCATGAAGGTGGCTTTCCAGGCATGCCACATGCGATTTGGGTTATTAGATTCTGTTATACCCTCCCAATCTTGTGAATTTATATCACAATTTATGTTACAGCATACATGCTTGTAGGCCTGTATACTTGTAATAATTAAAGTCATGTAGTTTTTAGTTATCTCAATTATTGCCAATTTCTGACTGCACCTGGCATGAATTGCAAAGTACTGTTATTGTACTGTCTGTTATTGTAGTGTATGAACTGACCTGCATTCTTACCATTTCACCAATAGAAAATATATTCAACAATGCTGTTTTATTGATATTGCAGTAAAGATAAACATGTATATAAATGTTTTTATATGTGGATACATTTGAACCATCCAGGGCTCAACATTAACGGTAGCTAGCTAGCCAGAGATACTACATTTAGTACAGTTGGTTTTTGGCTAGTACATGGAGATAATTTTGATTTCCACTAGCCAAAGTGGCTAGTCAGAGTGGCTAGTAGAAGTTCTGCATACAATAGCCTAAGTTATTCAATTAATTATTGACTAATAGTTTCCTGAAATTGCCTAGAGAAAGTAAAGGTTTGGCTAGTTAGAACAAACATGACACCAGCCATTAGTCTGCTACATCAAAACGTTAGTGTCAAGCCCCACCGTTAATACTCATCATCCCTGTAGGACACCGTTAATCAAAGTGTATATGAACATTAATTTTACAGAAATAGCCCTGTTTTCTTAAATTTGTTTTATTGATTCCAGCCAGTCCAGCTAGCTACAAAGTAGTTTGAAAGTCACCAGTGCAGTTAACTTGCTGTATGCTTATAAACACACCTGTATATTACACTTATAAATAGCATTAATGCAAGCCCAATATTGCAAAATATTTAAGTTGAGTCTAATATTAAAAGTGAAGACTTAAATATTTTCCATAAGTGTCTTATTATACTGAACAAGTAATAATTATTCTCCAATCAATAAACACTGATGTGAACAGCTCGTGCAAACTGTCCAATGGGTAGCTGTCCAATATGCAGCTGTCCACACCACGGCAAAACATCATGTGTATGTGCTTTTGATAAGCTGGTCACGTGTGCACGTCTCCCCACAGTGCTCGAACTTAATGGTCGTCCACTCGTCTAAAGCAAGTAAAAATCTAGAAAAACAAGTACATTTTTTCTCCACTCGTCCCCTGGACAAGTAGATTTATTTGTTATCTAAATTTGATTTAGAACCAGAACATGGCACAAACGATCGAAACAGTGAGGATTTTACCTGCGATCGCCGACACGAACGAAAGCAAACGAAAAACGGTTAGGGCTAGATTCCATCTGCCAGAAGGATGCAATCCCAAAATGCACTGCACTAAAATACTTCATTGAGAGCAGGAACTGGTGTCTAATGAAGTAACGCCTGCTAATCAAACAGCATGCAGTATAAAAGTTCTAAAAAAGCGGTTGTTGACAGCAAATCCCTTGTGGCCTAAGGGATTAGTGATGGTTAGGGTTTCGGTTAATAGATGGTTAGGGTTTCGGTCCGATGTTTTTTTCTATAGTTAGGGAAGCGTACTTGTTCACCTAAATTTCTAAGTGCCGCTTTAGTTTGTACCCTAGAAATATAACATCGAGAAAATAGTGCAGTGCATTGCAATTCAACCTTCTGGCGGATGAAATCTAACCACGACCACCAAAAAATGCCAGGCCCGCTAGATTTTGGCAACTAGAGGTCTGCGCTCGACTTATCATGAATTGAATTATGGGAAACAATATGGCGCCGTGTTCATAATTTTCTGCATGCGGCAGTAAAAATTGGCAAGTCGTAACGTGTGTGTAATTTGTAAACAGAGTCACGGATTATCAGCTTCTTTTATTGTCTCAAGGAAAGGAACAAATAATAAATTGGAACCAGTGACTTTCCATTTTTTTAGCTCACTGGTCCCATGGACCACCAGAGCAAAAAGTTAAGTTCGAGCACTGCCCCAGTTTCCTGCCGAAACTAAAAGAAAACGGAGGCAATCACCCCTGTTTCTGATTTTAAGTATGTATGTGAAATGTTTTGCAAAAAATGAGAAAACTACTTAAAGCTAGGCCTAAGACTTTTTAAAACAGCCTGGTTGAAGTTTTCTTAATTTGTAATTCACTGTGAGCTTACTACATGTAAGTTATACAATTATATACTAAAACAGGTTAAGCCCTCTGAAACTTGTATTTGTAACCAGAGCCTTCGTTCTTTCGGCCAGTGGAGCATAATGTTTTGCTGTGGTGTGGTAGGTGTCCTACATGGCAAAGTATTGGGCTGGCATGTAACCCTGATACATTATTTTGATTGGATGGTTGTTTGAAAGGTATAATTATTATAATGTAACATTGTAGGTTCATATAATATATTTATACTTACTAACACATGTTCTGATTAGTTCAAAGCTATGACTTTGTGAGAGTGTAGATCATGTTACTTAATGATGTTTTTATATCTCAACAACTGTCAACAACAACGCTTTATTTGTACCATGAAATAGCAAATTTACATAAGTGAAGATAACAAAGAAAGAGAAATTCTGGAGATCTGTACTAGCTACCTGAAATAACCATCTAGGACTAGACTCGTCGGGCAGCTAATTATTTTACATTACAAGATTTATGGTCAAAGCGAACAAGGGCAAAAAATGAGAAAACTACTTAAAGCTAGGCCTAGGTAAAAAAATTCAACTAGGTAATTTTTTTAAAGATTGTAAAAAGGGAACTTATGTTTACTGGGGTTAGGTTTATTTAAATGTTGGGTTGGGGTTTGGATTACAAATGTAGTTCACAGGACCATCGAATAATAATTATTTTTCTGTGTTGTTCAGTGATCTAGCCCTAAGAACCCAAATGTAGTGACTATAATAGCTCTAAAAACCCTAAGTTACTAAACACCTGTTGTTGACGGTTAGTTTTTTTTTTATGTAGGGCAGGGTTTGGATTAGTTCACAGGACCATTGAAGAATCATTATTTTTCTGTGTTGTTCAGTGATCTAGCCCTAAGAACCCAAATGTAGTGACTATAATAGCTCTAAAAACCCTAAGTTACTAAACACCTGTTGACGGTTAGGTTTTTTTTTATGTAGGGCAGGGTTTGGATTAGTTCACAGGACCATTGAAGAATCATTATTTTTCTGTGTTGTTCAGTGATCTAGCCCTAAAAACCCTAAATTAGTGAGCATGCAGGTTAGTTTGTTATGTTGGGTTAGGGCTTGGATTGTGTTAGGAATGAGTTTGCTTGGAGTAGAGTGTTTGTGGCTTTAATAAATCTGCTTGTTATTCATTTGGCTTTTTGTTCTGCATGGAAACGGCAAAGCGAAGCAGAAATGTTGATAACTTTTTGAGTTACATTGATTTGTAGTTTTTTGCAGTTCTCGATATCTATTTTTGCGCCGTTTGACATCCTCTGTGGGTGATTATTTGATCAGAGAACAAGAGAATAGTAGTATTTCTTTAAGTTGGGGTTCTCGGAGGGTTTTTCTCCGGCTTCTCTGGTTTTCCTCCATCCACAAAAGCCAACACGCAAAATTCCAATTTGATGTGTGGATTAGCTGGGTCCTGACTTTGATCAGCCCAATGGTTGTTTCAGGTCCCATTAGAAATTGAAAGTTTTTTTAGCAAACTTCTTTGTTGTCAGGAGTTAGAAGTTTGTTTATTTGCGTACTTACCATTTTCTTCTAGTCAGTGTTTTATTCCATTTGGAAAGCTGAGTCTATTAAACGAGTATAAGGGGTTACTTCAAGATTGAAAAAAAATTACCTAGTTGAAAAAAAATTACCTAAAAAATTTTTTTCCTGCAACATATACCTTAGTGAGATACTGTCATCATTAACATAATCTACATTCTCACAAAGTCATAGCTTTCAACCAAATTGAGTACATGTATACCTTAGTGAGATACTGTCATCATTAACATGATCTACACTCTCACAAAGTCTTAGATTTCAACCAATCAGAGTACATGTACACCTGTGAGATGGAAATCTCAAGTCAATTACATAAAGAGAATTTGTCTAACTGTATTATAATTTACATAATTTATTAGATTAGCATTTATTAATTAGCGTATCTTATCTTTATAATTTTTGTCCGACTACCTGTTTGTTTGTGCCCTTGTTCGCTTTGACCATAAATCTTGTAATGTAAAATAATTAGCTGCCCGACTAGTCTAGTCCTAGATGGTTATTTCAGGTAGCTAGTACAGATCTGGTCCTGTTAGAAATTCAAAGGGTTTGCTGTGTTCGAATTTCTACTCTGACAGAAACACTCAACCTGAAGCTGTAGGCAAGTGATTTCTGTAGATTTTTCTTCTTGTTGATTGTGTGGCTTGTGATTGCTGTACTTGAAGGAGTGAGTTATCAAGTTAAAAGCTCGAAGATACATTTTGCATCTCCAAGCAGCCACCTGGTGAAGATTAACAAAATCACCAAAATTCTTTAAAAGCTTTTCCCACTCCCCCTCTTCTTGCCCCCCCTCCCCCCCCCCCCCCCAAAGTTAGATTGCATTTTGGTAAACATTCACCAGTATGAACTAAGACTAAGGTGAACAATAGTTATTGTTAATTATGTTTTGTTTCAGGTCATGGTGTTGCCAGTACTTCTCCCAAACTCCCCCAACTAACACTAATATATGCAGATATAACAGAAGAAGATAACCAACCAATTACTGAAGGACAGCACAAAATATCTGTAAGTATTGACCGGATCTGGAGAAGGTTGAAAGATGTAGGATTGATGACATATTAAGTTGACTCAAGAGCTAGAGCATAAGTACGAGAGGGAATCTCCAATAATGCATGCTTGTGCGATGATAATGTCTAATAGAATCTATTTTTAGTAACTGGAAGCAGCTGAGAAGTGAGCGAGCATGTAACAATAGCGCAAAATATTTTATGCTCGCACACTTTGCTTCAGCTGTTTCTGGTTACTAAAAAAATGTTTACGACATTATCATCATACACTGCACCCTACAAGATCCCTCTTGTACTTTATGACTGTATTCCAGATACTTGCTGATTTGAGTACTTCAGCATGGTGTCAGTAGTTAGTCAAATGTGTTTAGTACCTCAGTTAAGCAGCTTGTTTTAGTGAACCAGATTTATAACACAGCGCTACTGTATGTGATCCACATGGGACTCTAAGTCCTTGAAATACTGCCAGGTCCTTCAAAAGCGGAGGAGGTTATTTCTCCTCGAAAAGTCCTTGAATTGTTGCCAAAACTGAAATAAGAATATTCCGGAATAAGAATCTTCCAGAGTATGAATCTTCTGGAATATCCCAAACAAACGCACCCTAAAAGTGTGTATATCAGGCCAGATTAGTGGGTAGCAGATGAAAGCCTCACTATTAGAAGGGACTATTTGATTAAATGGAGGGTTGGCTCTTGAGAGCTGACCCAGGTTGAGAATCTTGGCAAGATTTTGGCTAAAAGATCTTGCAAAGATTAGATTGTAGCTCTTGGCAAGATCTTACAAGATTCTCAACCTGGGGAGTAGGGCTTGAGAGCTTGATGACTTCAGTAATTACTGATAAGTGATGTAAGACAAAATATTATGTATGCCATACATGTGATCACCACCACCCCTATTGCATGCAGAATTGTGAAGATTTAACCATGCCAATATTGTAGTAATTGGTCTGATTTAACCATGCCAATATTGCAGTAACTGGTTTGATTTAACCATGCCAATATTGCAATAACTGGTCTGATTTAACCATCATTGCCAATATTGCAGTAACTGGTCTGATTTAACCATGCCAATGGAGCAGTATACATGTATGTTATTGCAGTTATGCAGCCAGGATCTGGTTGCATTATCTGATTGGCTTGTATATGATTATTAGGTATACTAGCCAAACAAATGACATGACCAGATCCTGACCGCGTAACGTCATCAGTATGGACTTTTTGCTTCAAATCGCAGGCATCTCACTCCCGATTTTTTTTAAAAACTTTTTTTTCCAACAAATTTTCAAATTAGACCATAATAGCCAACATTGTAATGGCACTTTGTCCTAACAGCTGGAATTTCCTTTAAGGTGTTAAAAGGGTGTAGGGAGTAAAGGTAAACCATAAGTTTTTGCATTTATTTGCAAACGATTCACCATGTCAATAATTTAGTGTGCTTTTCTATCCAAGTTATATGTGACTGCCAGTTATTCTAGGTACACTGTACTGTAGGAATCCAAGGACTTTGGTTGTGTTTAAATGGTGGACTAGAAATTGTGGAAAACAGCAAAGTCTCCTAATTTTACGTTCTTGCCTGCAGGACATTCTTACATCCAGGACATTCTTACCTGCAGGGCATTCTTGCCTGCAGGACATTCTTACCTCCTGTAGTTCTACTGTAACAGCCATTTTAGTTTAAAGTGCACCTAACACATCTTACAACTTTTAGAAGTATACAATGCTGAGAAAAGTTTTGAGTACTTCTGTGAAGAAGTTTGGTTTACCGAGAATACTTCACAGTCACTCTGTGCTTGTTCAAAATCACTAAAAATTGGCTTTTCCTGACCCATGACCACATAAGTAAAAGCCTGTGTCAATTCCTGGGTTGACTTTGAATATGGCTTTTTTTCTATCACAACAAAAATTACATCGATTTATAGACTGAGAAAATTTGATACTCTTTCGTGAGTTGTTTGTGAGTCGTTAGTAAAGAAAGTCAAAACCTTAAGTATTCTACATCTATATCAATAATCCGCAACAGTTTTCTATCATGCAGATGCTCTACATGTATTTCTTCAAATTATTGCAAAGGTAAATTCCTGAGATGATGTCTACCCATCAATAATATTGAACCAGGCTTTTACTTATGAAGTCATGGGTCAGAGAAGGCCAACTTTGAGTGATTTTGAACAAGCACAGAAGGTAAAATTAATATTCTCTCTAAACCAAAACTCTCTTCACAGAAATACTCAAAAACTTTTTTGGGGTTCATACATGTAGGTATAAAAATTATAAGAAAGGTTAGGTGTACAGTTGAATTGGTTATAATTTAATCATGTTTACAAACATGTCTGTTCAAATGTAAATATACAATGTACAGCCCACATGTGTATACAAACATAACACACTCAATAATGTATTGGTTATATGTAGTATGTACATGTAGTGTTGCAAGAGCAGAGCTCAGTTCTTCTTCAGTCTGTAGCATTGTTAAAATGTGGAAAATGTTGTGCATGCTATCACACAGAGCAATGTTTGTATTGTATCTTACATGTAGATGTGAGACTAGGCATCCACAAGTGACCTGAAAGTTTATTTTATTTTATTTTTTTCCCCAGGAAATGACAGAATATGGTCATGGAGTCCATCTTGTAAAAGCAACTTTTCCTTTCGAAGGAACCGATGATGATGAGGTATTGTATTCATGTACATTCACTTGGGTTATTATTTTTTCCCTTGACAAGCACTACTGACACCTTACAGCACATTCAGGTTGAGGGCTAAAGTGAACAAGTTGCACCGTAAATACGTTGTCGGTAAGTGGTCGGTACGTGGTTGGCAAGTGGATGGTAAGTGGTCGGAAAATTGTGTTGGTAAGCTGTTGGTAAGTGGTTGACTCGATCGCTACGTGTAGCTGTTTCCTTCACTGTACTCATTGAACCAAAATATGCTTAATACCTTCTTAAGTTTCCAACATTCTGGCAATGATAAACCCCTTTGATAACAGATAACACATTAACACGGCACTCACTGTTGGGCCTCTCCTGTTGTGTCAAAAATCAGACAATCAGTCTGAAAGCGCATGAATAGTTATCTCATACTGGCTCAAGAATATTTTGAACCAAAATACGCTTAATAGCTTCCAAAGTTTCCAACATTGTGGCAACAATAAACCCCTTCGATACAGTACGGTCTCACGGCAAATTAACAGATAACAAATTAAAATATCTGTGGCACTCACTGTTGGGCCTCTCCTGTTGTGTCAAAAACCAGACAATAAGTCTGAAAGCGCATGAATCATTATCTCATGCACAAGAATCGTTATCTGTATGTATGTCCGCAAAGCGGACTTCTTGAATCGAAAATTATGAAGGATTGATGGATCAATTAAAGTATTAAACTACAAAAGGTAAAGTTTATCAGATGAAATTAAAACACCAGTGACTGTGTTTAGGGACTGTTTAGTAACGCAATCCCACACAACCTTTCTTTTGGTTGACTTTCTGTTGGTTTTACCCAACTCCGTGTTACAATTTAAGTACTGCCTCGCTATTTACATACATTTATGATGCGATTTCTTCGTTGATGTGTTAGCTTTCATAACTGGGTGGTGCAGCGGGAGCACTGCACAATGAGAAATGCTTTCCGGATAGCCAAAAACAAACAGCTCCTTTAGGAGCCACACCATCTCTGAGAGTTAATGACCACATGCTACTGATTGAATGTACTGTTTAAAACACGAACAGCAGTGTTTTATCAAGTTTAAAAATTTGAGGGCAAAGCCCGAGAATTTTTAGACTTGATAAAACACGTGCTGTGAGTGTTTTAAACGGCTTCAAAAACGCTTTAAGAATGCAATGAAAGAAAGACGCACATCTCAAGGGAATGGTTCACTTAATGAACCATTGAACCTTTGTATTCACAACGCCATGCAAAATATTCGAGGTTATCACCGCCTGCAATTACGAAAATCTCAAGGGAATGACATGAAGAAATTACCATACTATGTTGTTTGAAGCGCGTTTCGCAATGCAAGAACTGAACCTGCACTTGAAGGATTTGGTGTCGTGGTTTACCTCGATAAAGTTCAAGACTTGGAAAGCGATGTGACTGACATGACGGCAGACTCTAAATTTGTTGACTCCGGCACAAAATATGTAAGTTTAATGCACGTTTTTATTATTTGGCGGCTTTGAGTTTGGTTTAATAATTGGATCTGTGTATCTCGGTAGTCTGCTGATATTAGTAAATTTAGTGCAAAATTTATTATCTAGGTACCTTATGTTCCGTGTACTTTTTGCTTTCTTTGGGTCTTTATCAGTGAATTCTTAATTAGGATGAAACTTTATATAAAATTTCATGTTCATTAGTATTCTTTATATAAAAGGTTCATCCTAATTAGCAATTCAATGAGAAAGCTGCAACATCAATAGAAATGCCATTGTCTCAATCATTAACCCCGTTCCCTCTGGGACAGAATTCAAATCCCTCCGCGGGCCTTTCAGAATGATGAAATTTTATCAGGTATAAAGGAGCATGCACGTGACTGATTTGCTTCATATGATTGGACAAAATGCTCATTAATTATTCATGAGTTTTTGAAAGAATTATAAAGCATAAATTCTACAAAATAAATCAAGATAAATTCTACAAAAAAAATTTGGTGCTATTATTTTGCCCCCCAAAATGTATTTTTATGGCTGCTTGGCGCGGGTTTGGTAATTGACTGAGAAAATGCTCGCTAAGAGTTTTATCACCGATGGGTCTCAATTCTCTCATTAAAATGCAATGCTAAAATGTTTTAAAAGGGATAGTATACATTACAGGCTTTCACAAGGTATAAGTTTGACTTTATTTGGTGATCTACAAGTGATAATTTGTGAAGTGAAACTTTTTCAAGTCAATTTATACCTCTAAAATGTTTTAAAAGTGAAAGTATGCATTAAAAGCTTCCAAATGATATAAGTTACGGGGTATTGTGTGGTCTAAAATTCATAAGTTGTAAACTGAAAATTTATCAAGTCAGTCGGCGTCATAACAACCGAGGACACCATCTTGAATTGAAAACATACGCTGCAATGACTAGTAATAACGGGTTGCCTGTGTTGTTAAAGAACACGTGATATCAGATAGATGGGAATCCAAGATGGCATGGGTTCACTATAAATTCACGGAGTTCAATCGAAAATATGCTGCAAAAAATAAAAGACAGATATATTGAGTACACTATTTTCATCAATATCCAACTATCTACAACGTAGTAAGAATATGCTATTGACAAATTTTGTTCTAACATTGGAAAGCTACGTGATATCTTTGAGACAAAAATTCTCTGTTTGTACTATCAGCTGGATTTTACTTTGAGACGAAAATTTCCTGTGGAAACCATTCTCAAGTACTGTCAGTAAGTGGTTGGTAAGCTGTCGGTAAGTGCTTGGTAAGCTGTTGGTCGGCCGACCACTTATCTACAACAAATTTACGGTGCAACTTGTTCACTTTAGCCCAGGTTGAGTGTTTAACGGTGTCTGATTTTGTGTTTGTTGTAACGGTTGATCCCTCACATTTCAAAACAAAATTTGACATGTTGCTTACAAAAAACTTAGAGATTTGAACTCAGTTTCCCACACTTTAAGGTTCTTTCACTTAATCTGGCTTTAACTGAAATTCAAGTAGGTAGAATACTTGTACTATTGTAGCCAAATAGTTTCATCAATTTAGTGGCAAAAAATTAGTAAAATATTGAGTGTTTGACTTCAAATCATGCTTTGCTTACTCACACGACCGCCATAACATACAAAGCCAAGCTGCCAACAGATGACAAATTGGCTAGCAATGTGTCAATTTCTACTTAGCAACATGACTGATCAACTGTTGCAATGAACACAAAATCAGACACCATTAAACACTCAACCTGAATCCACAGTAATTGGAGACCAAGGATGCATCTGCTGGAACAACATATTTGTTATACAATATTATTGTACCACATAACTGAATAACTAAATGTCTTTGTCATTTCATTCCAGATCTGTTTTGTCAAAGGAGATATCTTGGAGGTTACCAAGGTCTGTTATTTTGTGTGAAAGAGTAGAGTTAAGTTGCATTCTTGCTCCCGTGATTGGCTCGGTAATTGCTTTGGTTTTAGTAATCGAAAACTGCTCAAATACCAGTGTTTAATTATCTTCCCCACCAATGAAGACCTACACTAGTTTTTACAGGAACTAGTTATCTATTGTATATATGACTTTCAGTTGATTATACCAATGTTAATCTTTCCTGCCGACGCAGACCTACACTAGTTTTTACAGTAACTAGTTATCCAAATTGCAGTTTATGAATTATCTTAGAAGGTTCTAGGGGTTGATTATTAGTACTATAGTCTACATCAAACATTTTTAACATGAACCTCTGGCACAGAGGTAATGGGCAACCATAAATTATCTTAAATGTATGTCTCAACTATATTAAATTGTACTGTATTGTACATCTATTTAAATACTCCACAACAGCCTGTCCAGCAACACAACACAAGTGCCCCTTTAAAAACTCCTTGTCAACCGTTATGCTTTGTGAGGGTGTAGCTATTGTTACATAGCTACTGGGAATACTAAAAACAATACTAAATTATCTTGCTATTGTTTTTACGCTTTGAATTTCGTATCATACGAAATTCACTTGTGATGTGCGAAGCATAAAAGGTTGACAGAGAGTCTTGAAGTTGCAGTGCACATTTCTTAGCCATGCACTACAGATTCTTATAGATTTGATTGGTTATGTGTTCATCAGACAAGTGACATTATTGTACATATGTACAGGTAGTTGATGGAGGCTGGTGGGAAGGCACCCTCGATGGCAAGAATGGATGGTTTCCAAGTAATTATGTCAAGGAAATTTCTGCAAGTGAGTTCTACTTACAAGTGTAAGTTGAGGGCCACATGTTAGATAACTATGTAAGGTTAATGTGTCTTCCCTCTGTAAATAAAGAATATTGTATTGTATTGTGTATAATTGAAGGGATGTGTGCAACAAGGGCGTAAGCGACTCACATTCTAAATTCTCCTTCAAATTCTTTGTTTTCTAAGAGAGAATTTTGGTTGCAATTACACCCGAAATTTGAACTTCGGAGCATTTTTACAAAAAAGTACAAGATTCAATTTTTAAGTACTTACAATGTATCATGAACCAGTCACAAATTTAATTGGCTTCATGTCTCGGGTATTAAAACTCTTTAACTGTTGCAATTTTCGTCTTTGTAAAATATTTAAAGATCCTAAATGGTTTTTGTACAGAAACTTGGCACATCATAGAAAAGACGGGGGGTTATAGCTGCTCCTGTGATTTCCACTGCTGACTGGACATGCACAGCATTTTTAGCATGTCTCAATTCAATGTCTGCAGTATCTACAGTATCTACACTAGTCTTTACAGAAACTAGTCATCCATTGTACCTTGAAGGTCTAGAGTTTGTTTGTCCTTACCAGGCCCTGAGGTACCAGTCACACCTACCACACCTTCACCCATACCTCTCACTGCCAGCAAGAGGGACAGCACAAGGGTCTACCATAACCTGGTGAGAATGACCAATATCCTGAAGGGAATGAGGAACTAGTAATTAGGATTGGAAAACTTAATAACATTATTGATAACCATTGTTAATTTGGGAGATACGCTACTGGCTACATGTAGCAGTTAAATCTCCTTTGCCTCCAGGGTCATTATGCTTGACAAACTTCCCTTCTTTACTTTCACATGCTGGATTGCCCCGCCCATCTTGGAAGGTCTAAGACCCATGTATTAAGCATTTTCCCCTGAGAAATCTGGGTGGCAGGTGCTAACATGAAGGGGTTGACCCATGGCTAGGTTGCTATGGTTACCTCCTTGGTTGCATGTTGCTTGCGTTTTCTAGATTATTGCTTTGCATTGCAAAAACGACACCTACCCTCCATGCCTTTTTTATGGACAAGTTAAGAACAATGATGCAGAATGTTAAAAAAACCTTTTAGAAAATCAGTATGCCTTTAACCACCATTGGATAAGGAAGACTTAGTATTGCAGTGTATTGCATATTTTATGAAGCTTCCCAAGAGGGAATAAGCTAGAATTATCATACAAATTGAAAATATCCTTTAACCTAATTAATGCATACTACAAGTATTTTTGTCAATGATTTTACAAGTGAGGTATTTCTTTTGTGAATGTAAAAATGAAAAAAAAAATCATATAATTTATTTACTGCTGTTATGCCTTGCAGGTTGTACAGAACATATTAGATACAGAAAGAGCACATGTCAGTGAACTGCAGGTAGGTAAGGATGCTGGAAGAAGGTTCATGTAGTTATAGCTTGTTACCCTGACATTCAGTAAGCATTCAGTAAACAGGGGCCATGGAGGGGAGGGGCTAGAAGGGCTTTAACTCTCCCCTCCCCCCCCCCTCTTTTGTACAGCCAGTTAAAAAAATAAGCATGGGTGTTTGTAGTTGGTATAAATTGATAATTTTCATCATGCTTCAGTTTGGCAGTTCTTGTTCCATTTCTAGCCATTCCAGAAGACCTAAATTTCAATTTTTCTCGGTGGGGGGCATGCTTCAGAACCCCTCTAGAAAACATGCACTTAGATGCTCCCTCAATAGACCTTTATCCCACGGCAGACATCCAGCCACATTCTAAAATGTGTTTAACCAAGGCTGGACAGGCATAAAATGTCATTTCTCTTTGGATGAGTAAACAAGCATAGCGAAGTGCATGAAGGAAAAGAGAAATTAGTTCCTAATCAATAGGAAACAGTCTATTGTTTATGCTGTCAAGTGCCAGCCAATCAGATCTCGGTAGATTAGTTGAATATGTAATTAGTGTCTTGTTTGTAAGGGAATGTGTTGGGATTATTCAGTTATCGTGGTTCTGATCTCACTCAAATATAATGTCTAATTTTAGGTAAGCTGGATGTAAAGTAAACAAGAGCCCATCTGGGCTTTCACTCGGGCCACATGAGATTGAAGATGTAATACACTTTCATTTGAAATCCTCTTAGTAATAACCAAAGGGAAGAATTATTAGCTGAATTTAGCAGTCTTTAGTGGCCGGTAGCGCGGTGACTTTCATTCTCTGCTCCTCTAGTATATATGTAATTTAATAGTTTTGTTTTTCTCGTATGTTGACCTTTTAATTTAAACACTACTTATTTGTTTAACACACTGCATTTGAGTAGGCATATATTCATTGTTTTGAACCCGAGAATTAACCGTACTACCGTACTTCATGGTCCCTTTCTTTAGTAGTGAGTTGTCGGTCAGGTGATTGCAAACTCTCGTCATTTAGCATAGAAAATGTATTCTGATGAATAGGGATCGGGTTGTCATGTAAGAAAGATGGCTCTTGAACAAACTGATAAGCTTCAGTAGGTTGGGTAGTCTTTGAACGCTGGAGACCTTGGTCCTTATTGCGGGCTAACAAATTTATCCTCGTGAATAATCTAAAGAATTCCGTCTCTTCCGGTTTGAATTTGACTCATGTGTATGTTGCTTTTGGAGTTTCAAGGATATGTTGATCCAAAACTAGAGGCACTTGGGGTTTTTCATTGACTTGTGAACTTGCAGGCTCTGTAATTTGTTTTGTTTTCTGAGTATAATACATTGATAATATAAAGTGTTGAACATGTTCATGTTCTCAAGCATGTCGCACGTGACCTCTGTTTCTTCATTCATTAAGTTCTCTACTTTCATCTGTAATCTGGGAAACTCAATCTTTGCCCATGCCTTGACACATAACTATTCCTGTTGTTAAGTAGACGTGGATGATTATAAGTAAAATCCTTCGACAGCTTGTACCGTTTCCGCTAGGTCAATATCCTCGCTGGAACGAAATAACTTGATCTCAATACTCTCTGATCCAACTTACGGTAAATTTAAATCTCTGACAGTTTTTAAGAGACTCGTAATATTGGTCTTGAAGTGCCTTCACCCAAAATAATATGTTTTCCTCGGATGTTTTAAATGCAGCACAGCGAGCCGATAGCTTATAGATTCCAATATCTATTTCTTCGAATTTTAGCTTTCCGGATCCTGGCCCCAGTTCACTGGCTTCAGGTCGTCGTACGTGTTGTATCACTGGCCATCTGGGTAAAAAACGCGGTCCTTCGGCTCCGTCAATAGCGCCAGTTGAAATATCCTGAGCCTGTTGGAAGGCTTTCGCACGAGTGAAGTTAAATAAAACATTAAACTGGCTTACATTTGAGAGATGAGACTCCAGATTAGAGAGAAAGTTCCTCGCGGGTCTTCCGCGATCTTGCTTTACTGTATTAAATTATGTAAATAAATTAACCTGGCGATTGTTGCGTGACCAGCACAGTGCAATCTGATTGGTGTGAATTTGACCTTTAACGCATGCGCAGAAATTTTGCGACACCCAACAAAAAAAATCAAAATAACGACTTGCATTTTAAGACTCGGTGCTGCCACAGGCAGCCCGAGTAATAAAGTAGATTGTGGCTAGCTGATTAGAACCATTCCACCACATATGTGCTTGTGTGTTGATCTTAAGATTAGGAACAATGGTTTACATGTATTCCAAGATGGCTGCTGTGTGATTTAGGTATATTTAGCACTCCACTCAGAACCATACTCTGTGGGCCCTTGTAAACTGGAGCTAAATGGTGCTCTCAAGTTTTCCTTCTTTCCTTGTTTTTTACTGTTGAGGAATTTTTCTGTGTTTTTTTAATCAGCGCTATCAGTTGCCATTCAGATGGAAAAAACAATTTAATCGGACATTTGCATTATGACGTCAATTTACTACAACTACCAGAATCCTTTTGGAGTTCTTTTTCTCATTCAAACTTATGAACTGCTTTGAGAATTCCAAGACAACAGTCCAAATTAAAGGAACAAACAAATCCATGCAAAGAGTTCTGATAGTCGTAGTATGTGACGCCATCATGCAATTGTCCTATTAATATTATTGTATAGGGGTATAATTTATTTTCAGTGAAATACATAAATTAATATAAATCTTGTCTTTTATTTTTTGTTTAGTAAACTGGAAAGGCAATGACCATACTGATTTGTTTATATAAAATTAAAATATTTTAATAAGAGCCTTGGCAAATTTCACTATTAAAAACACTGAAACAAAAGAAAGTTAATATCACCAGTAAGAAATTGTCACAATGATGTTTTACTAAAGGTATACGTTATCAAGATTTTAATATAAGGGGTTTACTGACCGTATTTTTACTAGATTTTGTTTGTGGTTGTATTTTGTAGGCTTTATTACAAAATTATCTGAAGGCACTACAGCCGTCAAACATGTAAGTATGACATAGTTTTGGAATTGTTTGTCAATTAGTTTTCATGGCATTTATGGATTTGTTATTTTCACAGGGATTTAAAATGTATTTTTGTATCTTCAAAATTCATAAATTGATAATAATATCTCCTGTTACTTGATATGACTTTGTTACATGTTAAGTTAGTCAAAAGATTGGTACTATTATTTTTATCATGTGGGTTTTGCACCCAAGTGTGAAAGAGGTAACCAAATAAGTTTACCATATCAAAACTACTAAAATGGTATGATTTTTTTATTGATTTGATTAGATCAGCTGTAAGGTAACATTGACATCTCAAATCTGCCTTGCTAATTTTGTATTAAAAAAGCAATTTAAAAGAAGTAATCAAAAGGAAGTTATCAAAATTCATGCTACCAGTGAATTTCTTCTAAAATGCTATAAGTAGAGGAAATCGCATGAACATAATCAAGTGGTATATGTGATTTATGGTGACTGCATGAGTTATAGTTTAGAAGTTCTGATAATTGTATGAGCCTGTAATTTGAGAACTTTCAAAATATCACTCAGTGACCATAAATCACAGATAGCATGAGCAGTTCATGCGATGTTTAGTTTTTATAATATACTTCAAGAAAGCATTTGCTGAGAGCTGTGCACTCTAGAACCTTTGTATGGACTTGTTATTGACCAATCAGAATCCAGATATTTTGTTGAATATATATCATAATTGAAAGTTTTGTACATTATCTTTAATCTGAAAAGACAAATAAAATACTAAATTCTGTAAAACAGAACTTAGGACTTTTTTGATTATAACTTCACAGCATGCTTTGAAAATATTGTAAAGAATACAATTTTTTTGTGTGCAGCAAATGCAATTTATGTTTGCAGGTTTTGTTTCCATTCCATGCAGTCAGAAAACCCTTTTGAGCCTTAGTTAAGTGACATGTTCCTTTAAAATATTTATTCTTTTCCCCTTCAGTCTGACAGCCAGGGATCTCAAGGTCTTGTGTGGCAACTTTGAGGAACTCGTTAGATTCCAGCAGTCTTTGTTCAGCATCTTAGATGAGTGTGCTCAGTAAGTTACTATAAATGTTGATGTAATATTTCCAAAATGAGAGCTTGTTTTTGATCAGGGGATCCAAACACTGAGAAAATCAAAGTATGGTGCCGAAGGTGGAGTGCTTTTATTGTTTCGAGGTGTTTGGAGTCTCCTGATGAAAAAAGAAGCTCAGGTTTGGACTTTATTCATAGATCGTTAGTGAGTATTGTTTGTCTGATATTTTGCTGAATACAGTTATTCATCACAAGGCTGGTCATTGTTCTTTCTCGGGTTCATTTCATACATTTTTAATTTTGAGTTTGACATGAATGTGAATAAAATAGGAAAATCGTATCTTACTTGGCCCTACAAAAAAAAACGATTTATGTATGGTATTTGGGCAATTATGAATAGAAATCATCCCCAAAAACCTTATTATTAAATAAAATAATGTTATTTAAGAAATCCTTAAAATTAATGATGTTATTATTTTAATGAAGCTCTTCCTTTCAGTTTGCCACTTGGCAGTCAAAGAATGGGAGCCAACTTCCTTCAGATTGCTCCACAGGTAAGAAGACTGATGTCAACCAAATGTAGTTAGGTATAAAGTGTTTAGTGTACAGAATGATGATTATTACTAGGGCTGTGCCATTTAGCTATATATATTCAAACCAGGTTGTAGGAAACAACAAACCAGGTTTAGGAAACAACGTAACAAAGTGACGTCACTAAAGTGTAGAGGAATGAAGTCTTTTTGTCTCGATGCATCAGTTTCCACCAAACACTGCAGTGAATTCTGGAGGAAAATGAACCTCTCTTGCCCAGTACATGTGGCAAAAGTCAAAACAAGATTGTCCTGATTGAGAGTGAGCGTGTGGTCACCAACCCTTTGTATGTCGCTGAGACGTTTAATGAATATTTCTCTGAAGTTGCTGGCAGTGAAGGAGATTGTCTTGAAATGGAGGATTTCAAAGACCACGCTAGTGTGATGGCAATTACAGAAAGAAACTACCAACATGGTTTCAATTTCAAACCCGTGGCAGAAAACTACATCAGGAAATTACTTAATCCAAGAAAGGCTGTTGGCTGCGACAATATTTCTCCGAGATTACTGCGCTTATCGGCTCCTGCCATTGCACTTGAAGTGACTAAGCTCATTAATCACTTCATCAAGAATCACGTTTGGCCTTCGGAATGGAAAAGTAGTAATCTTTTACCGATTTTCAAAAAGCTGGATGAAACGGACAGAGCGAATTACCATCCGGTATCTCTACTTACTGCTTTTTCCAAGATCTATGAAAAAGTTTTGTTCGACCAAGTCTACGAAGCCTTCTACTGTCAGCTTTCGCCAAACCTTTCTGGATATCTGAAAGGTCATTCCTGCTGCACAGCTCTACTTAAAATGACAGAGGACTGGCGAGCAAGCCTTGATAACTGAGAGGCTGTGGCAGCAGTGGCCATCGACCTTAGCAAAGCATTTGATTCAGTCTGTCATAGCCTCATGCTTGCTAAGCTCAGAGCTTATGGTTTCTCGAAAGAAGCTATAGACTTGATGTCAACTTACCTCCACGGGAGACGACAGCATGTGAAGCTTGATGGGGTATACTCTGACTGGAGATTGGTACAGACAGGGGTTCCACATGGGTCCTTGCTGGGTCCTTGCTTGGTCCTCTTTTATTTAATCTCTTCATAAATGACTTGAACTACTTCGTATCTGACACTTCCCTTAGGCTATAATTATGCTGACGATACTACCGGATATGCTTCTGATGCTTCACCAATGGTACTACAGTACCACATTAACTCAGACTTACAAACGCTTTCCACCTGTATCTGGTTTAAGAATAACTACTTGCAGGTAAACGCAATGAAAACATAAGCCATCGCAATCGGTTCAACATCATATGAATATGACTTCAAACTGGACGACTCAAATATCGAAGTCACCGACACCTTTAAGATTCTAGGAGTTACACTAGACCGTAAGCTCACCTTCAAGTTACACATCTCGGAACAGCTGAGGAAAGCTTATACTAAGGCGGCAGCATTGAGACGATTACGTCGATTTATACCAGAAGAAGTTATGATACGACTCTACAAGGCATATAATTATACTGCCCCACCTGGAGTACTGTAGTCCTATCCTACTGGGAATTGGTAAAGGTCAAACCAAACGATTGGAGGACGCCAATCATTATTTCTGAGGACTATATTAGGCCTATCAAAGTCATTATCGTATTACTTTATTCTAAAGTACGGTTATACGAAAACCTTGGCCCAGCGTAGATGTTTTCAGTCGTTATCCCTACTTTATAAATGTATGCATGATCAAGGTCCTTCATACATCAATGATTTGTTTAAACTTAAAATTGTGAAGTACAACCTACGAGGTAGTGGCACTAGGCTGGTACAACCACGCTTTAATTGATCTTAATTTAGTTTAATATGGCATAGTGCTATTTTATGGTTCGTTTTATAGATTTTGTCAATTTTAGACTACGAACTAATACAGATATAGGCTTTTTTTTGCTTTTACTTTTTACTAACAGACACATCATGGCTCAGGTGCTAACTAGGAGAAAATACTTTTTACAGGGGTACGGTAGGGATAGTATTTTTATGTTAGGGATTAGGGTAAGTTATTGGGGGTAATTGTCTATGGACGAGGGTGTTAGTCTTATTTTCCCTGGAAAGGGGGGCCGGGGGGGGGGGGGGGGGGGGGGTTGCCATTGGGGTGTTTCTTTTCTTGTGGGAAGGGGTTGGTTGCAATTAATAAAGGGGTAAAATACATTTTATTAGATTTTATTATAAATTTTATTAGAATATTTATACACTGCCTTGTGCACAGAGTTGGTGTACACGAGCGTAACATAAAATTCTAACGCTACGTTTTATTATTTTTCTCAAAATCTAAACATCCTATAACCCTAGGACTTCAGAAAATAAAACTTCAGTCTAGGTGCACAGAAAAACAAGCAAAATACTTTCGAAAACGGTTTTATTTGAAAAAAAAACGAATTTGTTCGAATTCTGTCTGAAAAAGTTCGTCATTTTCCACCCGATTTTTACTCCACATCACAATGAATTTTTATTGTTTAAGAAATATCGGAGAAGAAAATTTGCATATGTACTTCTAGGTGAAGTGCACTTGAAATTCGCCACAAAACTTGTGGTTTTGTTGTACTTTATGCTTTCTTCAAAGGAAATATCAGTCAAAAACTAGCGTTAGAAAAAAATCAATGTCGGAAAAAAACTCTTGTTCCAAGCTTTCATCGTGCCTTTTTTGCCTTTGATCGCGCCAATCACGCATTTTGCGCCAATCGCGCCCTTTTTCCATCGCGCCAATCGCGCCCTTTTTCCATCGCGCCAATCGCGCACTTTTTCCATCGCGCCAATCATGCAAATCGCGCCCGAGTTAGTAGATTGTAATCGTAGGCTGACATGTTTGTAAAATACAAACAGTAAATACAAAATGTGCATCTTAAAACATAGCGGCTTCTTTGCTTGTATTTTATAAACTCCCAAGTACAGCTCTTGCGAAATAAAGCGGGTGAAATAAACCCTCGTTTTGTATCAAAGATTTCTCATTTGTGGTGTGCACGATGCTTCCAAAACTTAATGTCTTTGTTTCCAAAGAAAAACACACTTCCTCTGTTTAGCTTGGAAAAAAAAAGAAAAGAAACTAAGCTCAGTTTACATAAAGACTACAGCCCATTCAACCCCCGTGGGAATTCTTCAAAGTTGGAAGTTGTAAACAACTCAATTAGTATTGTGACATCACAGACAATTTAGATTGGCACGTGCAAAAGATCAACTCACTGAAAGTGAAAGGTCTTTCTTGGAGTTACTACATAATATTTCTTGGATTCTAGTGTGCTGGAGTTTAACTTGAATGAACTTCATCGCATTGTGAATTAAGACGGTCGATCTGTGCACATTTTAAGGCTGATTTCCATCGGATCACAAAGATAGCAAAATTTGCATAAAGCAATAATAAAATTTCTGACAAAGCCGAAAGCGACTAGCCATTAAAAAACATTCATTTGTTGAATATACATTTAAGTCATAATCTTGTCATTCAACGTTAACACTCAAATTTAAGTGATAAAATGAATAGTTTCACATTGATGTAAATATATTTATTGGCAAAGTGATAGCAAAAAGTGCAAAAAGGCAAAAAGTGCGCTATGGAAAAAGTGCGCTATGGAAAAAGTGCAAAAAAGGCAAAAAGTGCGCGATTTGCGCGATCTGCTCCGATTTGCATGATTTGCAAAATAGAAATTGAGCGTGCCGGAAGGCACGATTGGAGCGATTTGCGCTATGAAAATTCACTCTGAAATTGAGAGGTTTTGTTACGCGGCTTTCACGTTTTTTCTGTTGAGAACGGTTGATATTTTTATTCTCAGCGCCACGTTA
Organism: Actinernus sp. WN-2022; assembly: GCA_030867875.1. NCBI lineage: Eukaryota > Metazoa > Cnidaria > Anthozoa > Actiniaria > Actinernidae > Actinernus > Actinernus sp. WN-2022. Next base: position 19,297,348 of record JAOWCC010000064.1, on the reverse strand, counting down.
TTCCCTCTTTCGAAGATAAAGATTCACATTCGAGAAACTACATCAAACTAAGGTCAGAGTGGTTGGAATTTAATAACATTCAATTAAATAACGACAAAGTTACAACAATTCTAAAACAAATTTTGTCTATATTTTCTCCATTTTCGTCGTGTACACCAACTTCGTGTGCGAGGCCACACATCATATATATACAATTACTATTGTAAGTTTTTTTTTTTTTTTACAATTTTTTAAGTTCACGTTCAAGTTTTAACGAGTTATACAGCTCCTAGTTGACACGTGGGTAAATAAAGTATTGTATTGTATTGTAGGTACATGTAATTTTTCATTTCAGGTAATTTTTATTTTTACCTAGGAATTTTTTTTGGATCGACATAGTGTTTTTTTAAATCTTAATTGTAGTAACTGTACCCACCGGACAAGGGGGCCGGAAGAAGACAGGGAGAGGAGTAGGGGAAGAAAGTGAAAATAGAGGGGGAGGGGAGGGTGAATTTATTTTTAGTACACATAAATTACCTACATGTATGCAACAAATTAATTTCCCGTTGTAAACGAAAAAACCTACTGGTAGTTAAAAATAAAAATTAACCTGAAATGAAAAATATTTTCTACTCTCCTTATGCATAATTATAATCAATGGCTTAGCCAATCAGAAACCTGGAAACGTTTCTGTAGTAAATGCATACTTGAAGATTAGTTTTGCATGTTGACCTTTTACTTTGTTTGTATGCCTACAGATGAAAGATCTGTACCTCACATACTGTGCAAACCACCCAAGAGCTGTTGAAGTTCTAACAAAGTACAGGTACAAGAATTTAAATAAGACTTAAATTTCATAAAACGCATTTGGATTTCCTGGGTACTGCCATCTTGGACCTATTATGACGTCACACGGTCAGCCCTTTTGTCAGAAAGCAATAGCTCTTTTGTTGCATAACAATAGGGACAACCGTGTGAAATCATAAGATCCAAAATGGCAGTATGCAGGAAATTCAAATGAGTTTTATGGACAAGGAAATTGAGGCAGGGGTGTTATGTAGAATGCTAATAAAAATGCAAATTAGAAAATCCAGTTAGCAGAAATATGTGAGCAATTGGGTTTACTGAGGTAATAGTTTATTTTTATTTTGTGTTAGGGTTGGATTATTTCATGACTTTTGACAGAAGAAGGATTGCAGTCTGTGTTGTTGATTTAATGGTCCTGTAAACTAATCCAAAACCTAAACCAATATAAAAAAAACCTAGGGTGTTTAGGGCTAGTCACTAGAGCATGTGGTTTGTGGCTCATGGTACCTAGGGTGTTTAGGGCTAGTCACTAGAGCATGTGGTTTGCGGCTCATGGTACCTAGGGTGTTTAGGGCTAGTCACTAGAGCATGTGGTTTGTGGCTCATGGTACCTAGGGTGTTTAGGGCTAGTCACTAGAGCATGTGGTTTGTGGCTCATGGTACCTAGGGTGTTTAGGGCTAGTCACTAGAGCATGTGGTTTGCGGCTCATGGTACCTAGGGTGTTTAGGGCTAGTCACTAGAGCATGTGGTTTGTGGCTCATGGTACCTAGGGTGTTTAGGGCTAGTCACTAGAGCATGTGGTTTGTGGCTCATGGTACCTAGGGTGTTTAGGGCTAGTCACTAGAGCATGTGGTTTGTGGCTCATGGTACCTAGGGTGTTTAGGGCTAGTCACTAGAGCATGTGGTTTGTGGCTCATGGTACCTAGGGTGTTTAGGGCTAGTCACTAGAGCATGTGGTTTGTGGCTCATGGTACCTAGGGTGTTTAGGGCTAGTCACTAGAGCATGTGGTTTGTGGCTCATGGTACCTAGGGTGTTTAGGGCTAGTCACTAGAGCATGTGGTTTGCGGCTCATGGTACCTAGGGTGTTTAGGGCTAGTCACTAGAGCATGTGGTTTGCGGCTCATGGTACCTAGGGTGTTTAGGGCTAGTCACTAGAGCATGTGGTTTGCGGCTCATGGTACATGTACCTAGGGTGTTTAGGGCTAGTCACTAGAGCATGTGGTTTGCGGCTCATGGTACCTAGGGTGTTTAGGGCTAGTCACTAGAGCATGTGGTTTGTGGCTCATGGTACCTAGGGTGTTTAGGGCTAGTCACTAGAGCATGTGGTTTGCGGCTCATGGTACCTAGGGTGTTTAGGGCTAGTCACTAGAGCATGTGGTTTGCGGCTCATGGTACCTAGGGTGTTTAGGGCTAGTCACTAGAGCATGTGGTTTGCGGCTCATGGTACCTAGGGTGTTTAGGGCTAGTCACTAGAGCATGTGGTTTGCGGCTCATGGTACCTAGGGTGTTTAGGGCTAGTCACTAGAGCATGTGGTTTGCGGCTCATGGTACCTAGGGTGTTTAGGGCTAGTCACTAGAGCATGTGGTTTGCGGCTCATGGTACCTAGGGTGTTTAGGGCTAGTCACTAGAGCATGTGGTTTGCGGCTCATGGTACCTAGGGTGTTTAGGGCTAGTCACTAGAGCATGTGGTTTGCGGCTCATGGTACCTAGGGTGTTTAGGGCTAGTCACTAGAGCATGTGGTTTGCGGCTCATGGTACCTAGGGTGTTTAGGGCTAGTCACTAGAGCATGTGGTTTGTGGCTCATGGTACCTAGGGTGTTTAGGGCTAGTCACTAGAGCATGTGGTTTGCGGCTCATGGTACCTAGGGTGTTTAGGGCTGTCACTAGAGCATGTGGTTTGCGGCTCATGGTACCTAGGGTGTTTAGGGCTAGTCACTAGAGCATGTGGTTTGCGGCTCATGGTATTTCCGTGGACCAGCTTTTCTAATTAGCATTCAGCATTCTGCAAAACACCCTGGCTGGGAAAATTGGTCATAAAATTACTGATATTTAGTGTAAATTTACAAGAGACAAATACAGTATTAGATTTAGGTATCCATGAGGAACATTAATTTGAGAGTAAACATAGTTTTTCAGCCGAGTTTCCTTTTAACAGTCTCTAAAATTGTAGTGTGTTTATACAGAACATATCAAGTATAACACAGTCTTTGTCTAGCACTAAGGTCATGTACTGTGTCTCACGTGTACACATGTTTGACAGATTGGCAGAGTTTTGTGAGACTAATTTGATAATTAATGGCTTGAGGGCATGAAAACAATATACATAATAATTATATATAAAATATATTAATATATATAATACTGCTTTAGAGAGATAATTTAGGGGAAAATGATTTTTAATCCACTTTAATCTGTGCCATCTTTTTATCAAAACAGTTTCAAAAGAATATCAGGACAGTCGCAAGGTTTCGCTCTCCTGTTCTAGAAGGCTATTTTCATAGATCTATTTTCAAGGAACTTACACTGTCAATTTGATTGACAGTACCTTTTTAACATACATATCAAAGTTACAAGCAGTACATACACCAACTACATAATAGTAATAATAACTACTAATTATTGTTATAAGTTATTATAATTTATATAATTTATGTATCTGAACCTACATCTGCAGTTATTTTTTGCATGTATTGTCTATTTTTCTGACAGCTATTATTGTATTAATAGTGTTTCTTGTGTGTGCGGGTGGGTAACACCACTGTCCACCATTGCCGGGATTAGTTATGCTATTATGGCAATTATGTCTGATTAAATATTAAAGGTAAATAGATTGTACAATGATGCCAACAGTATTAATGACTCACTCGCTTACATAATTTGTGCCCATCGTGTTTTTTGGTGGTATAATGCATTGCTCAAGCTACTTTGTTTGTTACATGTAAATTTATTTACTTTACTATTAGTTATTATGTGTATTATAATGTTATAGATTCATAAGTAATAGATACAGAATGAGTGGCAATGCTTTATGGGATTTACAAACTCAAGCTGAAAGCAAGAGTTTGTAAATTCCATAAAGCACAGACACAAATTCCCTATCTGACTTATCAAATGTTTAGGTGTATAAGTGTCATGTTTTCAGTTATTTTGGCAATACAACTTATTTTGGCAATACAACTTATTTTGGCCAAGAAAATTGAAGCAAAAGTTTATGTAAATCAGGACGAAATCTGCATCAGAATTACAGATCACTTATCGCTCAGTGATTTCCTTTGTTTTTGCTTCATGAATTATTAAAGGTGCTGTGTCACGGTACTGCGCATGTCACAGTCTCCAGACATTGAATTGACAGCTGTATTGTGTAACATCCAATGAGAATCAATCAAAATATATTGCCGGAAACGCAACACTTTCGGCCACACTGCCGTGATTCACAGATTGTAGTTTTACACAGTACATGGCGAGATTTACAAGGATTTTATTCTTCCTACATCCAAAGTAAACAGCATTGAGTAAATAATGGTATCTATATTTCATTACTTGCTTGGATTAATTCCTCTATCAGTTTTTCCCATTAGTGTGGACATTAGGGATTTATTCTTGGAGATTTCATACAGTTTAGCGACCATGTGTCGAAAGTAGAAAAGTTCGCTTGTCACGAAAGTGCGAATACTGACATGAAGCGGTTTCATAGCAGTTCGATGTTTGCAGACTCTCACATAGTCGATAATATACACTTCTATAGCTTCATATGTACGTCGATTGCTCACAAGGGTATCGTATTTGAGTTCATGAGGTTGTTTTGCCAGCAAAGAAAGGTTTTATCTAACTTTTTGTACAGTCTTTGCACTCCGGTCGGTTCATGTAATTTCAGCCTCGATCGTTTCTAAGCCGTAGATATATATTTCTTTGTATCGCTGTTGAAAACTGCCATATCATTTATAATATGACTTGAAAAGTTTCCATGTGTTTCGTGAACTCTACTTTGTGAACTCTACTTCATTCGCTTCTGGTTGGAATGCCAAAAAGCTTCCAATTTCTTGCATTTTTCGGCTGCTGTATTCAGAGTACTCAGTGGCAGTCTTCCCCGCCGGTAAGCATCACTTTGCTTTTTTGTTTTAGTTGTATTGCAGTCTGCAACAACTAATTTTGAATAAACAAATAATTAGAACTTATTTAAGCACATCTTACATTTCCATAAATGACCAAAAGAGGCAAGGATGAGTTAAAAAAGAACACTGATGGAAGTCGATTTAAAAATCGGTATTTCACCGCTCTGAGAATTTCGTTCCGGGCTAGAACATAATTCAAAAATCATCAGATTTTCACACATGTGCAGTACCGTGACACAGCTCCTTTAAAGAGTTTGATAATATTATTTGTAAGAGTATTGAGACCTTAGTGCATGTATATATAATGCTCCTAATATGTGTTATTATTATTTATTATTATTATTTTGCAGTGATGAACTGTCAGCTTTTATTGAAAACAAAGGAGCATCAGCACCTGGTATACTAACCCTTACCACAAGTTTAAGCAAGGTTGGTGAAGCGTGATCAAATCCTAAAATGTACTACATACCATTCATTTATTATATAGAAATACATAATCACCTTAGTTTTCTTAGTTTGTTCAGGGACATTTAATGTCTAAATTCCCTCATCAGCATGCATACTTGTTCCTATTTTCCCTCATTGACATGCAAGTGGGAAAATTAGAAGGACATGCATGCTGATGAGGAAACATTGGGCTGCCCCTTGGCACACCGGGTTATGATGGGTAATTAGTCCCTGGCAGGATGCAATGACTGTGGACACTGTTCCCTACCCATTTTATGGCTCAGTAAAGGTCTTCTCTTCATTTCTTAAAGTGCAACTAACCCCTTTTGCAATTTTTATACATATGAATCTTTGAAAGGTTTTGAGTACTTCTGCGAATAAATTTTTCGCTTACAGAGAATACTCTATGTTCTAGGCTTGTTTGAAATGGTGAAAATTTGACCTTTCCTGACCCATGACCGCGTAAGGAAAAGCCTGGGTCGATTCTTGATCTTACGTCATCCAACTCATTCGACTTTGCAATAATTTGAATAAATATTTAGCATTTTGTCAAAAATAACTGTTTTCTTTACTAACAACTCACAGACTGTGTATATTCTCTATATATCGATGTTGTTGTGATGGAAAGGCGCCATGGAGAATAATGCATTAATGAGGTGACGTAAGATCAAGAATCGACCCAGGCTTTTTCTCGCGCGGTCATGGGTCAGGAAAGGTCAAATTTTCACCATTTCAAACAAGCCTAGAACATAGAGTATTCTCTGTAAGCCAAAAATTTCTTCACAGAAGTACTCAAAACCTTTCAAAGATTCATATGTATAAAAATTGCAAAATGGGTTAGTTGCACTTCAAACCTGCTTCTTCCATGTGCGATACTTAAAACCACATTTAGTTAACCATCAAATTACATTGTATTTTAGTATTCTTCTCAAAAACAACACGCTTGTTCCCAGTGGAAGCCAGGGTCATTCAATCGATGGTGCCCAATCAAGCATATATCATAATAACAAAAACTTTTTGAAAGCAACTCAACTCTGGTGTCTTTAGTTTAGGCAGAGAAAACTAAACTTCTGAGATTAGTTCCATTCCTTGGTAATAATAGTATTACAAAGTGATATAGCGTGACATGATAGAAATTATTCATTAAATTTCCCCTCAAGCCTTGGGAGGATTTGTAAAAGTTCCTCCACCTGTGGTGTTGGGCCTTCCACAAATCCTCCCTCAGCTCTTATGGAAATTTAATCACTAATTTCTCTCATGTCATGCTAATACTTATAAAAAACTGATTGATGAGTGATTGATGATGATTTCCACCACTGAGATGAGAAATATTATATCTCAACACACACAAAAGTAACCTTTAAGTTTGTTGATATCGACTTGCATACATGATAATTTATTGCCTTATTGGGCAATAAAACTGTGCTTATTAGAATAATAGTGTTTATAAAATAACAGAATAATACATGGGCATTGGATGGGATTGATTGGAGATATGGAATTTATCTCCTCGTGTTCAACTTGATATCTCAATCATTTCCTGCACCAACTCATGAGATTTTGAGTAGAACACTCCAAGATAGATTCCCTGTCTCCCCATGTTGTATTTTCTAGCAATAGCCTGGGACTAAAACAAACTGTGAATTTCTAACGAGACCTGAAACAACCATGGGGGCTGATCAAAGCCAGGTCCCGGCTAATCCACAGATCGAATTGGAATTTGGCGTGTTGGTTTTTGTGGGGGGAGGAAAACCGGAGAACCCGGAGAAAAACCCTTGGAGCAAGGGAGATATACCAACAAACTCAACTCACATACAAATGTATGGCACTGCATCCGGGAATCAAACCTGGGCCACAGAGGTGAGAGGCAAAGTGCTTACCATAATTGCTGGACTATTACCCGCACAGCGTATTACCCACACCCGCTGATTTTAGAGTCTCAAAGAAAAATGTGACCTCACACGTGAAAACATACACTAACGGTTATCCGTTAAATGGTCTAAACCGTTAGCCATCCGTTAGCTATCCGTTTAAACGGTTTAGAAAATCGTTAAAAGCGTTAGCTAAACCGTTAGCTTTTTCAGTCTACCCGTTTAAACGTTTTCAGAAACCATTAGCTTTGGGAGACAAACTGTTTAAATGGTTTGGCAGATCGTTAGAAGTTTTTGCTTGGCCATTTAAGGTTACCGGATACCTTCAGGGTGCATTTCCAGTCTAAATTATGTAGCGCCTCGAGGAGACATCGTAGATAAATCATCCATGTATCATTTTAAAGCTTATAAAATTGGCTATAAGAATAAATAAAAAGTTTTGAATTCTTTGAAAATCTTGAATTTTCCGTGATCCCGTTTCTCTGATCTGGTGAGATGGCTTTCAGAAGCTCCGACTCCGAAAATACTTTAAAGTTTTAAAATCTGTTTGCTTTGTCGCATTTCAGAGGAATCGTATTACAAAAGGGTGTTGGGAATTTCAAAATTCCATTTAGTTCAAATTTAGTTCAAATTTAAAGTTATCATGCTCTTCGTGAAAAGGCAAAAACATAGTCCGAGTACATATGCGAGAAACGCCGTCAAGAGCTCTCTTTAGAATTTCCAAATTTGCTGACACCCTTTTGCAGCTGCGATATTAATTGACATTTTGTGAAAATTTCACACAAATCAAATAAATTCCTCTTGAGTGGGATCTTTTTGAAACTCTATTTTGGTTGAAAATCGAAAGCGTAGAAAATAGCGTGAATCTGAAGCCCTGCCTCTCCAACAATTAGAGAGCTCTTGGTCAATCATTTCTCATCACAGTTCAACTATCTGTCAAGATTTCCCGCCAATGTTGATTTCCGATCAAAGCTATGCGCCGCATCGAGAAAATGTTAATATACCCGGTTGTTCTAGTTCTCTTGTGTGACTTTAAAAATGGGGAATACAAAATGACCTGGAGGGACAAAGCCAAAGTGAACACCTTGAGACAACTAGAGACACCTCGAATGCCAGCATAGTTAGTAGAAGAGACACCGATTTGCAGGCATCTGAAACAGCACGGCAATAGCGAGATCGTTTCAAGCGATTCAGAGTCACCGTGATCAGACTTTCCATCTAAGCTTTCTTGGCCCGGGTTTCTTGGAAACAAATATTCTCTCGGCTGGCTCCTATCAATTGTTCTTTATGTTCAGATGTGGACCACTAGGCACTCTGTCTGAAAGTGAAAATACGAACCCTTGTCATTGCGAGGACTTCTATTTATTTATCTATTTGGCTCGTAGTCATATGCATTGTTTGGCCTTGTTTTGCTTTTCTTTTTTCTTTGTTTGTCAAGCTAAGGGCACCTGCCTGCTTTTTGGAAGACATAAGGCCAACAATGTGTGTGGAAAAACTTTTCTCAATAAACAAAAACATGAATTTTCCTGATTACTCGGGCTGCCTGTGGCAGCACCGAGTCTAAATCTGCAGGTCGTTATTTTTTGTTTGTTTTTGTTTTTGTTTCATGCAGCAAAATTTCTGCGCAAGCGTTAAATTTCAAGTTCACCACCAATCAGATTGCACTGTGCTGGTCATGTAACAATCGCCAGGTTAATTTATTTACATAATTTAATACAGTAAAATCAAGATGGTGGACCCGCGAGGAAATTTCTCTCAAATTTGGAGTCCCATTTCTCAAATGTAAGCAGTTTAATGTTTTATTTAACTTCACTCGTGCGAAAGCCTTCCAACAGGCTCAGGATATTTCAACTGGCGCTCTTGTTTGAGGTACGTTTCGTAGGTTTTATGCCACATTTCATTTTACTCTCGGTCATAATACATACCAGCGCAAACACCGTGATCGGTAGGCCAACACTAAAATAATTTTGACGCCGTTTTTGGCTGGTTTACCGATCTCGTATGATCTCTCTGTGTACCGTGTTATACAGGTATACTGAATAGCTGATTTATAGCAAAATATAGCGATTTACTAGCAAATATATATACTGTGGTTGAGCAGTTATGGGTTACTATCCTCTATCGAAGTCTGAAGACATCTGAACTCCTGAACTGTGAGAGCAACACTGTCGCTCGCCAGCACAGAATAATTTATGATGACCCAAGCAATATTCAACTCTCAAGGTAAACAAACAAGAAACCTCTCACGGCCGAGGTTTTGGTTCGAGAAATTAAATTGTAAACATGTGTTACATGAATAAGTAGTATTTAAATTAAAAGGTCAACATATGAGAAAAACAAAAATATTAAATTACATATATGCTTGGGGAGCAGAGAATGAAAGTCACTGCGCTACCGGCCACTCCTAAAGACTGCTAAATTCAGCTAATAATTCTTCCCTTTGGTTAATATTACTAAGAGGATTTCAAATGAAAGTGTATTTCATCTTCAATCTCATGTGGCCCGAGTGAAAGTCCAGATGGGCTCTTGTATAATTAATATATGCTAGATTTCCACACACGGTCGTTACGGGCGAGTGAGCACTTGTCATGCGTTTATTGATCTGCTATCAATCAAACAGAAGCTTTTACTTCCAGTTAAAAACTTCCTTTTGGTATTTCTTCGCCAATATAAAAAAAAAATTAACAGAGTTTTTGGTGAGAGACACTACTACTCAAACTATATTTCTGTGTGAACAAAAAAATTCATCATCTTTTTCGTTTTGAAGGTATCCGGTAACCTGAATTGCTCTGACAAACCATTAGCTCTACGAGGAAACTGTTTAATGAAACAACCTGTTGATCGTTTGATTCTAGCCCTGCATTAATTTTCAAAGCGTTCTTGTCATACGTTACCCTTGGATTTACTAACTTTTAGTTCTTTGCAATAACTTGGACGGTGCCACTTGGTCTTGGCCAGACTCCTTGGCTTGGCTTCGGTAGATTGATCGTACGAAGGTCAAACAACAAAGCCCAATAAAAGCTGAGAATTAATACAACTAAAGCTGCTTATTTACATCGATCGATGCGAGATCTGAGAGCACAAGCTTCTGTGCATCCTCTCATCATTAGGGATCGACATTGAGAAGGTATTCAATTAGCCAAAATCACCAGTCATCTATTGCATATGTTTTCAATTCAAGAAGCCAGCTTTCCGGTGATACAACGATTTCTCCAAGTTCGCGTGTGCATTCAGCCATGGAGACTGATTGTCTGGTTTTTGACACAAGACTCGAGAGTGCCGCGAACTTTGCGGAAAGTGTGATTTTATTGCGTTGTAGTTTAAAATACACCACAAGCTTCTCAGCTTTATTGGAAAATGATAAATTTTGGCAAATAAATATTGTTTATTTTTATTTAATGTGGCTCCATTTTCAAAGGTGAGGAAGTCTGAGTCTCGAATGTGTGACATTTTCCGCGAACTGATTGTGAATAATCAATGAGCTCTGCAGTGTTTGTTTTGCTTTGAGATCGTACACAAAATTATCTTCCTACTGTTTATACATAATTTATATGTATAGTAACACAATTCTTGTTTCTCATTACGGCACTGATTTCCTCAGTGTTTGTTAGATCAGAAACAAAGCTGAGAAGATTTGGACTAAATAAACACTGACACTAATGGCAATCATTGTTATTTTCTACGGCGAAAAAATCGTCGGTGGCTTTTTAGTTTGGCAACAATTTTTTCAAGAGACAACAGCAATTTTTTTCACAAGTGAGGCAAAATTTTCGCCAGTGAAAGGTGGCCGCTTTTCGGTTTTTTTCAATCAAGGTGATCGCTGTGTGCCGCCGGCAAGTGTGACAAAGTTTTAGTCTTTAGAATTTAACACATTACCCACACCACCCTATTACCTGCAACAGCCGTGGTTTGGTGAAAAATTAACAGATAATCCACGGGTAATAGGCTGGAAATTATGGTAACCACTGTGCCACCTCATTTACATAGAGGAAATTGCATGAATACAAGTGCTATATACAAACAGACTGATAGTGTAGTGGACAAGACAGAGTACTAGCAGCTGGTTGCAAGGGAGGTTTGAGTCACACTCCAGACGTGGATTTTTATTTCCTTCTTTTCCTTTACTTCTCACCATTCCTGTGATGTAACGCTTATTAAAATGCATGCTCATTAAAATGCAAGTGTTTGATCACTGTGTTTGATCTTGATCAAAACCCTTAAGATTTTGATCTCGTGTTTCATTGGGTATCAAGGTACATGAACCATGGAATAACCCAATTGAATTATTAATGAGCTTGAGAAAGCCAGTTACATGTTTTTGCCTCACATGTTCACACTTAGATGCAAACGATGGTAAACCACAATATATTTATTGTATCTTCCAGTCACCATTTGTAATTATTTTCTGATAAATATGGGAAAAAAACAATAAATTATTGTATTAGTGTTGGCCGTTCATAACATTGTTTTACATGTAGACTTGTAGTATATATGTTTTGGCTTAAAATATTCCACATATCTACATTTTGCTACATGTAAATAATAATCCATTTAACTGCTTGTTGAGGATGTCTAGCCTATCAAATAATAATAATATGTGCATGTAAAAGCCAAGCTTGAAACAGCAGGGGTAATATATTCATTATTAATGATGTATTTAATTTACCAGGATTACTGACTATCTTTTACAACATAAATGTTATGGCTTCGATTGAATTGTGGTTTAAAGTGTTTGAAAGCCAGTTAATTGTTTTGAAGTTCCTTTCTTAAATTTAAATTTATTTTCAGTTCTAAAAAATGTTCCATTTACAATATCAAGGAAAGTAAAATTGTAAACGGTATTGTTCAATTAAACATGTGTTGGATGCAGCCATGGTGTCTCATGGTACAAGTAGTGTTACCAATGTTCATAGTAGATCTCGCAAAGTATACAATCATAAAGAGCATATTTTTTTATATTGTAATGTTCAGATGCCAGACTTAAAGGAAACTGTAATTATAGCAACCAGTTGATCCTGCCCCTGTGCTTTCAGTCTGAATTAGCCAATTAGGACTGTTTCCATCACATTGCTGGTAGTTCCATTCATAGGTTTGATTTTCCACAAATTTCAAACTGGGAAAATATTGTCAAAATATTTGGACATTGTTTGTATTTTCTTTTTTGAATGAAAAAGTCACTTTGAGTGAACTCAAAAGTACTAGATTTATGGCTGACTAACGGCTTCAGTTGGAACTGTTGGCTTTGGCAAATAATCCTTTGCATGCTCCGGGCTGATTCAGCTTGAACATGCATCTTGTACATGTAAATGTATTTTTTGGACACCATTTTTATTCCTAGGTAGCATATACCCAAATTCTGAAATTTTAACTGAGCAACTGTCCCTGTACATGTGTGCTATTTGAATTAATTCTTATTTGGCTTAATATTTATATTGAAAACAAATTACATAATTATATTGCCTTCATTTTTCTAACAATAATTTGCAAACATGCTTTCCATGGTTGTAATATTAACATTTGCCCATTAATTCTAGTCTTATCATTCCTTACCCCACTATGCAAATACAATATCTTTAGAATTAAGTAATGAATAATTAACTACCTGCTTGTATTTTGAGTGGTAATGTATGTTTGGTCTTTCACCTTATTGCTCTGCAGCCTTTCAGACATCTGGACAAGTACCCAACACTGTTGAAGGAGCTTGAACGACATCTAGAGGTTTGACTTAGCAAATTTATATTGATTCTTTACTGTAAACGTGAACTACCTTGTTCATAGCTGTGTTTGGCCTGGTATTTATCACAAAAATGTGATGTTAAGCAGTGTATTCTGCATACATGGTCACATTAAATTTTAACAATGACCCCTTTTCTACATTCTTGGATCATTCTTTGAAACATTTTCATGGCATTCCTTAATTTAAAGTTAAAACTTGGTGCAGGGCTCCATTTCTTATCAACTTTCAGTCAAGTTGTCAACACCATCAACACAAAAAGAAATCTGTTTTCATAAATAAAATGGAAATGATTTTGTCTTTGCAATTAAAGTTTTGTTTATAATTGAAGAGTCTAGCTGAGAGTTTCTGTTTTTTATCCAATGATTGTCAAGTTCATCTTTTTCATGCTTCCATTTTTCCTACACCAAAGGAGAATTTAGAAACTGAATTTACAGCATGCTGAACATTCTCAAACTAGCTATCCTCTTCATTTTAGTCCAAAGAGAAGCAGTAGGCATTCTTTACTTTGAAGCATACTGTATATGCTTAATAGCCAACAGCCATGTTTTACATGTTACCAGCACAACATACAATTTGCGCATTTCAGTATACCAGTACATATTGTTTCTATTTCAAGCTTTTCAAACGATATAAGATGCTAAGTCTAATGAACCAACAATAACACTGAATTGTATATCATTAATTATCTATTAGCCTTTTCGTAAACAGTAAAAGGACTGAATTTAATCAAATTCATAACTTATTATATTTTTAAATGAACCCCACCACAAAAAAGATTACATCAAAATCACTATGTTTAATGAGTTTGAAGATGTTTGAGTAATAATAACTGAATAGCAAGTATTTAAAATACAAATATAGGAGAGGTCAGTATGGTGTCCCCCCAAATTTTCAAACACTTCTAGTCAGTTCTTATTTACTCAAATATCTTCAAACTCTGTAAGCATAATAATTTCCATGTGGTCTTTCTTGTGGTGGGGTTTGAGTAATAAGAACTGAATAGCAAACATTTAAAATACAAATATAGGAGAGGTCAGTATGGTGTCCCCCCAAATTTTCAAACACTTCTAGTCAGTTCTTATTTACTCAAATATCTTCAAACTCTGTAAGCATAATAATTTCCATGTGGTCTTTCTTGTGGTGGGGTTTGAGTAATAAGAACTGAATAGCAAGCATTTAAAATACAAATATAGGAGAGGTCAGTATGGTGTCCCCACAAATTTTCAAACGCTTCTAGTCAGTTCTTATTTACTCAAATATCTTCAAACTCTGTAAGCATAATAATTTCCATGTGGTCTTTCTTGTGGTGGGGTGTTCTTTAAATAAAATACAATTAGGTTTGAATTCATTTAAATTTGCACACTTGGTCCCAGTTCTTTTGTAGTTTACGAAATGACTAATAGTAGGAGCTGGCTGGATGGGCTTACTGCTACTCAACGGCAAGAAAACAGTAATTGAGTCATGTGACTCGCAGCATGCTAAGCTCTCCCCAGGTCCCGTGTCAGTGAATGAGAAACCTCTTTTCTTGCCTCTTTTGCAAGTTTTGGCCGGCAAGAAATCCATATATTCTTTTCTTTTCTTATATAATAATATAATTATTTTCTATTGTTAGATTTCTGTATTGGATGTTATGGAGTTTTGTACTTTATTATTCCAATTAATGCATAAGTGTGGTTATTTTATTTATTTAATCTGTTTTAGGGATGAAGCTTGTTAAGGTTTTCTGCACCAAAACATAATCATTATTTTAAACCTAAATTTGATCTAGACTAGTGGGCAAAGATAAACATTTTATTTTGTTTATTTAATCCGATTGATACTTGTTAAACTTTTCCATGTTAAATTTTATGAACCAAAACTTAATATTTTAAACCTAAATTTGATCTAGAGTAGTAGGCAAAGATAAACATTTTATTTTGTTTACTTAATCTATTTGAGGAATGATACTTGTTAAGGTTTTCTTTGTTAAATTTTAAGAACCAATACCTAATATTTTAAACCTAAATTTGATGTAGGGTACATGTAGCACTTATTTAATAAATGACTTGGATAAAGTTCTCATTTCAATAATCTAAAAGCTTTTTTTAATTACAGGAGGGCCATATTGATGAACTTGACACAAAAAAAGCATTAGCTGTATTCCAAAACATCAAGGTAAGTCATTTTGTAGACCTTAAAAGTGTTTCTTAATGTACTTTGCACTACAGAAGTCAGTCTCCATCAGGAACACCTGCTTGATTTCATGCCCTGCCCTAATTTGTCTCTTACAGACAAGCTGTAATGAAATGAGGAAAAAGAAAGAAACAGAACTGGAAATATTGACAGGAACGATCGAAGGCTGGGCTGAAGAGGTGAGTAAGAACTGGTAAATAATTGGTACATACATGATAACTTTTATTTAAAGGCTTTGTCTTGTGTTGTTATCAGTATATAAAGTTGATTGCCCTTTGAATTACATGTACTTTAATACATGTATGTTCTATATGTTAATCTTATACTCAGTCTGAATAACAATAGCTGAAACAATGGGCATGAACTGCATTCAGTGTGGTGACATTATATTTCTCTGTGGCACATTAATGTTCCAATGTGTTTCAATTGTGAAAGAGCAAAATGTTCTCTGCATTGCTAGAAAAATGTTGCTACCAAGGGCTTGAACTTAAATTCTACATGTATATCCACTATCAAATATCTGCTAGTAGGATCTTTCTCTACTAAATGTATATATATATATATAATTTTTATTTTTAGCAGCTAGGCTGAGTATTACAGCTTACAGCTACATGTAGTGGGGCCTGCTTTTTACTCCTCACACACTCCCCTCTACATTTAACTGTTTTGGTTACACTACACTCAATTCACAGTTGATTTTTATGGAGAGAGGAAAACCGGAGAACCCAGAGAAAAACCCTTTAAGCAGATAAGGAATCAACAACAAACCTAACTCATATACGGTGCCTGAGCCGGGAATCGAACCCGGGGCCACAGCGGTGAGTCAGGCGAGTATTTTACCACTATGCCAACCTGCATGCCCATGTACTACCATATTCTCTTCTCACAGGAAATTAACAAACTTGGAGATGTCATCCTCATGTCACAGTTCTTAATTCATGGTGACGAAGGAGAAGTACGAGAGAGATATTTCCTCCTTTTTTCATCGTGCCTCGTTGTGCTTTCTGTCAGTGCCGAATTGAGTGGGTATTGCTTTGATGTAAGTTTTTAAGGTAAACTTTATTGTGAAGTTGTGAATCAAAGTTTTTTCTTTTTTCTTTTATTGGGGGGGGGGGGAGTACAACAATTTCCAAAACCTTTACCCTTTTCTTATAAACCAACCACACCCAAAATTCATTGTTCTATGCAGGTCTTGAACTCCATCTGGAAGATTGCATTCTAAAAGATTATTTTTTAGTGAAGTGAGGTAGAATGCATCAGAACTTCGCTCCATGGGACTAAAACCAAAAATTAATAAGGAAATATTACATACATTGTAATATAGCAGGACTGGATTTAAACAATTTTAGTTGTCAATGCCAGAACACAACTAGATACAAAAGTGTAAATAAACTAAACAAAACATAAATAATCTTAACATATATAGTCTGCAGTACATCTCATAAAGGTACACATTACATCTCTTGTACTTCACTATTCTCACACGAGTGACTTTAGGAACTAATGAAACTCTCCTCCAGCAAATTCGTTTTTCCTTGTATAACTTCACTGACTAAAGAACATTGAATTGCTCGAGTCACCTATCACAGTAGCAAAGGGTCAATGAAAAACATGGCAAACTGACATTCATAAGTTATACAGAACCAAAATTAGAAATTTCAATATATTCAATGATCACAAAAGAAACCCATGAAACCTACTCAGTCAGCTCGGCTCAAACACATCTAGACAAATAGGCAATCAACTCCAAAGGCAAAAGGTTACAAAGAATGAAACTGCTAAAACTTTCAAAAATGTCAATAGCCAATCAAATGAATAGAAGATGCAATCTTTAGCGTTTATTACTATTTGAAAAAACCATTTTAAGAACAAAACTGTGATTGCATATTAAGAACAATGAATGTGGGGTTTGATTGGTTGATAAACAAGTTCAAAACTATGGTCTCAGTCTTCCATGGAAATGCAAGACCTTGGGCTGCACCCTCGGTTTTCATTTCCACGGAAGACCTCAACCTATGTTTTGAACCTATATACAATGTACCAAATAGCTCTTACGGGTTTAAAACTAGATACCTCCCAAGCCATGCAGTCTGACTTTTACTGGATAGTATCAGGAGACAATTGAAGGGCTATGTGAAAAAAGGGCATAAGTAACTCCTGATCACATTCTAAATTCTCCTTCAAATTCTTTGTTTTCTAAGGAGAATTTAGAATGGGACCAGGAGTCACTTACGCCCTTGTTGCACACAGCCCTTCAATTGTCTCTAAAGAATATATTTTACAGTTTAGGGTGAACATGAAAAAAAGGTAATAGTTGATTGTTCAGTATACCTTGAAAATAATGATCTTTATTCTTTTTTTAAACAGAAAAAATATGAACTGACTGGTCTGTCTGTATGCTCCTTGGAAGATACTGAGGGTATACTGAATGCATTTGAAATTAAAGGTGTGAAGAACTGAATATAATATTTACAGAGCAGCCAGTATTGCTGAATTTATACACCATTCATGTTACTTAAACAAGGCTGATTGGTCAAGAGAAAATAACTTAATACAACTCCCTTCATAAGTATTGTTTGGACTCCTGGGTTTGGTTGCATGAACATTAGCCCTGCTCAGGCATTAGCAGTTAGGGACCGGTCATCATTTAAGGGGAGTACCGGGTTGGATAATAATCGTACGGGGTAATAATTTTTTTCAGGAAAACCTATGTACATGTAACAGGATATGGAAAATTCAGGTCAAAGTTCAAACAGGGTTTGAATTTTTTTGGAAAAATATCAGGTGGGGTAAAAAAAAAACTGAAAACAAAAGTTTTTATCCAACCCGGTACTCCCCTTAAATAATGACCGGTCCCTTAGGCCCAGTATTAATGTTTATGTGCAACCGGCCCCAGCAACCTGACCATGCTATTTCTTAGTAGTTTATTACATATTTGCAATGTTGTAGTTTGTTCTTTACTCTTGACATCATGTATTTATGGTTATTTATATTATTCTATTACATGTACAGTACTGTTCGAAAAGATTGCAACGAGAATTGGGGATATATCCCCGGGATATTTCACTTATATCACTTTTGGAAAGTGATATTTCACTTTTTGGAAAGTGATATTTCACTTTTGGAAAGTGATATTTCACTTTTTGGAAAGCGATATTTCACTTTTGAAGAAGTGAATTATCACTTTTGAAAAGTGATATTTCACTTTCCAAAAGTGATATTTCACTTCCCTTAGTTCTTATTAACAACATAGCCAACTGCTTCAAAATAAACATTCTTAAAACACGGCCCGCTACCAATCTTCGGTTAACTTTTATTCCTGTTCACACTTCATGTCTTGTCAGTTTCTTCAACACCGCCGTTCGCGTTCTTATTAACTAACAAAGCCAACTGCTTCAAAATAAACATTCTTAAAACACGGCCAGCTAACAATCTTCGGTTAACTTTTATTCCTGTTCACACTTCATGTGTTGTCAGTTTCTTCAACACCGCCGTTCGCGTTCTTATTAACTAACGAAGCCAACTGCTTCAAAATAAACGTTCTTAAAAGACGGCCCGCTAACAATCTTCGGTTAACTTTTATTCCTGTTCACACTTCATGTGTTGTCAGTTTCTTCAACACCGCCGTTCGCGTTCTTATTAACTAACAAAGCCAACTGCTTCAAAATAAACATTCTTAAAACACGGCCAGCTACCAATCTTCGGTTAACTTTTATTCCTGTTCACACTTCATGTGTTGTCAGTTTCTTCAACACAGCCGTTCGCGTTCTTATTAACTAACAAAGCCAACTGCTTCTGCTCATCTACCTCCTTCATGGACATGCAGCCTCGGAACATAGCAGCCACTGTCAGGTATCGTCCATGACGTGGGTCACATGTCAGTTTCTTCAACACCGCCGTTCGCGTTCTTATTAACTAACGAAGCCAACTAACTGCTTCAAAATAAACGTTCTTAAAAGACGGCCCGCTAACAATCTTCGGTTAACTTTTATTCCTGTTCAAGCGTGATGAGTTGTCAGTTTCTTACTCAACACCGCCGTTCGCGTTCTTTTTAACTAACGAAGCCAACTGCTTCAAAATAAACATTCTTAAAACACGGCCCGCTAACAATCTTCGGTTAACTTTTATTCCTGTTCACACTTCATGTCTTGTCTGTTTCTTCAACACCGCCGTTCGCATTCTTATTAACTAACGAAGCCAACTGCTTCAAAATAAACATTCTTAAAACACGGCCAGCTAACAATCTTCGGTTAACTTTTATTCCTGTTCACACTTCATGTGTTGTCAGTTTCTTCAACACCGCCGTTCGCGTTCTTATTAACTAACGAAGCCAACTGCTTCAAAATAAACATTCTTAAAAGACGGCCCGCTAACAATGTTCGGTTAACTTTTATTCCTGTTCAAGCGTGATGAGTTGTCAGTTTCTTACTCAACACCGCCGTTCGCATTCTTTTTAACTAACGAAGCCAACTGCTTCAAAATAAACATTCTTAAAACACGGCCCGCTACCAATCTTCGGTTAACTTTTATTCCTGTTCACACTTCATGTCTTGTCAGTTTCTTCAAGCGTTCTTATTAACTAACGAAGCCAACTGCTTCAAAATAAACATTCTTAAAACACGGCCCGCTAACCATCTTCGGTTAACTTTTATTCCTGTTCACACTTCATGTCTTGTCAGTTTCTTCAACACCGCCGTTCGCGTTCTTATTAACTAACAAAGCCAACTGCTTCAAAATAAACATTCTTAAAACACGGCCCGCTAACAATCTTCGGTTAACTTTTATTCCTGTTCACACTTCATGTCTTGTCAGTTTCTTCAACACCGCCGTTCACGTTCTTATTAACAACGAAGCCAACTGCTTCAAAATAAATGTTCTTAAAACACGGCCCGCTAACAATCTTCGGTTAACTTTTATTCCTGTTCACACTTCATGTCTTGTCAGTTTCTTCAACACCGCCGTTCGCGTTCTTATTAACAACGAAGCCAACTGCTTCAAAATAAATGTTCTTAAAACACGGCCCGCTAACAATTTTCGGTTAACTTTTATTCCTGTTCAAGCGTGATGAGTTGTCAGTTTCTTACTCAACACCGCCGTTCGCGTTCTTAAGAGTGTTTATTTTGAAGCAGTTGGCTTCGTTAGTTAACAGACAAGAACACCCATCCCCCCCCCTCAAAAGTCAAATGGTCGGCCCCTAAGCCGCTTCTCGAATTCACAGACTGTTTCACAAAAACATTTGCGCTTATCGACACAAGAGTTCAGTTGACCTTTCAAATAATTTATTCTGAGGTTCGCATACTCTAAATCACAGATGTTAAATAAAGCGATAATTAGAAGAAAAAGTACATTAACAGACAAACTGAGAGGAAATTTATTCAAATCGAAAAGAGTTTACTTACAGTACTTACGTAACTGAACTTTCGTTTTGGATCTTTTGGTAGTGTTGTTGTGCACATATGCACTGAATCGGAATGAAAGTCGAAGCCTACCTCGAACTTAACTTTCAGCTAACCTGTTTCCTTTCATTCCACAATGAATAATAATCTCATAAAGTAAGCCCGTAGCTTTCAATAAATTTGCCAGTGTCTGAATGAAACAGCTAGATCTTTTCCAATTTCTCTCACAAGTCACGGCAGAAGACAGTCTCAAGCTACAAAACTTGAATTTTGATCCTCTTCACAGTAACGTAATTTAACGTCTCAGATATTATATATATGCCCTACTTCAGCTAGCGCTGTGCATTTCAAGTACTTTTTCCTCTCTCTTTGCTGGCAGTTCATGCTTGTTGTTCATGTAGTTTTCGCATTTCAGTTGGCATACACTGAAAACATCTGCTTAACTAAGATTTGTAAAAATCTTAGCGGATCATGTAAATATTCCGCTTGGCTCAATTGAGGGTTTCTGCCGTCAAAGTTCATTTTTTGTTTCAGTTTTCCCCATATTAGCCGACATGTTATTCTGTCGTAAAACATGCCTTAGCTGTACAAGACCTGACCCAAATTTAGGTTGTATTGCATAATTGCCCACGATGGAATAGATTTCTGACAATGACTCATTGAAAGTGATATCTCCTTGTCTCGCCTAGTCTGAGAGCTTTGAACTTTCTTATCTGAGCGCGCCTGACGAAATCTAACCTTTGATTATAATTCGATACCCGTTGATATCCAAACGTGTTTGGATATTGTATTTCGCTTACGTTTCTAAATGTACATTGGATCTGTCCAGACAGCGCTGATCGAATGTATTACGGCTCCTGGTTGTTCATGTATTTTTATGGTGAACAAGAGTGCCAGTTGAAATATCCTGAGCCTGTTGGAAGGCTTTCGCCCTCGCGGGTCGACCATTTTGATTTACTGTATTAAATTATGTAAATAAATTAACCTGGCGAGTGTTACGTGACCAGCACAGTGCGATCTGATTGGTGGTGAACTTGACCTTTAACGCATGCGCATAAATTTTGCGACAAAACAAAACAAAAAACAAAAAAACAAAAAACGGCTTGCATTTTAAGACTCGTTACTGCCACAGGCAGCCCGAGTAATAAAGTAGACTTTGGAACTAGCTGGTTAGAACCATTCCACCACATATGTGCTTATTTATGTGTTGATCTTAAGATTAGGAACTTAATTAAAATATAATTAATATCCTACCAAACCTCTCTAAATATTTCATTGCTCTTTAGTTAATGGTGATACAATGAAACTGTCTACAAACCATGCTTTAGAGAAAGTGGCATGGATGGATACCCTGCCAGAATTAATAGGCCAAGGCCCACTGTCAAGTATGCCAAATCACAGCCCCATGCTTGGTGATCAATCTCCATGGGAGGTACGACATGGTGGACAGACAGTGAAGACAGAGAAATCTAGTCCCCCTCATAGCGAATCTAGTGGGTCTCCTCCAGGCTCTGCAACATTTAAAAAGTCTGGAAGTATCTCGGTTACACAATCCCAGGTTGGTAAACATAGAAACACCACTCATTTTCGTATGATTAAAGAGGCACTGTCAACCTCCAAATGACAAACTTTCTAATGACCAACGACAAAAATGGCTATGGTCGCACTAGAGGGTAACACTGATGTTTACACCAATATGTTTGGTGTTTACGTTGTTTTGCGTGCAACTGCTAGGGTTGCCACAGGTCAGGGAAAAGTCAGGGAATTTTGCATCTGGTCACGGAAATTCTAAATTTGTTGTCAAAGTCAGGGAATTTAATTTTCAGGTTGCCACAACAGCCCCTCGTGCCTCGAGGCATCTGCAATGAGAGGCTACAGGTTGTTATAATGACATTTGTTTTGGATGAGGGAATGTGGACAGTCTTATTATGGTCAGTGAAAATTGTTTTCTGGTCAGGGAAAAGTCAGAAGAATTTTTTTTCCTAATTAGTGACTGCGTTTTCAGTGATTTTAGGGTTGGTGTTTGTTGCTCTGATTACACAGTGATTTCAAAGAAACTTTACCATGGTGTTTATTAAAGCAACCTCCAAAAGGATAGTATGGTGCTGTTTTGTTTAAAGTAGTGTTAATGCCAAGTGAAAAACTTCATTGTTACCCTCTTGTGTGACTGCAGCCATGTAATAACTGTTTAGTTTAGCAAAGGATGCTTTCCTTTGAGACAATTTTGATGAAGGATGGTAAAGATTTGAGTTGATGAAAAGTGCTGATTTTAAAGTGCTGTATAACCCTTCTTGCAATTTTTATAGCTATGAACCTTCAAAATGTTTTGAATAGTTCTGTGAAGAAAGTTTTGTTTTACAGAGAATACTCGCTGTTCTTCGCTTGTTTGAAATCATGTAAATTTGACCTTTTCTGATCCATGACCACGTAAGTAAAAGCCTGGGTCGAAACCTGGGTAGACGTCATCTCATTAAATAAATGCATTATTCTCCATTAGTGCCTTTCTATCACAACAACATTTGATGCATAGAAAATATACCCAGTTTGTGAGTTGTTAGTAAAGAAAAAAGTCATTTTAGTCAATATGTTAAGTATTTCTTCAAATGATTGCAAAGCCAAATTAATTATAATTACAACATATGTACAGGAATCACTCAGGCTTTTGCTTACATGGTCATGGGTAAGGAAATGTCAAATTTACACAATTTCAAACAAGTGTAAAACATAAAGTATTCTCTGTAAACCAAAACTTTGTTCACAGAAGTACTCAAAACTTTTCGGAGGTTCATAGCTATACAAATTGCAAAAAGAGTCAGAGGCACTTTAAGAGAAATTTAGAGTAACTTGAAGTTGGTTCACTGTAACCAAAATCAAGTTTATAAAAATGTAAGCTTTTGTTAATCCACTTTAATCTTGGCCATCCTTTATTGAAAAGGTTTGAAAAGCACATCAGGACATTCACATCGTATTTCTCTTTTATCTTGGGGTGTTATTTTTGTAGTTTTGTTTAATTAAAGAAACTTGAAGGTTCAAATAATATTATTGGATTGACAGCTAGTACCCATTTAAACTGGTAAAGAAGAGGTAAATGTAGTAAGCTTCAAGAAAATGCATTAATTTTGTTAAACGTCTTCATCTTAATTAAATCCTTGAAGTGACCCAAGTGCAGAGAAGGGCGAGATAATTTCAAGGCACTTCTACTTTTTATTTTGAGTCAGCAGTGCCATTCATCTTTTATTTTACCATTGAAAAGCACCTTTAGTATGTGGATCTCATGATCAGCTCGCAGTAGATAGAGAATAAAACAAGTACACAATGTTGTGTTGATTCATTGCTTCCTAGACATCTACAGACATGATCCGTTCCATGTCTACATCCCATTCAGCCACCACAGATATGACAGCTCTTAGCTCAGTATCTCATAGTCCCTACAGATCGAAGAGATGGGACATCTCAAAGTTAAGACCTACACCACCCTTGCGGCCTGCGTATGCTCTCATAGCAAAGGAGGTAAGAATCCCTGTTTAACCTTGTCCAAGAGAGGTGTATATATATCATTATAATATCATTAATAATTCATAAGGGTACTAGCCAATCCATGTCACGTGGATACACTGTAAACCCCATACAAAATTGTAGTTAGCCTATTAGTATACAGAATAAGCCCTGTTAGTAATAATATTAGTAATAAGCCCTATTAGTATTCTGTATCAAAAATTAATGATACAGAGTACCAACTATAAACCAACTAGAATCCTGTATGGAATGATACAGAATACTAACATGCTAGCGTTAGTATGAGGAGGTCTCACGACCGATCACTGATTTCCCCTATCCTGGGCCGGGTGAAAAGACAAAGTAGATCTGCTCTCTTTTTATGTACACACCATCTCTTCCATGTGGGACCTGTTTTTCTGCACGCTACACTCTGCTCTCTTATTGCATACACACTATCTCTTCAATGTGGAACATGTTTTTGTGAGAAACTAATTCATCCCACATCAATAGCAAGGTGGGAGAAATCAAAGCATATCATAAGTACCGTATTTTATCACGTACAAGCCACACCTCACGTATAAGCCGCACCCCTAACTTCAGCCTGATAAACAGAAGCTTGTTTTTCCCAAAAGGTTTAAGGAAAAACCTCGTGTATAAGCCGCACCACAAAATTCAGTAAGAGTAGTCTTGTGTTCGAGTTCATAAATGCCCATAATTGAAGCAAAACTCTTCATAAGAGATCGTCATATCACAACAACGAATTGGTTACAACTTTCCTTGTCCTTTCTTGTGTATATTTTAACCTGCTGTCTTTAAATCACTTCAGAATTCTTCTGCTGTTGTTCCCCCATTAACCAACAACATATTTAAGGAACTTCATTCCTTTAAGCGCACAAGAAAGTAAGATTTTCTGGCAAAACTGTATGAGCACGTGTCTGAGTCCGTGGTCTGCCATCTTGGATTTTCAAGGGGGCCTGGGGCGAGAGTTTTCTCAAACGTCCGATCGAGCGTGATCGAGCTCCGAAGTTGAACATGAATTTGATGAGAATTATACTTTATTTGAAAATTCCAAGACCAATTAAGGCCTTTAACAACACTAGGAACCATTCGAGGAGTTATCAGAGAAGATGACAGGCAACTGGACAGCTAGTTTTCTTTGGAAAGTGAAGGAGATGAGTTTGAGTAGAAATCTTGCTGACACTCGTATGTGCCATTTCTATTGTTCATATGGCTTTGTTTACGGTCATTGCAATTAACGTTTCCTGAAAACACTCACATATAAGCCACATCCCCAACTTTGTGGCAATTTTTTGTTACTTTCAAAATCTGAAAGTCAAAAATGGTGTGGCTTGTACATGATAAAATACGGTACACTTACAATATTTGTGGCAATGTTGTATCGGATATACAATGGCTCACCGAAGCGGCTCGTCATTGTATATCCGATACAACATCACCACTCATATTGTAAATAGTACTTGATTGTCATTGTAGATAGAGCAGATTTTGCATGAGTGGGACAAAAATATGGCATGTCTACAGCCTTACTGAAACTGTACTGTAACTTACAGTGCGGCCATAACTCTGTAATTCAATTGGCTCAGAAGGACAAAAACAATGGGAAACTATTTCAATGTCACAGCAGGTTATAGAGTAACTGCGTGTGGTGTAATTGCCATAACTAAATTGCACACTCGTACAAGATTTGCAAGATGTACAATGTGAATTCATGTGAGTGAGTTCATGTGAGTTTAGCTCATGTTAGTTGGAAGGGGCTTATTCTGTTATGAGACTGAATAATGGTCTATAACTTGAGGGTTTATAAGCAGAATGTAACAGTGATTGACAAGCATTAATTATGTGTTGTATTTTTAGCAGGATTCATCTATGGGTCGTTCAGTGAAAGGTCTCCTGCATTCAACAAAGAAAAAACAAGGTTTGTTTAAGAACAAGGGAGACAATTATTACACTCTCTTACATAGAACTGTAATTGTAACAACAATTTTCAACCAGGTCACAATCAAAACATAATACTGTTGTACCATATCTCTGAAGTGTTTTTCTGGACAATAATCAGGGTTTTCAATAAGTTTCACATAGCTGGCACATTATGTGAAGTACAATGTAGCTGGAGAAACTACTTCAAAACCTCCCCTTTTCATAAGAACTCTTTTCAACAGAGATCACAAATAACCAGAGTAGACTGAATTTTCATTAGCTGCCAGCTCATATTGAAAACCCTGATAATGGCTGCTTGCTCCATCATTGTTCAGTGGTGGGCTTTAGTTTGCCAGGGTTTGCATGGTCATTGAAAGTCATGGAATTTGCAATTGCATTGCAGGCCTGGAAAGTCATGGAATTATTTTACTAAAAAATGACATTAGGTCATGGAAAAGTCATGGAATTTTGGATTTATGCCCAAATTGTGCATGGTATGGAGGTTGTATAACTGTTACTGCCTTCTCATTCATATTATGTTTGTAATAGCTCTGCATTTTTAAGGTCATGGAATTTTATTTTTAGTCATTGAAAAGTCATGGAAACATCATGGAATTTTGTTCCCAAGTTTCTGTGCAAATCCTGTTTGTTTATTACTCAAACATCTCAAATTACATGGAATTCACCAGAACAAAAACATTTACGAATAGCAGTGTGCTGTTTCGTTCATTAGAAAAATGTTGCTTCCTTCATAAGATTAGAATGCTGAAGCGCAAATGTGACCATGCACAATTTTTTCGCAGTAGGATGGGTTGTACACTTTAATTAAGGGCTTGATAATTTATTGTTGAGACTGCAATAATTAAAAATAATGTACTGTTGGTCCATGCTTGTGAAGGCAATACATCAAGACGTGAATAATGAATGTGTGGAATACTTTTCATGAATGTTGGCTACAATCAACCCATTGTGTGTTTTCCACTTGCAATAATATTTTTCATCAGTGAGTGTAGGATATTAGCCATTTCGGAAGGGACTGTGACCAAGTGTCAAAAAATAATCTGATTAAGAACTGAACTCCATCACAAGAAGAATAACACTAAATTTAGTATGTTTACCAAGATTGAGAATGTTTCATTAAATACGCAAGCTTTTAAATATTGCAAAACTAAGAGAGGTTTTGGAGGATGCCTTGGTAAATCTCCTAATTTTAGTGTGATTTTTTTTAAATGTTATTCATCTCAATCGGATTAATTTTTGACACACTATCCCAGTCCTTTTTGAAACACTTCCTCAACTCCAAAATGGCATGCAAAGCAAGCTAGAACTGAGCACGGGGGCAAACTTGTCACATTTGACGACCCCTGTTGCGCATGCACCAAATAAGCACTGTTGGCTGAGTGGCCAATAGCTATTTGCAAGCAATCCCAAAATAACTCACCATGGGTCAAATTCATCACAAAAGACGACCCCATTATACATACAATTATGAGAACAATGTGCTGGCCAACCTCCCAGTTAACTATGATTATTCAATCTCATTAATGTATTACACAGAACTGCACATTTTTGACATCAATGAAAATGTGGTTAAATTAATGTTTATGAATAAGTTAAACATATAAACTAACTGCAACTAAATATTAAACTGACATAAAATAAGTTACCACATCTATTTAAAGTAGTGTCTGTAATCATGATTATAATTTCTAATTAAAATAAATTTCATTAGTACATTTGTACATGTATACATTTCAGTATAGTCCTCCCTCCACAAAAACCAACATGCTAAATTCCAATTCGATCTGTGGTTTAGCCAGGCCCTGGCTTTGATCAGCCTATAGGGTTGTTTCAGGTCCCGTTAGAAATTCAGTGTTATGTAATTTCTTTCTCCTTGTCATTGAAACTATTCTCTAATTTAGCCAAAATATTTGGTAAAATAACTACAATATTATTAATACAACATGGATTTTTATTAAAGTTCATTTATCTCTACAAGTATGCAATTCTTGTATAGTAAATGATACCTGGTTTGATGCCACATTCAATATAATAATAATAATAATGGATTAATCAGTGGCATTTCCACGAGGTGGCTGTTCGTCCACTGATGGGCCTACGATTTAATGTCCTTATCCGAGGAGACGTGAAGGTCTAACCATTTGCAGTTCGTGAACGAAATTGTTTCACAAAGGCAGCACCTTCTACTCAGTTATTTTAAGACCCCGAGTGTTGGTCTGGCCAGGGTTTGAACCCGCGACCTCCAGCACAACAGACCGGCGCTTAACCACTGAGCTAACCGGGAGGTAGGCTCGGTTTCAGCCGTTGGGGTGTCGTTTCTCCAAAGCCTCCCCCCACTAACAGCTGGGTGCGTGGTCAACACACTGTGTCCGTGACGTCAGCTGATTAAAATTCAATATTATTCAATTTGTGTGTTTTGACAAGGAAAGCTGTTTACCCTTTCACGACTGTAGCACAGGCTTTAAATTTTCAAAACACACTGGAACTCTAAACTAAAACTCCAAGTGTGAAATGAATTCTCAAGAACAAACGCCATTTAAAATTATTGAGAAACTAGGCTGCATTATTTGTTACTCTGTAATATTAGTGCCGATCAAGACACCTCGCTGACAGAAATTAAAAGCCGAAATTTACCGGGATAAAGTTCAGATATTATCTCGGAACTATTCTGAGCTATAGTCGAGCTCAGTACTTGTGTAGAGTATGTTTTGGAGACCTTAAAAAAATGCACAAACTTAGTACATAGGACTTAAAGAATTGTAAAGCTTGTTTGATGCAGCAATTTTCAAGTGAATTGTGATCGCAGAGTTAACCCATAAACGTGGCCTGAGTCAGACATGATTTCCTCTCTTATCACTCTTATAATATGGAGTCGTCCGTCTTTTCTTCTCCGATAAAGGCAGCACTAATTTTCTTTGAAGTAAGAATGGCTACCTGGTTTTGCATAGGAAAAGAAATGACTGAACATTACGGGTTTCGTGACCCTCGAGCTTGGTACAAGTGACGGTTTCCCAAGTGACTTTCCAAACCCGGTGTGTACTGACAAAGTGTCGTCACCCAAAACTAACTCTCTTACTGCTTCCTTGTGTGAATCCTTGAATTATTCGAAACCAAACTTTTCCGAAGCAAATTGAAACACATTTTTAAACTGTCAGCAATCCAAAGCTTCTGGTCTGGTTTTGAAATGTTTACAATATAAATTATGCAAATACATTCAATCAAAAACTTGCCACTAAAATCCTGTCGCTGGCTTAAAACCTACAATGCCTCAGCTCGCGCGCCCAGCCGTGAGTGGGGAGAAGATCGCGGGCTCACCGAAACCCCCACGGCTGGAAACCAAGCCTAACCGGGAGGCAGTCTATAGCATTTCATAAAAGTAACACTAAAATCAATAATAATTTTATAAAGGGATTGTCACAACGAGTATTTAGCAACCTTTGCACGCCTCACAAGCTATGAGTTTCCTTTCCTGTAATCCTATTCTGAGTTAAACAAATTAAGGTATTCAGGATATGTTGATCTGTATGCATTTCTTCAAATGACTAGCTGAATCTCAGTGAAGCTTGAGCTATAAAACTGGCCCCGGTTGTTCAAAGCCAGGGTAACTTTATCCATGGGATACTGCTAAATCTGTAATTGTAATCGGTAGTTTAACCCTGGGGTTGCACTTCCCCTGGTTTTGAACAACCAGATTCTGAATTATGACTCGGTAGCCACTTTCTAGGGCATGAAAAATTGAAACTTTATGATAAAAAAATATAGAGTTTGGGGTTAGAGGCACTTCAAATAAATTGTACTTTATATTTATGCCAATCAGATGATTTGTATTTTGCTGAAATGTTGTGTAAAGTTAACAAGATCTAAAATATCTAGACTGAGGCTCACTTGCTTGACATTGTCCTTTCCTTCTTCAGATTATTCAGTTTTACAGTGTTTTCCTGCTTTCCCTCATGGTGAGCAATGTATTGCTCTTTTATGAGATTGTTACATTTTTCTTGCAGAATTTTTATGAAAAGCATTTTGTTGACTTAAACATGAAGTTCCGGCATAAAAGGGTTAGCCCTCCTGTTTTCACCAATTCATAACTTGTAATTTGCAATATTGAAAAGCAGTGAAGAAAGTAAGCCAGTGTACGTGTATCAGTTCTCTCCTGTCAGAATGCTAAATATTATTTCTAAGGTTTAAAATTACACAAGACACAAACACATGCACAGTGGGAAGATATATTTGTTCATTAATGACTGCCAATAGTATTTTATGTAATAAATACAGAATAAGTGTCCGTGCTTTATGGGATTTACAAACTCGAGCTGAAAGTGAGTTTGTAAATCCCATAAAGCACGGACACAAATTCTGTATCTGACTTATCAAACATCTACATGTAGTTGTTGAGAGTCATGTTTTCAGTTATTTTGGCGATACAACTTATATTGGCCGAGAAAATTGAAGCCAAAGTTTATGTAACTCAGGATGAAATCTGTATCAGATTTACAGTTCACTTATTGCTCGGTGATTTCCTTTGTTTTTGCTTCATGAATTATTAATAAGTTTGATAAGACCATTAAAATTTTATAAACTCTGTAACCCTTACTCTGAAGTTTAAAACAATCGTTTGATTTGAATTTTGCATGATAAGCAATCAGTATAGAGAGTATCAAGTGTAGCAGCACAGAGAAGTTCACTCCATACGAAGTTCACTCACACATACGAAGCAATAAAGGAATAGCAAACGAATATAAATAAAGAACAAACTCACAGATTACTTCCCAGAATGTTATGGGATATAATGGTACAATACAGGTTGAATAACAGATTAATTAAAATAATTATAGATGATAATAACTGCTTGCCACATGCAGAAGAGATGTATACTGTATGAATTTGATTGACAACTGAAACCAGGGTTCCCCCTTTTATAACGAAACTTCGTGTTTAATTTTTTGGCATGTACGCCAATTTAAACCTGTTTTGGTTCCAAACTACATTCATGAAAAGATTGATGATGAAAGGATTATTCACTGTCAAAATTAAACACAAGGATTGAAATGCTGTAATAATTTATAACAGTCTTACTTTAATCCTGCCATCTAAATCTATGCTTGATTGTTTTAGGTTATTTTTTGCACTATGTAATGTTTTCCATTCTTTTAATGGCTTGGTTTCACTTAATGACTTTTATTTGCTCAACAAAATAATAAGACATCTGTATTACCGCTGTGACGTATTATCGCTATTAAACACAATTCTTGTACAATGTTTTCACCCAACTTTGAATCATAAAAACACTGCATTTTTGTAAACAATTTAAATAAATATATCTGTTTTCTCATTAATATAATTCTTAGGCTGAGGCACAGTAAGTTTGACATCTATTATGTTGACCCTCGTTATCCCTTGGTGTTCATGAAAGTTGTGTCAATAAATGAATTAATTCAGTTGGTTATTCAAGAAAACATCTGAAGTTTGAATTTGTTTTATTACAGTTTCCCCAATCATGCACCTCTCAATATTAATCCAACACTTTTAATGCCTTAAATAAGTTTATTTTTTGTCAATATGTTATTGCATGTATTTATCTCAACAGCCTAAACCTTAAACACATAACATTTTGTTAACTTCAGCTCACTGCCCTCAAAATATCTAGTTTTGCAATCAAAATGACTATTAAAAATCTCCAACACCAATGTTAAAGGGTGCAAACTTTTCTTTATAGGTTGTCTTACGATAAATCCACTTTCTTCTTTCAAAACTTGCACTTCTGATTGTAAGTAAACACCTCTTCTAAATCTTCTGAATGCTTAAAATCCTGTGAGAAGCCTATTCAAGAGCTCCTCCAGTCTATTTCTTTCCTGTTCTTGACAATGTTGACTTTTTGTTTCAGAATACTCATTATAAGTAATATTAAATTGTCAGTAATTCTTAAAATTGCATAACCTTTTTAATTTTAGGTTAACAATGCTGTGCTTGCAGGGATATACTAGCAAATCATAGTGTTAAAGATTGCAGAGTTTAGAAAGGTTATTGGCCAAGCACAAGGTCTGGATAGGGGAATACTGGTCGAGTTCTTTTTGTGTGTGTATGGGAGCTCCAAGTACCCATACACAAAG
The DNA here is from genome assembly GCA_030867875.1 of Actinernus sp. WN-2022. NCBI lineage: Eukaryota > Metazoa > Cnidaria > Anthozoa > Actiniaria > Actinernidae > Actinernus > Actinernus sp. WN-2022. Next base: position 19,265,260 of record JAOWCC010000064.1, on the reverse strand, counting down.
AGGGAGACCAATATTCCCCCATCTGGACCAAACAAGCTTGGTCAATAAATGTTTTATTATATGGCTTTTGCTGAACAAGTGGTTCCAGGAAGCTGTGCTTAATACCATGATTATAGTGGGTTGTTTTGCAAGCTACTATGACATTATCTCTGATTGGTCACTTAAATGAGATAAAATACTTGATTGGCTGAGTGTCAGATTGAACCCTTTCAAAGTTAGATATAAGTGCCTGTTGGCTTCTTCTAAAACAAAACAACAACATAGAAAATCCAACTAAATAAGAATGTACCAACTCATCAAATGTACCCATAATACTGGGAATTGTTACAGCCTTGTCGTTGTTGCTTGTGATAATTTGGTGCCATTTCTTGTGAAGATCTTAGTGAGACCATGAATTGGCCCCATGTTGACTTCCCTGTTCTAAAGAGAGTTGGAATTAGCCTCCTTGCATGATAATTATTTGTTGTGAAGCCTTGGTACCTGAACTGTCTGTTAGCTTAGGTCATACACCTTCCCATTTATTTTGAAGAACCAACAAAATAGCAGGTTAAGAGAAATTACAGGACTGGTATGTTTTCAGTATTGTTAGCTTGTTTTGACTTCAGAAAATCGTTTCCAGATAAGGTTAGGTTGCCCTTTGTCTTGTCTTTGGTGTGTTTGGCTGGAGTTCGGAAATGAATTCATGAAATTCTGGAAATACAACTTTCTTATCTTTGTCATTGCTTTTTTTGTGTTGCTTACATTGCTTTTTGACAAAAAGTGGTTATTTTATTTATCTTCTGACATTTTCTGTAATAATTATGTATGTTTTTGATGTGTTTGTTTTGCTACATGTTTTGAGTGGAAACAATCTCAATCAACGAGTTCAATCTTGCAGCGGTCCAAACCCATACCGACCAGTTGTATTGCAATTTACCCAATGGTTAAAGAACCAATCAGAGTTTTCTATTTGCCACAAGACCTGAGCTTGCCATATAATAAACATCATCACTAAATTGAGAAGAAACAAATCTTAAACACACTTTTCTTGAAGGGCAGTGGAAATTTGTTAACATGTATAAGTTAACATACCAGTACATTAAATTTAAATTAAATAATAATTATTAATATTAGACTACTAAAGTAAGAATAACTGATATAAATTAACCCTAAATTATTCATGCTAATGGCTACTGTGAGCGGCCTTAAAATGTCTGTCTTTTTCCTCATTAATATTTCTTTTATTCTTAATATATGGTAGATTCTTGAAAAAGAGTGCCATACTTATTCATAGCTGAGCAAAATTGTTATTACTGTAAGAGTATATGTCATTTTATTCATTAGTTCAAAAGGGTTTATCTGGGTTCTTGAAAGCTCATGAGACACAAAAACTAATAGACTCCACGGGAGAGAACACATTAAAATGAAAGGCACCATCTCAACCAGTGTCCTTTGCACACCTCATAAGCTATCAGTTTTCTTTCCTGTAATCCAAATCTGAATTAAATATATTAAGGTTTCAAGATCTCTAGTCTTGATTGCCATCGTATTTCTTCAAATCAAATTATGGAGTTGAGGAGCTCGAGCTATAAAACTGAATTTAGCTTGGTGGCCATTCTCTAGGACATAAAAATGTAGACCCGGTTAGCTCAGTGGTTAAGCTCCGGTCTGTTGAGCATGAGGTCATGTGTTCAAACCATGGCTGGACCAGCACTCAGGGTTTTAAAATAACTGAGTAGAAGGTGCTGCCTTTACATAATACAGTAAACGGTTAGACCGTCATGTCTTCTCGGATAAGGACATAAAATTGTAGGACTAGTGTCTTCAGTTAGCTGCAAAGCTACATACATTGACACTTAAATAAAGTCACTTACTTACATGTACTTATACTTTACACGAAGTAGCAATATTTTGAAACTGACATAATCTAGAGGATGTGTGGGAGCAGAGAAGATTGGTCTCCCACAATACATTATTTTGTTCATTTATTTTACAACCATATACGTTTATGACCTTGTAAACTTAAGAAAATCTATTTCCAGAAATCCTGCTGTATTTGTTAATTTTGAAGAGCTATTTCCAGCCATGATATTACTGTAGTTTCTGTTGCCATTGAGCTTTCAGTTACCCTGGTGACTCATCATTCCTCACTGCTGATGCATGTACATACTTTGGGGGTTACAACCTACAATACAGTTAAAGGGGCACAGTCAAACAAAAGAAGAATGAATAGCTAATATTACAGTGGCATCTACGAATAGCAGTTTCAGCGGTATTGACTTGAACACCTCACTTAAAAATAGAAAAAATAAAAATAATACTTCAATGTAATGAAACACTATTAAAACTGTATCTAAATTCATGAAGCACTAATCTAAATTGAAGGGCTGTGTTCAAAAACGGCCTAAGTGACTCCTGATCACATTCTAAATTCTCCCTTAGAAAACAAAGAAATTGAAGGAGAATTTAGAACGTGATCAGGAGTCACTTAAACCGTTTTTGCACACATCCCTTCAATTAGCTGTGCTTGTTTAAGAGGGTGTTGGTGTCATACAAGAATGATGGCTTCAATGGTGCTTCATTACATCGAAGTGAGGCATTCATAAACTGCTATTCGTAAATGCCATTGATATCAGCTAGTCTTGCTGGTTAAATTCTGAATTCATCATTTTAGTTTGGTGTTTAAAGGGGCACTGTCATCGACCTGAACCTTCAAGTTTCTTTAAAATAAAACTATAAAAATAACACCCTGAGATAGAAGAGAAATAACATGTGAATGTCCTGATATGCTTTTCAAACTTTTTCGATTAAGGATGGCAAAGATTAAAGTGGATTACAAAAGACTATTCTAGAAACTTGATTTCAGTTACAGTGAACCGGTTTCAAGTTGTTCTAAATTTCTCTTAAAAGCAGTAATTTTCATCCATAATTTTCATTTGCCATCCTTCATAAAATTGTCTCAATTTTTTCCTAGTACATCAGCAAAGCATACTCTGGTAATCTGAGTAGTTATTTTAGTGTTTTGTCATGCGAAAGTTTATCATTTGGGGGATGACAGTGTTTCTTTAAAGTAGTAGTCTATTTGATATTCTCAATTATTTTCGAATTTCTTAGAATTGATTTCAGAAAGTTGCAGCTACTTTCATTATGGATTATTGTTATTAACCATTGTTGATATAAATTTTATATTCAAAAATATCCCTTTTTTAATAACCTGAGTAATATTCTGAGGTTGAACTGGAAGTATTTACATGCATAAATGTTGGAATCAAAAGCGTAATATCAAAGCTATGGTACATGCCCTGCTACTTCATAATAATGATGAACATAATTTCTGTTAGAGCAGATTTTGTATGAGTGGGCAAGTTACAGCAATGACTTATGTCATGGTTACCGTACGGCATGCCATGACATTGAAATGGTATTCCTATTGTTTTTGTCTTTCTGATCCAATCAAATTACAGAGTTACGATACAGTACGGTTACGATAAGGCTACAGACATACCGTATTTTTGTCCCACTCATACAAAATCCGCTCTATGTAAGTTACTAAAGTGACCTTCCTTGTGACATGGCTGGCATTGTCAGAACAAATTTAAAGCTAGTTGAATTTGTCATTGTTTTGCACAGGCCGGTCAAAAAGTGAAGCTGCAGATGATGAGAGACAGAGTCACTCCTCCTCGTCAACAGGTGAAGCATGAAATAAAAGCAATTGTACAGTAGATCCTAAGTCTTAACATATTGTTCTACCTTATCATTTTACTCCAAGATAGGGGAGGGCAGTGATATTTTTTTTACCTACATCTGATCTCGCACTCGGGTCACTTGCTTTGTAAGCCCAATGCATTGAAGGGGCTATGTCATGGTACTACACATGTATGGAGTCAGTGTTTGATTAGTGGGTTAAAACAGTTAAACCCCCTCCTTCATTGCTTGATTGAATGTATTTCATTATTTTACTTGAATACTGTATGTTTACACAGTTTATTGGTAATTTTTGAATATTTGCTTCGATCTTAACCATCCCACATGTGCGCGAGGTTTGTCAGTTTATATGAGAATCGCTGACATTTAATGACCGTGTTCGGCCCAGACATCTAATGTAATGTCTCTTACCATGACACAGTCCCTTTAAATGATGTTTCAATGTAACAAAAAAGGAGATTTGTTTGTTTTTCTCTAATTTTAACCTTATTATTTCCCTTTTCACTAGCCATGATTAGATATAACTGGAGCTCTGCCCACAGGCTTGCCTATGTATATACATTTATTAAGTTAGTTTATTAAGAACTTCTCACAGAAGAAGACTGAAATATATAAAGTTCTGATCACATCCTAAATTCTCCTTCAAGTTCTTTGTTTTCCAAGGGAGAATTTAGAATGTGATCAGGAGTCACTTATGCCCTTGTTGCACACGACCCTTCAGTTGAAATTTAAATGCAATTTAAGCAATTATTGGTTAGGGTTAGGTTAGGGTTATTGGTTATTGATAAGAAAGCTACTTTCAGATTTCTGTGCATTATCATGTGTAGATGGAAATGTTTTGTATTTGTGATACTTAATAGAAACTTACATGTACAGGGTTGTCAGAAACCTGCAGATATCTGCTGGCTGTTGATTAAAACTTAGCGGCCTGCAGTTTCGTCCAAATTTCCTTTCACTTGTTGCACTTGAACCTGTTCTTGGAGCAGCCTGTAAAACACTATGCAGCCTCTTGTTTCAATATGCCTTTTACAGGAACCAGTCACTTGCTGATATATCACTTCAACGGGTAATAACGAAAGAATTGAGCTCCTGATCCCATAGGAAAGGCTTTTCTGGATTGCAAGCAATCTTCAAAAATTCAGTTTTAGAAAGATCAATGATCGATTGGAGGTTGAAAATAGCGTTTACAAAAAGGTTTTGCTAACAACACTACCGATCTTGTACAAGTGCCTTTAAATCAATGACGTCATATATTTTTGCCCTCCAGTACAACCACGTGATCGTATTCTGCAAAAGACCTATTCCTACTGTCAGACAACCCTGTATATATACATGTACCTGTGTTAGTCCACTTCTGTTGCACATGGCACATGTAAGTTGAGTTTGTTGGTATCGTACCCTTGCTTCGAGGGTTTTTCTTATGAAACTCAGTTAGCTACCTATTTACATAAGCAGTGCCCAACTCGAAAGCTTTTAGCTACTTTGTACACTGCACACTGATAACAAATTCCTTATTTATTTTATTTATTATTATCTATTCTCTCAATATGTATATATATATAATATCTGAATTTCTCTACTGTAATGTCTCCCTAAATAGTGTAAAAATAAACTTGAACTTGAACTTCTCCTGGTTCTCCGGTTTTCCTCCCTCCTCAAAAACCAACCTAAATTCTAATTCAAATACTTTATCGGAATACTTAATAATAAGCCTCTGGCTTGGATGACCCGGTAACGACTCACTGTATCATCTCTGGCAAGCATTAATATTGACATATTTTCAAACTAATAGGTGGCGCAGGACATTTTCTGGAGGAAGACATGCTTATTTTACGAGTGATAGAATCCTACTGTACAAGCGCAAGAGCAAGACACACTCTGAACTGTGAGTAACTCCAAACATATCAGTTCCTCTTACACTACATTTTGCATGCCATGAAATGCTTGCAGTTACGTTCTGGGCCCTGTTCCTGAAAGCCCGATTAAGTGTGAAATGGCTGATTTTGGTCTCATTCCTAACTAATGTTAGTTGACTCTAACAGTGCTTTTTGGCACCAAAGAACACAGCATGACAGAAATACTACTGAGCAAATATAGTTTAAAAGACAACTAACCCCACTGTGGTACTTTTGGTCGGTGGCGCTTCGCCCCTCACCATTGTGGACTGGGTTCGAGCCTCGCTGACACATGAGTCGAGTTTGTTGGTATCTCGCCGTTGCTTCGGGGGTTTTTCTCCGGGTTCTCCAGTTTTCCTCCCTCCACAAAAAAACAACACGCTAAATTCCACTGAATTTGATCTGTGGTTTAGCCGGGTCTTGACTTTGATCAGCTCCTATGGTTGTATCAGGTCCTATTAAAATTCAAGCGTTTTTTCCTGGGAGATAACTATTCAACTATTTTCTTGGTGTAGAATCGACCTTAATGATAACAAAATGGGCTCGTACCTTTTCTTTTATTCGATAACTGCAAAAACTGAAAGAAGGCTTTATTGTAATGCATGCAGCACATTTTGTCAATCAAGGACTTCGCTGTCGTTACTGGATATCGCATTCAAATTACAACAGCTTCCATAGAGACCAAATAACTGTAGCTTAGGTCATGTCATTTCACTGTTTACTATGCTCTTTATTGGTCACAAACCTAAAAAACATCCAACATCCAACCCTTTTGATAATGTTGCAAAAGTATTGCAATGCGCAAAGGGAGGAGATAGTTCAAATACTGTCTTAGTAAATTTTCCGAGGGCTCAAACGTTTTTGGTACAAAAATCTAACTTAGTAAACTCCAGTGAATAACGAATTAAGAACACTTCAAACTGGGAAAATGCCATGACGCGAGCGCTGGACTCGCCATAAGCGCATGCGCTTAACGTTGTACCGCTGTGTGATTGCAATGCTATTAGGTAACGTGCATCTCCTGCAGCAGATACAGCAGTACATTATTCAAGTACTACAGGCACATGTTAGAGAACGAAACATGTACTGTAATTCACTCTTTTCACCTGGTGGCCATCTTGGATTCAAAGCGAGGCAATCCTTTGTTTTTGCCAGGTTAGCCTCGCAGTGAGGGAAAGTCAAAACGAGGCTAACTTGGCAAAAACAAAGGATTGCCTCGCTTTGAATCCAAGATGGCCACCAGGTGAAAAAAGATGGCGGCTGTACATTTGACCACAATCCTTTGCGAACCTAACACAGTCCAAATAACACGTAGACATCCTATATTCTCTTAAATGACAGTGTATTGGCAACGTCACTTGTGCTGGCTTGATTTTAAGATTTAAAACCTCTACAGCGATTTCATAACGGATTTAAAGATGTTCGCGCGCAATGGATTGTGGGTGGAATAGTGAGGAAATCATGGTGGTAGAAAAGGGATTTATGTTCGTAAAGATGTTGTTGTTGCTGGTGCTAATAATGTAGCCTGGGTGCTAGGGGCTCGAAGAAGTAACGGAGGCGAGAGAGAGGAGAGAAGAAAATAAGAGCCTCTGGTGTTATCCGTCGAGAATCTAACTTCCATGCGAACATTAGGTTCAGAATTTGAACCCGTTCCTGATTGGATAGCTGGATGTAACGGTAATTTTCATTGGTTTACCAATGGCCTAGCAAAACCGGTTTGACGTGTTTCTTGCTTTGAAACTCAGTGCATGGAAGTGAGATTCTCAACGGATAACACCAGAAGTTCTTCTTTTCCTTCTCTCCTCTCTTTTCTTCTCTCTCTCTCCTCTTCGTCATTTATTTCATCTAGCCTCAGAGCCTCAGTACTCGGGGTACTAAGAATGTTGACTGTTAAGTGTTAATGGTGATGATTATTCTGAATAGTCTGTTGTAATACACTGGTAATTGCATATCTATTCTTACTTTTAAACAACATAAGCGCCACGTATTGTATGCACAAAGTCATCAAGCATGTGTACAGACGGCATAAACCTTAACTCTTAATTAAATACAACTTTAGTCTGTGACCGTAATCATATTAGACTTACAGTGTCGATAACTAATGAAGGAAAACACCAAGTAAACCAAAGCAAAAATCAGCAAATATAAATGAAGTGGAGTGGGGATTAAAGTAGTTAAAAAGTATTTATACACGGGGAATATTGAGTTTGTTCGTTTGCATGCATCAAGTTTGCGATGAAACTACCATGAGAAAACAATAAAGTGAGTTGATATGGCAAATTGAACTGAGGTGGCTTCATGAATAGTGAAGAATTAAACTCGCAGCTGTCAGCTACAACAATTTGTTATGACATGATATTCCCGTACATATAAAATAAACGTTTTATAAACTTCAGTGCATGCAAGGAAACATACTTCTATATACATGTATTCTAAAGCCCGAATAAACAAATGTTATACCGATGTTGAAACCGATCTTAAAACCGTTTGAAATGGCCTTTAAACGAAGTCAAACTCTCCAACATGCTTTCGATATTTCTCAACGCCTTTCAGTAATGTTTTAGGCCATTTCAAATGGTTTAATTACCAGGTTCCCATGGTCAGGGAAAAGTCGGAAAAACAAATTGTTTTCAAGGTCAGGGAATTGTTAGGGAATTTAGGATTTGTTAGGGAATTTAGGAATTGTCAGGGAAATCCCAAATTTCAATGCAAAGTCAGGGAATTTTTATTTTCAGGCTTCACACCTATTTTTGAAATAATACGAGCGTGCGCCGGAGGTCAGTGAAAATTTTTAACCAAGGCTTAAGATACGAAATATATGGTGTGATGAATGGCAGTGAGTTAGGAATGTTAAATCTGTATAATTGCTTTAGATAATCATGGCAGGAATCATTAGTAATGATTGCTTGTTTTTTTGAATATTATTAGGGAGCTTGATAAGCATTGAGAACGCAGATGTCCAGGATGTTTGACCGGAAGTTTGCACGCGCTCGTCAATCTTCTGCGCATGTCATATTTCAAAGAACGTCGTCAGGAATGCAATGGCGTCGTAATCAGATTGTACTGGAATTTAAAATTTAAAGGCACTTGTACGAAAATCAACTGCCGATCTTTCTAAAACAGCGTTTAGAAGTTTGTTTGCCATCCGGTAAAGCCTTTCCCATGGGATCAGGAGCGCAGTTAATTAGCCGGTAACAAAACGAGTGGGGGACTGGAACCGAGTCAGTAAAACTAATTCAATTAATAACTAGTCAAAGTGAGCATTATTTTCCAAAAGCACAGATCAAACTTAGCTAGTCTGGAAAGTTTGGTGAACTTTGGCTCAATATTGACGATGCTAGAAGGCATCAAATATGTCAATTTTCCCATACAAACTCTCTTATTATTTAACGTTGTCCCTCCAAACCATATATTCATTGTAAAATTTTGGAGGGACAAAGAAATTTCAATTGCTTATAATTCAGACACGATTCACTAGAATTACATCAAACTTGGCACAAATGCTAATTTCAACATGCTCTATGATGTGATGAACTTCATTTTAGAATTAGAGTAATAGAGTACCGAAGTGATGACGTCATAAATAAAAAAATTTCCCTTTAACAACATTTGACCACAGTTGCAGAAAGAACACGATAAAAGAACATTACATAGCAAAAATGAGGTGAATAAGATGAAAAGCGGCCGAGATATGGGCATTGGAATATATAATATTCTTTAACAAAACAATGTATTTTTGTCCTGGTTCCTAAGTTTATGAACCAGTACAAAAATACAGTGATTTGTTAAAGAAAAGTATATATTCCAATGCCCATATCTCAGCTGCTTTTCATCGTATACACCTCATTTTTGGTATGTAATGTTCTTTTATATTGCTCTTTCTGAATCAGTGGTCCAAACATTCTACATCTAAATTTTGCAAATTTGTGACGTCACACTTCGGTACTCTATTCTGATAAACTAGGTCCCAGTCCCCTGCTCGTTTTGTTACCGGCCAAATTATTGAAGTGGTATATCAGCACGTGACTGTTTTCTGGCCGATTTATTCAGTCACATCCAGCTTTACGGCGTTCTACTGTGGAATATGACATGCGCAGAAGATTGAAGATCGCCAGCTGACTTCCGGTCTACGTTCTCGATGCTTAAGCTCCCCCATTATGATGAACTTTTAACTCGCATGGAAGCTTAAACTGATATCTAACCAGGCATTTTGAACTCATATCTAACCATTACCAGGCATTATGAACTAAATCCCTGCTGACCAATAACACAAGCTGTGCCTGACTCACTCGTGCACGGCGTTCTGATTTCATGCCACGTTAAAATATAAACGTATTCCGATGGTATTCACTTCACTCTTGAGTCCCAGTCAGTCCCACGTAAATCGTTCTAGATCGCCTCCTCCGCAGGCAACTACTCAGTAAACCGGAAAACTACCGAAGAACCGGAATTGGGTTACCTGTGGCGAGGGAAAAGGGACTGGGGTCGAAGGAAGGGGAAAATCGGCCCCATCCCTTCTCCCTCGCCACAGGTAACCCAATTCCGGGTTTTCGGTAGTTTTCCGTGCAAGAGGCTACGTTTTAGAATCAGTTTGATATTTTACCAATTGAACATTCCAATTAAATGCAGAGTTGTAACACAATAATGACAACACGTAACACCATTAAGATAAGGACTGTCTCGTATAATCTAGAGAGAATGTGCCAAATATGGAATACAATAGGCAGATCGAGAGAAAAGGATGGCTTTGTCAAAAGTTAATTATTGATAATATTTATAACAGGGTGCTTCTATCACCGTAGTGCTTTTCAGGAAGACCCTGAACAAAGGTTCAATGCATGAAGTGTCAACTCGCCCTGGGACTCAAGAAGGGAAAAAGAGCGGTCACATGATTATTAAGACGATTATTTTAACTTTTAGCGATTCCCAAACAAGTAGCCCAGTGAGGAGTAAGGAGACATAACATAGGTTTGTTTCAAACAGCACATTTCTCTTGGATTGTTAACTGTTGTTAAATGCATCCTACAATCGTCGCACTAGCTCTGCTTCTAGTCATGTCGTCAAATGAAGGTATAATAATCTGTCTAAATCTTAGAATGTGTCCAGGGCCATTCTGCTGCTAACTTCTATAATAAATAAAATACAGTTTCCTTCTCGTAATTTCTCCTTAATTCTCTCTTAAGCTGGATGTCCAGTAAGCTGAATAAATGTTGTACCGAAAGCGTGTTCTTTAAATGAGCTTCTGCGATGTTGGGTTATTTCCATGTGGTTTCTTCCCCTTCGGTTGCCTTAACAATGTTGAAATTCAATAAACCATCACAGTAAAATGAATTGATAAACTGATTTCATGCGATTTCCAACAGCAATGGAAACCAGACTGCATGAGTGATGTGCGACTGGCACAGAACCTAACAACGCTCTTCTAAAAGGTTTAAACTCCCTTCGCCTAACGAGTAACGCCACACGACAGCTCAGCATGTGCTTAAAGCGGCAGTAGATGGGTGATTGATTCTGTGTTTTTGTGTTTTTGTCAGTGCTCTGGACCAATTCTAAGATATTTTGTTATACCTTCATTTCATGATACATTAGCGGAGGAAATTCTCCTTGAGAGTGGTGTAGTCAACGACTCGTCTAAGGACCAAGACTCTTCTGATGACGAACACCAGCATGGACGCCACGATCGTCCCCGCGGAGCCATGATACACGTGCTAGCTGGTGCATGCTGCTCGGGGTTTTCTGGCAAGAGCAGGCTCTTCTCATATTAGATCAATGTATATCTTGATTCCAACAACTTTTTATATAATATACATGCAAGAGAAATGGCACCAAAAGAGAGACGATCAAATAAGGTCAGGATGTTGCTTTTGGGCTGCATTGGATTGAACGTATTCCGTAATTAGAATACCGGCACAAAATGATCACTACAAATCGGTCATATCAGGATTTTACAGCCACTGGATATAATATCAGCAAGCCTTTGTAGCTTACAGTGCAAAATGTGCCTGGACCAGTGATTTCCAGAGACTATTTCATCTATTCTTATTATGGAATACGCCGGGCAATCGAACACAGCCTTTTCTGAGAGCGCTTGCTTCAGACAGCTACTCTGGGTGCCAGAGGTTCAAGAAATAAAAGGCGAGGATGGGAAGAAAAGAGAAGAGTCTCTGGTGTTATCCATTGAGAATTTCACTTCATGCGAGCAGTTTCAAATCAAGAAAGCACGTCAAACCGGTTTTGCTGGGCCGTTGGTAAGCCAATGAAAATTACCGTTACATGCAGTACTCACGGTTGCGCCTGGTAATGAGTAGGTTATCCAATCAGGAACGAGGTTCAAATTCTGAACCAAATGTTCGCATGGAAGTGAGATTCTCAATGGATAACACCAGAGGCTCTTCTTTTCTTCTCTCTCCTCTTCTCTCGATCTCCCGCCTCTTCGCCTTTCATTTCCTCGAGCCTCTGGCCTCCAGCCAGTGTATCACACAGCCCAAACAAATAGTCTTTTTAAATGAATGTAGCATCGTAGATTCAGGGATCGTAACGAACCACATCAGCACTAAACATGTGTCTTTTAAAATTATAGTTACAATGGCGCGGAACACTGGGAATACTGGAGCTCTACCATGGGATAGAAGTTTGTTGGAATTTCCATGGTTTTACACACTTGCAACGGATGGAAATATGTTGGAAATACCTTGATTTTTTTTAGAAACTCTAATTTCCAAGAAGTTTCCATCCCATAGAGGTGCAGTTTTTCCAGTGAAGTGGTCTATAATTTGGCCGTTCCAGCAAAAACACGACGTGAAAATTCCACGTTTTACGTTAACTAGAGAAACGCGCGCGTAAGAATGTAAATCAGGCGAGCTCAATGTTAATGAGTTTGAATATTTTATGAAAAGTTTGGCCTTTACGGGCCTGAGTCATTGGATTGTTATCGGCCTGAACGGAAGTCTGCTCATCCTATTTTTCGAAATCCTGGATGTGAAAAGCAGTGAACTGAGGCGAATAAGGGAAATACTAAACAGGAAATTTCGCTAGCATACACTTTTTCATTTCTTAGGGTCTGTATTGTGCCATGAACGACGGAGTTAATAGGTTATTTTACCAAAATGTAAATAGCCTTCTATTCCAGGGCCCGACTGTTCGAAGCAAGAAGTGCTAACCAGAGTGGGTTAAACTGTACAGTTTACAGTAGCGCAGGTCGTAAAATGGAGTGTTGTAAACCCAAAAGCAAAGTAATTACAGAGCCAGTCACGGGAACAAGCAAAAAACGGAATGAGTAATTCGTGATTGGTTCCTGGGGGGGTACTCCTGTTTATGACGTCTCATATATGTGCGGCGGAGGTGGGTCAGGGTTTGGACCTAATTTGAGCAGTCACGGTCAGGATTTGAGCCTAATTTGAGCAGTCGGGGTCAGGATTTGGGCCTAATTTGAGCAGTCATGGTCAGGATTTGAGCCTAATTTGAGCAGTCACGGTCAGGATTTGAGCCTAATTTGAGCAGTCGGGGTCAGGATTTGGGCCTAATTTGAGCAGTCATGGTCAGGATTTGAGCCTAATTTGAGCAGTCAGGGTCAGGATTTGGGCCTAATTTGAGCAGTCATGGTCAGGATTTGAGCCTAATTTGAGCAGTCAGGGTCAGATTTGAGCCTAATTTGAGCATCAGGGTCAGATTGGAGCCTAATTTGAGCAGTCTCGGTCAGATTGGAGCCTAATTTGAGCAGAGTCAGGATTGGAGCAGTCAGTAGCAGGATTTGAGCCTAATTTGAGCAGTCGGGGTCAGGATTTGAGCCTAATTTGGGTTGTCAGGGTCACGATTTGTGCCTAATTTGGGCAGTCATTCCGTAAAGCAGTCGGAGTTTTTTTTTTGGGGGGGGGGGGGGGGGTGCAGTCAAGGTTACAACTGATCATTTGAAGTTACTATGGTTCTCAAGTTTCGTTTTTACAAAAAGTAGGGCAATCAGGGTGTTGGAGCTCGCTTTTGGAGTCAAACACCTAACGATTTATCACAGAAGTACCCCAACCCCCAGGAACCAATCACGAGGAAAAGTATACGCAGTCGTGACAACTCTCGCTAAAACGGAAATTTATTGTGTGACCGACCAAAACAATGTTCGGTTATAGTTTGAAACTTGATTGGCTGATAGAAAAGCAAGTGCAAAACCAAATCAATCACTTATTACTTTCGACATTAAATTGAAAACCACTCTATCCTTGGGATAAAGTTACCCTTCGAACAACCGGGTCCTGGTTGTCAAGTGATACCGTATTACGTCATTGTTATTATTAGACGAATTTTACCATGTGACGAGCCGATTTTGAACTGACGTTTGTTAGGACTATGACTTGCTTTTACAAGTGTTCCAAATGCCATCTGTTTTAGTATTGATATCATTTTGCTAAGGGGTGATTATTATTGAATACTGTAAGTTCTTATAATCGTGTACATATATTTTTACATTTTTATTGCAGTTATTTTTTGATTTTTCGGTGTCCGTCAAAGTTGTAATCTATCTATTTTGGTGTGTTTCAGCCCTTGTGCTATGGGACATTGAAATCATGGTTCGTACTACCTTGAAAACTCCTTGAATTTGATAACTCGTCCATTGAAAAGTCCTTCAACTGTTCAGGGAAAAGGTCTTGAAATACGTTGAATTCTTACTAAGCACTTTCCCATAAATAAACATTTGGTAAAATACTTGTTAGAGAATTAATTTTGATGGTTTCATGGCAGTTGACAAGCGTAATGCCGTGTGCACCATCCCGTGCACTGTAAGTATTATAATTGAAATTAAAATTTGTCTTGAAAAGTCCTTGAATTGGAAACTGTACGAACCATGGAAATGCCGGCTTAGCAGTAACTGTTTCAGTGCGACTATTGAAACCAGGACCACTTAGGCAACGAGAACCAATCACAGGGCCACTTAGACAACGAGAACGAATCACTGGGCCACTTAGACAACGAGAACCAATCACAGGGCCACTTAGACAACGAGAACCAATCACAGGGCCACTTAGACAAAGAGAACCAATCACAGGGCCACTTAGACAACGAGAACCAATCACAGGGCCACTTAGACAAAGAGAACCAATCACAGGGCCACTTAGACAAAGAGAACCAATCACAGGGCCACTTAGACAACGAGAACCAATCACAGGGCCACTTAAAAAACGAGAACCAATCACGAAAACAAAGCATTCCAGCTTACGGTTAATTGAGCCAATCAGTGTCGAGTACAAGACACTAGCATTTCGACTTGCTGGAGCTTCGGTAAAAAGGCGAATTTGGTGGACTAACATGAAACCGACGCTGTTAAGGCCATGGCTGACTTATTTCACACAAAGCTCTCTTATTTCAAATCCTAATCAATGAAAGCTATGGCACTCAAATTTCGCTGGATTACTTATTTTTGCATGCCGTTTTATCTGACAAGGTTGATATTCGTTGTTTAGTCTCATGTTATCATTGCTGACCAAACAAAATGAAACAGGATGAAAACAGCACCATTGCGTAGGGTATGGCAAGCCGATTGTAGCAATATTCAATTAAACCTCTTGTTCAATATTCAACCCCTTATTCAACCATTTATTCAACGTTCAACCCTTCATTCAACGTTCAACCCTTCATTCAACATTCAACCCTTCATTCAACATTCAACCCTTCATTCAACATTCAACCCTTCATTCAACGTTCAACCCTTCATTCAAAGTTCAACCTTCATTCAACGTTCAACCTTCATTCAACGTTCAACCCTTCATTCGATTAACGTTCAACCTTCATTCAACGTTCAACCCTTCATTCAACGTTCAGCCTTCATTCAACGTTCAATCCCGCGTTCAGTCCGTTCAGTCCCGAGACCGACTATGGAAAAGTGACCAGGCCTGCAACCGAGCTTGACAACATGGCTGGACAAGAAACCTTCGATTTGGGGAGAGATATGCCAAGCTTTTTAAGTTCCATTCTTCAAAAAACAAAGGATATTTCTCAGCGTCCATTAGCGTTAACGAATGTCTTGAACTCTTGGCATCATTACACTGCCATGGGGACTATTACTCCTATAACTATCGCTGGCTGTAATGCAAACACAGAAAGTAACGTTTTGACACCTGGTAGACCTTCGTACGACATTTCTTCAGAGACACTCGAGGAGCTTCGTGGACTCGGCTTTACTTGGTGCAAATTGCCAAAATGTTGGGAGTATCAAGATGGACAATACACAGACGAGTGACGAAATACAACCTACAAGACATGCAGGGATTTAGCGATATATCAGATGAAAATCTAGATGAAATAGTTGCAACGTATACATATCAACCCACGGATCAGCCACTGGGTAAGGGTATGTTGCCGGTTACATTAAATCGCTTGGTTTCAGAGTGCAGAGGAAAAGAGTAAGAGAAAGTATGGCACGAATGGATCCACAGAATACTGCATTGAGATGGGGTGCGGTAGTTTCACGGCGTACTTACCAAGTTCCGTGGCCAAATTCTCTTTGGCACTTGGATGGACACCATTCATTAATTCGCTGGAAACTTGTTATACACGGATGTATAGATGGATTTTCCAGAAGAAGAATATTTTTCAGTTGCTCTTCCAACAACCTTGCAGAAACAGTACTTGAACTGTTTTTGGATGCAGTTAAATCTGACGATGATCTCTGGCCGTCAAGAATCAGAGTTGACAAAGGGGTTGAAAATGTCCTTGTCTGTGATGCCATGGTGACAACTAGAGATGAAGGTCGGGGAAGTTTCATAGCTGGTCCCTCCACTCACAACCAGCGCATTGAGCGACTTTGGAGAGATGTATATAGGTGCGTTTGTCACCTCTATTACTACACTTTCTATGCAATGGAATCCACTGGAATTCTCCAAATAGATGACCCTGCCTACCTGTTTGCTCTACACTTGGTCTACATACCAAGAATTAACAAGGCCTTGAGTGAGTTCTCAGAGGCTTTCAATCACCACAAGGTGCGCACCGAGAGGAACTGGTTCCCTATGCAAATGTGGACAAATGGGACGATGCATGCAGACAATACCTTGGCAAAAGGGTGACTTGATGAAGAGCCAGATGACTTAGCTATGTATGGGTATGATGCCCAGGGACCATCATCACTGGGCGAGAACAACAATGTAGTTGTAGAGCCAGTCAATCTGGATAACACGGCACTGATAGAGTCATACGTTTTAGATAATCTGGACCCACTGAGAGAATCAAATGAACTGGGTATAGATATATTTTGTGAAGCTTTAAATATGATACAAGATAAAATGCAACAAATGAATGTATTTTAAGAGATTTGTATATTTTTCATGATAAGCCAGTTTGTCAATTTAGGAGACAAGGAGAAATACTTAATTTTTATTTTAAAAAATGCAAATAATGTAGTCAGTCGAAAATACCTACATGTAGTTTGTGCTGGTCAGTCAAATGGCTGGTATTTAGTTTTGAGTTGTTCAGAAAAAAAAAACACTGTCGGAAGACACATTTAGTCAGGGTTGGTCTCAATTCAGAGAACAGTGTGTGCATTTAGTATAAATTTGCAAATCCTTGACGCAGTTTGGCAATGCAGGGGCTGGGATGGGCAGATTGAAAGAGCTCCTCCAAAATGCTTTCTTCGATGAACCTGGGCACTGGGCCATTTTGTATGATGTTGAGGGCCATGATTTTCCCAACTTTTTCATAGTCCTCAACAAGTAGCTCCCGTAGACCATTGTCAAAGTACTGTTGTTTGATTTCCCTCAGACATAGTCTGAAGAACTCCTTTCTGGGGCCTCCATTGTCGTGGGCAATTTCACCATAGAAGCTGACTTTCAGGGTTAGGCGCAAGTTATGAAGAGCCTCTACTTCTTCAAATTCTGTTTGCAATACTTTGTATCTGTTGATATCCACATAATTTACTCATTAGGTATAGGTGCGTCCAGCGTTGTGGAATCGAGGGCACGCCCTTGAAGTACATGTTTTTGAATACACTTCAAGATTTCTACTGGGTTAACAATGATATTTCTCTTGCACTCTTCGATGCACTCCCTTGCTGCGACATCAACTTCATTCTCATCCCATGTTGCCTTCAGAAGCTCACTGTCGTCCAGGTCGTCCAGGTCGTCATCCTTACTCTGTTGTGCATCAGGCTCCACCTGTTGTGCTTCTTTGATGATTTCTCGACCTTCTGGAGATTGTTGAACACTGTTGACTGTTTCACAAGACTCAGACTCTTCACAAGACTCAAGATTGTGTTTGTTCTTGATTGTCTTGGATTTTATCTAGCAGGCACTGGAAGCCATCTTTTAGTTTTATGTAGATGGCTCCTTGGCCAGCGAGAAGTTTGACTTCCTTGAATGAGAATGCCCCATTGTTCACCGGCTTTGTCAATTTTCTCCGGTTGGCTTTGAGAAATTCAATATCTTGTTGGGCCACTGATGGAAACTTCAGTTGTATTGCTTCGGTGAGTGAAGTTTTTACATTCTCCTCTGTCATCAATGAGTTTAGGGTCACAATGCCTCGCAACGCTACAGTTTCGTCTTCCATAAGGAAAGTGTCGTCAGAGAGCTCCTCATCAAACTGGAGTGGAACAAACTCGAAGGTTTTCTCTACAGGTTTTGCTTTCTTATTGACTACAGCTGTTGTGCTGGTCGCCATAGCACGGAGACGCTCGCGTCTATTTAATCGGGCAAAAGTTCCCCCATTTGTCGAGCTTCGGACCATCGATTGGGCCCTATTAACAGTTTGGCCCACTGCAGATATGGCTGCTCCGAGTCGAGAGCTTAAAGGGGTTGAAAATGGAGATTGTACCTGGTTATTTGATGACGATGATGGTCTGTTTGCAGTTTCATTTTATAGCTGGCTTACGATTCTACCAGCTTCACTTAGGCATCTCGCCAAATCGTTGAGGTTTTTGCTTGAATTATCCATCAGAGAGAACGAGAAAAACAACACTGTCTTGTACTATTTCCCGCGCTTTCGAAGTTTTCCTGAGCCTGCGTGCGTTGAACAGCGGTGTTACACAGGCAGCCCAAGCAATAAACTTGTAAAAATTAGGAATGAATACGGGATTGAATACGGGACTGAACGCGGGATTGAACGCGGGATTGAACGTTGAATGAAGGGTTGAACGTTGAATGAAGGGTTGAACGTTGAATGAAGGGTTGAACGTTGAATGAAGGGTTGAACGTTGAATGAAGGGTTGAACGTTGAATGAAGGGTTGAACGTTGAATGAAGGGTTGAACGTTGAATGAAGGGTTGAACGTTGAATGAAGGGTTGAACGTTGAATGAAGGGTTGAACGTTGAATGAAGGGTTGAACGTTGAATGAAGGGTTGAACGTTGAATGAAGGGTTGAACGTTGAATGAAGGGTTGAACGTTGAATGAAGGGTTGAACGTTGAATGAAGGGTTGAACGTTGAATGAAGGGTTGAACGTTGAATGAAGGTTGAACGTTGAATGAAGGTTGAACGTTGAATGAAGGGTTGAACGTTGAATAAATGGTTGAATAAGGGGTTGAATATTGAACAAGAGGTTGAATTGAATATTGCTACAATCGGCTTGCCATAGTAGGGTCTATGCGAGGATTTATACTTTGGAATGATTTATCTGCATTCCGCAATGTGTTTAGTTCTCGTTGTCTAAGTGGCCCTGGTTTCAGTAGTCACGCTGTAAAAACAAAAAGTAAAGCAGTTTCGACACCTTGCGTAGCCTGTGAAAGCAGCCGCTCTTTTTTTGGGAGGTAGCGTGCTTATCTGAGCTCAAAAGAGCGACTGCTGCTTGCTCTTTACAGAAGAAAATGAGAAGGTATATACTGGGAAAGAAGTAAGCTATTTTGAGTGTCCAAGATCAGTCACACTCAACTAGTAGAAATATGGACAGTTTCTCGATACTTAACTAGTAGAAATATGGACAGTTTCGGTTGAAATCATAAAAAGTTTAAATTGCTGCATGATATTACTTTAGTTTCTCAGTGCATCGATTTATTTGTATAGTGTATAGGGTGACATGAGATAGATAGAAAACATATTTAATAATCAATTTAAACAACCAAATAAGGACGATGAAACTCGTGGAAGTGCGAAGGACTTTATTGTAACTTTTGTTGAAATTATATTTTAGATTGTGGAGGAGAAAACAGATGGTGACATGCATAAGTGAAATATTTTCGTTACAAGTAAATTGACGATTTTCTATTTCGAGTAAATGTGAATTGTGGTGTTACTCTTCAAGGATCAATCCCGGTTACTGGGAAACCCCCACACTTCACCCTAACCTTTAATGGTTAATCATTAATAGAACGATACATAGCCAAGGGAGGGGAGGGTGGGTAGTTTCCCAGAAATCGGATTGAGCCTTCTTCAATTGACTCTTCTCACGTGGCAGCCTTGTTGGATAAGCGCTATGTGATAGGTTTTGCAAGGTCAGCCTCGAACTGAGCAGTTTAACAACGAGTTTAGACTAGCAAACACAAAGGGACTCAACATGGCCGCCGTGCGAGAAGAAGGTTTCTACACTTTACAGTTAATTAAGAATGGTGTGACTGACCGATGTCTCCATTTAGTGCCTCGGAGGGTTACTGTCAACCTCCAAATGATGAACTTTCTCACGACGAAAGACAAAAATAACTACTCAGACTTGCAGAGTATGCTTTCCAGATGTACTGGAAAGAATCTGAAATTAAGTTTCTAAAATAAGCTTTTTATAAGTAATACCATGACAAGAGGGAAATTAGTGATTACATTTCCCCGCAAGCCGAGGGAGAGTTTGTTGAAGCGGCCTCGGGACTTTTACAAATTCTCCTGAGGCTTGAGGGGAAATTTAATCACTAATTTCCCGAATTGTCATGGTATAACTTTGTAATACTCTGATCGCCGAGGAACGGACAAATCTCTGAGAAGTTTAGTTTTCTCTGCCTAAACTAAAGACGTCGCAGTTGAGTTGCTTTCGAAAACGTTTTAATGCTCGATTGAATGACCGTGACTTCCCCTGGGGACAAGTGTGTTGTTTTTGAGAAGAATAGTAAAACACAATGTAATTATGTGCTTGACTAAATATTTAAAGGGTCATGCGTGTATATGGTTTTAAGTATCCCACATGGAAGAAGCGGGTTTGAGAAATCAGAGAAGAACGTGCAGATTGAAATACGTGATCCCACATGGATTACGTTGAAGGTTATGATGAAGCCAGGTCAGTTTGGCTTCAATTTTTTCACCCGGGAGCGCAGGGCTAGTCGTGCCAGAGGGGAGCAAGAGTTGATGCTTTTCACCAGCCTGCTTGTCTTCTAGTTTTCCCTCATTACGATGCAAGGAAAAATTAGAAATATGCATTGTTCTTGCAGGGAAATGGAGGTAATCGGCTAACGCTGTTGCCACCCAATTCAGATCATGTGATGTAAACACACATTACTCTGGAGAATTGACTCGTTGAAAATTAATTTTATTCAGATAGGCATGACTGCATTATGATTAAGAATGAAAAAGGAATAATTCCCCAGAGTAGCATCTGTTTACATCACATGATCTGAATTGGGTGGCAACAGCGTTAGCCGATTACCTCTATTTAGAAATTTCCCTGTTGAAGACAATGCATATTTTTAAATTTCCCTTGCATTCATTTGTAATGAGCCGGGGAATTTAAAGATTAAATGTGCGTGAACAAACAAAGGAATTCGAGGCGATCATGGTATTATGTATTAAATCCACTATCAAAAAAAGTTTGGAAAGCATATCAGGACATTTACATGGGATTTCTCTTCTATCTCAGGGTGTTATTTTTGTAGTTTTGTTTTGAAGAAACTTGAAGGTTCAATTTGATTGACAGTACCTCCTTTCGGTAACTGCAGGATATGTCCAGATTTGAAAGACTGAATTAGATACAGCACAGGGCTGCATGCAGTTGGCACAATGTTGTCACATGATCAGACAAGTGCGGCATTTGCATTCACTGGGGATTGCACTAGTACATGGGTTCATACTTGGTTACAGCAAGATGGCTTTCACTTGACATACGATACACCCTCTGATTGACTACCCAGTGTTGCAACACGCATTATTGCTATTGCATATCAAATTTTATAATTGATGTTGCATGAGCAGAAGTCGATCCTACTTCTATACATTTGTTCTTGTTTAAGTAATGGTCCGCGCAAGATGTAGGCATATGTTATGCATGGATGTAAAAAGATGCTAATTGAGGTATTGTTTCAATCTTCCATCTCATTGGCTTAGATATTCCCTGCTAGCAGAGGTCTCTCTCCGTCTTGGTAAAATGGAAGGCGAGGGAGAGACCTCTGCCGACATCCGACGCTTTCTCTGTCGCGCATGCGTGAAGTTTCCTTGGCAACAAGTGATGTGATCTCACGTGTACTTATGAGCGCACGAAACAACTGTAACAAACAACTGACGCGTACAGCTATTTCCGGTAAAACGTGTTTTCGAAACTGGTTTGACTCGTCCATGAATGTGGACGGCAAGTGTCGGATGTCGGCAGAGGTCTCTCCCTCGCCTTCCATTTTACCAAGACAGAGAGAGACCTCTGCTAGCAGGGAAGCTTAGATATTAAAATCTATCTAAACTTGAAGAAGAAGAATATTTTTTTCTCGTTTTATAAACGTTTGAATTGCATCTAGTGAAAACACTCGTAACTTTTAATATGACGAACTTTCAATGTGGGGAACATTTTTAAATTGAACGTTTTCTTGGTTATTGTTTTGGACTCTTATGATTGAACGAAATGTTTTCACACAAAAGAAAAGTACCTTTAAAATGCATTTTTAGTGGATTTGATTTCAGAAATTTATCATTTAAGCGTTGAGGAGTTGTCTCTGATGAAAAACAGAAAATACTAAAGTGGGGAAAGCAAATTGCCTCTGAACCATAGAATTGTGCCTACCACTTGCGCGGACTGTTACTTAACCATACTCGTAGGGCCGTGAAAATGTTTGAGCCATTGCATGCAACAGTTGCACATCTAAGAATACTCCATTATGTATGATCACAACTTTGATGTAATGTGTACAAACATGGAGAAGGCTAAAGATAAAATTGTTTACGCGACCCAGACTTTCCTCGGTCAATCAAACGTGCCTTTTTACTCGCGCCAATTCTCATTGAGAATCGAGACGAGACAAACTAAATGTCTTTGGCATTTGAATGGTTTAGGCGCCAAAGTGGCCAATCAGAATTATGGGCTAGGGTTAAGTGACAGCAGTCAAACCGACAGGCTGGTCGCGTAAATAAGGCTTTTGTCTAGATTTTTAAAAACTATAGGTGTATATGATATTAAATACATATCAGCATAATTACAGATTTATTATACGACTTGAGTGTAAATACGGTCCAAATTAGTGAAAATATTACAATGGTCATGAACGAACAGGCTTTCATCGGTTTTTTTTTTTTTTAAAAACTTGAAAGGTTTTTTAAGCACGCGAGCCAATCAAAATGGGACTGTTGGAGTAATAGCCAATCGGTGTTTAGCGCGCGCTCCGATGGTTTCTTGAACTTCTTGCAAACAACTTGTATTTGCCATGCTTCTGTATTCTGCAGTTAACTGTCATGTCCCCTGTAACGATCCCAAGCGCCTTTGCGAAACCGAACTCGCCCCAGCCCCCTACTCGTTTCTAAAGTAGCCCATTGGTTTTTGTGTTCCTTCGTTACGAAATGTTTTGTTACTGTTACGAAAGTGTTTTGTACTATATGGTACAACTTCTGTTTTGGGGTGGATTAGCTGTGGTAGAACTTACTCAACTTGGCTGGGCTCGTAAACAATCCTGCTTGAAGTACGGGACTTGACACAAGAGACACGAAGTAGTCTTGACTTGTACTGTAATTTGTTGTCGTTGTTCAGTTCACACTGAACGGCCTCTCAGTGAATGACCAACACAGTGGACCCTCAGTGGTCTCCCCACTGATCCCCTCAGTGGTCTCCCACTGACCCACTGATCTCTTCAGTGGCCTCCGATTTACAATTGATTCTAACTTCTATTTATACTAACAGCTTAATTATTTACATCATTGTCATTACAGGTGAAATAACACAAATTGTTAATAACTCATAAGTACTGTTTAAAACACGACAGCAGTGTTTTATCAAGTTTAAAAATTCGAGGGCGAAGCCCGAGAATTTTTAGACTTGATAAAACACGTGCTGTGAGTGTTTTAAACGGCTTCAAAAACGCTTTAAGAATGCAATGAAAGAAAGACGCACATCTCAAGGGAATGTTTACTTAATGAACCATTGAACCTTTGTATTCACAACGTCATGCAAAATATTCGAGTAATCACCGCCTGCAATTACGAACATCTCGAGGGAATGACATGAAAAAAATACCATACTATGTTGTTTGAAGCGGATTTGGTGTCGTGGTTTACCTCGATAAAGTTCAAGACTTGGAAAGCGATGTGACTGACATGACGGCAGACTCAAAATTTTTGACTCCGGCACAAAATATGTAAGTTTATTATTTTACGGCTTTGAGTTTGGTTTAATAATTGGAACTAAACAGTGGCTCGGTAAACAAGTAATGGTAGTTGGATA
Source organism: Actinernus sp. WN-2022 (assembly GCA_030867875.1). Taxonomy (NCBI): domain Eukaryota; kingdom Metazoa; phylum Cnidaria; class Anthozoa; order Actiniaria; family Actinernidae; genus Actinernus; species Actinernus sp. WN-2022. The sequence goes on along the minus strand of JAOWCC010000064.1, from coordinate 19,241,162 downwards.
ACTTCATTTTAAAAATATTATCTGTGTATCTCGGTAGTCTGCTGATATTAGTAAATTTAGTGCAAAATTTATTATCTAGGTACCTTATGTTCCGTGTACTTTTTGTTATCTTTGGGTCTTTATCAGTGAATTCTTAATTAGGATGAAACTTAAAATAAAATGTCATGTTCATTAGTATTCTTTATTGCTGGTTTTCATAGCCGCCATGTTGGTGCCCTTAAACAATAGATTCTTCGTTAGCTTCTTTTGTTGGGGCACCAACATGCCCGCCATGCCCTTTGTCATTTGAATCTCTGGGGATTGAGTGAAAACCAGCAATATAAAACGTTCATCCTAATTAGCAATTCAATGAGAAAGCTGAAACATCAATAGAAATTCCATTGCCTCACTATCATTAATCCCGTTTCCCCCTGGGACAGAATTCAAATCCCTCCGCGGGTTTTTAGTATGATGAGATTTTATCAGGTATAAAGGAGCATGCACGTGACTGATATGCTTCATCTGATTGGACAAAATGCTCATTAATTATTCATAAAATTTTGAAGTTGGAATCAAACACCGTTACAATAATAAGCGAATCATAGCACGATTTGTAATAGGAATGCACTTATCACGAGGATAACGACGTAATGTAAAAGGGGAATCATTGGTTTGTTCTACACATATAAATTATAAAGTAAGGATTGGGTAATCAGTGGTTACACTAACTGAATCTCAGCCGGTGGTAACTTGTAATAGCTAAGCAACTGTTACGCTAAACTCAGCTGGTGGTAATCGTACTGTAATTGAATTTTAACTGGTGGCAACTTGTAAAACTGAACGATGCCTAACAATCGGTTAAGGATCAACCATCGTTCAGATTTTCCACGTTACTTCGAAATTTCTAGTTTCTGAAAGTCCTAAGATTCTCCCCTTTACACCTTTCTCGGAATACCCGGAATATCTCTCAAAACGCGTCGTATAAAGTCTTTGAATAGTATACAAAGCAGTTCATCCAGTTTATTTTTAAAGTAAACCTCTACTGCAAAACAATGTTTTGCTCTCAAATGTTTGTTATGTATGCCTAAATCTGTTGCTGTGTTCGTTATGGATATATAAATTTAATGATGTTTATATCCTGTAAATTGTACACTAAACGTCTTTTATAGACCCATTCGAAAAATGGAGTCCAATTTAATTAACTATTGTTTAGGACTGACTAAACTCGCTTACACGTTCAAAAGCTTTTGTGTGGACTGACTAGCCTCGTGTTCACGTTACCAGGAGAATAGCTTTTTAAATTGGACGCCATTTTTCGAATGGGTCTATGGACCGGTTTTCCTTATTTAAAATTCATTTAAATAAACCCTTTCAGCTTGCCTGTTTGTTGCGCCATTTCAGACCACATGACGTTTCCCTTGAGTTAATGCGTTTTTGTTTTTCTGTATCCAAGAGGAAAGCACTGAATCCTCTGGAGGGCTATTACTTGGTCTGAAATGTGTCAACCATGTGTCTACCATGATTTGTAAAGCCTGCTTTGTGTTAGGAACCAATGGATCTCTGGTTGTCACATTAATGACAATAGATGACGACACACGAAACATCGCAAAGCTCTTGTTGTGTAACAATAGTGACGTCATAAGATAGTGACGTCATAAGATCCAAGATGGTGGTGCCCGGGCAATTTTAATGAGTTTATGGAATTTAAAGGGGAAAACAGCAATATCTTTAGGCATCCATAAGGAACACTTAAGAGCAAACAATATATTTCAGTGGAGGCCCCATTAATAACAACCCTGGCTCAACATCGTTTTGAAGAAATATTTTTTCCACGTCGAGTCCAGTAATGGTAACATTTTTCCACAGCTAGCCCAATAATACCTCAAGTTCCCCCACATGCTCGAACCATGTCAACGTCTAGCACGAGGAGCGACTGGAGAAGAAAATCGAAAAAGAAACAAGTCAGGTAGGAGGGTCGAGTGACTGGAGTCTAGTGTGGTGTAACCAAGATCTGGTTCACCCTAGCGACATTAGTGCGAAGACGCAGTGACGTATGTATCAGCGGTGCTTGTTCCAGTCACAGCTGTGAGTTAAGTGAAAAGTACTCAGGGGTTTCAAAAAGAATTGAAGGAGAAGGCTCAAAACATGAAAGTAGACAGCTCAATAGGACATTAGCACGATGACGTCACATACTACAACTACCAGAATCCTTTGCGCAGATCCTTTGTTCCTCTAATTTGGACCATTGTCTTGGAAATCGTGATGGCGTTGAAAAATTTGAACGAAGAAAGAATATGAAAAGGATTCTGGTAGTTGTAGTAAAATGGTGTCATAATGCAAATGTCCTATTCTGGAAATGAACACCCGGCCCTGGGTACCGCTGACCGCCATTCGTCACGGCGTGTGTTGGTTGCGCTCATTCTGTTGCGCTAATAAGGTGTCTTTGAAGCCCTGTTCCCCAATGAACAAAGTGAATTATTGTACTGTATCCACACGGCTAGCCTGCACTCGGGACGCGAGCCCAGAGGCGGAACAGAGCGGCAGCTCCTTGCGAGGAGGTGGGGTGCTGACCAGAGCCTTCGGCCGTTTTAACGAAAAGAAGGAATATTTTAGTTGTGCGGGGTAGTGCATTCTCTAGCACGGAGGAGATTGTGAAATACCTGTCCCATGGGTGATATGGACTACGAGATTTCTCCCGGACGTTTGTGCGTATCGGCTAACAGTTAGAAAAGTAGTATGTTGTGGTACAGTCTGCCAAGTGTCGTTCACCCTATAGACCTATCCCACGCGGCGGCCATCTTGGAATAAACCTACTGTTAATGCTTACCCAGCCTCGGTCTCAAACGTGTTTAACCGAGGCTGGGTAAGCATTAACAATAGGTTTATTCCAACATGGCCGCCGCGTGGGATAGGTCTATCGCTGGTATCACTCAATCCCCAGAGATTCAAATGACAAAGGGCATGGCGGCCATGTTGGTGCCCCGACAAAAGAAGCTAACGAAGAATCTATTGTTTAAGGGCACCAATATGGCGGCTATGACGTCAAGTGAAAGCCAGCAATTGGTGGATCGAGTCCTATGTCCATATGTTCATATGTTCATACCAACTGAAAGTGAAGGGTCTATGCAATCCCAGCTTAACGTACTGTTAATTTAAGTAACTTAAAAGTGCACATAGCGAACTTCAATCACAGGAATCCTTAAAATAATTACATACTAGATGGCTAATCAGTGATGAAAATGGTTGTAACCAAGTGTACTTTGCACCCAGGAGCCCATTACCCGGAGCGTTCATCTCCCATACTACGTCTGTGTCACAGCGTTTACTCGCTTCGTGCTAAATATAGAATTATTTCGCGGGAGTGATCGCGTCCCCTTCGCGTCCCCTTCGCACCCCCTTCGCGACCCCTTCACACCCCCTTCACACCCTATTTTGGGATCCAATCAAATTCGACCCTGAACAAAGCACAACTGACGTCATGCTGTAGTCGTTCAGCTTGCTTTCACAAATATAATGGCGGAAAGGGAAGAATTCAACGCTTTGTAGTATTCAGTTCGCTGGAAAATCATTCTAAATATAGCACGAAGCGACACCTTTATACTACAGATGGATGCTCAGGGTAATGGGCTCCTGTTTGCGCCTTATATCAGGAGATATTATCAATTGTGTACTTCTTTTTACGAGCGTAGTGTTTGCACTCTAGCGTTATCAGTTTTTTTTCTTTCATGTCACTCACTTGTCAAAGCATTTCTTTTTGAACATTTACTCACTTAATTGTTTTCAGTTTTTAACATTGTTGATCATTATTTAGCGTTATTTAGGTCTCTTCCCCGAGGAAAGGAAAACCTGTTGGATTACATGAGCCAATTCATACAATTCCCACGCATGTTACTCCAATAAAAACGTCGCGCCCAATCTTCACTGACACTTTGGAAAATATCTTGACAGTTCGACCGTCAAACAAAGCCGCACTTTATTTAGATTACTAGTACGCTTACATGGCATTTTCCAATCTATTTTGTTAGCACTGAGACAGCACTAGAGATTTCGTATGAGTGGGCAAGTTACGGCAATGACTTATGGCACGGTTACTCTTCGCCATGCCCTGACGTTGAAATGGTTTCCCATTGTTTTTGTCTTTCTGATCCAATCAAATTACAGAGTTACGTTACAGTACGGTAAGGTTACGGTCATGCTGTATTTTTGTCCCACTCATACGAGCACCAGACGTTCGTCAGTCACGGACGGCAACCGGAAGTCAAATTTCCTTTTTTAGTTGCGTTATGACGTCACCACGTCAAGCCACCAACGTCCATTTTGACTTCCGGTTGCCGACCTCTGTTATGACAGCAGTGAGTTAACCCATGTAATCTGACGAGCAACAGGTTCTTGTTTCCATGGTAACGGCATTCATTGATGTGTCACACGCCAACTACCACTAATCCATGCATTGTAATAACACTTTTATTTTGAATGGTTGTATGTTAGAGAGGAACACACAGCACCGGAAGAACTTAAAAAACGACCAGACTCTGTAGGTTCGATTGGGTCACAGAAAACGCGAACAAAGGAAACAAAAAAGTCCAGAAGATCCAGGTATTATAAGGCAGCGGATCCCCAGTTTAACCAGTTCAGAAAACGTTTTGTTTTGAGTAGAAAAACAGCAGGAGAACATAAGCGAAAAGTACATTTAAATACTTCATTAGAAATTTGCGAAAATGTTGGAGTAATACGAATCGTACGTAGTCTTTTACTTAGCATGTGAGCAGTTTCTACTTGGGATTTTCCAGAGGAGTGGTGAAGGCGCTCCTAGTGTAAAATTAACTCTTCCGACGTAAGCGTTGTTTTTTAGGGGTCCAGATTGGGACTCATGAGGTCATATGGAGAGGCGAGTGCTTTGTAAGGAATCACCCTCTTATAGAGACCACGGTGTTTGTTTCATTTGTGATTTTGTTTCCATGTTTGACAGCTTTGTTGTGTTGAACATCACCACACTTTCATTCGCACTGTGCGACTAACAATCAGCCACAAACAATTAGCCACAAACAATTATCGAGTCTAACTCTCTTCCTCTTCACAGAGATGTTGTGGGCGAATTTAATTGCTTAAGACGAACGGTAGAAGAATTACAATCGGTAAGTGAAAAAAGGCAAAGGTTCAGTTACCTTGTTTATCTCGTGAAAAGCTGATACCCTGTCCCCTATCCCCACCCCCATAAAGGGAGTTGGGGGTAAGACAAGTGCGTCAGACTCAAATAGAAGGGGGAGGGGGTAAAAACTTGTCTTAGTAAAAATGACCCTCGCCTGTACAAAGTCATAAAAACAAATTGATAGTTTTCTTGTGAGAGAAGCAAAGCATACAAAAGCTATACACTAGTTTTTACAGGAACTAGTCACCCATCGTATACTGTGGCATGTGTGGGGTTAAAACGGCCTCGAAAGCTTACACTTCGTCGTCTTTTATGGACCTATGTTTCTCTGGTGGGCGAGGCATCACATTCTTGTCAGATTCAGATTCTCGTGCACAGTTGTGTACATAGATTAAAGGGGCTATGTCATGGTACTGCGCATGCATCGAGTAATCGCTCGTTTAGTGGCTGTTAATTGGATACAAACAGTTAAACCTCCCTCTCTCAATGCTTGATTGAAAGGATTTTCAATATTTTCCCTGGAGACTGTTTATATACACTGTTTGTTAGTCATTTTAGCATATTTCCTTTCATCCCACATGGCGGAGAGGTTCGTTAGTTCATATCAAAATCGGTGGAAATACGAATGTAAAGTCTTACCGTGACACAGCTCTTTAAACACTCAAAATAGATAACAATTTGATTGATGGTCGTCTAAGTGCAATTTTCCAAACGAGGCTTGAAACTTCCCAGGTCGCACTTCAAAGAAAACGGTAATAATTAGATGAGCCATGATTTATCTAAATGTATGTTTCGCTGTTCAATCCAAACGTTCTTATAATTCTTATCATTCCATAGGAACTTTCTAAGCTTTTTTCTCTCCGACAGGAAACAACTTCTCTAAGAGAAAGTCTACTAGAAGAACAACAAGCGAGAAGAAAAATGGAAAAATTTATCCGAACTTCTTTAAGAGGTATCCTACCCGATATAAAATGGGAAGAATTCAAGGATGACATTTAGGACAAATATTCTAATCCATATATAATCAGTCTGTAGTAGTTCATAAAAACCTACAGTTTTAGTACTTATTTTTGTATCATTTGAAGGCCAGTAACATGTAGTATGCCACAAATATGAACTGAAGAATCATGTCATGTCATCTGACGCTTTCAACAGCTAGACTACGAGCTGGAGGCTAATGGTTGAACGGGACAAATCCCCCAGCCAGCTATCGATAAAAACCAAGAGCAAGAAGCGATTAATTGTTTTAGCATAATCAAGATCGACTTATATCGAAACATACTGTGAACAAAAACTTCGCAAAATAAAGGAACTTGAACTCTGCTTGCGCACTTTTACCGCCTAGCCATCAAATATTCGGCGGTTGAGTAGCCAATACGATTGCGAGTTTGCTCGATGTTTATGCTAGTTATTTTTAGATTCCATGCTCCGGGATGCGTAAAGTGCGCTTGCGCGGTACAGCCCGTGCTTGACGTCGGAACGTATTCTTCCGGTAATACTTATAGTACACCACTTTCATAAATGCATATTTCTGTTTCGATAGTTTATCCACATGTACAGAAATCATTACCATGTAAAAGAACATGGCGATATTAGTGATCTTGAGAAATGTGAATGCTGTAGCTTTAAAAGCAATGAAGTTACAGCCAGTCGAAATTAGAGATATTTGTATCACGGAGGCCTTTCTAGCCTCGCTTTCATGTTTTTCCAGCATTGGAAATGCCTACAACCAAGAGAACATAAGTAAGATGGAATCTCCACTACGCGCACTAGTGCGATGACAATGTCGAATAAAATCTATTTTTAATAACCGGAAGTAGTTGAGAAGTGCGCGAGCACGCGACATCTCAAAACGCGGCAAAATAGTTTTGCGCCATGAGAATGTTGTCACGAGCGCGCACTTTGTTCAGCTAAAAATAGATTTTATTAGACATTATCGCACACCGCGCTACAAGGATTCTCTAAAACTGAACCGAATTACTAGTTTTAAAGTGATATTTCATGAGAAAGCATTTAGTTTCCCACTACAGATTTATCTTCCAAATTATGCAAATTAGGAGGCGGCCATTATGAAAATGGTGTATTAGGTTGAAGTTTAGAAGACATTTTGTAAAAGTAGTTCTTCTTGATTGTGGCACACCTTGAGACATCTAAACTCACTGTCTATATTTTAATGTTTCGCGTGCCTTCAATTCTCTTGATTAATTCTCACTTTCTCATAAATTCTCCAAATTAAGAGTTACGTAATTAGCGTCAATTAAAGGGAATGTCGGCTGAAAAATAATGTTTGCTCTCAAATTATTGTTATACATGTCTGTTTCTGTGTTTGTCTCCAGTAAATTGTACACCATATGTCATTTATGCAACGATTAACCTGTCGATAAAACTCAATTGAATTTCCTAAAAGCGGCTAAATACAGGAATGGCTCACTTAATTTATTCATGGAATGACCATATAAACTAACTAAAATTAGCAGTGGTTTTAAAATGTACAAATTTGAGAGCATTTGAGCGACGATGGTTGTTTAGTGTAGTGGTTGCGACGTTTGCCATACGAGTAGGAGTAGCGGGGTTCGAGTTCCAGTAAATGTCTCAAAAAAAATTACCTCGACATTTTCTTGAGAAGTTTTTCTTCAGAACCCTAGCTCTAGGTGGGTAAGATCTTGTTTACTGACCGGTTAGGTTTTTTTTATGGTTCAGGGTAGGATTTTAGTTAGTTTATATTGTCATTTCATGAATTAATTAAGTGAGCGATTCCTGTATTTAGGAGCTCGTGAATTTACTGCGTGCCGCCATCTTGGATTTTATGACGTCACAGTGTTGCCCCTATTGTCAGAAAACAATAGCTCTTTTGTTGTGTAACAATAGGGCAACACTGTGACGTCATGAGATCCAAGATGGCGGCGCGCAGGAAATTCAAATGAGTTTTATCGACAGGAAAATCGGTGCATAAATGACATCTAGTGTACAATTTACTGGAGACAAACGTAACAGTAGACTTAGGCATCCATAACAAACACTTGAGAACAAATATTGTTTTTCAGCCGAGGTTCCTTTTAAAGGAAGCTGTTTGGTATGTGTATGCCCACTTTCGATTTATGCTTCTGAACTCGTAAATAATTAATGATAATATAAAGAACATCACGAGCGTGAAGGAGTCTTGATATCGTGATCAGACACTTGCGTAAATTATCATAAATTATCAGACACTTGCATAAATTATCATAAAGTTTTTTATCGTTTTCTCTTAAATTGAGAAGCCATGTGAAACACTCGTACTTGTGTTTGATCACGAGATAAAAACATCTCGAATTGAGTTAAATAACTCCGCTGCCCATCGTTTTTCATCTTCAGCTTTCAGTGTTTTGATTCCGTGATCAAACACTTGTACGAGTGTGTGATATATTACTTCACTTTCACTTCACAATTACGCACAAAGGTTTCAATGCGACTTCGAGGTAGATAAAATTTATTCTATTATCCGTGAAAAGAAGACACTTAATTTACCCCTGAGCCTCATATTGAAACCTTTGTATGTGACAAATGAAGCATATATCGGAAGTGGGCTATTGTCCATGTAAGGTACGTTAGCGATACATGCAAGCTGAAGCGCAAGCAACATGCGCAGGCGCAGTTCCGTCATGTGAGATTTGAGTCTGCGTATGCTGCTTATGCTTGCCTCGCTGCCGTGAATCAGACTTAAAGGTGAGTGCCAGAAAGAAGTAGTAATAGCTGATATTACATTGGCGTCTACGAATAGCAGTTTCAGCGGTATTGACCCGAACGCCTCACTTCAATGTAATGAAGCACTATTCAAACTGTATGTAAATTAGCTGTACTTGTTTAAGAGGGTGTTGGTGTCACACAAGAATGATGGTTTGAATAGTGCTTCATTACATTGAAGTGAGGCGTTCAGGTCAATACCGGTGAAACTGCTATTCGTAGACGCCACTGTAATACCAGCTATTCTTGCTGGATAAATTCTGAATTCAGTCCTTTTAGTTTGGTGTTAAAGGGGCACTGTTATCGAACCGAACCTTCGAGTTTCTTTAAAATAAAACTATAAAAATAACACCCTGAGATAGAAGAGAAATACCATGTGAATGTCTTGATATGTTTTTCAAACTTTTTCGATAGAGGATGGCAAAGATTAAAGTGGATTACAATAGCTCACTCTAGAAACTTGATTTTGGTTTCAGTGAACCTATATCAAGTTGCTCAAAATGTCTCTATTTGTCATCCACTCAAGTCGTTGCTATCCTTCATCAAACTTGTCTCAATTTTCTCCAGCATACCTGGAAGTATACTCTGCAAATCTGAGTAGTTTTGTATTTCGTCATGAGAAAGTTCTTTAAGTAGCAAGTTACTATGAATGAACGATATCTGATCACAGGAGCTCAAGGTAGAGCTACAAGAACACTTCCTTTCAATACTAGACTATGGCAATCCAAAAATCCAAAAATACTACAAGTCAAACTGACATTTGCGGATTGCATCATAAGTTTCCGTATATTTGCCATTATTTTTATTATTTATTGAAAAAGAAGGACTCATTGAAAAATAAGTTATATAATCTCCATGTTCAGGAGCCCATTACCAGGAGCGTCCATCTCCCATACTAGGTCTGTGAGTCAGTGTATGACCGGATTGAGCTATATTTAGAACAGATCTCACGGGAGTTCACGTGCCCACACTTTGGGAATCCAATCAAACCATAGTCAGGACAATGCAGCGTTAGTAAAATCACCTCAAAGACCAATAGATCATTCTTAATCTCGATAATTACGGCAAGCACATGCACGATCGCACCAGAGTCAGAAGGCAGTTACCCGGGAAACACGTTCTAAAAGTAGCTCAAACCGGTCATACGCTGACTCACGGGTGTATTATATATGGACGCTCCTGGTAATGGGCACCTGCCATGTTCTATTAAAAAATAATGGACGATTGAGGTCTTAAGAAGCTACGAGTGGGTCCACGAGCGAGTACATTCAGCTGCGAAGGAAACTACTATAACCCGGAATTCGATTTTTTTTTACGGAATTTCCTTCAAATTACGTCCTCGCGGGGAAGTTTAGTCACTAATTTCTCGAGGTGCCATGGTATGACTATGTAATACTATGATCGCCGAGGAAATGGACTGTTTTGCGAGTGTTCTGTTTGATTCTGTTTGCTGGGTCATGGCACAGGAAGCACTACTGCAGTCTCCCTTGAGACGCATTTTCTCAAAACAATACGTTATAAAAGCAGTGCACATGTTTTACTACATACAATCATTAATTCAAGGGACTGTGACGCAATTTATGTGCTTCAGGTTGCGCATGCGCAAACTGCATAAACGTCCCACATGGATAAAACTGGGTTTACTACTAGTACTCGAGAGATTGGGCTGTAATTCTATCCAGTGTGCAAGGAGTCACTGCACTCCTAGACTGCTATATCAGACGTTTCGAGTTTAGGAGAGTGAAAAAAAATGTCTGATATAGCAGTCTACTGCACTCCGACCTTCCCATTTCTAATTTCCCCTATTAAAAGCATTTCTAATTTTCCCAATTAAAAGCATTCATCCCTAATGAGTGAATTTCCCTCGGAAACAAAGGAATCCAAGGCGATCATGGTGGTATACGTCATAAACGGCCATTCCACAGATTTTCAAGACCTCTGAAGTGCATTTTTTTTAATAGGACGTGGGAAACCATCTATTTGTTTTGTAATGTAAATTTCGATTTAGGCGAAAAGAAACGAATTTCATTCAAGGGGGGAGGGCTAAGAAGACGAGGAAACCCTCGGGAAGAACCGAAAGGCAAACGACTGCAAAAGAAAGCCATGCTGATGTTGTTTATAAAGGGTATCATGTCTGCTTGGCTAAATTTTCAACACACGTTTCTCGTGCTCGAGCATCCATTTATGAAAAAATTGAAACACGATGTGTTATTAAAAAACAGTTTCAACCAATGACATCGCGTGTTCTTGTGATGGGGCAAAATCCACCGTAACGAAAAAGATGGCGGCTCTCCATTTGACCACAATCCTTTGCGAACCAGGAGCCATCCTGAGCGTCCAGCCATACTCTGTCTATAATGCACTAGTCAATTGAAATCCCGGCCCCCCGACCCCCGGGACATAGCGGAACATTAACGGAGACATGGCCGTGGAATAACGCACATTTAACGCTGCATTTTTCCGGTGGAACGGGGAAAGTAACGATTTGCAAAATTTGCGGGGATTTTAGCGGTGGTTGTAACGCCAGCCACGACAGAGCGGGACTGGGCCCGAGCATCAACAACGTGTATCAAACATGGCGGAAGCTAGGGACACGCAAAAATCGTAGTTCATTTAAACAAGCCATGGGTGCTCCATCAGAGGCAGTGTTTATACTGAGTTAAGTCACGAGTAGTAGATCAGGAAGTGTTTATTATTACACACTCTTTGTTACATCTATTTGCGCGTCACGGCAAAATATCAGATTAAAAAATATATTTAAACGCAGCTGCATGACATTTCCTTTATATTCCTTTGTCGCATTGTTTTTTTGTTGACAGACAACGGTTTCTGATAAACAAGACAATGGTGGAGACTGTAAAAGTGCGGAAAGCATGTATAGTAATAGAAAATGTACAGGGGCGGATCCAGGATTTTGTGAAAGGGGGGTTTGCAAAATATATTTTTTTACTCTAGAGATTTTAAAAATGAATTTACAGTGATTTACAGGAATCAAGTGGGTGTTGCAACCCCCGAAACCCCTCCCCTGGATCCGCTAGTCATGTGCTACAGAAAATGTTTTTTTTTTTCAAATAATGGAACAACAGATAAGCTTATGTATATTCAATTTATCAATGCCTCCTCCCAATTGAAAATTCTGAAGCACATGCCGGGACCATAGGGGCGGGTCCTGGGGCGGGTATTGTAACAGCCAACTGTCTCCGATGGGCGGGGGAAAGGTCAAAATGTAACACTGTATAAATGTTACATTCCCCGCTATGTCCCGGGGGTCGGGGGGCCGGAGTTTCAATTGACTAGTGCATAACTCGGCGTATTTAGACCTTCGGCTATTTATAGAACCAGGTTTCATTGTTTTACAGACAATGTACCTTCTTGCGAACGCTGAACGCATAAATGAACGATAAGGCTATTATCTTCGGCGTTATTGTGTTTCTTTGGAACAAAAAAAAAAAATTCGTGGAAAAAAATAGAAAACACATTTTCGTGGGGGGGGAAATCTAAAAATAGCGCGCCCAATGCAAGGTGAAAATACGCGGAGTTACCTATAAAGCAGAGATGGAGACTCGTGGTAATGGGCTCCTGTGCGAATCTAACCGCTGCCACTGTGCTAGCGTTCATTTTCTACATCTTGAAGGAGACTGAAACTTATAATGGCATGCCACAAAGAAACATGCAATGTCCACTAATTTTTTTATATCATTGGGGTTGCTGCAAGATTAATTTTCATTCCCAAATAATTCTTAAAAGAACTCGTACTTCTGATGATGACCGAGTGAAAGTGACGATGCTGACGCCAAGAACTGAGGAACAACAACAACAATTACATTTATTTTCTCATAAGATGATGGAAATGTTTACGAGTAATAAGGCATAATAAGAAATACAATGATGAGAACTTAGGTCCTTAAGGTAACCTTAGGGTTATCTTAAGCCAGGACCACCTCAGATGGAAAACACTGAAACAAGATCTAGCTTGCATGGATATATAATGTACCAAGAAAGGGGAAGGGAAAGAAAGAGTGCCACTTGCATGTAAGTATACTCTCAGTTCTGGACCAAATTTAGTTATGTTATGTTATAAACTTGCAATAATGATAAATACACTACTCTATACATAATATCATTATGTCAGTTCTAAAAAAAAAAAACATTAAATACACTGTAGAATGCCTAAACCAAGAGATAATAATCAAATGCAAAGAAGTACAGGCCAGATGTAAATAGATCCGGGAAATAGAACCTGAAAATAAAACCAATGTCAATAACACGCCGCAGATAAATATGCGATTTCCACATCAGAGTCATTTATCGTTCGTTTGAAAAAATCTTCATTTCGGAGTACTTACTCAGTTTATACTCACTCACTGCATGCTGGATTTTCGTTCCCGAATTTATAAACATTTAAATACATGTGCATGGGGGGCGAAACGACTGTAATTCTTTTAAAAGGGCCCTGTCAGTCTGAGAAATCGGGTCATTTCTACTACACTTTCGAGAGGTTAATAACAATAAATAACAACACAACGACAGTCAATTGGTATAAAGGTAATCATATTCAGATTATTGGCTACTTACATTTACAAGATGTACGTTGTCTTCATAGTCAGTGTTGATCGCAGAGCAGACTGTCACGAGTGTATCTTAAAGCATGTCGCATAATGATGTGATAAATTCCCGTCCAAAGCCCGTGAAACACCTCTCAGCTTTAGAAAAGACGAAAATCTTGGTATTGCACTTGAAGGAACCTTTGGTTTACACCAAAAAACAGCTGATATTAAAGGAACTCCCACTCGCCGCCATCTTGAAAAACATGAAAATGTTGTCCACTGTTCACGTGACCAGCACAGTGCAATCTGATTGGTACGGTGGCGGAAAGAACTTCCAAAGAAGGCGCAATCTGATTGGTTGACGGTGCAAAATCACGACACAAAAAATAAATAAACACTTGCGATTCTTGACTCGGCCCAGCCTACGCTGGCCCGAGTAATAAACACGAAACACGCTCACTCGTCTAGCTCGTCTTGAAGTACCCTGGTTCCAGAGGTTTCCGGCTCTTTCTCCACGGCTGTTCTCTCTCTAGAAAACCTCTGGGACCAGGGTAGTCTTGAAGCCGCGTTGAGTTGCAAATATTCATTTACGTTTCACACAGAAATCATATCTAAAATCTAGTTTAATAGTAATTTGGCAGCTTCAAATTACGAATTGAGCTATATAAGGGAGGGCTTTAGCCTGAATTTCACTCGCAGCCGTCTCCTCCGGTTGGCGTTCCTCCCGAGAGAGAGGAAGGAACGAACCAGAGGAGACGGCTTAAATTCAGGCTAGGAGGGCTTATGTCCGTTTTATTCCGCGAAGAAACGAAAGTCGCTCCTGACGGAAAGCGATCTTGGTTGGCTCATATTATAACAAAGATAATCAGTGGGCAGAAGTTGCAGATTCTGCAAAGTCAATTCCAAGTTGAAAGAGTGCAAGTGCCCATAAACTTCGCCCACGAATTCGCCTTCGATAGCCGAAGACGAAGAACCGACTGAAACCGAACACGATCTTCCGTAACAGTTATTGTACTGGTTTGGTCTGTTTCTCTACGTTTTCTTCGTCATTGCCTTCTCTGTGCACTCATGATTTCTGTGAAATACCATGACAATGGTAACGCTAAAATTGAATTTGTCTACTGCGATATACTGCGCACTGAAGAGCTAACTTATCGTTGTCTGCGTAGTCCTTCACAGAAGCGCGCAAAATCCATGAACAACATGGCATCGTGTTTCACTATACCTACTGCTCAACATCAAATACTGGAAAAATGACATTCTTAACGACAGATAAGTTAATTGTGTCAACAAACCTCAGTGGGTTGCCAGGAAACTTTGAAACCATTTTTCACGGCGTTATAAATGCAAGTTTTGTAGCATGTATTCGGAGCTCCTGTCCCTCTAGATTTTAATAGATCGGATTGAAAATTGGCATATAGCTAGATCAATATGTTGACAAAAAAGAGCGTTTTTTTGTTCTAGAGATACTTTCATGTTTCTTTCTTCAACCCCTAAAAAAGGTGTTCCAGATCTTTGCAGTTGATTATTTTCGCGACGGAATCTGAGACACCCTTTTTTAGATCAATATTTCTACTTTATGAAGGTCGTTTCAGCACGGATTTCCGTCCAATTCCCCGAGGGACAGGAGCTCCAGGTATAAGGTATGGTGAAATTGGATTATAATCATAGTAAATAAAAGAGTATTTAATAATAAGGAAAATCAAGCTGTTTTCTACAATCTATGTTTATTAAGCTTTCAGAAAATATATACTTTGTAGGAGTTTTCTTGAATTTAACGTGCGCAATTAGAAGTTTTCGGGAAGCGCTCTTGAAGGGCGAGCCCGAAGGACGAGTGTTTCCACTGTTATTTCGAGTTCTTTCCATCTTCTACGAGTGTTTCTATACCTCTATGGGAAGATGGGTAACGTTTTCTATTAACGAGTACACACGTTTTTTTAATCATCAAACAGTAAATGCTCCCAACTAGCTCAAGCGTATGCTCAACTTTCTCTGTTTCTATAGAGTTATAAAACCACTGCTTTCAGCGAAATCTATTTTATAAAGAAACATGGAAACTGTTTTCGATTTCTTAACTACTGCTGACTTGCTACAACTCTAATAATTGGAGACTTTTTATAATCAGGATATTCAGTTATTTTGCTAACCATTCTACCTAACTCTAGAAGGATATTTTTGCGGATTATAATTTTAGAAAATTGCTCACCATTTTAATTGTTCTTAAACAATCATCCCTAATTCGTTTATTATAAAATCTGACTAATATTAAATTATCATATTATTGAAGATCTGTCATGACTGCCTGTCTTGGATTCATTACGGAAATCAACATCTGAACATGTTATAAACTTGATAGTTTTTTCTTAGTGAATACTAAAATTTTATTACTATTTTCATTGAAGTGCAGCCCTGAAATTATCAAGTCTCAATTGGAAAATTTAAATATTAAAGTCTAGATGGTGAAATCTTTCAATGAGACTAGACAGTCTAACTACACCATAATGTGATTGATAGTCAGCTAAATGCAATTTTCCAAATGAGACTTTAAACTTCCACAGTCAAAGTGCCCTGCTCTCAAATATCTAATGGCCAACTGAATAATTTATTTAAAAATCAATGACTATAATACCAGTACTTACTGCATGTGTCGAACATGAATCGACAAGAGCAACATGCAAACATCAAACAGCTTTTTAAGTTAATGTTGGCATAATTTTGATCAACACCATGTAAATATAACATTTAAAATCATTGAATTCGATCACTTTCAGAAAAATCAAGTTCAACTGCTGGGTCACTCTGAATTAAGTTTGAAAATGCCACCTTCATAGGTCAGACAATGAAAAGACAACATCTTGATGAATTTTCAAAATCAAAATAATTTTTAGTGGCAGGTCGAGCGATGATGCAGCTTTTTACCAAAAGGAAAAGCCCAGCCTAAGCATTAGCAAGTCCTTGACAGCATGGCAGGGCTAATATTTGACTTGAGTAATGTAATACATTAGGAAATAATAAATTATTAATATTGGTTTAAAAAAACTGTTCCTCTAATTATTACAAGCAACATGGTCCGATGCACTCTCAACAACAAATAGCTAATATTGTCATAAGATTCTATACTTGCATTTCTAAAAAAATACTTGCATTTTGTGATTGCGACTGAGCCTAATTTCAATCCCTAGACATTGTTAACTTTGGTAACTGTCATGGTGATGCGCATTTGTGGTTCTCTCTTACTGTGATAGTGCAGGGTTTGCTACCTGACCCATGAACAAAATAGAATTTGACTTACAATGACGTATCAAGAATAAAAACTGATGATCAGCGCAAAAGGATGCAACCTGCCTCATGACACCAGCAGACCTTGTCATCAACACCACTGCTGTTGCAGCTGCGGCCTCAGTGCCTTCCTCATTGACATCAATAAAGGCTTTGTGGAGGACTTTGGACACGAAAACCCTTTCTGGACCTGGGGTCAGCCCACTGAAATCTGCTTTAAACTCATCAAACATGTGGTCAATCCCTAAGGCTCTCAGCATTTCTCCGAGTTCAAAATACTCGGTCATTTTGAACTTTGGGATTGACACTTCCACCTCAACAGGGCGGGAGCTTGTAACACACGATACAGCATCTTGTAGGGTTTCATGGGTCAGATGTCTCTCAATCATGGTCATTTCTGTCATCTCATTGGGTAAAATAAGCACCATGGAAATCTCTCCCCCAGTATATGGCATCTCAAGCAGCTTACAGCCATGCTTTTCATTATATCTAAACTTTGACCTCTGATACATCATTTCTACATCAACATATATGTCCTCGGTGATGGTGGTGATTTTGAATTTGGTGGGGTAGGTTTCCTCCTTTTTGAACTGCTTCTCCCAGAGTCCCTTGAAGTAAACTGCATTCACTAGGGCTGCTCGGGTGCGGGTATTAAAAACACCCTGGTGTACCAGATTACGGATCCTTCTCTTCGTCTTATCTTCAACCCAATCATTGACTTGGTTTCTCGCTACTTCGCTGTGGCTCTTGAAGTCGACCCGACCAACAGCTTCTACATCATAGAATGTCTTGCAAATCTCTTCAAACTCTGGAACGATTTCGAAGTCTTTCTGCACAAAAAATCTGTTTGCTACGCTCAGCTCATTCTTGTCACTATTGGCGGCACTTAGAGCATCAGATAGCTTCTTCATCTGCTTGTGTAGCTGCTGTTCTGCTTCAAGTTCCTCCCAATAAAGGGCTTTGGCCATTTCCGCGGCAGTGGTTGAGCGAGCTCCCGCGTAAGCCATTCCAAGGGCATTACACAAACTACATGGGGAATAAAATAAATTTTTCCCTGTGAAATCTCCTCTGAAATTTAAAGCTCCATGAAGGTCAACAGCAAACTTATTTGCTGCTTCGGTAACAGTGCTTATTTTGGCCATATTTTAGCTAAGAAGCAGAGGCAGACAGTTTCGAAATATTTCAGGAGCACACTGAACCGAAATCTAAAAACGTAACTAAGTTTATACTTTCATGTTCCAAAAATAGTCGAGATTGACCAAACAGGATGCGTGTTAGAAAGATATTGAAACAGAAGGAAGAACGGAAATCTGTCCAATAAACACAGAGTTTAGAAAAAGATGACGTCAGAAATTTTCCAAACTTCTCAAGTTATGCGCGCAAAGACCCCTGGGAACGAGTTGTGTTACGTAGAACGCCTGCCGTTTTCTTGCATTTGATAAGTTTTCACAAAGTTTTATCCGAAATGAAGGTAGTTTTCGCTCCTCTTGTGGTTTTACTGGCTGTCTGCTTTCCCCATTGTTTTAGTTCTGAGCATGAACATGGCCCTAACTCCGAGGCAGTTGAGAAAATCGTGCAGGGGAACAACAAATTGGCCCTCAAAATGCTCAATGTTCTTGGAAACCGCATCACAGAGTCCCAAAGTGGTAATCTGTTTTTCTCTCCGACAAGTATTTCAGTTGCTTTTGGGATGCTTTTTCTTGGTTCAAGAGGAAAAACAGCAGCTCAGATAGCCGAGACCTTCAACTGGGACGTTCAGGAGTTCGAAGATATCCACACGGCATTTAAAGGACTACACGAAGAAATACACAATTCGGAACCTGAGTTATTGGAACTAAGACTTGCAAACCGCCTTTGGGGGCATAAAGAGTTAGAACTGATGGAAGAATTTAAACAAGGTACTCGGGACTTCTACAATTCCGAAGTAGCCCTTGCTGACTTTGTTAAAAGTTCTGAAGCAGCAAGAACTGCGGTAAATAACTGGGTTCATGAACATACTGGGGGGAAAATCAAGGACTTTATACCCCATGGGGTGTTCAACTCGGCCACAAGGCTAGCACTCATAAATGTAATATATTTTAAAGGAGTATGGAAGAGCGAATTCGATGAGAGGAAAACCTTCCATGCACCTTTTTTTATGCAGGAACCCCATGAGATGAAAATTGAGGTAGAAATGATGAGTCGAACATTTAGGCCAAATTATTACCATGATATTGAAGAAAAGTGCCAAATACTTGAGCTGCCTTACAGTGGAAACAAGTTATCCATGGTAATTGTGCTACCTGAAGACTATGGAGGCATAGCAGAGATAGAGAGATCTCTTACTGCTGAAAAGCTTGAAAAATGGGTCTCATTACTTCAGACTACTACTGTTCAGGTCTCACTACCAAGGTTTAGGCTGAGTCACCAGTTTGAACTCAAGAATGTTTTACCTGAGTTGGGCATCAAGGATCTATTTGATGCTAATCTGGCTGACCTGAGTGGCATAACTGCAAGGGGAGGTCTATTTGTATCAAACGTGATTCACAGAGCTCATGTCGAAGTGAACGAAAGAGGAACAGAGGCTGCTGCAGCAACTGGCGTAGTGATGATGAAAAGATCACTGGATATGAATGAGGCATTTCATGCTGATCATCCATTCCTTTTTTTTATTTGTCATAAGCATACTGGAGCCATATTATTTCTTGGTAAAGTAATGCAACCTAGCAGAGTTGGTGATACTGGTGACTTGGACACAACAAGGTCTCCATCAGATGAGTTGTAAATTAACAAATATAACTGTAGATCTCATTTTTAGGTGCATCTGACCTGTTATACTGGGGGCATAGCCAGGGGGAGGTTCCTGGCATTCTGAAACCCCCCTTTCTGTAAGAAAATAACCCTCCCTCCCATTTCCAAACCAGAAGAAAAATGGAATAAATAAAAGAAAAGAGAAAAAGAAAGAGCGAGTGTGTTTTTACTCTCATAAAGCTGAAAATGCCATTTAAGAGACATTAAATTTTCAAAATTGCTTGCAGTGCACGCAATGTAGACTGAATCTTGTGGCATAACTGATGTTCTCTTCATGTTTTGATGTTATCTGTGCATCTATATGAGGACAGACCAATGGCAAAATGAAATCTATTTAGGCCATACAATAAGCGACAAAATAGAGTAATAATTAATAATGGTTTTATTAACATATCCTCACACTTAAAAAATGTGAATTACAATATGTTTACAAGTTAATCTAATTAAATTACAAGGTATAGAATCTATATTAAAATTACACATTTACATTAGAAACTGCAAATTGCATATTATGGTATAACCATAATTATATTAATTAAATACAGTACAATGGTGGATGTTGTCCTGGCTACTTATATGGCATGTGCCTTTGATGCCATTGCTGGAAAAATAATAATTATATTGATAAGCATGTAGCCCAAGTTGTTGATTTGTGGTTCTACATGTATATTATATCTTTTTCTTTCACTGAAATAAATGTAATAAACATTTATTTCTCCACTTGCCTGGTGTCTTAAGGATTCTTTGTCAGATCCTTGTTCTCTAATCTCTCATTAATATTCAAAAAAGTAAAATGATCAATTTCCCTATTTTTGACTTTCTCTGAGTATGCTTTGCTGCCATATTGAAATTTGTCAAGAATTAAACCAACAAATGGGACTATGGGTAATGTGATAGAAATGACACTGAATGGTTAATTTTGACCGGAAGCACAGGAGTAGAATAAGCTGAACAAAGGAAAGGTTGCACACTCCAAGCTCTAAACTCGGCGAACCTCTAATTAATCGTGCGTAAATCACAAATTTTGATCTTGGTCTAAAAAATATCCAAAAATTCCTAATCTACCAACTCGTATATCCAGTGTCTTTGCTTGCACATTTTCGACTTTCGAAAAACGCAAATTTCTAACCTAACTTCGAATGTTGGGAGTGGTCTTTTAAGTAATTTCGCGAGCTATGATTGGTCAATTTTAGGTCCATAACTTCCCGTACGGACCTTCCGCCCACTTCCGGTCTCAAAGAAAATGAAAAAGCTATACAATAAACATCTTATTAACCTCGTTTGCTCGGTCCGTACCGCAAGTTATGGATTCTCGTTTTATTCCCCTTTTTATGGCGAAAACGTAGCCTGCGAATACAGCCGTCTCGCATCGGGAACCACAGTCAAAACGTGGCCCCCGAGAGAGACGTCTGCGTCTTGAGACGGAAAATGCCATACTGATGACGTTATGCGGCCAGGATCTGTTCGCGTTATTTGATTGGCTAGTATGCCTAATTATCATCACACCGCGGCAAAACGGTATGCTCCGCTGGCCAAAAGAACGAAGGCTCTGCTATCAAATACAAATTACCGAGGGTTTCAACTTTTTTAGTAAATAATTTTATAACTTAGTAAACACACAATGAATTACAAATTAAGAAAACTTCAACCTGTTAAAGTCTTAGGCTTAGCTTTTAAGTAGTTTTCTTAGTTATTGACAAAACAGTTCACAAATGAATACTTTTAAGCAGAAACGTTAAAATCACGGCATGTGCCTGTTGTTTCATTTCAGTTTTCGCGGGAAACTTGGGGCGGCCGCGCACCGACAAGAAGTAGCAAATACGCATGCGCGTGATGTTTTGCCGCGGTGTGAATTATCATATACTATAGCCAATCGAATGACGCGACCAGATCCTGGCCGCGAAACGTCATCAGTATGGAATTTTCCGTCTCAACACGCAGACGTCTCTCTCGGGGGCCATGTTTTGATTGTGGTTCCCGATGCGAGACGGCTGTATTCTCAGGCTAGCGAAAACGGGGGAGAAACTCGTTCCATTACTTACGGTACGGACTGAGTAAACGAGGTTAATAAGATGTATGTACCGTTAGTGATAACCAGTCTTTACGGTGGCGTACAAAGCAAGAACATGTCACGTCGAGCCTTGATTCAGTGGTTTTATTTCAAATATGTTCCATTCCATCATATACTCTGTAATACCAGAAACAAAACATCAAAATACTATTTTTCCAAATAGTCTTGGGGAAGATTAATCGTCTCATAACTTTTCGTTCATGCTTCCATATTGCGAACTTTTGATTACTGGGGAGTTTATTACTTCCTGCCGCAGTTGGTACAAACAAGGGACTTGTCTCTCCCCTACAAAGATGAAAAGGAAACCTTCAAACGTAAGATTTTAGGAAACGAAATTCAGGATTCAGATTTATTTATATCTATTTTGGAAAGCGAAACAAGTCAAGGTTTACTTTCTATTTTTACTAACAATAACAGGAAGTCTGACCTATATTCATTTTTCAATCAAGTCACCGGAAACGAATAGCGAAACTGTACAACTATATCACTGAACAACGAGCTACTTTTAGCAGTGCCAATAAAGGTAGTGAGCACTTCCTGGCTTATTTGAATTTAGGTTGCCTTGCTGGGAAAACCTTCATTATTAAAATGTATGATACTGAAAAATTATCTTATTGTATCTGAGATTGCTATACCCCCTTGGGATAGTGATAAATACCAGAACGAGAACTCCTGCTCCGCTCAGTTCATATTAATTAGCGCCAGGAGAGCAGTGGAGTTGCGAGTGCTGTGGTTGATAGAATACTAAGCTGGTAGAGACTTTGCGAAGTAAGGTGGATGGATGCCGGTTAATAAGCGGCAAGACTGGCCGGAAACTCCGCATGAGTAATTTAGAGCAAAGTACATGGCTTTGAAGTAGTCGTATCTTTTACTGCTGCGTTTCGCCTGAGAAAGCATCATATTTCGATAGAACTGAAACGTTGGTCGACGTTACGTACCTTACCTATGCCCGTCCCCACCCTCCCCAAATTAGACTCGCACACAAATGCACGCGTAATGATATATTGTCTGAGCTAAATTTGCCGCTATCACAATATATTAATCGGCATCACGAATGTTGGAAAGTTCATGAAGTTTCGACAACACAAAGGAGTATAGTCGTTCTGTTCACAAACACTCGGTATTTCTTTACTGTTCTGCTATAGTTTCTAGCTTGTGTGAATTAGCTCAGTCTGAATCCATCGCAACTGACACTCCTTATGGTATCAACCTGACTTCGGACGGGTCACTCACCGTTGTGTGATTTTTCTAATGATGGCTTTACGATATTAGTCGTGTTTTGTTGAGAACTCTAGAACATTAGTATGATCTGTGAATGCACATTGAAGAGGAAAGCACAGAAACTACAGCTAATTAAGTTTAAAGCTGACTGTGTGTGGTGTGCAGGATGGCCTGTTTACTGCTTGAGTAATGGTTTCCACAAACATCTGATTGAACACTAGTACAATACTTTGCACGGTGTTAGTATTCGTGTGTTTCCTGTCCACTTCACCAGTCTCTGGAGTGCAGGTCTAAGCACAGGCAGCCCAAGCTCAAGTTAC
Organism: Actinernus sp. WN-2022; assembly: GCA_030867875.1. NCBI lineage: Eukaryota > Metazoa > Cnidaria > Anthozoa > Actiniaria > Actinernidae > Actinernus > Actinernus sp. WN-2022. Next base: position 19,218,083 of record JAOWCC010000064.1, on the reverse strand, counting down.
GAAAATATAAGGGTTTGTATGGGAGCGTAGCGAGCTCAAGTTACGAAAATATAAGGGTTTGTATGGGAGCGTAGCGAACTCCGTTTACTAGCCAGAAATACTGTAAAATATTTGAATAAAATGACTTACCTTGCCACTGTGACTGGGTCTTCTGTCGTGTTTCTCTCCTTGTTGGGTAGTTTTAAGCTGATTTCAGCTGGGGTTTTTTTTCGGAGCCTCTTCTCCCTCAAAATAGAGAAGGGGCTCCGAAAAAAAAAACCGGCTGAAATCAGCTTAAAACTACCCAACAAGGAGAGAAACACGACAGAAGACATCACAGTGGCAAGGTAAGTCATTTTATTCAAATATTTTACAGTATTTCTGGCTAGTAAACGGAGTTCGCTACGCTCCCATACAAACCCTTATATTTTCGTAACTTGAGCTCGCTACGCTCCCATACAAACTATTATTTTCGTAACTTGAGCTTGGGCTGCCTGTGGTCTAAGCTTATCGACTAACTGAAGAACAGTAAAAATAAGTCTGCAACATGTGCTGCCAATAAATTCTTTTTTATTTTAAAAAATAACCCCTAATTCAGCATTTAGGCCAGATAAAAAAAAAATTGTTTAGCGTCCACCCATTTCAATTTTTCCAGGTAGGGAGGGAGGTGTTTTTTTTCTATGTGAAGTTTATTTTGTCTTGACTATACATTATTCACTCACCTCGTGTTCATGACCTCGTGTTGTAGAAACAAAATGGCGTCGATGTTAAAATATTTAATGCGCCGGCGCATATTTTAAGTGGTACATGTAGGGGTCTGGGTACAAGAATTGGTGTTCGCGGGCGCATTTACACTTTCTAAAGTTTTTTTATTAAAAAAAATTAGAGGTCGGGGACATTTCTCAGGTCGGGCGGGGACGCTAAACAAGTATATATTTTTTATCTGGCCTTATTATCATTCTTTTCTTCTTATTAATTACTATTATTACTTTTATATTTTCAAGTAAATGTTACGCCCTCTTATGCTTGGAAATGTTTACGTTTAGAAGATTGAATGATCAGATTGAATGGGTTGGGTTTTTATAAACGCAGATTCAGTGCCAGTTTGTATAAGATAAAATAAACTGTGTGTCTTATTTCAGTTTTGGATTCGAGCTGACTGACATCGTGAGAACTGAGTACACAAGCTTGAGTATCTTATTCGCACCAGTAATTCTGATAACGCACTTGTCTTTGATAGTTGGGCTTACTTTATGATAGTTGGGCTTACTTTATGGAGGCGGCTGCAGTAATTAATTCATACATTCAGATCATTCCGAGACGAGTTATTGACATAGTAAAAAATACAAAAGTGCTAGTACAAAACTTTGGCAAAGATTCAACATTATCCTCAATTAATTACAAAATGTGTACCGTATATATTCTTAATTGATATAACAATCTTGTCTACTCAAGTCCCAAAAAACTACATTCTTGACTAAATACAAGGGAATTACAGTAGAATACTGTATAAAATCTTAAATTATATAAACGACTAACAGTAATCACAGTCTCGGGCATTGCCAGTAGTGAATGAAACACGTAGCAGTCGTTAAATACAGTTGGTCGGCTGGCTGGCCTCTGCACTCACAATTGTACCGCACATCCAGTCCGTTCTCCAGTCGCCTCAAGTTACTTTGAGCAGCTCCATCAGTCGAACAAGTGGCGCTCAGGATAATCCATCCTTTTGGCTCTCGGACCGTCACGTCCTGTCCTAACAAACTAGATTGAGACGGTGTAAAAGGAGTCGATTTGGATTTGTAAGTACAAGTAGAGAAGTTTCCACTACCCGGTTTACCCGGGGTACCCTGTGCACCGGCCGGTCCCCGGCTTCCATTATAACCGCGTGGACCTCCAGGACCGGCGGTTTGGCTCACGTTGTACCTGTCGTTTTTGAAGATTCGCACATAGGTGGATTTGAGTGCAAGTTGCACAAGCTGCCTGGTCTGAGCCTTGTCATTGTGTATTAGATCTTTTATAGTAGCTTCTCTGTGTTCTACCCCCTTGCGCAGTGCAGTCAAGTTAACTTGAAGCTCTTTGACCATTTTTATCAAATGCGTGGTCGAAGATGACATTGAAGTAGAAAGTGAGTCTTGGTGAACTTCCAGTTTTGTGCATTTAGTGCAAAAGTTCGGAGTGAAAATGCCCATCACGATTAACAGCGACAAGGCCAGGGCAGCCAAAGCAAAAACAACGGAAAGTATTACGAACAGACACATCGCACCATAGCAGCGAGGGTTCTTTATGTGAGTCGAGTTATCTGATCCGTATCCATAACTATCAGTACGACAACCTTCGTACAAGTCATTCGGTTTTTTTCTCGGTCTTCCTCTTCGGCCACAAGAAGGCTGCTGGTTAATTTTCCTCACTTGATCGACGAGCATCCTCGGGTCTTCATACTGATGTAGTTTGCCTTCTGGCGTGTAGCCATTCATCTCCTCGTACGATGAATGGTGGCGTGGACGAAGGGAACGCCCTAATTCTGTTTCTGGGTCTTCAAAAGCCTCGTCGCTATCGGGAACTGGCATAAACTCGCGGTTAGGGTACTCAGACCTCGACTTGACGCTTGCCATTTTGGAAAGCTTACTTTCGTCGTGGGCTCAAGTAGGCTGAGGTTCCCTGGAAATTCCACTGAATCACAATGTATCACAATATTCCTTCCTTGTGTAGAATAGTAGACTCAAGCTAATGAATGAATCAGTGGTCATTCAACCCTTTAGCCGCGAATGTAATTGCTAGTAACTAGACGAATGTTTAGTTCCACTCCAGCGGCGTACTGTTATGTATATTTTCCAAGAAAGGAAGGTCAAATAGCTACGTCAATATAATATCAAATAAACTATTTCAGATTGGCTCCTATTTATGTATTGACACGTCTGTTGTTTGTGTTTGCTCCAAACTAGCGCGTGACTGACCAAGTGGAACTGAGGTTCTTTTCAAGCTGGGATCGTATTTTTCAAACATCCTGCTTAACACCATTCCATTCAGTCTTACAAGCCTTGCCGAGTGTATGTCTAGGTCTCGCCCCGCCCGCCGTTCGTCGCACACCACATGCGATATGCACAGCCAGTCAATCAGTCATGTGATTGATCGCGTTGCTATGGAAGCGCTTTGTTTACCAAAGCAACGGATCGACAAGCTAGACGCTGGGTGAGTCGCCTCCTCCGCAGCAACTCCTAATTAAAATCGGAAAAATCGAGAGAGAAAAGACGTGAAACCGGGCTTCCTGTGGTATAAGAGGGACGAGCAAGAGTCTGAGGATGAAATAAATGAGGGGGAGGGGAAGAAGGAAAAATAAAAATACTTCTCTCTCTCCTCAGTCCCCTCGCGGCTTCGCCGCTCGGATCCGGCTTTCGCGTTCCTCGGAAGCCGGATATAAAACATACAAGAGTTGCCTGAGCTGCGGAGGAGGCTAGGTTTTGAGATTCTTCCAACCCAGCTTTTTGAATAATTGCTCGGTATTGGAGTCATATGAAGTGCTCAATATAGAACTCGTGCGGCGCGATTCTGGAGTTTCTTTAATTTATCGTTCAGACCTTTGTTAAAATTTTCCCACACTTGACAACAATAATCAAAGTGTGGCTGTATTAAAGCATTATACACTGTTAACATAATGTTGAAGGGGACGTATGGTCTGATACGTTTCAAAGCTCCAATACCGGAAGAAATTTTCTTAGATGTAACTTCAATATGCTTTGCCCATGCTAGGTTTTCTTCGATATGTACCCCCAGAGATTTTGTTGTGACTTGCTTTATTGGGACATTATTTATTAAAGGCACAACAGTTGGTGATACAGTGTTTAGTTTTTGTCTTGAACTGACCAATAATTAAGCACGTTAAGTTCCAACTTGTTTGCATTAAGCCACTCGTGAATGCATGCAAGATCGATAGCCATGTCATTATTTAGGTCATTAAGACTGTTACTTGCAAAAGTAAGACTGGTGTCATCTGTAACTGTTTTATGTCTGCATGGGTGTGAATATCCGCCCTTAACTTGCAATAACAAAACACAACCTACAGCTTCCATACCCTCAATTGATATCAGTGGGATCGAATAGCTTGGCCTACTCAAAACAACAACAACCCTTCTTTTCTCCCTAAAACTCTCTAACCGTTACTCATTACTCCACAACCATATTTGATCTCTGAGTGCGAATACGCTCTCCACACAAAATGCAAGTGCCACACTTGTTTGATTTCTCGGTATGATTTCTAGCACTTACTACAGCATTTGACACTGAGACAGACAGACATACACTTTTTACAATGTATATTTGTCTATGACGACAGTGCAAGTGCAACCCCCCCCCCCCCCCACATACTCTACAGCAGCTACTACACTCCCCCTCCCCCGAGCACCAGAAACAAACGACACATTCATTTTTGTCAGGAAACACAAAACGAAACCTATAGAATTACATACACCACACAAATTAACCTACAATTTCCCTACCCTCAATTGTTGTATGGGAGGTAATACTCAAAGCCACAACTAGGTCAACTAGGCTACCCTTCTTTCCTTTGTAAAGCTCCCTTCCCATCAGCCATCACTCCACAGCCATCCACAACAACCCCGTTTGATGTCTGAGTGCGAATACCAGCCCTTTCACAAAAACCAAAATAGAAGTTGTAATAATAATGACGTTTGCACGATATATTTTTTTCTTCAGTGTGTTGTGCACGTTTTTGTTTTTTTCAAATCCTGTGTTCGAATTTTTTGGGGTATTTGCCCAACCTCCCCCCCCCCCCCCCAACTCCCCCTCAAAAATATAAGTAGATTGTATTTCACCAGGAATATGTAGGCGTAACGCGAGTGGCTCTCTGCTCTTTTAAATCTCACCCCAAAAATCATTTGCCGCTAATTAAAATAACAAAATGTCTGATGTCTGAAGCATTTTACTTTTTGTTTGCCTCGTGGATTTCAAAACACAATGTTGTTTTGACAACTGACACTTCTAGTTATAACATTAAAGTCCGTATTAGTACAGAGACAAAAGGCAAACTGAAAATACGCAAATGCCGGTTTTCTCAGAAGTTTCACTATTTCTTCAACCGTGCAGTGCTTGTTATTGCCGCCTTGCTGAGGTGCTACTTCGTTCCGTCTCAGGAAGCTTAAAAAAACAAGTCATTTCATAATTTCACCACATAACGAGAAAAGTACTGAAAATTAATTTGGAAATCAGTTGAACATATATTTAAACTAGTGTAGTTAGTCGATCTAGTATACTGCCACTACCATGTACTGACTTGTTGTATCATGTTTTACGAATATTCTTAATGACTGATGATATTTCATCACAACTGAGTTCTTTGTTGTTTCATCATATACACACAGCGATTTCCAGTTAAACCTGTTTAATTAACTGAGTTTGTAAAACATATTTTGAAATTCTCCCTAATTTTAATGTGGGTTTTATGTATCAGTAAATTCCAAACCCGTGCATGCCCCTTCCGGGCCAACCCCGGGCATTTGAACATTTTGAAAAAAATTCGATCAAATGCCCCACTACCAAGGCAGAAAAACTGTTCAAATGCCCCACCAGTTTTTCATCCAGGCTGTTCAAATGACCCACCATCGGGGACCGGATCACAAAAAGGTTACAAGGCAAAGACTATTGACAAATAAATGAAATCATTGTTTTATTCAGAATCTCTGACTCAAGCAATTCACAGGAAACACCGACGGTGAAAACCACCTTCAACCGGTCAGGGATGAGAACAATCATTTCTACCGGCTCGATCGTTCTTGGTTTCAGTTATATACTTTATAATAAACGTATTAATGGCTTGAAATTGAATATGTTAGCTTATGTTCTTGGTATATAAAGTATGCCACAGGCACCAATCGGCCCGTCTTTTACCGATATAATAATTAAGTTTTTAACTCGCGCGCTGTCGAGGGTCGCAGCAAATTCAACTTATCAGAAATTTTGTCACGCACTTAATATCACGCAGTCGGTCAAAGTTCATGAAGCAAAACGTTTATAGGTTTAAACATAAGCAATTTACCTCTGGAAGTGGCCTTCAAATTTGGCAGGTTTACTCTATCAAGCCTCTACAAATGCGCAATCATTATCCTGGAATTCCTTGAAGACACGTACGTTCGCCATTTCGACGCGAGCGATGCGAATTTGTAGACACTGAAAGAATGTATTTTTTGAACACCGATCTTTTTTGAACACCGAACGACGCACTTAGCAGACGTCTAAACCGTCTAAGACGTGTAGTATAAAAACGAGACGCACTAAACTTGGACGCATTTAGCCAGTCAGGGCTTATTGGAAAACGATTTATGAAAGCGGTAACCATTTCTCCACCATCACTTGTTCATCTGGGTTTCCTTCTTGCCATGCGTTTTGGCACAAGACAAAAGAGAAAAGAGAGGCACAAGACAAAAGAGTTTTCGCCAGTTTCATATCCTCGTCCATATTCTCTGGAAGACGCTCTTATTCCAAATGAACATTTGTAACCTCATTCATTTTTTTCTCTCAGTTCTCGTCCACTCTGTGAAAAAGACTTCCAAAACTGCAGCGATGGCTCCGCCATTATCAGTGACATTCACGATCATTCATTATTTTTTCGCGCCAGTCGTCCGGTAGTATCCAGTCTCTTCCGAGAATAATACCCAGTTTCTTTTTAAGAAAATCGTGGTATTTTATGTGTCGCAGTCCAAACTTATGCGTCCCGTTTTTATATCAGTCGCACTTAACGGTCAGACGTTTAATGCGTCTAGACGTCTTAGACGTCTGTAGTATAAAAATGGCCAATTACTACTCAGATTAGCAGAGTATGCTATCCAGGCATACTGGAGAATATTTGACGCAATTCTGATGAAGGTGACAAAGTTTCGAGTGGATGAAAAATACTACTTTTAAGAGAAATTTTGAACAACTTGAAATCGGTTTACTGAAACTGAAATCAAGTTCTATATTCTAGAACGGCTTTGTAATCCACTTTAATCGGCATTGCCCTATTGCCGTCCTCTATCGAAATCATATGTGGACATTCACAATGTATTACTCATCTATTTCAGGGTGTTATTTTCGTAGTTTTGTTTTCGACTGACATAATTATATAACCCTTTTAATTACTAAGACAACCGTTTTCCTGTACACCTCCATCTGTCCGATTAGCTGTAGAAACACTTGTCTTACACCAACGTTATGCATGGCAGATACCTCGAGAATATCCTCACATTTTAATTGCTGCCTTGCGAAAACTCTTGCCACCGATGCGGCGATTATCCTTCGATTGTTGATCAATGATCCGTCGTTATCTCGGAATATATCGTCGGGTTGGATCGGGAGTACGGCGGCAGTAGTCGGTGGATCTTCGAGATCTGTTTTGTTTCCTACCACGATGATGGGTATTTCACATCCCCCGAAGCGATTGATCTGGGGTAAAACATAATTAAAGGGAAACGATTTCATATATCAGCCACAGGAAAACAACAAGACTTGGGAGCAGGATAGTCCTTACCATATTTATGATCCCTTCTTTACACCATCTCTAAATACTTCATGTTTGTTGATCAGTCTGTGCGGAGATCATCACTGCCTGGATTTTTGAGTTTCCATTTTACCAGGAGAGAGAACTCTGACCATTGATGCGCTCAATCAGTGAAACAAAGTTTTATAGGAATTCGCCTCTTGGCACTGTTCTGAAGCCCTAAGCCAACTCAGATGAAATTGTTGCTCTCGAAATCATTCTTGTCCCAAGTTTTGATAGAGTTTAATTTTTTTTATAAAAATCTTAATCTTGATTATGGGATCAGAATAATATATATGAGGCCCCGAGGTCTTGTGCCGCGATGGGATAAGATATGGCTCCTGGCCATGGGTGTGACTGGGAGGAACTCAGTAGAATTGAGTGCTACCTACCTTCTCTTCTCACTCTAAAAACTGGATCTCTTCCATGGGATGGAAATATCCTGGATTCCAACAAAATTATCATGGTATTTCCAACATATTAATTTCCATCCTTGTAAGTGTGCAAAACCTTGAAAATTCCAACTTTCAACTATATTTTCCAACAAATGTCCGTCCCATGGAAGAGTTCCAGTTTTTCCAATGCTTGGTGATGACTTGCCCACTTATCTATATTTTATCCTACGCTAGTAAAGTAAAGTCAATTGTCAAAGTCAAAGTCAATTGTCAAAGTCAATTGTCAAAGTCAATTGTCAAAGTCAATTGTCAAAGTCAATTGTCAAAGTCAATTGTCAAAGTCAATTGTCAAAGTCAATTGTCAAAGTCAATTGTCATAGTCGAGTCAAAGTCGAGTCAAAGTCGAGGCAAAGTCGAGGCAAAGTCGAGGCAAAGTCGAGGCAAAGTCGAGGCAAAGTCGTGGCAAAGTCGAGGCAAAGTCAAGTCAAAGTCACTAACTTTATTTAACGTGGGACCTACGACGATTTTAAGTCCTTTTTCGAGAAGAAGTGAAGGTCTAACCATTAGTTGCAGTTCGAGAACGAGATTGTTTCGCAAAGGCAGCACCCTCAAGCTAAGTACGTTAAAGGCCTGGTTTTGACATGAAAGTGAGGCTAAAACGACCTTTTTTACCAACTGCACCAAATTATACAGACTCACATAACTCGTCCACTTCGATATTTTGGAGACCACAATTATGCAAATGAGGTGTCACGTGAACCCTCCACTGATTTTGGTTATATAAAATTTCAAGATTAATTATCCTTGTCACTTCAAGGTTCACAGAGTTTTCCAGTTTCTCTGATGCCTGCCCTCACAGTAGAACATATTTTTATCCATAAGGGGATATTGAGCAAAACAGGTCACGTGATCTTGTACTCGATTTATTGATCAGCGGTTTTCTCCTTACCAGTAAATAAAAGTCATGGTGTGAGGGCAGATTTATGTGTCTCCAAGTTCCCAGTATTTTAAAACCAAAACGGTTCTTTAATAAAGGAATTGTCCTCATTGCCCCGTTTGCTGTTGACCGTTTACCCTTCGAGCAGAGGTTTCTCATCTCCTTGCCTTTCCTGTCGCCGAAAGAAACCTCTGCCACGAAACGATTGCTTTTCGCATTGAGCGTGCGCCACGGTATCTGGATTGTCATTGGCCGAAAAAAACGAGACGGTAAACATTGTAGATTCATTGTATGTAGATTTCAAACTGTCCATTTCCTATTGTTATAAACGGCAGTGGAGAAAATTAAATTAATGTCCTTCTTCGAAGGTATAAATCAAAGCTTTCTTTAGGATAAATTAAGGTAGATTTATTGAACGGTAATTTCAAGGTCTTCTGTGCAGTTCAGTAAAGTAAGAAGAAGACAAAGCCGGAGTTTGAAGCCCGTTCGTATCAATCGTCGGCAAACAACAAACGCGTGACGACATAAATAACGGCTGCGAAGGATACTGTGGGCTCTTGCAAAACCAGCGAAGATCACCAAAAAGTCATGCCCGAGTGATAACAAACAGGTAAAACCGGTTTGGTAACTGGTTTATCACGTGGTTTACCTCCAAGATTTTGGAGGTTGCAAGTGCGCATGTTCAACGGGAAAAGCATTCGTGGCAGAGGTTTCTTTCGGCGACAGGAAAGGCAAAGAGATGAGAAACCTCTGCTCGCAGGGTATTGACCGTTCAGATGACTGCAGTTTTCACTTTAAAGCGTTAAGGTTCACGAGTTATTTAAATATTTACAATTTTAAAATATTCGCTTAAAACCAATTTAATAACAGATATAATCAATGTTAGCCGCTTTTTTGTCTTGACCCCGAGTGTTGGTCCGACCGGGGTTTGAACCCGCGACCTCCCGCATGACAGTCCGGAGCTTAACCATTGAGCTAACACTAAGTATTCTACCTTTGGTTCCAGACGCCCAAAACAATAAAAAGACAGAGTCGAAGAGGAGGTAATGTCGTATGGTAACTAATTGGAGATGAGGTTTGAATACTCTGAGAATCCTAATATTTCATGGAAGTCAGTGAGATTATCAACAGATTTGACCAGGGTTGTGCCCAGATCACACTAGAAAACTGAATCCCTTCCCTGGGATGAAACTGATTTCTTGGAAATTAGAGTTTACAACAAAATATCCAACTGAAGGTATTTCTAATATATTTCTATCCGTTAGAAGTGTGGAAATTCAAACTTCCAACTACTTCCACCAAATTTCCATCTCATGGAAGAAGTCCAGTTTTTCAAGCTAGTGTCACCATACGCGCGTCAAGAAGATTTTCATCTTCATCTACTGACAGCGTTTGTATGAGAATTTCAACGAGCTAGAAATACGAAAGAATTAATGAATAAAATGCCTTACCTTGCTTCCATAGTGTATTACTTGCTGTCTGTGTGGTGACAGGGTTGATATGAAGCGATTTTAGGGGAACAGAGGAAATGAAAACTTGCTAAAATCGCTTCATATCAACCCTGTCACCACACAGACAGCAAGTAATACACTATGGAAGCAAGGTAAGGCATTTTATTCATTAATTATGCTGCCTGTGATTAACCCCACACCGCGGCCACACAGCAGTCAAACGTCTGCGCGTGCGTATTACGGTCAGTCTGGTGGGCGGCCGCGTGAATTTCCCGCGCAAAATTCACCTTAAAACATATTACAGTGAACTTCTACCCCCAAAAGTTAAGAAAAATACGTGAAAGTTAAGCTTTTTATTTTCGCAGTCGACGGCAAATTGAACAAACTTACTACGGCCTCCGGCTCGCTTTGAATTTGTTTTGGAATATGTTGTTGTTGCAAGACTTTTGACGCATGCGCAGACGTTTGACCGCTGTGTGCACCGCGGCAAAACGGTATGCTCCGCTGGCCAAAAGAACGAAGGCTCTGCTATCAAATACAAATTACCGAGGGCTTTAACTTTTTAGTAAATAATTTTATAACTTAGTAAACTCACAGTGAATTACAAATTAAGAAAACTTCAACCTGTTAAAGTCTTGGGCTTATCTTTAAAGTAGTTTTCTTATTTTTTTGACAAAACAGTTCACAAATGGATGATTTAAACAGATATTTTAAAATCACAGGTATGTGCTGTTGTTTCATTTCAGTTTTCGCGGGAAACTGCGCGCCGGCAAGAAATAGCAAATACGCATGCGCGTGACGTTTTGCCGCGGTGTGCACAAACCCTAAACTCCTAACCCCAACAATAAAACTTACCCTACCCTGCGAGAAGTACCCTAACCATTTCGAGAAGAAGTTCACAGGTAAACAATGAGTTCTCACTGGCCTAGGACTAGGGTTCACAGGTAAAAAAGTTCCCAGTATTTCTTGGCTGTCCTTCTAGACGGAATGATCTAGGGTTTACCCTTGACCATATGCCCGTCTAATTTCTTTCTTCTCGCCTTTTTTCCCTACTTTTTCCCCTCGCTCTTGCTTTCAGTTATTTTAATTCTAGTAAAGGTAACCAGTTTCACGTAAAAGAACCTGTTGTGTTATTTCGAAGTAGGGGATTGTCTCCCAACACAACAGCCTGGTATTCTAAGGTAACAATTACTCATGATTGTAAACTGCATATTGCAAAAATAACATATATTCATATAGAATTTGCGGTATGTAACTGAATAACTTTACCTTTACACAGCTCACCTTCTTTCTTATGCCTATTAAAGTTTCTAGTGACTCTCTGTTATTGATGGCGTACATGAGAACAATTCCATTCGCCCAGTTTACCAGTCGCTGTGTTGACCTATCGCTTCCTCGCGATTCTTTGGGGCATTCTGCGACGTTGAGCCTGAAAACTCGCTGTCCAGTACGCAGCTTACTGTGATAATACTTACACTCCCTACCCCTGAAGGGATCTCTTTGCCCTTGAGACATGTATTTCATATCGTCGCTGAGTGAATGGATGCTGCTGAACATCTTGATGAATGTTGTTTTACCGACTTCTGGGCCACCGAAGACGACGATGTTATACGTGGAAGGAAACATTCTCGTAGACCAATTAATTTAAAGCTCACTTAACATAGGGTACACAACGATTAACATGATCAAGCAGTGTTCGGTTCAGCCAAGTAATAAAGCTGAGTGGTCGAAAAAATCTTCTCCGGCGTATTTTGTCGGTCTTGTGACCAGAAAAAAAATCGTTATTTTTTCGAATCAAGATTCACTGATTGAAATTTGCATATGCTTAATCTGGAAATTCGACTGAAACCTCACACGATCTCAGGTCAGAGTCTGTTAATTAGTTTGTTCCTAAACTCCAGAAAAACTCGAGTGTTTTTGACATATTTTACCGCAGTAAGGCCATCCCAATAAAATATTTCGTTTACCGACCGACCTATTTTTTGCCCAACCGACCTATTTTTGGGGGGGTGGGAAAGCAAAAACAAATGCAAGGTTTAAGACCGCCCCTATTTTTTGGGAAAAAGTAAAAAAAAAGATTGAATAATTCTTTTAAACTGCACCTCTTTTCCGAGCTCTCTACATATTAGTTTCTTGCCTTTCTCGTGCAAATTGTAAATCCACAACTAGTACTGAGGAACATGACAATTTTTACGCGAGTCTTCAGGCCGACTTGGTTCCAGATCCCCTACTCCAAACGAAACGGGATGTCTTTCTTAAAATCGAGTCAGCGATAATGTTTAAACTTTAGTACTGGAAATTCGAAACGTTTCCAGACTTTAAATTGAAAAACTATGTAAAACGTTTGTCGAATAGAAGAAGTTTTCGACGCCATTTTGAATGGTATGCAAGAATTGCTGGCGCGGTTACTCAGTCCCCATAGAAACCTTTGTAATTCGGACACGCTTCGTCAAAGCGCTCTGAAGAAAATTGTAATTACGTCAAGCTGACCTAAAAATTCTACAAGAACCGACAACAGAATCAAAGGTAAGTTAAGAACAAATATCATTTGTGAATTTGAACCCAGTAGGATGACTTTGCCGGTTGATCAGTTTTTGGAAATAACCTAATGTTCCAAAATTTGGGTTATAAGTGTATTTTTGGTAGTTCTACAAGGCCCCAGATCTTATGCTTAATGTGTTACTAGTTTAAAAGTTAAGGGAAAAAATCATCTATCTTTCTGGAGATGGCGATATAGTTTTAGTTCCCTCACTACCCACCGCGATGCATTATGTTTTGCTTTCAAGTTGCTCACTTAAGGAACAATAGACTACCAATATCAATGGGTTACTAGCAGGAGCCCATTACCAGGAGCGTGCATCTCCCAGATTAGGTCTGTCCAGCAGCAGAACAGATGATGTAGCTATTTTTAGCTTTGTGTTTCCCGCGAGAAGAAACAAAGGCCGTTACTTTTAACCAATCAGGGTGCACTGAAAAATTGTAATTAATACGGTTCAAACTGCTAAAAATACTAAAGCGCAAGAGAACAAAAGACAACGTAATCGCATACCAGAACTTCGGGACTATAAATAGCCACATCGTCTACTGTGCTGTGGGCGCTACCCATCACATAGGTACGCTCCTGGTAATGGGCTCCTGGTTACTAGTTTATACTACGGCAGGTCTGCGTCGGCGATGAAGATATATAAACACTGTCCGGAGCCCATAACCAGAAGTGTTCATCCAGCATACCGAGCTATGTCACAGCGTTTTCACAAGTTAGGTTATTTTTAGAACGGTTTCCCGCTATTTCTTGGGTTGCAGTCATTCCTAAGGGCATAAAATCACAAAAGCGTAGTTGCCATGTTGTTGGTAAAACAAAAGTAGCTAATGAGGCACCTTATTTTCCGCCCACACCGCGGCAAAACGTTACGCGCATGCGTATTTGCTATTTCTTGTCGGCGCGCGGCCGACCCCAGTTTCCCGCGAAAACTGAAATGAAACAACAGGCACATACCCGTGATTTTAAAATTTCTGCTTAAAAGTATCCATTTGTGAACTGTTTTGTCAAAAAAATAAGAAAACTACTTAAAAGCTAAGCCTAAGACTTTATTTTAACAGGTTGAAGTTTTCTTAATTTGTAATTCACTGTGAGTTTACTAAGTTATAAAATTTAAATATTTACTAAAAAAGTTGAAACCCTCGGTAATTTGTATTTGATAGCAGAGCCTTCGTTCTTTTGGCCAGCGGAGCATACCGTTTTGCCGTGGTGTGTATTCCGCCACTAGTACAATCCACCAATTGGCGGGGAAAATAATCTAATAATAGCCCAACTTGTGAAAACGCCGTGACACTCCTCTCTCCTCCGCAGAGGCTCTTGGGAGACTGGAGAAGAGACTGAAATGGGTCCAAACCGCTGTGCAAGCGCAGGCGCAAAAGAAGGGAAAGAGAGCAGGCTCTCTCTTTGGACCCATTTCAGTCTCTTCTCCAGTCTCCCTAGAGTCTCTGCGGAGGAGAGAGTATGGGTTCCTGTTCTGGTATAATATGACCTGAAAGTCGATTAAGGAAAGCGAGTAGCAGCTGACGTTTTGGGCGTTAGCCGGGCTTCATCAGAGCCTATAAAAACGGGTTGTCTATATGTGTAGACGACCTCAGTCCCACATCTCCCCTGTGTTTTTCAAAACCTCATGCAAATGTAAGTCACTTTAGTGGAACCCCCGCCCCATAAAACCATAAAACAAAACTACCATACCGCATGTAACATGATCAGGGCAATTTTATTTTGTACAAGTTATAAAATCTGTTTTTGGAGGGGGGTTGATCCACGAGGGGAACTAAAACCTCCTCCCCCACCCCCCTCCCCCTACTCGGAGGCATTAGGAACTATACATGGCATTCTACGGTAATTTCGATCAAAGACCCGATGACGAAACCTTTTAATAATTCCTCCTTTAATTCCTCCTTTAATTCCTCCTTTAATTCCTCCTTTTATTTAACAAAATCCCTGTTTGTCAAAAGTCTGTTTGGATCTTAAAAAGTTCTAACTGAATAACAGTACATCACAACACAAGAGACTACAAAGAATTATATCTGTTGACTTTTTAAATATATATTTTTACTTAAATAGGATAAGTTTCGACTCCAAACAATTCATTATTAATTTCCATTGTATGCAAGAACAACACTCCTTAGACGAGAGGTGAGTGAATATCAATTTCTCAGATTTCATTTCCTGTAGTGTTTCGTGACAATCCACCAGTTGAGAAACATACGATAGTTTGTGATAGCTGGGTGGTGAACACGAATAAGATTCATGTTTGGCTTTTTAATTTAGTTCGTTAGAAACAGTAATCCGTAATCCATCCCGCAGTTCTTTATTCATCATCAACAATACCGCGTGGTTGTTTTGTTCTACCGTCCAGCGGCGTGCCGGGTATGGTTATTGAAGCGGTTATTAAACGAACGATTTCGTTCGCTCGCATAATTTGGCCTGTCGGGGCTGTTCCTGGTCGTTCTCGAAATGGTAAATTGTTCTGGGACATTAACAGAGTCAAGTGAGGTCTCATTCACATGGAGCATTGAAGACAAAATGTCTACAACATGGCAAAGTATTAGGTAAGTGGTCCGTTTTGAAGTCGGTTGTGAAGTTTTACATTCTTGTCCTTGCACGCCTGGCAGACATAATATTTGTGTTTAATGTTTCTCTTTCTCCTCGTACATGAGATGATATGACTCTATCGTTTGATCTCGAACCCTATGTTCGAAGATTTACTATTTAGACAATTTCAAGAGAACTTTATGTTTACGAAAGCTCATGGCAATTATAAATCGAGAGGCATCGAGTCCATATTCTACAAACTTCGCTTGCTGTAAATACGAGTTATGAGATGTAGAAATGAGAAATATATATCGGATAGCTTTATCGATGCGAATCTTCGTCGTTGGTGACATAGCGAACGGGAATTTATTATGTCACCGCTCGCAGTACTATAAATGACTCTTTCGGTTGTGTCGAATATTTCAATAAGGAATGATTTCATATCTGTGTTATGATAATCTACTACCCCATGGGACAATAATTTTATTGCTGAGCATAAAACTAGCCTGAGAAAACAGCCGGTAGAAAATCGTTGGGACCAGGGTACTTAGGGGTAGATATAAAACTAAAAACTTCGGCTTCGTAGTAGCCTGAAAAATCCGCCGCTCAGGCTAGCTTCGTAGCAAAGCCGTTTAGCGTGATATTGTTATTGCAGCCCTTTCGGACGGCTGTAATTAACCAGGCCCTGTCTAGAGCACGCATTTGCTAACATTTTTCAAATGTTACCAAAATATAATAAACTTTCCAAAACCATGTTTTCTCTTTTGCTGATTTGATCCGAGCGGGGTATTTATTTTTTCCCGACTGCGTTAAGTTAATATATTTAGTTTTTTAGACTTTGAGTTGAAGTTCTTGTGTGGCACATAAACTAATTATTTCGATAAGATTATTCAGTCAATCTCATTTGGAACTAGAATTTTAATTAGAGTTGAATGTTTCTATTGGCTTACAGTTTGAGTTTTTTTGCAGTCATAGCTACTTTTTAAATGTACCCCAACATTGCTTTTGTTTTTCGTCGCAACGATTTCGAACCGATGCAGATTTTTTTCCGGTGAACTGTATGTAAGCTCTCAGAGTGCCGCAAGCCAAACTTTATTACGAGAAACTGAAGCTAGCAAAGCGGACATTATATTTCTGATAAACTTCTGCTAACTAATAAAACATCTTTGCCAAATCAAAAGTCGTCTAAAGTGGAAAAAGTCAAGATTTCGTGCCAGCGGCTTCAGTGTCAATTTGATCAACGTTAATTAAAGCGTTTAGTAATAATTCATACAAAATGATTCTAAAACATGTTTGTCGTGTGAAAAACCGGAAAGAGACAGTGTTCATCCAATACCTGTGGATTCCATTGCATCGGTCACACACGGTGAGATAGCCGGATGTGGTTTAGAAATAGTTCAATAGGGAGCGGAGGTGGTACAATCACGACACAAGAGGGCGAGACCATCTGTGAAGCCAGTCTAGTCACGGGAGAGAGATTTGACACTAGCTATAAATTGACACGTTCCTGAAATCTGAACTTGATCACCATCGACTTCGGTCGATCAAAAAGTACGCTTTAATACCGACACTTAACTAAATTTACCAACACAATGTTAATGCAATCAACGTAAATTACGTTGAAAGATTTCAAAAGCCGAAAAAAGTGTTTCGGCGTCTTTCCTGTGATTTCAAACATTCAAATCGCACGCGCGAGAAACATGAGAACGACGCTACTTTCATAACACAGGCAGTCCATTTTGTTGCGTTCAAATATACAAGTACGAAATTAAGGTGTTTCCATTGAAAAAGAAGCTGAAATGAACGTTTTATTAAACTTTGCCCAGTTGTTACCCCAAGTAAGGTCTATCTAAAAATGCAATAAAATAGGGGTCGCCATTCTCGTTTTTGCGTAAAGTCAGCAGAAACATGCGAAATGTCGGCAAGAGTAAACAGCGCCATTAACTGCTAGGTCATACTGTTCATAGCGAACAAATGAACTTATTGTGCAGTATGTATACCATTGACGTAAAAACCTTAAAAATACTGCAAGCGGACAGTACTATAGCAGAATACGATGAAATCTGTTTTGTTAGTATCCCTGAACGAGCGTAAAAAACAGCAACTTACATCGCAATGTGATGTTGTTAAGTGGTACCAAGAGAGGATAACTAGTTATCCTCTCTTGGTGGTACATAAAACATGAGCAGACGATCTTTATTGTCACTTACAATGGCGAGCCGCTTTGGCGAGCCATTGGAAATGACCATAAAGATCGGACGCGAATATTTTATCGTGCTTGTGTAATGAAACAATAATTGGAATGCACATTATTGTTATGTGATTCTGTGTTATTCTAATTATGGAACTTGAAATGACCATGTATATCCCATAGGAGTTACAGATCTTTATCAAACGTTATGCATACTTATTACCTGAGTACGAAATCTTTATCAAAAGTTAATTTACTCATTAATTATTTTATTGGGATTTACAGTACTGTTCATGTGATCTGAATACTGAGCTGGGATTGGTTTTAACCTTCATTAATTATTCGTAATTTTACAATGATCTAGTGAGATTTTTACTCTGACATTATTCAAAGTAACCGCTGTGATCAAAGGATTTTATTTCAAACCGTTGATAAATTGCTGCATAAAAAGTCTGATGTACTGTATCCTACATCAAGCTCGGATAAGGATTTGGCAGATAACTTTGCGGATTTTTTTCAGTCGGAAAATAACTATTCTATGTAGCAATTTGGATGCTGATTTTAGCAGCTCTTCAGATGTTGTCACTGCTTCCGCTGCATGCCATTGTACTCTAACGAAATTTCAAAAGGTATCGTTACAGCAAGTATCTGACATTATTACTGCCTCTAAAGTCAAATCCTGCCCACTCGACCCAGTTCCTGTGTTTACCTGTTTTAGGCACATCTTGATTTTGAGGTTTATGCCAATTTTAGGCCCATCTCGAATTTAATGTTCATGGCCAAGCTCACTGAAAAGTGGTAGCTTTACAATTAATAGTCCAGTTTCGTACTCGAAAATTACCGCTGAATGCAATGACTACAGACGCATGTACGCAGGGTTAGCCTCATTCTGAAGTTAAACATTCATCAACACCAGCGAGAAGGTGGGCTATTCACAACACTATTGTAGTTTCGCGTTTTGCACCTTCTCGCTGGTATTTAAGAATGTTTAACTTCGGAATGAGGCTAACCCTGCGTACATTCGTCTGTATTCATTCCATTCAGCGGTAATTTTCGAATATGATTATATCGTAAATAATGATCTTGATGAAATGTTTCAATCGGCATATAAACAATTTTATAGTACAGAGACTGCCCTTGTGAGGGTGAATAATGACATTCTTAGTATGCTTGAAAACGGAACATGATCATAAATCTATATGTGTAAACCAAAGGACGGAAGGCGGAATGGGGAGGGGGTGGGAAATTAGTTTTACACTAAGAGAATGACTGACAAACAACCACCAAAGGTCATATGATCATTCTGTAACCCACATAGGGTGAGGAAGGCATACAATTCCTATTCGCAAGCAAATTATTTTACAGTACAGAGACTGCCCTTGTGAGTGTGAATAATGGCATTCTTAGTGTGCTTGATAATTACCGCAGTGTTATTTTACTTTTACTAGATTTATCTGCGACCTTCGACACTGTCGACCATGGTATCTTACTTGATAGGTTACCATTCGGTGCAACAGATTCCGCTCTCGCTTGGTTTAAATCATATCTAAGTCATAATATATATCAATTTGTCGCCATTAGGGGCGAAAAGTCCGGCTACAAATCGTCCGGCACTAACCTGCGGAATACCTCAGGCTCCGTATTAGGTCCAATTTCATATCTTCTTTATACTTCGCCACTCGGAGACATCGTGAGACAATACAGTATGGGATTTCACTTGTATGCTGATGACATACAACTGGATTTGTCTTTCGATTCCTAAGATGTCGAAGGCCAAGAGTTATATTTACTGCTAGAATTGAGGCATGTGTTTGCGATATAGACAAGTGGATGTTGTTAAATAAGTTAAAGCTTAATAGAGATAAAACTGAGCTTCTTGTAATCAGCTGAACGTAAAGTCCTCGGCCATGCCTGAATTCTATTTCAGTAGCGATCATGATGTTTTGCCATTATCTAAAGCAAGGAATATTGGTGTAGTATTCGGTAATGGCTTATCTTTTGAACAGCACGTTATGTCGATATGTAAATCTGCGTATTTCCTTCTTAGAAAGTTAACTAAATTATATAGGGATTATTTATCTAATGATTGTGTAGAGACACTTGTCCATGCTTTTATAGCTTGCAGATTGGACAATTGTAATGCGTTGCTCTATGGGCTGCCTAAATATCTTATTCAGAGGCTGCAATCGCGGGTCCAAAATTGTGCCGCACGTCTTGTCACTCGTACGTTTAAGTTCGCACATATTACGCCTGTGCTTCGGGAACTTCACTGGCTTCCCATAGAGCAGCGTATTGTATTTAAGATTCTCCTCTTAACATATAAGTCTATAAATAATCCGGCTGGCATCGTCATTAGCGATCTTTTTCATATTTACTCTCGGAGCAGGAATCTTAGGTCATGTTGTCAGCACTTCCTCATAGTACCAAAATCGATGGTGATAGAATGTTCTCGGTGGCCGCCCAAAAACTTTGGAATGGCAATCTTCCTTTAGAAATAAGGCTAAGTGACTCGGTTTCTGTTTTTAAATCTTGCTTAAAAACACCTTTTTAAGAAAACTTAATTTAAAAATATATATATATACTTTGGTATCTGTTGGCCAACCTCGATGTGTTTAAATATATGGAAGAAAGAAGGGTGGTTACCATTTTCGTTTCGGAGATATTTTGCTAAGTGCTCCAAAACATGTTTCCGCGGAAGGACTGGGGCGAGTTTCGTTAACTTACCATGTACAAAAAAAACTTCTATTATAATCTTATTATAATTTCGTTTTAATTTTACATTGTAAATTATCTTAAAATGTGATGGAAGTAGTAAAGTTGACTGAAGTTGAGTGGAATAAGCATGACGGGATGATGTGCGTGGCTGAGTGACTACGTGACCGTGAATGGGCTGCGGTGGCAGTGATTATAAGACCTACGTGGAGTGGATGGGTATTATGTAGTTTAATCCATATATCTAATTTGAAGTACGCTAAAGTCACGTACAAGGACAGAATACTCGGCATCATACTAAGACGTTAAAATTATATTGTTTGTCCATATGTGCTCGGACAAGAGATGGTCTCTTGCCTCGGAACAATCTTAGTATGTGAGAAGTGCTCTTTATCAGGGCAAATACTCACCTTATTAATGTTTTATGATCTTGACGAGAAGATCAAAGATATACAGACAAAATGTAAGGTGGCAAACTATTCTCAAATGTAATTGTTATCCTTGTATGCTCGATATCCGAGTATCATCAAAATTTTGCTCGCGTGTTCTCCCTATCTTTGGTACCAGTTTTTGTTTCCGATGAGATTTTAAACACGCAGATAAACCGTCATTTTAATATTCTCTTGAGACTCCCGCTGATCTTTAATCCACTTGCAGCAAAAATCAACAGTTGAGACCAAAGGCGCCGCCAAACTGGTGGTAGCTCGATATCAGAAAACTGAGGTATTAGTCCACTTGAAAAAGTAATTTAGGCTCAGAGAATCGTCAAAAAAAACCACAAGTACTTCAAAGCAAAAATAATAATTAAAAAACAGCAAGAACTATATACGACAATTCTGCCTGATGGTACGTTGGAATTGGAAAACACGCGATGAAATGTACGATTTCGCGCATGCATAACTGATTAGAAAGCTCGGAGGAGAATTTTGATGGTTTCAACCAGCTACATTCCTGACTTCAGCGCGCAAAGACCGTATTCATGAAACGAAATGAAATTGCGCCGTTATGTCACAAAATATGTCGTTCTACAGCCGATACTCG
The DNA here is from genome assembly GCA_030867875.1 of Actinernus sp. WN-2022. Taxonomy (NCBI): domain Eukaryota; kingdom Metazoa; phylum Cnidaria; class Anthozoa; order Actiniaria; family Actinernidae; genus Actinernus; species Actinernus sp. WN-2022. The sequence goes on along the minus strand of JAOWCC010000064.1, from coordinate 19,196,772 downwards.
CGAACGAGGCCAAAGTTTTCGTTTAGATTTTTTTATATTTTCGTCAAAATTGGCGCTTTTCACCAAATATTCACAATAAGTCTTACTTCCTTTTTCTAGTGTATACCCCGTCCTGCTTTCTCGATTTTCTTGTAGTTAACACAGTAGTTTCCCATGGTGTTTAGAGCGGTTTTCGATTGAGTGTCGAAAGCAACAAGTGATTGCTTTGGTTTTACGTTTGCTTAGCTTTTCTATTGGTTGTGAGAAATGTTTTTCAGGTATCAGCCAATCAAGTTCTAAACTAAAACCAAACGCAATCACACAATCAGGTTTTGTTTTAGCGACAGCATCGACGACTGCGTTTACTTTGCCTCGTGATTGGTTCAAGTAAAACCAGTCGTGAATTACTTCAGTTCGTGGCTGGCTCATTGCATGTGTTTCACTTGCTCCTGTGATTGGCTATGTAATTACTTTGGTTTTGGTTTTACTACACTCAACTGAAAACCGCTCTAACTATGTACACAACAGGGTAGAATTGGAAGCGAAGTTCATAGTAGGCTCGACTACCAGCCGTTTGTGTGAGCCCGCGTGGAGGAGGATCAGCGTGACAGGACTCGCGCAACGGGTGGGAACCTACGATCATAGTTGCCTGAATTTTTGCAAGATATTGGCAAATATAACATTTCATTTGCGGTAACATTTATAAATATATCTTTTGCTGTAGAAGTTTCCATTCCATCGTTACCAGCAAAGTTCATGGGTTAGCCTGCAAATCAGGATTTTACCATCTAAAGGCTGCTATCAATCGTATTAGGAAATACCTTAGTTTTCAGTCTGCCGAGACATTAGTTCACGCATTCGTCACTTCCAGATGATTAGATTTTTGTAATTTTTTACTCTACGGACTACCTAAATATCGTATTGATCGTTTGCAGAGTGTTCAGAACGCAGCAGCTAGAGTTGTCACGCTGTCCCGTAAATGCAATCATTTAACACCGGTTATGTTCAATCTGCACTGGTTACCTATAGAACAGCGTATAGTCTTTAAGATGCTGTTAATTACTTATAAGGCCTTACATGGACTTGCGCAGACTTATATATCTGACCTTCTAAATGAGTATTTACCTAGACGAAATCTAAGGTCGTCCTCTGATAAAAGGCTCGTTGCTCCGTCATTTAATCTGCGTATATACATATGGCTACAGAGCCTATTCTTGCGCTGCGCCATCACTATGGAATGCTTTACCTAAGGACATAAGACATTGTAACTCACTAGACAGTTTTAAGAGGCGGCTGAAAGCCTACCTATTTCAGAAAGCATATGAACAGTAGACCAGTTTGATACTAAGTGTTATTGTTGCAAGTATTATTAGTTGGTATTCATACGCTTCAATGGCTTTATATTAAGTATATGATCGTTGATATATTTTAATATTGTACCTTTATCATTGATTAGTATCCACATATTTAGTTTTACATGAAGTATCTGTAATTAGTATTCAGTATATTTTCATTATTTGTAGTAGTATTTGCAAAGCGCTATTGGGCACTCTGTGGAAACAGCGCTGCATGTATAAATAGATATTATTATTAGTTAATCCATAGCATTTTTAAAATCTATCGTGCCATTTCAAGTTTGAAGATTTTAGCATTTTATTTGAAAAAGTGGTCGAAAGAAGCACTTATATCTCCGAAAATATTACGTACCTTGGAATACATGGTCCAACAAATATCAACGATGGGCCAATTCGGCTGTCACCGACAATAGGCTCGGGTTTCGGTGAGCATAACGACATCCCAACGGCTGAAACCGAGCCTACTGTCACAATAGCTGCGGACATTTTCCCCTGACATGGTAGACTGTAAAACAGTGTCTTTTATATCGAGAAAATCAGTCGAGAAACAGTGCATGCGGTCAGTAGAATGTTAAACAGCTAGGACACGCTCGTATATAGTTCGCAATATGAAAGGAACCGTTTTACAGTCAGGGTTTGTGATAACTACGAAGCGTATAGCCTTCGTGTTTGTGTTACCGAATACTACTGACTCTTCTATTAAACCAGTTATATTATAATTTGCCTCTTTTGCAAATTGAGGGATGTTTCAACCTGTTCTTCCGTGATAGGCCCTGATTATAAGGAGAAAAGCTTGGATCGGGGACTCGAGTCCCTGGCTCGGGTCACGCTATACGTGCCTGTGAGATCATTCTTCTGGGACTATTCCGGAATATTCTTTAGGAATAGCCGATATACACGGTAATCGTGTTCTTTTTGGGGATCTATTCTATTTTCGGAATAAACAGAATAGCATTCTTTTCCACCTGCTCCCGATAGCAGACTAAACTGACAGCCAGAATGAACAGAATACGGAAGAGGAAAAATGGCGTTCTTTTGGGATTTTTTTTGGCGGAAATCTGTCGCGCATGCGTCAATCGGCCTGGAAAAGGCTTTGGACTACATCAGATCTCAGGTCACCTCCGTCAAGATCATTCCGTTTTCGGAATGTCTGAACATTGACTCTTGGGAATTAGTATTCTGCGTATTCTGTTATTCCTATACTGGAATAGGAATACTTTAGTCAGAATACTATAGTTTGTCTTGATTTGCGGATTGCATGCGTAGAAAGTGGGACATGTTTGAGCTCCGGGGTTCACTCTCAAATTCCAGTCGGTGATTCTCAGTAGAATTACCATTAACTGTTCAGTCAATAGACCAGTTCGCGGTTAATTCCAACATTTTGAAAGGGGTGCAAACATGGCTCTAAATATAGTATTCGTATGGGAATCCGTAGCCTGCGTCGCATCCGAACTGAACCCCGAATCCGATGCCAAATATATATTTCCGGATAATCGAATTTCTGAAATATTCACTGTTTGCAAACTTAAGATACCAGGTAAAAGATTAACTAATCAAAACTTGAGAGATGTAGCTGTGCTGGGAAGCGTGCAATCGTGTTTTCAGTTTTCCCATACATTTGTCAGTATGTAACAACGAGTCAAAGTCCGCGGGAAAATTAATATAATATAAACGAAGCATTCAAACGGGACTCCGTCCACACAGGACTATCAAAGGGGATTAAAATTCTCTTTAGCAATTATTCATTTGTCTTTGCATGCTGTAAAAGTTCTTCTGTCACTTGCAGTGTTTGTAAAGGATTTCTTTCATCCGGCCCTTGGAGTCAACTTGAAACCATTTGAAATGGCCTTTAAACGAAGTCAAACTCTCTCCAACGTGCTTTCAGTATCTTCCAACATTTTTTCAGGCCATTTCAAGCGCTTTCAAGAACGACTAAAACGAATGTTGTACCAGGGCTTTAAGCTGATCCAATCACGGAAACGCAGTTTCTAAAATATCATTCACTAATTGATTCCATGGAGAATGAACATAACACTTTCATGCCAAACAACGTCACGATATTACATGCTTGCTTTTTCCTTTGTCAGTTCGTTTGCGTGAGCACAACCAATTTTATTTTCACCACTCAGGGATGTGTAATTACTCGTTGAATGTCTTTTTTTAATAGTGAAAATCAGTTATAATGTTTAGATGACATTCATTAGCGTTGGAATAAAACGCGTTTGGATTATTAGATAGGCATGTTTTGCCAATCGATTTTTTCTGTGTTGTGCGAAAAATAATAATGAGAAAAAGATGTGGACACTTTAATTGCGATATGTACAGAAAACGGAGGACGGCTCAAAGAAACCCCAGTTGGTGCCAACCACAAATTAAGCCTAATATCCCTAACGCTAATGTGTGCTTTTGTTTATTCAGGTCAATAATGACTCCAATTCACTGAGCTTCGAAAGGAGTTTCGCTCATTGGCAATGTCTTTGGACAAAGATAATTCAGGGACGACTGTGCAACAACAGCAAACTACGTGGAAAAACCGCCTTCTAAGTTGGCGGAAATCTATGCGAAAATCTTTCCCACACAAGAAACGAACTTCGAGCAAATCGAATGTCATAGTTACAGATGTTGAGCCAAATGGAGGCCAGAAATCGAAGCTCGCGAATGTTGAAAGTTCGAGGAATTCAACTTCCGGTCAACCAAATAACAACAAAGTTCACTTTTGGCGCGAAAGAAGAGCTGAAAGAAAACACGAGGTTGTGTCAAAATTGGACATTCAGCAAGTAGATAGCGATCTTAAATCAACAGAAAATGGACATTCTATGAATAAGAAAACAATCAACCTCACGAGAAGTTTAGATAAGAAGAAATATGAGTGGCGAAAATATCGTTCCAACAACAATGTTTCGGAGATGCAAAAACGCTGTTCACAACTTGAAAACCTCCCAAGTGACATTCGCAATGTGAACGGCGGACAGAGTTACAAGAGTGGGCAGTCCAACAAAAACAAAACAAAGTCTCTTCCAAGGCCTAAGAGCTTAAGTATACTTACAAGTTTGTTTAAACGTTCGAGTACCTCGCGAACAGACCAAAACACAAACACAAACCGTGGGAAATACGCTGAACATTGTGAAGTCGAGCTATCAACGGAGAACTCTACTGAAGTACAGTTTGTGCAGAAAAGCGACCCAGGGTTGAGTTTATCATCGTCGGATTCCTTGACTGATACTGATGATGGTGATTTAGATTTAAGCTGTCGACGTGTCAAGAAGTACTATTCGTTGAAGCGCTCTAGGGCTTCACTTATATTTCCTCGTACCGGGGGCATCAAGGTTTGCGGTCGGCGAGAAAAAGCGAGAACATTCTGCGGGGAGCCCCAGTTTGTGGTAATGGAGAAGTGCTCAGATCATTTTGAGAGCTCGGATTTCGAACTGGATTGGAAGACCGAAAGAGAACATAGCGGTCGCGCACATTCTAGGTCTGTGTGCTTTCTAACAAGAGAAGGGAGAGCGTTTTCTGATGTTCTTCCAATTTCGGCTTCCACGCGTGAGTTAATTCGTTTTGAAACGGAAAGTGAATACATGTCCTTAAACTCGAGTACCGACACTAGTACCACCCATTTAGGGTATAACAGAGTGAGAGCCATTAATATCTGTTCCTCGAGCACTTCGACCAAAACCAGTATGAATAATATACCGTTACTTGGAGTGACATTCATTGATAACGAAGGACATGAAAAGATTCCCGATCCACTTGAAAGCAACGTGAAACAAAACTGCGAATTAGAAACTGTAAGAAATAACAAATCGATTCCACTGAAAGATTCCAACTGTGCCAACTCTAGTTTAGAGATGGGAAATCAGCACGGTATCCACAGGTCTGCTTCTGTCGGGGACTTTCTAGATGGAGGAATTGGTACTCTCAAAGCAGCAAAATCAAATCCAGAACTATACAATATTATGGAGAACAGCACATTACAGCGAAGAGCGGGAGGGAAAAAGAACAACTTTTTTTCTATGGTCCGAGGCTTGTCTCATTCACACAAAGAAAACTATCATCTCTCTCGTGACAGTAAAGCGGAGCTTAAGTGCAGAGATTCGCGAAGTTTGAATACTAGAAGAAAGAGCAGTTTGTTCGACAAGTTTGGAACTCGTGTTCCAAAGAACGGAATCGGCACCAAATCCATGACTTTAAGTTACCATAACCGGAGTCTTAGCCGAAGCGTAGAGTGTTTATCTACTTTGCGTTTGACTGGCAGAAAGGATGGCGGAGATTCTAATGAAAATTTACGCCGCAAATCGACTTCGCCTATTATACACTCTCAAATGAGTACAGAGGAAAGAGTGTGGGAGACAGCTGATGTTTCTATGGTAACAGATGGTTCAAGGTTTCGGACTTCAGAGAGTGAACTAAGTTTCCAGAGTAACAACCCGCATGATTCGCAGTATTCAAGTCGAAACATTAATTCTAGCATTGCAGTGGTCATACCAAGGTCCAGTAGAAACTCTAGACTTAGCAATGAGTTCGATGATAGCTCTCAAAGTTTTTCACTACCATTGGGTCCTGAAGAAAGCGATAGTTTGTCGCAAACTGGTTCTGTGTTCCACGAGGTTGGAGCGCCAGGAAATACGAACTCTTCTCCACAACACTGCAGCACACCAGTTGACAACTTACCATTAGAGCGACAGAGATCACTAAGTTCTGAGCCCAATCCCAGTATAAACAGGTCTTACCAGTTTGACATCTACAGGGCGAAGAGTGCACAAGCTAGTCACCAGCCTCCATATGTGCGTCCTAGGATTCAGAGCCTGGAAGAACTATCGCCACTAACTGTCAATGTCATCATGCGAAAGAAAAAGTCATTTGTGATGAAAACAAGAGTAAAACACAGTCTGTCGGTACCAAATGTTGACTACTCTGAAGAAAACTTACAAGTTATTGGCACGAGATATTCCTACTGCGGGGACACTAGTGGTGAACTGGATGGCTATCAGATGCCATTCTTGGAAAACGGCAGGTCCTTCAGTGCTGAGCTTCTTACAAGCCAAGACTCCTTGATCTCAAATTCATCTATTTCACCAAATGACCTAGGCAGTATGTCCTCGATTATTTCTGAGAAACATCTTAGTCCTCCACCTTTGCTTGTACCCCCCTCGTTTGGTCAATCCCCCAGTATTCCGGCATTTGACGAGATCCCAACAACATCTCCTATCCCCGAGGAGTCAGACAGGATTTGGCTGAGTCAAGCTAGTGTTATAACACCAGGGACTTGCAATGTAGAAGACACTGGAAAAAGAACAAGCTTATCGAGAAACCCTCGTCTCGGAAAGTCAACTGGAGATTTAACGTTTGAACCATCGGGTGCCTTGATGCCTAAAGAAATAGCACCAGAGGATTTTTTTGAGGTGAGTTCTTTGTTCATGAACTAGCTTATATCATAATTCGATCTGTGAATAGACCCTTTCGCGGTTTTTTCAACACTAACTATAACAGCAAAACCACTGATACTACGGGCAGAAAATCACATGCCTGACGAGGTATTAAATATTCCACGGAAAATTCGCACGAGTCGCGAAATCGCATAGTCCGATCCGATGAATTACTTGATGATTTCGTGAAGTAATATAATTATATTATATATATATATATATATGATATAAATTTGCTAAGTTATAAATAGCGTGCGTAGCCTATGATGGTGATTCCATCACCCCTCCTCTCAGCCAATCAGCGTCTGATTTCGCAAACGCACTCGTGCGATTCAACTGTCAAACTGTGGTTCTGCTTAAAAGAGCAAGCTCCAAATTTGAGATACATTTGAATAGGAGCAAAGACACAAGGCTGCAAAGTGCGAAAATCTTACAGACCAGTCATTTGTATGTTTTTTTTTTTTGGGGGGGGGGGGGGGTCTGTAAAAATTCCGCACTTTACCCGACCATATCGTCGCTTCTACGCAAAATTATAACTCTCAAATTTAGGGGTTTCACTATTTTTTAGGTGCTCTGTTCATGTATTTGTCGTTTTGCTGTTATAAGTAGATCTATGATCAAATGTTGAAAAAAAAACAGTGGAAGGGTCTATTGAACCTTAGCTCTTATGAACTCAATGTATTAAACTACATAAAATAATAAAACCGGGGTATGCTATATTGGGCAACTTTGGTAAATACAAAGGTTTGGTATAAGTCTAGTAATATACATTTAAATTACATTAGAATAGTTGAAGCTGTTTTAATGCCATGCTAATAAATATGGTTGTGAATTATAGCTGAACTTGGCTTTGCAAGTCTCTGCACTTGTCATTCACCACATTTTTGTAATAGTTCAGTCAAACTAGTGATTAATCTGCTAAAAAAAACTCCTTGATAGTCCTTTTTAAAACAATAGTGCTCTAAGAAAACATTTGAACTTTATCCATCTATTTATATTTCCTTCAGATCATTAATCATTGCCTTTTATAATTCAGTGATTAATTTCTTATTTTTGATTAGTATGATATGAAAAAGCATTAACTATGTTATAACATAATAATCTCGTTTCCCAAAACTCTAATTAGAAATGTCTTGGTAGTATATTGCCGTTTTGAATTGTAGATAAATGCTGTGAAAATTATCATTTTAAAGATTCGGCCGTGAAGGTAGCCAACCAATTATCTCGCGCTGTTCCCACGAGAATCGGGAGGCGAATGTGACAAGCTAAACACACCTTTCAGTATCGCATAATGTCAATAACATTACAAGGCTCTGTTAGTCTGTTTGAATGGCAATCACTCAAGTGTTTGAAGTGTCCAAAATTTGTGTTAGTTGGATAAATACTAAAAGCATACATCGATGGCACGTAAAAACACTAATACGTGTGTGACGTTATTCTGACGTAGAAAAAAACTGTTTAGATTAATAACAAGCTTCATTCATTTATTAGTCATTTAATTTCATTGACTAAACTAACAAGCCTCTACCATTTGTTTTGCCGCGTTCCCGTGGAGTCGTTCTTTTTTAGATGAAACTCAAGTAAAGATCATCTTGTATTAGTATATACCACACCAGTGAATATAACCTATCGCGCGCTCTGATTGGCTACTCATATTCATATTCACCTTATTCGTATCTCATGCCCGCGTAGCCTGATTTTCAGACGGTACGAGGTCGTCCGCTCACTTCCTCCAGGAAGTGAGCGGACGACCTCGTACCGTCTGAAAATCAGGCTAATGCCCGCGCGGTAAGAAGTCTGGTAACAATGACTGATATCAGAGTGAGGCCAGTTGTGTCTTACTTTCTGTCATACCGCGCACTGTTGTGTTCTTTTGCGTCATAAGGAAATTAACGTTATTTTCCCGCCATCGACAAACTGGAACAACCGGTCCTGCCTTTATAAATTATTGGTTTTCATGTGACGTCATCAAAAAACTAAAATCTAAACTATAAGTCCTACAACGCTGTTCTTTGTATATATTCTAGACATCGATAATAAAAGTTTACACAGACAATTTCACGTCGATAGGGTGTATTGTTCCGGAGTGAATAAATTTTGAATTTTATGACAGAACAACCTGGCACCGTGTTTTCCGGAAGGCATAAAAATCCATGTAATTGTGTCAATTTCTTTTTTTAACTCGATAAATCTTTAAAAGTTGCATTCAAAGAGTTTTGAAGTAAAACCCAATGATTTTGATGGGAAATTAAGCTTTATATGTATTTTCGTTTTATGGCTGCACCATGTTGGTGCCCCAGAGAGGGACACCAAGATGATGGCCGCATACAAAGTACTGTAAAATTGTCGTACTTTTATTCTCCCACAGCTCCGTTGGGAAATAATCTAATGTTTATAAGTGTATTTTTGGTAGTTCTACAAGGACCAAGATGTTTTATTTGATTTTATCAAAGCAAACCAATTTTGCGATCGCGTGTCGACGATGAAAGCCACCAATAAGGCCAATAAGTTGCGATATAAATAATGCGTGCGTCACGCTCTTTGAGGTTTATGTCGTGATATCACTGAGTCTTGTGATATGTTACATTGATATTGTTAATTCGGAAAACGGTAACGTGTCCCCCACGAACACAGTGGGGGAGCGATAAGAGTCGGCTGTCTTCTCTTGAAGTGGAAAGCAAGAAACACCGGTCGAGAAGAAGTTGAGCAGTTCTAAAAAGGAGCTTACACAAACCTCATTTGGCCTTTTTTCTTCTAGCTTCTTTAGTTGTCCAGACACATAAACAGGCATTGCGTTCATTTAACAACTAGAAGATGGTTCTCCATGTGAAAGAATAATGCACTTTCGAGGTCTTGAAAAACTGCGGATCCACGAGCGGAATGCGCGTGCTTTTAGCAGCTCGAAGGTGCATTATTTTATTATGGGGCATAGCAGAACTTTCTTCTATTTGTTTAAAAACATATAATTCGATCTACGCGAAACGGAAATTCTCGAACGTGCATTATTTATGAACTAAAGATGACTTGGCCATGTGATTATACTGTCATAAAAAAGGACCGAAGGCGCATGCTTTTAACATTTCTCAAGTGTTCTCAAATGACTGGAGTGTTTTTATGTACTAGATAACGGACGATCTTTATGGGATTTACAAACTCGAGCTGAATGATCGTCCGCTCATTCTTTATCGCACTTATCAAACGTCTAGATGTAGAGAATCATGTTTTCAGTTATTTTGGCGATACGACTTATTTTGGCCGAGAAAGTCGAAGCCAAAGTTTATGTAAATCAGGATGAAATCTCTCGTAGAATTAAAGACACTGATGTTTCATTAATTTTCTTTGTTTTGCTTCATGAATTATTAATGAGTTTGATATGACCGTATAATACATGGCTGAGGCTTCCTTAGTTGCTTTATGATTTAAGCGCGAGAGGGAAGCAATCAATCAGTTCAAAACAATGCAACACGATTGCGCATGCATGCATGTTTTATTGACTTTTAAATTACAATCATATACTCAACTGAATTTCTCGATTCTAATTGGCTGAGAGGAGTGCATCCCAAATTCCACTGTTTGGTTGTAATTGCACTCAAAATCAAGACGTTAACCATCTATACATCGAAAACAAAAGCTCCAGATTGAAATCGAAGTACATAAAGTTGTTCACAGTCATGTTTTGGTAAAGGATTTTTTCCGATTTCCCAATGGCTAAAACTGACTATGCTGCGCTGTGGTTACAGCAAACACGTCTGACCCTGTAAATTCATTTTACATTACTAAACATTAACATTGCATTACATATATTATTGCATTGTAGCATTACTTATTTTAACGGTGCTTCAATATTTCCGAAGATTGTCCGAAGATTCAAGTAAATTTGTTGAGTATATGATAAACAATAAATCGGCATACGGTTTTGTCGTGCAATTCGTGTGGGTAAATTCGAACTCGTGAGTTTTCAAAGTCTCCCTGCGGGCTCGTGAAATTTTGATACTCTTTGAAAACTCACGAGTTCGAATTTATCCCGAATTGCACTCGAAACCATATGATTTCCAATACAAATACAGTACAGGCACGCGCTGTCTGTACGATGAACGAAAAATAATGAATACTGCATGGGCTAAAGGCCAAGGCCGAATGTAGTATGAAGAAATTTTGAGTTCATCGTACAGTCAGCAAGTACCTGTATTTTTTAGTAAAACACAAAGTCTCTAACTTTTATTATTTCATACTTGACACGGTTTTCTTTGTTATTCATGAGGCTTTATTTCCCATACATACCACCATTATTATGCAAGGATGTATGAGAAAAGTTCCCGGGATGTATCCTGTTTTAGCCAATCAGAGCGCGCGCTATATCGTGGCTATGTTATAAAAGAAATCAAGCACGATGTGCAGCCAATGAAATCACGCGCTCTTAGGATGCTCCCGTAGTTTATGTACTGTTTAAAACACTCACAGCAGTGTTTTATCAAGTTTCGCCCTCGAATTTTTAAACTCGATAAAACACTGATGTGAGTGTTTTAAACGGCTTCAAAAACGCTTTAAGAATACAATAAAAGAAAGACGCACATCTCAAGGGAATGACATAAAGAAAATAATTTTTAGTAATTAGAAATTCACTGATAAAGGCCCAAAATTTGCTGCGAGTTTATTAAACGACTTCAAAAAACAATGACATGTAAAGAGGGTAAAGAGACCTTTTTCAGTTATTTTGGCGATACGACTTATTTTGGCCGAGAAAATCCAAGCTAAAAGTTTATGTAAATTAGGATGACATTTTATCAGGTATAAAATGTCTTCACAGTCATTGATTTCCTTTGTTTTTGCTTCATTAATTATTCATGAGTTTTTGAAGTAGTAGTTAAAATATGAGCGGGAGATCTGTATGGGCATTTACAATGGCGAGCCGCTTCGGCGAGCCATTGTAAAGCCCATACAGATCGGACGCGAATATTTTATCTTACTTGTGAAATGAATAGATAACTAAAAGCTATTGATATGCACAACATAAAATTTTAACCTTTGATTTCTCCTACCCTGATATCGATGTGGGATGAATTAGTTTCTCACAAAAAACATATTCCACATCGAAGAGACAATGTGTATGCAATAAGAGAGCAGAGCGTAGCATGCAGAAAAACAGGTCCCACATGGAATAGATGGTGTGTACATAATAAGAGAGCAGATGTACTTTGTCATTTCACCCGTCCCGGGATAGAGGTAGTCAGTGATCGGTCGTGAGACTTCCCTCACTAGCTTAGCTAGTATTCTGTACCTGATACAGAATACTACTAGAGCTATAACGGACCATGGGGTCTGTATCACGGACCATGGTATCTGTATCACGGACCATGGTGTCTGTATCACGGACCTAAGTGTCTGTATCGCGGACCATGGGGTCTTTATATCGATACAGAACCTGATGTTTTATTAATCAGGTTTCTACGTGGGTATACAGAGGCGATCATGTGGTGTCATTCAGCACATGGGATTGGCTAGTACCCTTATGAATTATTAATGAATTTTACAAGTACTATTTACAATATGAGTATTGATGTTGTATCGGATATACAATGGCGAGCCGCTTCCATTGTCTATCCGATACAACATTGCCACGAATGTTGTAATGTACTTATGATATGCACCACATAGGGAAACGCCACGTAGTCTGAAATGGGGCAACAAACAGGCAAGCTGAAAGGGTCTAATTTTAAAATTCTTCACGAACTTTAGGCTGGCTGGCACTGCAAAATAGCTGTTGGTCTGCCAGCTGAAAAAGTTTTTCTTAAATATGTTTTAATACATCTAATCTGTTATAAGAACGTCAGAATATTCGTTTTTATGACGTTTGACCGTTGGATGCCTATTAGAAGTCATTTCACGACCCATGTTTCACGTATTTTTTTCGTGGAACTGATACAAAATGATGCAGCAAGTAGACACCACATCAACTCTTCACGCAACTTGCAATTTTAAAAAGAAAAACATTTGCGCGAGGGGAGTTCGTGCAGCTTGCAACTTTGTGTTTTTCTGAGAAAAGTTGCAAGAAAAAGTGTACCATTTAACAGAGCCTTGATTAGTGCGACCAGTATAAAGACAGGAAAAAGTACGAGACGTACTCGGGGAGAAATGGTGTCGTATATCCGTGAGGAATGGGATGGATTTAGCCTCCTCCGCAGGCATCTCTATTTTTGAAGAAATCAGATTATGGGCTCCCTGTGGTATGTGAAGAAAAGAGAGGGAGATTGTCCTCCTCTTCTCTCCCGGAATCACAGGTAACCCAATTCACGATTTTTTTAAATCTGATTTCTTCGAAAATTAGAGATGCCTGCGGAGGAGGCTAGGATGGATTATAATTAGTGTTGCTGAATCAGTTTCATACAACGCGGCCTCAAAACATCACAAAGTTTGTCTGTTACCCGGCGTATTTAAGCCTGGTTTCCATATAGTCGTCCGAGTCGTCCCAAAATATGTTCAGGCGACCGGGACTACCCAGCAGTTTCCATATGGTCGTCCCAGTCGTCTCAAACGAACTGCTCAGACGCCGCCATTTAAAAAACATACAATTTGCTATGAACTCTGGGATATCCAAGTGTATTCTGGGATATGTTTGGGTCGTCCCGGTCGTCTGAGGGTAGTTGTTTCCATATGATCGCTTCAGTTCGTTGTCGGTCGTACCAGTCGTCCGGATAGAACTCAATTCTATCGGGACGACCCGGGTCGTCCGAGTCGTTTGCGATCGCCTCGGTAGTGTTTCCATATGGTCGTTCCGGTAGCCTGAACATATTTGAGTAGACTCGGATGACTATATGGAAACCAGGCTTTATAGCCATGAGCGCATTGTGCGACTAGAATAGCCCACTTCCGCGATATGCTTTACTTGTCACGCACAAAGGTTTCAATACAAGGCTCCGTGTTAAATTAAATTAATTATTTTCTCTGTGAAAAGAACAAATTTAATTTAGCACTGTGCCTCGTATTGAAACATTTGTGCGTGACAAGTAAAGCATATCGCGGAAGTGGGCTATTAGATCAGATAAGATTCTTAATATATTCACACTTTTTACATGGAGTAGATTACAGCTTTACAATTTTATAGTACGAAAATAAAATCAAGTAGTGCGTCATTTTATACGCACTACAAAGCCTATACGGATGATTCGTCTTGTGCCGTTTTTATACTAGACGAACTTAGAAGACGCATTGCATTTTCGTTGCCTAAATACGTCTGGGTGGTTATCTGTATCAAGTACAAAAACTACCATTCGATAAAACTTGAACCTCAAAGTACGAGTTCTTCGCAGTGTTTGCTTAGTGCGGTGTTATCGTTCTTTATGGATTTGTGTTGGATCGTTTAACTCTATGACCTTCATTCTTTGTGAACAGGCAGGGCAGTATTCTAGATAATTTATTATATTGCTCTTAATATTTCTGAAATTACATATAATAAGACTAATCTATCGGTAGTCAATAACTCTTTTCCTTCCTGTTCAACTCCGTGATTTTTATTTAAAGTCTACATCAAACGTTTCAACTGCTGGAGCTTTTGATTTCATCGACAATTTTAACCCCGTTTCAAGTGTCGAACTTTTCATGCGACGACCTAATTAGATCAAACGAAACCGCCGAATTATCTTTTGCTTCAAATGCGTTCGGCGCGTGAAAAGTTCGATGTTTGAATCGGACCTTAATCCCCGATCAAACTGTTTTTAACATATATCGATACAACATTTATTGACCTTTAACGAAGTCAAACTCTCTCTAACGTGCTTTCAAATCTTTCAAGATCTTTCCTCGATGTTTTCAGGTCATAAAACCGTTTGACTACAAAAATAGCAAAAACGAAAGTTTGATGTTTGCTAGTAATAATATTATTGGTATAAAGATATGTTTTATAATGAAAACAACCACGAAAAGTCCAGGGATATTAGCAACTGAAGACTGTCGCCCGGAAATTGCCATTTATCAAACTGAAAAGCGCACCAATATCAGAGTTCAGTAATGGACTTTGCTCACGTTTTTGAAAGTTTCTTCTGTAAACTGTTCAAGGACATCCGCCTTCATCAAATGTGCTTTAGCTAATCATTTTAATTACCCAAAATGCTTTTTTGCTTGTTTTTAAGCTGAAATAATAATACCAACCTCGGGAGAATTCGCATTAACGTCCTTGATCCCTCTAAACAAAGCACAATTCACCAGGAATGATAGCATAGGAGGTTATTTACGCAAGTTGGATGGACGTCTGTGTGTTTAAGTTTCCGAGGTGTCAACAGTCATGAGCCTCTGTTCATCAGTATTCAACTGTGTTGCAAAATGCTACCATTTGGTGGTTAAATAAACTTTAAGAACGAAAGCATCGCGATTTTAAATCATTCATCAAAATTGTCCGCTTTTCCATGCGAGTACAGCTTACTAAATTGTCATCAAACACAGCTTGTACATACGCTGTTCTCTGTGTACTAACCTTCTCCTATATCATTTTGTATTCAAACATTCTTTTGCTCTGTTTTACTTGCTCTGTGTTAGCCCTCCGGGGAGGGGGGGGGCTGCTTGTTATGACATAATACCTAATTTCGATTTCCGGGTCCGGATTTTTCTTAGAAATATGTCGAATTCCGGGTTATAGACGATTCAGAATAATCAAACAGGGAGGAAATCTGGGTTCTTTTTCATAATAACTTGGAAATACGGGATTTGGAGCTATTTCGGGACCCGCACACATACCTAACTCATTATCAAGTGATACAAGTGTCCCCACCCCTCCCCACCTGGGGGGTTTTACGCTCTAGTTGTGCATATTATGGTACGTGTTTCTCTCAATCTTATTTCACTCCCGCAGTGTATGTCAAGTAATGTTTAAAGTCCGACAATGAGGACTGGACGGGGATTTCAAGTCCGCGCAATTTGTTCCAGTCCGAGGCGCAGCCGAGGACTGGAACTAATTGCAAGGACTTGAAATCCCCGTCCAGTCCGAAATTGGAGGACTTTGAACGACTTCAACTCCTCATTAATTATTCGGGAGGAATCAAAGACAAATAAAAGTTGCTGGTAGTTTAGTATTTTGCAAGGAAAACTAAAAAATATCGAGAAAATAATGCACTTGGATGATAATCTAACTTAGTAAAAGAGGTGTATCCACCTCATAATGATAATGAATGGAATTTGAAAGGAAATTGTTTAATCTGATCAATAAAAGAGTAATTATGCATGCCATGATGTTTTTCAATAATTTATTCGTAGTAACTGGAAAAATTTCCAGTTACTGGAACAACTTGTTCCAGTAACTAGAAACTTTTCCAGTTACTGCTAGGAGGACTAGACCAGGTATCCAGTGTCCTCAAGGGATTAAAATCAGACCATTGGATTGGCTGAATACCTCGTGAATAATTAATGAGGACTTGAATATTTTTTAAAGATATACGAGTCTGGATTCCACCCTTGATCCCATGCTCTGAGCATGCATTAATTACTTTCCAATTGTTCCTCTCTGCTAAAAATTACTCATTAACACATTTCTTCTGTAAGTGGGAATGCACTTGGTTTCTCAAGATTTATTAGCACCAAGTCTTGTCTCTATTCTTGAGAAAATGCGGCTGTGGCGAACAAATTACTGATTAATCACAAGTTAAGACCATTGTGCAGACTGCAGAGGATGGCGCGGGATGGACCGGTGTTGTTACCTCCGTGCTTCGACGTCCCGGCGTCGGCCCTCGGACTTCGTTCTTCGCTTGTTGAGGTAGGAAGCCCTCGGACAAAACACGGTGCTCTTTCCAAAGTAGAGTGATGTACGTAGTATACCAGTTGAACTAACTCATCAAAACTTCGAATATATGAAAGGTTTGTGGAAGCACGAGCAGCTCAGGGCGGTTTATAGGTTACTTCCTACCCGGTCTCCCTACACACAAACATGTCTAAGTTTACACTTCAGATGCAAATGAATTAATTTTAGCATACTTTTTCCAGTTGTTTTGTCCTAAACATTCAATGATAGTTTTTGTCCTTTATAGTCCTAGTACATTAAATTATTCATTATTCTACAACTTGGCCTTTCTTATTATTTTGCTAGATTAATTAACTAGATAATGCTACCCAAGGTTGACTGCCCACTCAGCACAAACGTTTTGGATTAGGACCCAAACAACTGCTGAATATTCAGTTGAAATTTCTAGTTATTTGCGGTGTTTATTACCACAGTCGGTGTTCACAAAAAAAAAATACAATTTTAAAACTTACAGAAGTTTTAATTATTTATGTTAAAATTATTCTGACTGCGACGTGACGTATGTCCCAGTATTGTGTTATGGTTTTGAACCCTTTCTGACCTCAACAAACATCAACAGAATGAAAAATGCAAGGATTTAGGCCTTGTAATTTTGTTGAAATCTTCACTGGCTTTTCAATTCAGTCGAGAACAAGGACTATGTAATAGGATCAATCACAAAGGATCAATTACAGTTCAACTTAATTCGCGTTTAAACGGTAGTAGTTCAATACATTGAATATTAATCAGAACATGATAACAGCACCGGTCCACTCGTCATAATGTATGAAGCCTTGTTATTCTGC
The DNA here is from genome assembly GCA_030867875.1 of Actinernus sp. WN-2022. Classification (NCBI taxonomy): domain Eukaryota; kingdom Metazoa; phylum Cnidaria; class Anthozoa; order Actiniaria; family Actinernidae; genus Actinernus; species Actinernus sp. WN-2022. The sequence continues at coordinate 19,179,446 of JAOWCC010000064.1, read as the reverse complement.
ATTTAACCCTCGTCCATCTTTTCAGGCACCGCGAGAAACGTTGACCCCCGTTGAAAATCAGGCGAGGGAAAGCATTGAACTCTAGTAGACATTGTGGCGCGGGACGGCTGGCGCTTGTTGTATTTCAAACTCTCATTATTAATACTGTGTTAAAAGCTTGCTGACAAGATTTTAGTTTGCACAAGAGCAACAAGCATCTGATGCGGACGGACAGTATTCGACATTGTGTCACAACCTACAGAAAGATAAAACTCTCGCGAGTCAAATTTGGGAACAGCACCGGGTCGAAAGGTTCCCTCGAGTAATAAAATATCCGTGTGAATACTTATTACCATGATCACAAGCGGTATATGTTTATGCAAACAACAAAGCCCCCAACTAGGCCATATTAGTCCCCCTCGGCGCGCTCCAACTGAGTGAAATCACGCGCAGTTTATGCAAATTCATAACAAACATCTAAGTGAAGCGAAAGAAGAATTGACATAGAGTAGTGCACCGAACTGCTAAGTAAATATGCGACTGTATGTTTCTCTAAGAACTGGAGAAGTTTGTACTGTGTGAGTAGAGTGTTGTGGTATCTTTCTTCGTTGATCCGACCAACAAATTCCCTTTCAGGTAAGTTTCAATTTCGCGTGTTCAGCAAGTCGAGAGAGAGACAGTTGAGATCGATATCTCGCATGATTGCAGTTCTGCTAATTCTATATAATTTTCCTGTTGAATACCAAATTCAAAATCCTACTTTAAGACTTTTTATAAATCTTTGGAAACTTCCGAGTTCCGTGCATACTTCTTGGCCTTTCATATACCATTCCGGCCAAACCAATTCCTGGCCTATTGTGTTGAAGTACATTTCAAGAGACCGGCCGATCTCGCAGTTCTAGTATTACACGTGAATCAGTTCTATTTTGTTTATGATCAAGCACTTCACTCTAGAACATTCACCCTGGCTGTATTTCTCTGTTTAAGAAGTTGTTTTGACTGCCCAATGTATCGTGTCGGATAGTTTTAGTTGATACCATGCTGTGTTTGTATCGAAACGTTTCTGTGCGTTCATCGCTATCATAACGTTCTCGTCAGCTCTTGGACAAACATTCATCCGGACTGTTTGTGTTAAAGATTATCATCAGTTATTATCACATATTCAGTCGACCTCATCGTCTTGATTGGGGAGCTTTTCGGCAAGGTTCAGTTCCTTTCGTACATAATTAATAATAATCGATTACCGTATTTCAATTATAGGCTCTAATATTTCCAGTGAGTCATATTGCATTGTTCCGTAGTCTCAAATAAATAAATGAAAAAGAGCTCAGCATTATTGACATTAAACTAATCTCCTAGGCCAGAGCCTAAATTTTTGAGATTTTACTGCTCTCTAAAACACTGGTTTCCTGTGTTCTGGCCGGGTTGTTCAAAGCCCGATTAGTGTTAATCCTGGCCGGATTAACTCTGCACAGAACCTATTGGTTGTCATGGAAATTAACCCTGGATTAGTACTAATCGGGCTTTGAACAACCCGGCCCAGGAGACTAAACATTGGCTTAGCATTACAACAGCAATTTCATTTTACATGACAGGTATGTCAAAAACTTTGATGACCCTCCCAAGGAGTAGGTAACATCTTTGATGACCCCCCTAAAAAAAGCACTTAAAACTTTTGTTGCCCCCCATGATTTAACCAACCCCCCCTCCCCCCCCCCCCCCCCCCCCCCCAAGCCATAAATAATGAACACTCCCTTACTACGAGTAATGCATGACGGCATAATGTGGTTGTGTTTGCTGTCTTTATCTGCAGCATCCTCAGATACCCAGGGGCAGTTAGTGAGCGACGGGGAGGGGAGGGGAGAAGGAAGAAGAGCTCTTCTTTCTCTTCCCATTTTCCTTCCCCTCCCTTCCCCTCCCTTCCCCTCCGACCCTTTTTTGCCGTCGTTCAGAAAATGCTCCTGGAATCCGAGAATGTATCTACAGCTTATGTTTCAGTTTAGTCAGCGTCAGGGTTTACCGCGTTGTATTTTAATGTGTTTGTTTAAGGAATACGCCACAAATATCCCCTGTGTAATGCAATGGCACTCTGCAGGAGCTCATTACCAGGAGCGTTCCTATGTCATGGGCTAGGCCCCCAGCACAGGAGCAGATGTTGCTATATTTACAATTCGAATTCCCGCGTTGAAAGTAAGAAGAATGATAATGAATAATAATGAGAAGTGACGTATAGCTATCTGATTGGCTAAGACAACATGGCCTTTGTTTATTTCGCGAGAAATGCAATGCTAAATATAACCACATCTACTCCTGTACTGGGAACAGAACCAATGGTAACCTGAGTATCAGGCTCTCAAGAGTGAAGGCATAGAGAAAAGAGAAGAGAGCCTGACACAGATCAATAGAGAAAGGCTTTCCACCTCCAAAGCTTACGTCATCGAGCCATCACTTTTTAACCAATGACATTTATTTCCGGTTTTCGAAAAATTGACATAACCGTCATCACGAGCTTCGGGAATTTATAGTTTTGATATGTTGGCCGGATTTTTATACATCAAAGTTTTTCGATCTCTGTAAAGAAAATGTAAGACCTTAGTATGGTACTTGTATTTCGTCTGTTTCTTTGTCTTGTGCTACGACTCTAACACAGAATTCTGCTGCTCCTGTAATTCTCTCAGTAGAAGCTTTTGAGTTAAGTTATGTTGCCGTGGGAATTGTTTCGCTTACAAGGAATGTGCTAAATTTCGCAGCATTCAAGCGGCACAGCTTTGACACCATTCACTGCAAGACGAGAAACTTGCTGTACGTATTTTTATCAGCTTCAGTGGACTGACGGCAACATCATGGTGACGATCTTTATTTCTCCCGTTGTTCGGTTTCCAGAACTGTGAGAAGATCTTTTGAGTGGGAAACAACTGGTATGAAATTCCCGCCGGCAACACTCCGAGTCCTTTCTTTCGATCGAGAAGCAAGCCTTCGAGACTAAGTTTTTGAGCAGCTTTAAGTGAATATTTGGTAAGAACTGTAAAGCGCTTCTAACTGCTTTTATGAAATCCATTTCATTCGTTATTACAAGAGATAATTCAGATACCAAATCGTTGTTCGCTAGTGCATATTTCAAAGTAAGCTCGCGTGGTGACATTTTCACATCCGGTTTTGAGTCTTGTTTTTTTATCCAATCAGCGCTACATCCAGTGTGTCAGGCCCTTTTCCTTTCTCTTCCTCCTCCCCTCTCCCCATTCTCCCTCTCCTTCCCCCCCCCCCCAAAAAAAAAGGGCCTGATACTCAGGTTAAACCAATGGGGAAGATGGACGCTCCTGGCAGTGGCTCCTGCACTGTGGTAATACTCTCTCGTCTTCAAACATATTTATACTAGAGGGTGACTTTTTTGTCATTTAAATAACAAACGTGCCGTAAAGCTTAATTTAAAATATTAAGATATTTTAGTCCAACAATTTTCTCTGTCGTAGTACCACGTTTCGTACGAGTTGGAGAGAAATACGGCAATACTTGTAGCTGTACCGTGACCGTACTGTAACTTACTGTACCTTATCTCTGTAATTTGATTGGATTAGAAGGACAAAGACAATGGGGAAGCCATTTCAATGTCACAGCATGTCGTACAGTAACCGTGCGGTGCCGTAATCTGCCCACTCATACGTATAATAATATTAATAGCGGTTCTTATGATGCATTTTTATTTTGCAAGCCTCAATACGTTTACAAGGAAAATAACCTGTTAAAACGTTATTTTTAAGACGGGTTCCCGCTATTCTTGGGTCAGTACCTAGTGCTCTGAACGAGCCACACCATTGGCGAATGAACAATAGGGTGCCAAGCACAACAAAGAACATGGCTTACCAAACAATAGAACAATGGCTTACCAAACAATACGGCTAACCCTAACCAAACAAACCACAAATCCCCTTCCGATCAGCTAGGACCTTACCGCTATTCTTGGGTTGCAATCATTCCTAAGGGATTTGAATAAAATCACAAAAGCGTAGCAGCCATGTTGTTGGTATAACAAAAGTAGCTAATGAGGTATCTTGGTCCGCCACTGGTACAACTCACTAATTGCTGGCAAAAATGATCTAAAAATAGTCCAACTTGTGAAAACGCAGTGATAGCTACATAGGATATATGGACGCTCCTGGCTATGGGCTCCTGCCGTACAATGGAAAGTTCCATAGCCGCAAAATCTGCTTTTCCCCTTAGTTACTGTAGCTATGTCCGCACACTTAGTTACTGTTGCTATGTCTTCCCCCCTTAGTTACTGTTGCTATGTTCCACAAGCCGTTAAACTTAACCAGAAGAAATTCAAACCAAACACAGGCAAACTATCGCTGAGTTCGGCGATAGTCTCCCTAACATTCCGAACTATTTGTCTATTTCCTTCTTTCGTTGAATTTCTTAAATCTTTGCGAAGATCTCAAGTTTGTGTTTCGTCTTGTGGGACAAGATGGTGGCGATATTTTCCCAGAGGAACATTGCTTCGTTCTGATTGGTCTGAAGTGTTTTTAATTGACATGTTCGGAACTATAAATTAAATAAATTGTTAAAAGTGTCCTCAATTTGTTTCAGGATATGGATGTGCCGGAAGCATTTGCGGAGGCCCTGTGGGATCACGTGACCATGGACCCGGAGGAGCTAAGTTTCAATGCCGGTGACGTCATCACGGTCATTAGCATGACTAACATTGATTGGTGGTTTGGTCAAGTTGGTGATCAGCTTGGATGGTTTCCTGCGCCATTTGTGAGGGTAAGTGAACCTCACAATATGTACTGAATTATCGGGAGTGGCAATTCCAAACAAAATGTCGTGCGAGGAAAAATGGCCCCCAAAAAATCCTGCAAGCACTTGTTTACTCCTCAAAAAATATGCAAGATAACATAGGCGGATCCAGGAAAATTACAGTGAAAAAAAAAATGCAGAGGGCCAAAAGAAATATCGTCCACGAAATAATTACCGCCCCCTCTGATTTCTAATGGACCATCCCTTATGGTGCGTTTCTTTGAGAGAACCGAATCCGGAATTTCGTATCGTTGTATACCTTTTTTTACCAGAATCCAAGAACGGATTTTGAATCCATCGAATCCATGCTGAGGAAAGATTCAATGGGTGAAATCCGGATTCCTGGATTGATGATCCGTAGCGTTCAGTTGCGTTCCTTTGGGAAAGGATTCGAAAAGACTGATACTTGTAGTCAGCGCCCAAGAGATCTTGGTTTGGTGGATTTAACGAGTTCAAATAAAGCCTTAACATATATTTTGAGTCCAAATATACGGCGAAGATTCGAAATTCGCTGAGTCTGGCTATGTGAAGCGCCTTGGAAAATCAGGGTCGGATCTGAGAAATTGGACAACGGATCGATCGGATCACGGATTATCGCTCAGATGACTTTCTTTTTCTCTTTTTATGGCGTAAAGAATATATAATGGTCGCCTATGTTCGCAATCGCGGACCTATTTTTGATATTTTTCCTACGTGAAAGCTGCGTGAATGGTACGTGAAAAGAGGAGAAGCAAACCAAACATTCGCCCCAAATCTCCCGCACTGTTTTAATCTCCTGGGAGTTCCCATGGCACGACAAGCAATTTTCAGATCTTAGTTTCTTTTGGGTGCCACAAAATTCCGGCTTTGCGATCTGTATATCGAATCTAATTTTGGATTCTCTGAAAGAACCACACCCCCTAGCCTGTGTGTAAGCAACTTTCCTACCCCTACCCCTATGGGTGACAACTTTTGAAGTTACATCTATCTGGTTGTAGTGTATGTTTTGCCTCCAACATTGCAACATTGCATATTGTCATACGGTAAAATTACCCTATGGAAAATTCGCGCGAATGGCGGGCCGAAGATACGTTTGCATCCTAGCCTGCGTAGCAAGCCCAGGGGGAATGGGCAAGATTGGAAAAGAGGGGAGAGGGAATGAGGAGAGGGAATGAGGAGAGGGGAAGAGGCTATTTGCATCCCTGATTCCTATTTGCTAAGAGCTCATCCGATTCTCGGCGACCAATAAGATTTGTTCAGAAGTCCAGATGTTTCGCTTTATAATTTACCTCGTGAGTTGCTAGTTTTCGGCCTTTTTCGAATTAACACGTTTTTGTTAATTCTAAAAAAGGCAAACAATAAGTTATTTGATGCGAATGAAGAGGAATTTTACAAAAGCTGTAGCCAGAGTTCATTTCATTTTGTATGAAGCGGCTAACAATATGTTTTATCAGACATCTTGTTTGAATTCTCAGGTAACTTGACCTTGTATATCGATGATAACAATAAACTTTTGTTGGGGCATATTGTTTATTTGCGCTTCTTGTAGTACCATCTGCGGTCCATGCTGCGCTAGACAAATGACACCACGCGTCCGCTAATCTACCATATCTCCTCCAAAAGTCAGGGACGGATCCAGGAAAGAGCCGTAAAAGTGCGGCACAAGCCGAACCTCGCGCGATTAGGGACCTTTAGCAACCACGACGGCAACGTCTAAGACGACGGCATAAAACAATAGCCTTAATTACAAAATACAATAACTGCACGTGAAAATGCACGTAGTCGCCTTCATTTTCACCGTTCTCTGCAAAAACAAAACGTGAAAACCCCAAATTGTACGTTTTAAAGACAACGCGAACGTAAGAAAGTAAATCTAATCATTTTTCGTTCGGCGTGAACGGAACTCTTAGTCATTATATTTTTCGAAAATTTGGTTGTGAAAAACAATTCAAGGCGAACAAGGGAAATAGTAAACACCAAATTTCGGGAGAAAACACTTTTCTACGTCCCGCCGTTCAATACCGTCGCCGTCCTGGTTGCTAAAGGTCCCTATTAGCTAGGGGGTGCCAACGAAAGGGGGGCCCCGGTCCCCTCGCCCCCCTCTAAATCCGCCCCTGAAAGTCATATTATTCCCTTATTAATATAAAATTCCTTCTTCATAAATTGTACCAAAAAGCGCTTTCACTTGTGCTGTCGAATTTGATGTTTAATTTTCAAGAGTTTATAGGATTTATAATCTAGTTTCTGACCCGTTGCTACTCTCTTCTAACCATTTCGTTCATATTTATTCAAGAAGAACCGAACTTCAGGGGGAGGGGAGTGATGCAAGTTTACACACGCGCGGCTAATGGCTAATTGCTCGTGTACTTTTTTGCTTGTCAAAATTCGGCGTTGATCATCGTTATCAGTATCGCCAATATTCCTACTTTGTTTGTAATATTATCCAGGCAGCTTTGATCAGTTGAATGTACTCTTTCACAATGACCGAACTTTGTATCGTATCTCCCAAGAAACGCGCAAACATCACCCCGTTCTGTTTGCTAATGATACAACATCGTCCTCCCCTCTTTAGGTACGAGTATCCCAGACTCTTGGCGAGGACGAAACCCGCCTTGTCCCTCCCTTCAGAACGAGGCGAGGAACGAACGAAGGTATGATGACCAAAGATGACGTGCGGGCTCGTGTGGTGGATGAAATTCTAAACACAGAGAAAGACTATGTGAAGAACCTAAAGGACGTGGTGGAGGTACGTGATCTGCTAGCGAATAACTGTGGCATATTCTTGGCTTTCAGTCAAGAAGGGGATTTTTGTTTACATCTTTGCCTCATTAACATAAATCATACTTCAAGCTGCGAACAAACTGAGTCCACATATCGAATGAGAATGTCACACTTAGTAATTGCTGAAAAGTTGAGATTAATATGTTGAATAGTTTTTGTGAAAACGACTTTTCAAAAGTGCAAAATTTACAAAGAATGTACAGTGCGTGGAAAGATCTTTCATGGTTATTGTTTTGGAGTCGTCTGATTGGACGAAATGTTTTCACACAAATGGAAAATCAGGTTTTAAAACACAGTTTTCAGTCAATTTTTTCAAAGGTTGATGTGTTGTCAGTAAGAAAAACAGAACATTCTGCCGCGGGGAAAGCCTATTGCCGCTGAACAATAGAATGTTGCCTAGTTTGCATACGCATCGTTTCTTAACACAGTGTTGTAACTAGTCTTGTGACGAGCCGGGATCGAACGATTGTAAAATGAAAAGATGAGAGAATACAGCTAGGTAATATAATAAGGAATTGTTGTTACGTCCCAGCTCGGAAGATCAGCTGAACGTCTGGGACGGGACCAATCCTACCTCGTCCCCAGTCGCTCGCTTGCTGGGTACGGGCGGGGCGCGAAAGGAAAGATGGGACTGAAGGAAAGAAAAGGCGCGAAAGGAAAGATGGGAAGGAAAGAAAAGGCATGAAAGGATAGATGAGAAGGGGACCTCCCAGTTTAACCGACCGCGCGCTTCGAACTCGCCTTGCTCCGTTGAATTAACAACTATCCTTAAAGTGCCGCTACGATCAAATTTTGAGATAGTGATATTTTTACGTATTTGCAAAGTAAAGTTGCTATATTTGTTGCCTGTCCAAACCGTTTTTCGATATGACGACGGGAAGTCTTAGTTTTTGGGGTCCGAATCTTGAGTTTTTATGTCCGCACTGAGCCCAATCCGTTCCTTGACAGAGCCCGCTGTACAGAGCTAATTTTCAGCGGAAGTGACGTCATTTTCTCAACTCAACAATATGTGAGGCTACTTTTCACACAAACCTTCGCGTGGATTTATAAGTAAAGTACAATGTTTTACTATTTTTGCCACAAAGGAAAGAAAAGAACGAAGTTTAGAATAGAAATATGCCTTTAAAAGGGCAACGTGCTGAGAAAATGACGTCACGACAGCAAACCGCTGGACGAAAATCGGAACTATTTGGAACACACTTCAGTAATGGCGGACATGATTTTGACGGTGAACTCTCCGCAAAATTCATAGTTTAATTTGGCCTTTTGCAATATTTTTCACTGATTTGAATATTTCCGCCACTGTTTGACTGTTTGTCCTTTTGGAAGACGAAAAAGTGGCAAAAGAAATGGTCGAATTTCGTCGTAGTGGCACTTTAATGGAAAACACGCTTGTAATAATGATAATCGTTATAATGACATTCTTAAAACCAGTCAAGGATAAAGATAACGATTTGTCACGTTCCGAACGGCGGTAGACCGGCTTAGTGTAGTAGTGATGACGTCTGCACTACACTGCAGTACACGTAAAGGGTTACGAGTTCGAGCCCGAGTAGGAACGCTAAAAAATGTTTCTCTCTTTACCTTCTCTTCTTGTTTACCTGTGAACCCTAGCTCTAGGTGAGTGAGAACCCGTCGTTTACCCGTGAACTCGTCCGATGGTTAGGGTTAGGTTTGTGTTTCGGGTTAGGATTTGTCTTAAATTAACGATTATCATTATTTCAAGCGTGTTTTTCATTTAATTAAGGACGGTGCCTACTAATTGCAAACCAATTTGTTTTCTAAAAATCTATATGGATTGTTTGAACCCCCTAAGGAGCTTTTGAAATCAGAATTTTTTTTATGGGGTACCCATACGTTTAAGAGAGATCATTAAGGATGAAAATCGAAAAAAGTGCTGACTCAGTATATTTCTTTGTCCGAGAAACTATTTTTAATTCGATTAATATTTTGGGTTATCTGGCAAAATATTAGGACAAAAAACGTTAGACATAGCGTTCTTCACAAAGGATGCCAATCAAACTATTTATCTTACAATGATTATCATTTTTTGTACAAATTTTGCTTTGTAAGCCTCATTAGTGACCATGAACAGACACATATTTTTTTTCCGAAATGGACATCAAGTTTCAATTTTATAAAGACAAAAAATATATGTAAACGTTGTTTAGCTTCTACTTATAGATTACAAAAAGAAAAAAATGGGGGTATCCACGCGTTTTAAAAAGTTATGTGGACGGTAAGCCTCTTTATCGCTAATTTTATTTTCAAAAATTGACATTTTTTACCAAGGCCTCCCCAGCAAGTCTGAAAATTGGTTTCTTTTATTGCATTCTGGGAGATTTTCAAGATGGCGGTGGGGAAAAGAGTCAGTCCCGTCTTTCGACTTTCTTCATTGAAAATCAAAGCTGTTACTGCTTCCTTTGTGCTCAAGCCCCATACAGTCCTTCCTTCTTCATTCTTCTTTGGATTTCCAAGAGGTTTACCCGTTTTCACATAGCTTATTTGACCGTATTCACACATTGTTTATACTCGGCCGAGTCCATGTTTGGCCATGGAGAAACTCGAAAGCATCGACAGGCCTAAAGCACAAGGCGCTGGGCGAAAAGACAGCAGTGATTCATGGCAGTCCAAACAACCTTCATTCAATTGGTCGGGTAAATCTCCTAAATCTACGATTCTTCGACCATCTTCCCACGATAAATCATTGAAATGGTCGGCTGTTTTAATACCATTTCAGCTGAAAATTGTCTTTCGTGGCCGTGTAGTGGAATTTAAAGATTTCCCAAATCGTTCATTTCTCAAGCATATCTTTCGACCGTATTTTAAAATCCTTCATCTTTCTTTCTGTAAAATTACACAATTAACACAGCTTTTTCAAAATAGTTCTGCAAATGGCCTGTCTCGCGGGATGACCCGCGGGACGCAAGATGCGCAGAACGACATGCGCGCTGACAATAGTAGGCACCGTCCTTAAGGATAGTTGTTAATTCAATGGGGAGAATGCGTTGCCTTGGAAGAGCCTGTGGAGAGGAGGAAGGGACCAACGTACAGAAAAAGATGGCGGCCTCTACTTTTACCCACAATTCTTCGCGCGAAATTGAATTCGTTATAAAATCGTGGTAGAGAGGTTTTAAATCTTAAAAACAAGCAAGTACAAGCGCTGTTACCAATACACTGTCATTGAAGAGAAGACGAGATTTCTACGTGTTATTTTGACTGTGTTAGGTTCGCAAGGGATTGTGGTCAAATATGCAGCCGCCATGTTTTTTCCGTATGGTCGTCGCCTAGTCACCAGCCCCGGCTAAACATCACACCCAAAAGAGAGGGGGGTACCTGACAATTTGGTCTCACATTTATATTGCAATTTAAAGAATGCAGAGGGATAGCATGAAAGCTTATTTCAGGTGTTGCACTTATGTCTTGCAGGGCTGCCTTCGTCAGGCGCAGAAGCGTGTGGACATGTTTACAGAGGATCAGCTGTACCTGTTGTTTTCTAACATCGAGCAGATCTACACATTCCACCAGACACTGCTTGGTCAGTTGAAGGATTGCTACATCAAGTCGGATCCTTGTGCTAGTATGATTGGTGCAGTCTTCCTAGCAAATGTAAGAATCCCCCTCTTTTCTAATACTATAAACTAATTGAGATTTTGAGACGCCGATACCGAATTATATTGCCGGCCAGTTGGGAGAAAATATATTCCGTATTGGGCGGAGTCGCGCAGCGATGAAGCCCAATACGAAGAATATATCTTCTTCCAACGCCGGCAATATAATTCGGTATCGGCGTCTCAAAATTGCAATTAGTTTTGTATCACGATTCAACAATTAAGTCGTGAATTGTAAAAAAAAGGAAGAGAATGAAGCACCAAACTTATGCTGATCGTAATTTCAATTCTCAAAAGGCGCCTAGTATATCTATGGCAACGGTTTCACGGCTTGAGTGGCGAAAACGTTCGCGACGTGTTTTGAAATCTCTTCAAAAATTGTGAAAATTGTACTTTTAGCGGATAAGAGTGTTACATTTCTGACGGAAACTACAATGCCAACCTTACCTTTAGAATTTAATGATTCTTATCTTGTAATTTACAGTGTTTTGAAGGTGAAATTGTAGAAATCTTGCCGTTGAACAAACGACTTTTGAACTTGACCTGGAACCCATGTAACTGCAAGGGCTCGCGCAAGAGCCAATCAGAGGCTGGTATTCTGAGACGCCAATACCATGTTATATTGGCGTCTCAAAAGTAAACAAAATGATCAGTGAATCGTGATACACATAGGAACGTTTATAGGAGCAATATCAGCCATTAAAGAATTCCACTGAAAAACAATGTTTGCTCAAATGTTTGTTATGGATACCTAAATCTAATGCTGTGTTTGTTTCCCGTAAATCGTATACTATAGATGTCCGATTTTCCGGTCCATAAAACTCATTTCAATTTCCCGTGCGCCGCCATCTTGGATCGTATGACGTCATATGGGTGCTCCTATTATTACAGAGGCAACCGCGTGACGTCATAATATCCAAGATGGCAGCGCCCGGGAAATTCAAATGAGCCGTTTATGGACTGCAATTTACAAAAAACAAACACAGCATTAGAGTTAGGTATCCATAACAAGCAGTTGAGAGCAAAAATTGTTTTTCAGTAGAGGTTCCTTAAAAGCAAATTTCGTACGACAAGAAACTAAAATAGCTACTCAGATTAGTAGAGTATAGTATGCTTTAGAGAAACACATGAAAAAATTGGAGACTATTTTGATGAAGGGTGGCTAAGATTCGAGTGGATGAAAAGTACTGCTTGAGAGAGAAATTTAGAACAACTTACTCAATCCACGCTGGGCCGAAAGCAAGTTGCAAGAATATGATTTTGAAATCCTCTAAATTCTTTGACATCCTTTAAAAAAATGGGTTTGAAAAGCATATCAGGACGTCCAGGAGGCGTTTTTCTTCTATCCCAAAGCGTTATTTTTGGACTAATTTTAATAGAAACTTGAACGTTGGCAGTGTCAGTGTCAGTGTCCTTTAATAGATCGTATCGATCACCAGGGCATTTCTGATTTTTCGTAGAACTGTGATCAATACAGTAATTACTTATCGTAACCGTAACGTTGTATAAACCCATTGCATAAATGGCGTCCAATTTAAATAGGTATTGTCCTGGAGACTCTAGCCTCGTGTTCACGTTGCCACACAAAATTTTCACCTGAATGTGAGACTAGAGATTCCTAAACAATGGTTATTCATAATGGTTACCATTTATACAATGGGTCAACTGTTCATAGACCTTTCCCACGCGGCGTCCATCTTGGAATAAACCTCCCAGCCTCGGTCTCAAATGTGTTTAAACGAGGCTGGGTAAGCATTAACAATAGGTTTATTCAAAGATGGCCGCCGCGTGGGAAAGGTCTATAGAGGCCATTTTAGGGTAAATTCCGACTAAGCGACACGGCGTTGAAACAGCGACATGAAGGACATGAAATAAGGACGAACGTCGCCTGAAATTGCGAGAGCGACAGAGAGAATCAAGAAATTCCGACAGCGACCTGCCCACCTTCCGAGCTAGACTGCGACATGACTAGTTTTGAAACACAGACAGGGGACATGCATACCCCCTCCCCCTCCCCCCTAAAAGGGCCTCTTCATAGCGCTCGCTGATACACAATCCCTAGCATTTCAGAAAAGTCTTCCCATTTAAGTTTTCAGATTTGAGTAATAACACAAGTTCTTTTCCCCACAGAAACAAGGTTTTAACATATATTCTGAGTACTGCAACAATCACCCTCAAGCCATCGCTGAGTTCAAGACTATGGGTGAAAGTAACAAGTACAAACACTTCTTCGAGGTGAGATCAAATATTGAGGAATGGCAAACGTTTCTATATGTGTAGGTAGCATTAAATCCTATTTATTCAAGCATCTTAGCAGTTTGTGATAGAGTAGTTTTCGACTGAGTGTCGTAAAACCAAAACCAAAGTAATTATAGAGCCAATCACGGGAGCAAGTAAAAACACAACGAGCCAATCACGAGCAAGTAAAAACACAACGAGCCAATCACGAGCAAGTAAAAACACAATGAGCCAATCACGGGAGCAAGTAAAAACACAATGAGACCAGCCGGTTCGCCAATTCTAAATGGCTAACACCCACTCGCTCTAAATTTAGAAATGTAGGTTGAACCCAGGTTAGATAATCATCTAAGCAATCTCGCATATCAAAATACTCATAAAAATAGATTTAATTTCTTTCATGATCTCCTTGTACCTTCCTAGGATCCTAACCCCTCTCAGCATTTTTCCTCTCTAAGTTCAATTTGTCTAATTAATAAATCTTTTTTTTTTATTAATTTTGTTTTCTTCTAAATTTAGAACGAGTGGGTGTTACCCAATTAGAACCCGAGAACCGGGTGATGAGCCAATCACGAACTGAAGTGTTGAATGAATGAATTTTAACGGTACCTGAGACAAACCCAACTCACTTGTTACCAGGACTCGAATCCTGGCCACCGTTATGAGAGACGCTTACTATTTGCACCACCCCATCGCAAAATAATGTTAGTTTTTGCGGTTTAGAACTCGATTGACATTACAAAACATTTTTCACAGCCAATACCGCAAAACCAAAGCAATCGCCGAATTACTACACTCGATCGAAAACCGCTTTATATCCTAGATGTATCACTGTCGTGTTTACACGCGTGTAATCATCTGTCTAGGCCTGTCGCCTTCTCCAAGACATGATTAACATTTCTCTGGATGGTTTCCTGTTAACGCCAGTACAAAAGATCTGCAAGTATCCTCTACAACTCGCGGTAAGTTGGTTCTTCCATTGGTTGAATCGTTTTTCGTTCGTGTTTACTTCCCTTAAAGGCGCACTGTCAAACCCCCAAATTTTCTCAAAAATAACTACTTAGATTAGCAGAGTATACTGGAGAAAATTTGAGAAAATTTAGATGAAGATAGGGAAGATTCGAGTGGATGAAAATACTACTTTTAAGAGAAATTTATGGAAACTTGAAATCGGTTCACTGTAAGTAACCGACATCAACTTTCTATAATAAGCTTTGGTAATCCACTTTAATCTTTGCCATCCTCTATTGAAAAGTTCTGAAAAGCATATCAGAACATTCACACGGTATTTCTCTTCTATCTCAGGGTGTTATTTTTGTAGGTTTTTTTTCCAAGAAACTCGAAGGTTCAATTCTATTGACAGTGCTCCTTTAAACCGCGACCTTTCAAAGTATCATGTAGCCGCCATTTTGGCTGCAAACAATAGCTTTTGCACTTTTGCCCTTAACCAAGAAGACGTGAAGGTCTAACCATTTGCAGATCGAGAACGAGATTGTTTCGCAAAGGCAGCACCTTCTACTCAGTTATTTTAAGACCCTGAGTGTTGGTCCGGCCGGGGTTTGAACCCGCGACCTCCCGCACGATAGACCGGAGCTTAACCACTAAATTAATCGGTAAACACGATAAATGTGTTTCCCAGGAGCTGCTCAAGCATACGTATCCTACTCATAACGACTACGACGCTGTCCGACAGGCGTTGGACACGATGAAGGAGGTGGCGTCCCTAATCAACGAGAGGAAACGGAAAGTAGAGAATATCAACAAGATTGCCAAGTGGCAGAGTACCATAGAAGGCTGGGAGGTACGTTCATTATTACACTCCATAATGTCATAAATAAAAGTCCCTGTTTCGTTGTAGTTGTGAGAAAATCTGTGTTTGATCAGAGGAACCACAACAATGGGAAAATCATTTCAATGTCATTTCAAGTCCATTTGCGAATTGTGTAAGTCCTTTTCATTTATTTTCTTACAAAAGAGCAAAGGTCGCGCGTACACATGTGGGACGGTTCAAATGCTAGAAATGCGTGAACGCATGAATAAAAGTAGTCTTCAAGAAAAAAATTTGCTTACTTGTTCAACCTATTGCTAAAATCAGGAGTTCGAATTTATCGTTGTCAGCCATAATTAATAGAGGGGAATGGTTAGGAAACCCGGCAAACTTCAAAGGCGCTGCGATTTAGGTTGGAAGAGGGTAAGTTTGTACACGGTCATAGCTCATTAGCGTCCCGCGCCCCTGAACGACTGAGCCCACATGTTTCTATTGGCTGATTGATTAACATAACCCATTAACAACGTGTCAACTGATGAACAGTTACAATCTGTGACATCTCTTTAATGTGGATATGTCACTCATCTCTTCCTGCAGGGTGAAAATGTATTAGAGCGAAGTTCGGAGCTGATCTACACTGGAGACGTGCACAAGATTTCGAATGGAACGTCACAAGAACGAGTATTCTTTCTGTTCGATCACCAGTTAGTTTACTGCAAAAAGGTAACTGAATAAATGTTTTCAGTCGAAGCGGGGTGCATTACTGTGTGACTTAACAGGGCCACTTAGACAACGAGAACCAATCGCAGGGACACTTAGACAACGAGAACCAATCACATGGACACTTAGACAACGAGGATCAATCACATGGACAATTAGACAACGAGAACACTTAGACAACGAGAACCAATCACAGGGCCACTTAGACAACGAGAACACTTAGACAACGAGAACCAATCACAGGGCCACTTAGACAACGAAGACCAATCATATGGACACTTAGACAACGAGCACCACTCACAGGGCCACTTAGACAACGAGAACCAATCACAGGGCCACTTAGACAACGAGAACCAATCACAGGGCCACTTAGACAACGAGAACCAATCACAGGGCCACTTAGACAACGAGCACCAATCGCATTGCAGAACGAAAACAAAGCTTTCCAGTTTGGTGTGATTATTTGATCCAATCAGTGTCGAATACAAGACAATTTCAATTTTCAATTTCAATTTCATTTCAATTTGCTCGAGCTTTGATCCGGTAAAAGGCAAATTTAGTGGAGTAGTTCTGAAGTCGAAGTCTTTCGAATATAGTAAAGTGCATGGATATGTTAGGATTTGTAAGGTGGAATACTATTTCCTGCGCGCCGCCATGTTGGATCTTATGATCACGTCACAGTGTTGCCCTAGCCGGTCATAACGCCAAATTGACTGTGCCTTGAATTCTATAAATCGTTTCCTCATGTTGTGTATTGATCATTTTTATTGCAGGACATCCTCAGGAAAAACGGCTTGTCATACAAAGGGAGGATAGATATGGATTCTGCACATGTAACATGGCTAGACGATGGAGAAGGTGAAGCATGCATTTGTCAATTTCTAGCAATTTTTGAGCTCGCAAAAATGATCGAATCAACTTCTATTTCGAAGGGACTTTGAAACAATTGTTAAACGTCGAAAAGACATTCACGTCAATACTTGCTGTTGATCTAGCCCCGTCCCCAGGCTTCTTGTAACGCGCGGCTGAATATTGTGACGTCACTGTTTCGGTTTTGCCCCAGGCTTCCGAGCGTCCGTCATTTTGGAAAAGAACGCTTTGCATGATGGGACTGGGAGACCGAGTAGAAGCCTGGGCACAAGGCTACTGCAACCTCATCTCCAGTGTCTTCTTGGTCAGATCGAAGAAGGCGGCTTTGATCTGACCGAGAAGACCCTGGGTACGAGGTTGGAGGCTACTGTTGATCCGCTATGTGTGTTGGGGGGGGGGGGGGGGGGGGGGACGACGACGTTGAGAATGGCAACCATTTGAAAAACATTTTTTGATACAGAAAGGCACCCTTTCCTTGTGTTAATAGCGTTTCTGTTTCATGATTTCTTTCAGAAACTTACAAGAACGAGCCACTAACTAACGCTTGGAAAATTTACAACGAAACTAAGAATAAGTGGTACGTGGCGTACACCAAGAAACCCGAACAGAAAGACAGATGGAAGAACGCTTTCGAAGAGGAGAGAAGACGAATCAACCAAGACGCCATGTCAGGTAAACCTTAAGTTGACTTTTTTAACCATATTCTACCTCTATTATTGTCCTCCTCGGGCTTATTCCAATGGTTCATTTAATTAATTAAGTGATGTTCATATGATACGATACTATCATCTAACGATTTCTGTAATTTTCATCTGGTCTGAAAATCAGGCAACATTGCTCCTTTGTTAAAGTGCATACAAGCCCTGGCCAGTTATGCTTTTTTTTTTAAGCTTAGACCTTAAAAGGTAGGGAAATGTTTTTAAATAAAAATGTTTTCATTATTTTTTTAGCGACTAAACTTCCAAATGTAGAATAATTTCCGCGCACGTTCGTGAACTGGGACGAGAATAAAACGTGACGTCATCAACAGAACTCGTCTCTTCGTGGATATAAAGCGTTGGCTTATTTGCAAAATAATTGAATAGATAACCGAGGAAGATGATAATATCGCGCTAAATGTTTCGGAGAGCTTAATTCGGCAAGGCCTTTCATGCAATGGCGCATCGAGCCGTCAAACTAGACCCAGTGCCAATTTTGTAAAGCGTTCTCGCGCGCTTGATTATCGTCCACAGGCAACCAAAAACACGTTTTGGGGCAAATTTGAATGGCCAATACACCATGACAAATACATCACATCAACTTTTTATTCCGGAATCCTTTGTCTATGATGACCGGTCACTTTGGAAACGAGTAGGGGACTGGGGTCGAGTTTGGTAAATTAATCTCATTAAAAAGTAAATACCAAACCAAGGAATGTCACCTCAAAATTAGTAACTTTACCACATTTTAGGATGTTTGGGTGAATATGAACTGAATTATGGCAAGCTCATTCTCTCTTATTATAGCAATTTTTTTATATCACTGAAACCAATTTTCTTCAAACTTGGTAAACCTCAGGGCTGTCATTAGGTTTTTAAGTTGCTGGCAACTGAGGAAATAGCTGGGTTTGTTGTGTGCCATAAGCTAGTTGTAGCCGGCAAGCATCTTCATAGTTCCTGGCGATAATATCCGGTATCCGGCTTCTTATAACACCCCTGAACCTACTAATTTTGATGTGATATATCATGTGGTGGGGTTCATTTTGTAATCAGATTAAATTTCCAGAGTTGCCAACTGGGAGTCCTTTTTCGCTCACTCGGTTCATATTTGTTGTCTTCCTGCAGGGTTTATTATATCGCAGTCCATTCGACAGGCCGCCATGAGGTCTGCACATTCTTCTATTAAGAGCAAGAAAGAGAGAGCAACAGGTAAAATAGATTCTTTTTCAACCCTTGTCGAATGTCGTGCGCGCGCCGTGCATGTTTAGGTATTGACATAATTTGTTAGTGTCTCCGTTATTGGCTGGGTATGTCTGCAATGTATTGACTTTATTCATAAAGGCATCTAAATTCCAATTCGATCAGAGGATTAGCTGGGTCCTGACTTTGACCAGTCCCTGAGGTTGTTTCTCGTTAGAAATTCAGAGAAAAATCTACAGTCGATGGCGGAAAATAACGTTAATAAAGAACAGAACAGTGCGGTACGACTGAAAGTAAGAAATTTCTCACCGGATCCATTTTTGCGATCTTTGAGATAACTGGCCTCGCTCTGATACCATTAGTTACCAGTCTTCTTACCGCGCGGCCATAAGAGATGAATAAACTGTATGGTTTAAGGTGGCTCGCCTGGATTTTCCAGGGACGCACCATACCCAATTTGAACGGCTGCTACTCCACTGTCAGACCACGATCGAGCTAGCCACTTCACCAATTTACTAGAAATAGAATAACCTTTCCAAAAATGTAGGTTTGTTTGACATCGGTGTTACCATAGCAACACAGCGTTGACGTCATGTGTTTTACATATCAGCAATTTTCTCGAAAACTAGACCTAAACTTTTAAAACGACCTAGTGTTCCTTATAGTGTAAATGTAGGCCTTCAAGACTGCAAAGTTTAAAAAAATTGTATGAGAGCGTTTTCGAAAAAAAAATGGGTTGAATATTTTCATTCAAAAAATAAACAGTTCGCCTTAATTCCTGTTTAGTCGTCGAGAACTGTGTTTGCCGGACCGATTCAAACGCTGTTTTTAGCATATTTCATACCTGTGGCATAGGACTACTTCCCATGAAAATTTCATTCCATTTGCTTTATTCGATTTCGGTTTATGGAATAATAAGTAATGTAATAAATATGCTCATTTTACTCAAAATAGTAACGTATTTGCTAAGGAAGCTGTAATTCGAAAACTAGTCGATAAATATTTTTTTTAATCCATTCACCTGAAATTCAACATGTACTACCCTTACCCTGTAAATTTCAAGAGCATTGAATCATTTTAAGGGCACGAAATAAAAACAAAAACATAGGGAACTTTTACATTCATCCACGCAAGCTTCATTGCTGTATCATTTTGTTTATAGCTTGTGACTTTCCGAAATTTCTCTTTTGTCTAGATTCTACATACTTGTGTGCTTTTGAACTAACAAGTTTACCATGCACGCATGCTACGCTTCGCTACCGCCGGAACGCTCGTGCAAATTCTGTTCTTAGAACAATGACATGCAAATTAAACCATGAAGCTTGGCAGTGCGGGATGATAATATTGAATAAGTGTGTTTTTAGTAACCAGATCGGGAAAAAGTGCCCGTGACGTCTAGACCACATTTTCTAAATATAAATTGAAAACGAGATTTTGTATTAGTGATATTATAAAACCTTTTGTAAATAAATATTATAAGTTATATTATAACAGCGTTACAACTGGCAGCGTTACTATTGTGCTACTGAAAAACAGAATTTGCACGAGCGTTCCGGCATTAGCAAAGTGTAGCAAGCGTGCATGGTAAACTTGTTAGTTCAAAAGCACACAAGTATGTAGAATCTAGACAAAAGATAAATTTCGGAAAGACACAAGCTATAAACAAAATGATACAGCAATGAAGCTTGCGTGGATGAATGTAAAAGTTCCCTGTGTTTTTGTTTTTATTTCTCGCCCTTAAAATGATTCAATGCTCTTGAAATTTACAGCGCAAGGGTAGTACATGTTGAATTTCAGGTGAAAAGATTAAAAAAATATTTTATCGACTAGTTTTCGAATTACAGCTTCCTTAGCAAATACATTACTATTCTGAGTAAAATGAGCATATCAATTACATTACTTATTATTCCATAAACCGGAATCGAATAAAGCAAATGGAATGAAATTTTCATGGCAAGTAGTCCTATGTCACAGGTATGAAATATGCTAAAAACAGCGTTTGAATCGGTCCGGAACACACAGTTCTCGACGACTAAACAGGAAGTAAGGCGAATTGTATATTTTTTGAATGAAAATATTCAACCCTTTTTTTTCGAAAGCGCTCTCATACAATTTTTTTAAACTTTGCAGTCTTGAAGGCCTACATTTAGACTACAAGGGACACTAGGTCGTTTTAAAAGTTTAGGTCTAGATTTCAAGACAATTGCTGATATGTAAAACACATGACGTCAACGCTGTGTTGCTATGGTAACACCGATGTCAAACAAACCTACATTTTTGGAAAGTTTATTCTATTTCTAGTAAATGGGTGAAGTGGCTAGCTCGATCGTGGTCTGACAGTGGAGTAGCAGCCGTTCAAATTGGGTATGGTGCGTCCCTGGAAAATCCAAGCGAGCCACCTTAGGTAAGATTGAACGTCTTATTGTTAATTTTTGTATTAAGTATTGGTTCGCGTAAGAACAGGAGCAAGATCTGTTGTTCCACGGCAATGAATGTGATTTCATTAATCCCAGATAGAAAATGGTTCAATTATATACTAAAGATATCTCTTGCCTAGTGGTTAAAATGCATGAAATCGTTCGTTGTGTATATGTTTTGATTCCAAAACAAATTCAGCCAATAGAAAGACACTAAAACAAAAGCTAAGCGGATATTATATAATATTTCAATGTTCCTCAAATAGGAGTTCTTTCTCTCTTTTTACATAGTTACAGATTGTCCGCTTCAATCATTTTCTTTAAAAAAATATTGTGAAATCAGAGTTCTTTCCTATTTTTATTTGTGTACAACCAATGAGATATCAAGTTTCAATAATAGAAAATTTACCACCTTTGTGCATTCCTGGCCGTTGAGTGCTCCTGTTCTTACGCGAACCATTACTTAAATCTAATATTTATTAACGTATCGCGGTTGTTTCTACAGAACGGCGGGAGAGGTTCACTCGATCTTCGTCAAACACATCAGAGTTCCTTAAAACACCGCCGTCACCTACGTTCAGGCTACCCCCTCCCGTCTCTAGTGCGGACTTAATTCGAGAAGAGAACGGGGATAGCAAGGATGCCGCGGTAGGCTTCTTACAAAGAACTTCTGCATTAAGAAGAAGCTTCGGTTTAAGAGGCTCAGGACGAGGCAAGAAGCATAACAAGGACAAGAGAATGAGTTCAGCTTTCTAGAAATCGAATTAAATTATTGCTACGTCGTGCCTTCTGATTGGTAGAGAAGTACATATATTCGTGGGTGCCAAAATCGATGCTAGCAGACCAGTTTTGTACGTCATGGATTGAGTTGGCTCGTTATGCATCAGGCAAGAGAAATGGTTTGAGTTACGTGTAGCTGGGAGTTGCGACACATTCTGTGCAGGAATGATACGACGCGAAGAAATCACTGGGAAAATCGAACCATTATTTACAGGCTTTGAATAACTTTGTAGAGTCTGTAAATCGTTTGTAAAACATCTCTAAATTTGTACATTCACAGACATTTTCCAAACATCTTACAGACTTTTTACATAGTTCTTCAAAGTTTAATTAATGGTTCGCCGGATTATTCCAGTGAACACTTGAAGTTCAGTGTTAAGATCTCTCTACTCGTGGGTTATAAGAGTGTACTTCGGTGCACCTTTGTTTGGTTCCTGACTGACTTGTCAGTGGTTGTTTCGTTAGAGCACGTCTATCGGATCGTAGGCGCACGATAAAAAAGTGACAGTAATTTCTAGTTCATATTCTAAGAATCCAGCATTAAATTACTGCAAGTTAGTCTTGACATTAGTAAATATCTGAATCACTGACCATCAAATCACACTCGGGATAAGTGCTAGCAAGAGAGCATAATATTATAAGTAAGAGAGGGAATCTCGGTGTGTGTAGTGTGCGATGATAATATGACTGTAATAAAATCTATATTTAGTAACCGGAAGCAGTTGGAGCAAATTAGACGCGCGCGTGCAACAACTAAATAAATGGCGCGAAAATGTTTTGTCGGATTTTGATGGCCAATATTTTCGCGCCATTTTTTTAGTTTTTGCGCGCGCTCCCGCTTTTCTTCAACTGCTTCCGGTTACTAAATATAGATTTTATTCGATATTATCATCGCACAAGCGCGTGTATTTGAGATTCCTTCTCTTAATAACTTATGCTCTCTTGGTATTTTTGCGGTAGCATATGAATATTTTATTGCTTTCCACTAATTTGCGTATGCAAATCTTGCCTCATGGAAGCAAAACAAATATTTCTGAAACTTTTTACAGCATTTATGGCTTCCGAGACGCAATATTTGCGTCGCCAACAAACGCTTCCCATAGGCTCTTCTTAATATTTATGCTAATTTACGCGAAAGCGAGTCTAAGCACCGATCAAGAGAGGATCAATCGGACCCAACCTATATAATAATCCAAGACGAAGAACAAAATGAGTCAAAAAAAAGCTTTAACAACATAAAAGCTAACCACAACTTCGCGTTCATACAAGATCCTTTTTGATCCGTGCTTAGCCTCACTTCTGCGCGAATTAGTATAAATATCAAGAAGAGCCTATATGTTCACCTAAGCAGGAAAATCGACTAAAATCACTTATTTACCACTTCCTATTCCAGAGGATATTTTCTCCCTCTTTGTTTGCGCTTTTTCGATTCCTCTCAGTCAAGTCTCAGTGACCGTTCGCGGTGTCTGAGCACCGTCCGTTGTGCCTGGAACAAATAAATGGTTTATTTTACGTCGAAGATATATACAGGAAGCCATTACCGGGTCCCCCAAGCCAGAGGCTTATGTTTAAGTATTCCGACGAACTCCATGGTCGAATTGGAATTTAGGTCGGTTTTTGAGGAGGGAGGAAAACCGGAGAACCCGGAGAAAAACCCTCGGAGCAAGGGCGAGATACCAACAAACTAAACTCACATATGGCAACAGTACGTCATTCAGTGTGATTTGAAAGAGTTCAAGACTGATGCCCTGGGTGTCACAGGCTCGAAGAAATAAAAGAGAGGGGAGGGGAGGGCAGAAAACGAAGAGCCTCTGATGTTATCCGTTCTGACTTCCATGTGAACATTAGGTTCAGAAATTAAACCTCGTCCCTGATTGGATAATCGACTCGTTCCCCGGCGCAATCGTGAGTGCTGGATGTAACGGTAATTTTCATTGGCTTATCAATGATCCAGCAAAACAGGTTTGACGTATTTTCTTGATTTGAAACTCTTCGCATGGAAGTGAGATTCTCACCAACGGATAATACCAGAGGCCTTCCCTTAATTTCTCTCTCCACATTTTATTTCTTCGATCCTCTGGACCCATCGGTAAGACTGACTGATAAAGCGTTGAAATGCGCGCACCAGTCCTGCATGAATAACGGAGACATGTCAACAGGACAGCTGAATAACTAGGGCGCATACGAACTTTACCGAAACACTATCTATTGGCGGTAAATCATTCGTGTTTGAAGGCAATTTTATCCCAGTGTCCAAAACGTAAACTACATTGTCCCAAACATATGTTGTTTCTCAGTTTCTGGAGGAAATGGTCTGAGTATTTGAATCTTATCCTTCCAGCAAAACTCTTATTCTTCGCAGAAAACATGAAGGAACTCGCTAAATTTCCGCCATTTGTGTATACGCTGCAGTCGTCCCTAGTCTACGCGCGTCACGTTATTCAGTAAATAGGATCTGGGTACGAGATTGTTATTCAGCGCTGTCTATTAACAGTGGTCTGCAAACTTACCAGAAGTCTCCGCGAGAATCTGGAAATAAAAGGAAGAATCTTAGAGCTCCATAGTCGTGAAGTTGTAGGGTTGGAAGTCTCACTGAGAGAATCCATACACTAGATATCATGACTGGCTCGTTATCATTTATATGGTCGCAAGCGTAAAATCTACGAGTTGATCCTTCTGGTGTCTGTTGTGTTTCTGAGTTGATGGTTGGGTGTAATATATTTAACAATTCACTTCGTATGATAATATATATATATATATATCTTTATATAAAGAAATAAGAAATACAAAGAGAACGTTGTGAGCCGTGTCATGTTTTATTTGATATGGAAATATAGAGAGACTTGCGCCTCATTCATATCCCATGCTTGCGTGGAAAAATTCTGGTAACAAAATAATAATGGCTTTTATCACACGGAAGCCATGTTGCGTAGACCTCGCATGGATTTTTGCAGTAATTAATGTACTGCTTAGGGGTACCGGTAAATATGGCGTCCTTTATTAACGTAAAGTTTTCTATTCATTTGACACAGTCTTTATGATTCATTGATTTTATTTGAACCGTACTTCAAAGACTGAAGCCCCAAAATGATTTAACTCTTCAGTATAAATACGAAATGGCCAGAGCTACGAATCGAAAACCCTATAAAAGCTGAGCAAACTCTCTCACATACCACTACGGTAAGCTAAACCTGACATGAGCTAGAAGCGCTCAAAACTAGAATGCAGCTGTAGACAGCTGTTTCGTCCTTATCATTAAGACTAGTCAGCACGGCAAGCATAGGCAGAAGTCCACATCAAAGAGATGTTCCAAGGTTTTTTTCGATTTCACAGCAGAAGCGAATTGGCCGGGATAGGAGTGCCCTGGATTCCAGGGCTCTCTCCAGGTGTCAGGGTTTCGCGCCTCATCTTTCAAGGGCACCCAACGAGTCCTTTTTAAAATTCGTTTGAAACCAGTTGTCTGCAGCTTATCTAGCCATTTTAAGGCGCCTACTATGTCTTTTGACGTATTCTATAAAGCTATTAGCTGTTCGGATTTTCTAGGTGGAATGATCGCGTCTACCGAAAATACTATGGCAAAATATTTCCGGCCTACGAATTTGTTAGTAGTCTAGAACATAACAATAATTTTCTAGCCCAAGTAACTTCATGTTGCAACGTTTTGTGGAGGTACGAATTTTTTAGGGATTCTTTTTTCCTGTTCTAATTCTATTGATCAGACGAATTGGGACGTACGAATATTTTAGGGGAAACCCTTTAGTCTCCCTTTTCTTCTATAATTTTTCTAGGGATTGAAAACTAATTTTCTAGCCAGTATTTCAGAAAACAATTTTCTAGAGACAATGTTTTCAAATCCGAAAGTTTTAGGCTAACTTACTCTCCCGAACAGCTCTTTAACCGAAAACTTCGTTGGGTGCCCTTGATCTTTCACCCAGGGTAGGATAGAGGAGGTCAATGAGCGGTTGTTAGACCTCCCTCGCTCCTACTACTGAACGGATAGATAGATGATAGATAGACAGACATAAACTTTATTACCGTGTCAATCTCTTCTACAATAGCTGATCACAAGGATCAACTAATCGGTGACACTTAGCTAAATACAATATGTGATTAAAAATATAAAAATGTGATGTGATTAATTTTTTTGTCCACGTGAATATATAGATTAAAATAATGAATATTATATACATTCTAAATGTACAAGTACTAGGTACATGTTACGGTAGGGCTTAGAAGCACTATACAAAGAAAGTACTTTAAAAAATACTACTAAGACTATATTAAAATACTAATAAAAAGTATATTTAGAGTAATCTAGTTATTACATTAAGGAAACCTTGTTTGCATCGGATTTATTGTCAATACGTTTTGTGAGTTCTTCCTAATGCATTTTTAAAATTCTTTAAAGAGGTGATACCTCTCACGTCACGTGGTAACATGGACCATAGCCTAGATCTGAATTTTGACAGTTGAAATCAGTATTACGTAAATTATACCCATATTCTGTGGTTCTGAACATTGACAAAATATAAGCGGGGAGAAGCTGATATTTGACGCGTTGATTATATATAAGCTATGGTTCTATCCTGTATCATTTGATACAGGATTCTAGTATCATTTGATACACGGATGAGTATTGAATAATTAAGGATAGTTGTCAATTCAACAGGTGGATGCTATTTCTCAATCCCCGCTCGGCCGGAACTCGGCCGTGCGAAGTGCGGGGACTGTGAAACGTTGTCGGTATTTGGGAACCCTGTGGTAAGTTCAATCTCGACCAAAAATGCAAAATGGCGGTGGAAGAAGAAGATGATGAAGGCAAAGCATCTCCTGAGAAACAGAAACTAAGGTATCTCTACCACTCATTCTCATCAAATATCGTAGTGCATTTATTTATTTTGTTTTATAGCATAAGGTTTTCTTCGTTAACTGAGTTTACAATGGAAGAATTCTCGAGTCGAGTTGACAGTTTACGCATGATTGATGTCACACGTGCACTTTCAGGGTTACCGTACAGTGCGTGTTTCTTCTGCTGTATTAGATATTACATTAAATCATAGTTAATAGAGTGGAATGGTTAGGAAACCCGGCAAACTTCAAAGGGGCTTACAAAGGCGCTGCGATTTTAGGTTGGAAGGGGTAAGACAAAAGATTGTGCACGGTTATAGTTCATTAGCGTCCCCTCAACGACTGAACTCACGCGTTTCTATCGGTCAGTATAATCTGCAGACTGCAGATTGCAGACTGCAGACTGCAGACTGGGTCTAAAATGCAGACTGCAGACTGCAGACTCGGTATAAAATGCAGACTGGGAAAAAATATATAAAAACTTACCTGAAGACTTTATCTGTTCTTCATTGGGCTCTGTATGCAATTTCAGCGAGTTCTGTTGAAATTTTACCCTCCGACCTCGATCTCCACAACTGACCACGCTCGAATTTTCATCCAAAATCGACGCCGACCGCAACGAAATCTCAAATAATAGCACAACAGTATCTATTCCAAGAACCTCATGCCATTTAATTTAAATATCCCCCATTTCTGCAGCCAAAATCGAGCAATTTACGCTTGACGACGCTAGTTCACAAAGTTCACGGTCTCAGAACATTTACATATAATTTTATACCTTATTTTGAAACCACTGCTCAAGCGAATCGGCTCTATGGAAAAGCAGTTTAGAGCGCGCGCTTTTGATTCCAATGATCGGAGTTCGATTCCCACACCAGCCACAATTTTTTTTAACTTCTTTTTCTCCTTTCTCAGTTTTATTTAATCTTTTCCTGTCTTTTAAGCTATTAGAGCCGCCTTCTACACTAAAAAACATTGTTGTGCATTGGCGCTCCTCCAACATGATGAGAAAGAAATTATATCACAGGTGACCCAATTGCTCTGTAAGTGGCAATATTTACTAGCATTTGAATGGGATTTTTTTAGAACTAATATTGAATAAAAAGCGACAATACTTACAGCATGTGTTTATTTGTCCATGCCGCTGCGTGTGGTTGTAATTTCAGCGAGTTTTGACCCCAGCAGTTCTGTACACTGGTGTTGACCAGGGTCGTAACGAGGTATTTTTTTTCTTCTAGTGGTCCCTTATTTTTACCCAGAACTTTGATCTCTGATCCCAATTTTCCAGTAATTTGTGATCCGTGATCCAGCCAAAAATAAATGAGGCCGTTCATATTCCGATATATTGATCCCGATCCCATAACTGATATACGTTGATCCCGATCCCATCCCCCGGGTGGGGGACCTCCCATATAAAATGGGTGGGGATGCTCGTATCTTTTAGGGGTTAAAATTACGAGATTTGGTATCACTTTGGGTGTTAATAAGGATGGAACGCCAATATTTTTAGCCATCAAGGTATCGTTTAGGGCTGCATGCGCCGGAGAAATAAAAAACGCTGACTATCGCTTGCATGTGACGCCACTCGAGCGAGAGCTGGAATTTGTCTGTATGTTTTAGAAAGGTATCTTTTTATAGGGGTCAAACAAAGCTTAGGCCATGCCCAGATTGGTCTCTTTTAGGGGTTCAATTACAATTTTCCAACGAGCATCCCCGCCCATTTTATATGGGAGGTCCCCGGCAGTGACTCGGGAGTTAGAGAGCGATTCACTGTGGGATCACAGACCCGAGATCGGGATCACAGGGCATGGGATCGGGATCAACGTATATCAGTTATGGGATCGGGATCAATATATCAGAATATGAACGGCCTCATTTATTTTTGGCTGGATCACGGATCACAAATTACTGGAAAATTGGGATCAGAGATCAAAGTTCTGGGTAAAAATAAGGGACCACTAGAGAAAAATATACCTCGTTACGACCCTGGTATAACACCAGTGTACAGAACTGCTGGGGTCAAAACTCCGTCGCTGAAATTACAACCACACGCAGCGGCATGGACAAATAAACACATGCTGTAAGTATTGTCGCTTTTTCTTCAATATTAGTTCTAAAAAAATCCCATTCAAATGCTAGGTTTCCTAACCATTCCACTCTATTAACTATGATTAAATATATTAACTTATATTTATAGTCATAAGAAGTTCAGACGTCTTATTCAAAAAGAAAAACGCCGCTTAAAGAGACAGCAAGAGGCAGAAAAGAGGAAACAACTCGAGGAACAAGGTAAATTTTATTTTTAAGACATGACTATAGACTTTGAAGGTGTTTTAAGTATCGCGACGAAAACCGTTGTGACAGCTTGAGCAACAATGATAGTGACTTAAAAAACTTGTCTTTTGTACAATACAACCCCAACTGCCCTCTATAGATTTATCTCTGAATATTATGTGGCAGCTTGGGCATACGTACATGTATGTTGTTTTTCTTCTCATGGTGAATTTGTTGTAATAATATATTACAACATTCACCACTCAAAGATAAAAACTGCAATATTCTCTATAAGTCCGTCACCATGACCATTTCATTTTCATTTGCAGAAAAATGGAGGTTTGAAAATGATCCAGTGTATAGGTGAGTATATTATCAAACAAATATTGGATGAGGGTGAGCATTATTTGACCAAGTTCTGTGTTGCCACAGGCTCAGCATGATAACAGACCAAGCTACATTGTAGGTTTTAACAGAATGTACATGCATTCGGTGTAGCACAGACACTGATTCTGCTCATCTTTTAGGGGGGAGGGGTTACATGTTTATTGGATGAAATAAGGGGGTACGTACAATATATGGTACATGTTTACATGATGAGCAAGAGTGGCCAAGTAGTTAAAGTGGCAGTTCACCTCTGTGACCAAGGTTTGAGTCCCGGATATAAAATCATCCCTTGCTTTGAGGGTTTTCTCTGGTTTTTCTTCCTCCACAAAAACAAACTTAAATTCCAATTCAGTCTTGGAAAGTGTTTCCCTGCTAGCAGAGGTCTCTCTCTGTCTTGGTAAAATGGAAGGCGAGGGAGAGACCTCTGCCGACATCCGACGCTTTTTCTCTGTCGCACATGCGTGAAGTTTCCTTGGCAACAAGTGATGTGATCTCACGTGTACTTATGAGCGCACAAAACAACTGTAACAAACAACTGACGCGTACAGCTATTTCCGGTAAAACGTGTTTTCGAAACTGGTTTGACTCGTCCATGAATGTGGACGGCAAGTGTCGGATGTCGCCTTCCATTTTACCAAGACGGAGAGAGACCTCTGATAGCAGGGAAGGAAAGTGTGTGCACTTATAAAAAAGCTATTTGAAGCTCCTACATTGTTGTAAGTGCTGTGAGGGAAAATTAAATGTATTTTTTAAGATTATACAATAACTAGACAATATATATGTTACAGGTCAAATTTATGTTCAGATCATTTTTGTCAACCTACATGTACATGTAGGTAAATTGTTTTCCAACCTGGGTTAATTTTTTATTACCTAGGTCATTTTTGTGTACTAAAAATAAATTCACCTTCGCCTCTGCTTTCCTTCCTCTACCGTTACACTTCCTTCCCCTATCCCTCTCCCTATCTCCTTACAGTACTACATTGTACCCATGGATACGTGTATAATCAATGATACTACTGGTAATCACCATATTTATACCATACGTGTAGGTTAAAATTTATAACCTAGGTTAAAATATAATTGACCTGAAAATAAATTTGAGCTGTAACATATCTACCATGTTTTCACAAAAGGGAGTCTTAGGTTCTAAGGCTCCTTTTGTGAAAACATGGCAGATCTTGTGTGCCTTTAGCTTTAAAAGCCAGTTACTTGTGTTTTTGCCATTTTCTTTAAAGGGCAAATGGCAGTTTAAGACTTTTCTGGCCTTTCTATCCCATAATTGATATCTAGGTATTTTATGTGAGGGGGGGTGGGGGTGGGGGTGGGTTAGGGGTGTGGAAGACAAGTTCAAACATTTTCGCGAATAACTAACTTTACCTGGCGTATGGCGCAACGATTTGCTTAGTGGAAGACATACATTTTCCACTTGGTCTGTTAAAAAAAATTGCATTTTATTGATGAAAATGTCGAAAAGTGAGTTACTGGCTTTTAACTCTTTGTCGTCCAATCGTGTGTGAGCTCAATTGGTGAAATCCTGAGTGGTAACTCAATCCTCCCCCCGCAGTTCAAGTTTGGCTAGCCCGGGGTAGTTAAATACTGCTGACTTTTTAAGCCGAGGGCTCAAACTTTCCCCACAATACCATTCAGGAGAATTCTATGAATTCGTCGACGGTAGGTATTGCAACTTCTGTAGGGTTTCCAATGAAATGTGCTCAAATTTTAGAGAAAAATGCCACTGTCAGAGAGCTTGAGGGCATCATTAAGTCTGAGGACGGCTGAAAAGTACTTGGTTGCTTCTAGTAAGCTTTGTGAGGGGATTTCACAGGGTTTTCCTGTTGTGTTTGTGCTTTCAGACACAAAAATATTTTTTTAAATGAAATCCTGCAGTCGGCAGTCTTTTACCCCTGCTCAACCTATTAGGATGTGTTTTTGTCACTTTAAAGCAACGGCTTGAGTCCAAATCACCGCTCTTGGTTGTAGGGGTAAAAGACTTATTTAAAAAATCCTACAGGAGTCCCAGAGGGAGGGGGGGACCCCTTGTGGAATATTTGTCCATTACCCAGCATGCAATTGGAGGTGGGTACAGGACAACGTGGTGAAGAGAAATGCAGTGACAAGAATAGCGCAGTTCACTGTCGCTTGGTCTGTTTTGTGCCAACAAAATCTGGTGGTTGGAAAGATTAAAGAAGGTACTGTAACGACTGAGTGGTGATTTTGTGTTTGCTTTTGATTTCAAGTGCGAATGGGAAGGGTGTTTTGAGCCGATTTTTAGCTTCTTAAAATTTGTGAAAATTGAAGAAACAATACGATCGCCAAAACAAATGAGCTTTTCTCCATAGTGAAAGAGTTGAGCGATCCATGTTATACAAATGTAGCTCTGACTTTGAAGCCATTCATCCCTACGTATAATATCGCAACATCGTCTTTCCAGCATGTCTAGATGTGATGCAATAATTTTTCTAGTATCGGACTAATGCGTCTTATATTTACAGGCTCAGACGGTTAAGAGTTAAAGCCACATAAAATACCTAGAGATTAATTATGGGATAGAGAGGCCAGAAAAGTCTTAAACTGTCATTTGCCCTTTCAAGAAAACAGCAAAAACATGAGTAACTGGCTTTTAAAGCTAAAGGCACACAAGATCTACCATGTTTTCACAAAAGGGGGTCTTAGGTTCTAAGGCTCCTTTTGTGAAAACATGGCAGATAAAAATTATATTTACATGTACATTTGTACATTGTAGTCAAGTTAGAATTATTACATTCCTCTAATCTTTGATACAATGTAACTGTCATGTACATGTAGGTACAGTACAGCCATTTAATAATGCACACGTAAGAAGTGGTGCAAGTAACTTATTACCGTGCAAGAACACATATGCTACACTAAAGGGAAACAAAATTGTTAGAGATACCGCAAGTTTGAGGTGCTAATATAGTAGATGAGTGTAAATCCAATACAGGTGAAACATGTATTAGTTTGAGATAGCAAGATCATTTCAAGTCATTTCAAATCCCGATGAGCTGGGAAAATCCTGGCATGTTTTGAGCTTCCGTCCATCATACAGAGTGGAGGTTGGTTCAAACTTCATATCTGATCCCACAAATTGAAAGTTATACATGTATATTCTAATAATCTGTGAATGTTTAAGCCCAAAACAAACTACACATTGCAACTTTTGTCTCATGCCATCGTGTAGCAATGAAAACGGTAGTATTAAACTAAACTTTTGAAGCTAGCAGTCTTCAAATCCATAATGAATACCAGTATGTTCATTGATGGTCTTACATGTAGCTATCTAATAAACGGTTGGCAACAGTTTACCAAAATGTTCTAACAGATGGTCTTGCCCAACTCTCTAATGGTCAGCCAAAACATTCTATCGTCATCCCAAAAGAAAGGTGTGGGATTGCGTTATGACACACCATCCGATTTTTTATTTTTTTCTGATAAACTTTACCTTCTGTAGTTTCATACCGTATTCACTCACGGATGAGCTGCACCTTTTTACCCAAAATCTCTGTTTGAAATCTGGGGTGCGGCTTATCTGCGAGAACATCCACACAAGGTTCCGTAAATTTACATAAATTAAAACGTTCAAAGAAAAAAATATTATTAACTAAAGCGAGTTAAGGTATACTACTAAACATCACACAAAACCAAAAGAAACTAAGCACTGGTCATTACTTTTGCAAGTTTGGTGGCTGAGTCTCAATAGAGCCGTTTTGATGTAAGTTATATTCTTGCCGTTAAACTTTCTTCATCAAAAGATCTTTAACACAGGTTATAGTTGCTTTTCTGGAGCAACTAAATGTCACCACACATGGGATCTCCATTCCACCACAAACTTGTTGCAGTGTTGTCGTCAGCCTGTTACTTCGATGGTTATAGTTCCTCCACAAGCAAGAAAATACCATGCTATCCTTGAGTATTCACGCGGTAAATGGCCCACTGTGCCCTATGTTATCACTGTTCAAAACTTTCACAGCAAATTACTCGAACATACTGATCTTCCACCATCTCTCTTTGAGTAACTTTTTTTCACAATAGATGGCTTCCAGATATCCTTTTAGACATGATACATGTATCAAAGACAATGGACAGCTAACGAAAAAACAAACTACCATACTCCATGTTGTTTTGACTTTGTTCAGTGAAAACAAAACTTCTAATGTCCAGTTTTCCCTCTTC
Source organism: Actinernus sp. WN-2022 (assembly GCA_030867875.1). Taxonomy (NCBI): domain Eukaryota; kingdom Metazoa; phylum Cnidaria; class Anthozoa; order Actiniaria; family Actinernidae; genus Actinernus; species Actinernus sp. WN-2022. Next base: position 19,145,908 of record JAOWCC010000064.1, on the reverse strand, counting down.
CAACAGATGCCTGGTTACTAAGCTACGGACAAACGTGAACACGTTGTTGGTTTGGTTGACATGTAAAATTCAATCTAAAAAGTGACCCGAATGAAAAGATCTCTGTAAACAAATACCATGGAAAGATAGGTCATGTATCTAAGTATGTAGACATGAAGTTTATACTATTTCAGTCTGAGCTGACTTTGGAGTTTTCTCCAGTTTGAAAGTCCAATGAAGGTTAATACAAATAATTATGCACGTTTGATATTCTTCAAAAAAACTTTTTTCCTAAACTCAAGCTTCTAAACTCGGGGTGCGGCTTATCCGTGAGTTAATACGGTACTTTATAGATGTCAGTCCTTCAGTAGTTTTGTGGAAGTTACAATGTAACTACAGATTGATAACCATAGAGGGTCAGGTCACAATAAGTGATTTATGGGGACCCAATACCATGTATGACTTGTGTTAAGGGATGCATATGGATGTCTGTCATGTAGGTAGCTAAGTCAAGCAGCACCTTTATTTCATACAGATGTACAATCTGTATGTTATCTTAACAGAGCTAAACAAGAAGCCAAAGCAAGAGCAGCTGAAAGGAAGGAAGAACAGGAGGAAGAAGAAAGGTGAAGATAAATATTTAGTATTACCATTAATTACTAATTCTTATTTTCTTCGTCATCATCATTTTTACCTTATCATGATCATCATCAATGTTAACTAGTATTATCACCATCATTGTCATTACCTGAATATATTTGTATATACAGCAAAAGACAGGAGCAGTTATGGCTTGAGAAAGAGACCATAGCACAGAAGGAGTTTACGAAGAGCAAGGAGAAAGAAGAAAGAAAAGAACAAGAAAGATTGGACCAAGAGGTTTGTATGTTTGTTCTGTTGTCATGTAACCATACCCAAATAATTTGCAAAGCTTCTTCCGTCACTTTTAATGAAACCATTGTGTTAGTTATCTGACAGAATGTAAGTGGAAAAACTGCTGCTAAGAAAGAGTTCTCTGGGTTTCAGGGCTGTCTTTAGAAACTGGCAACCGGTAATTATCAGCAGCAACTATGATGATGATGGCCAGCTACTTAATGTCAAACTAAAGCCAGAGTTGTAGCTTATGGAACATAAATACTGGCTGTTTTCACAGTTTTCCAGCAAGTTAAAACCTTAATGACAGCCCTGGAGTTTAGAAAGAAGAGCAGACAAACAGGTGGAGGGCAAAACCTCCATCTTTTCTTTATTACCGGTAAATTCCATACCAGTTAGATATTAAATCATGGGTTAACACTAATTGAAGAGCTGTGTGCAACAAGGGTACATGTATAAGTGACTCCTGATCACATTCTAAATTCTCCGTTAGAAAACAAAGAATTTGAAGGAGAATTTAGAATGTGATCAGGAGTCAATTGTGCTCTGAGGGTCAAGCCTGTTGAATATCCTAGGTTAATGTTAATCTAGGTTTTGAACAAAGAATTTGAAGGAGAATTTAGAATGTGATCAGGAGTCAATTGTGCTCTGAGGGTCAAGCCTGTTGAATATCCTAGGTTAATGTTAATCTAGGTTTTGAACAACCAGGCCCTGATGAACAAATGACAAGTTAAGTTGAACACAATTTAGTAACATACTTAATACCAGTAATGAAATTAACAATGTATAATGTTCATTTCTAATGTACTTTTTTCATACTTTTTTAACGTTCCAGAGAAGAATCAGGGAAGAGTGGGAGGAACACCAGAAGAAAGGGAAAGAAAAGGAAGAGAGGAAACAGAGAGCGATTAAAGAAAAAGAGGTGATACAACTATTCACCAAGCTACACATTGTCCACATGCGATGCATATCCCATTTTAATAATTGAAATCCCAGTTTTTAATACTTGAAATCCCAGTTTTTAATACTTGAAATCCCAGTTTTTAATACTTGAAATCCCAGTTTTTAATACTTGAAATCCCAGTTTTTAATACTTGAAATCCCAGTTTTTAATACTTGAAATCCCAGTTTTTAATCTAAACATTGCATCGTGGTCTTTGTTCAAGGTTCCCACAGTCAGGGAATTTAGGATGTGATCAGGGAAATCCCAATTTTCAATGAAAAGTCATGGAATTTTTATTTTCAGGCTTCGCGTACATACCTATTTTTGGGGGCTGTTTTGTTCAATGTTGCTGTCACTGGGATTTTTTTTCTTGCAAATGTGTGGGAATCCTGTTGTTACCAAATACTTATTATTATTTAAAAGTTGTCACTCATGAAAAAATGTTTCCATAAAAACTCAAATGAATGTAATTCATCCTCAGACAAGCAGAAACCACTGATGGGAAGAATTCCATTGGATTTTTTTGCTGTGTTGCTCGCTAAACTCCTTGTACCTTTGGTACTCACTAGAAATGCTATTTTTACCAACAAAAGCAAAATATTTAACTGCTGAAACCCAGGGTACTTTTACAATTAATAGAGCAAATATTAAAATTACATCAGGACAATTAGTTTGACCAGTTTCATTCAAAATATAATAGCAAAATGTACATTGTTTGCAATATTGTTTATCTGTGATTTAAACATTCTCTAGTGTATGTATGAAATAAATAGATATTTAGTAAAATAATGATGGATCCTTAACGCAACAAAAACAATGGAAAGGAAGACTAAATACATTACAAGGCCAAGACAGTTGCTTGTGGTCAACCACAGTGGAAATTATCAACTTCTGTTCAATGGCCTCAGCCTGTGGAAACTGTATCTTTTAACAGAGAAATGAATTGTCTTATATGTTATTATTAATTAAGCTAACTTTATTGTAAAGTTCTTCAGGGCTCGAAATTTTAATATTTACAAGTTAGAGTTTATAAGCCTGATTATTTACCTAAATTATGAAGTTAAGTTCGAGCCCTGTATTATGCATACATTTCTCAAACTCATTAATAATTCATGAGAGCTTTAGTCAATCAGAGGACTGCATTTGGTCACATGCATGAATCTTGATACCCAATGAAACACTAGATGAACATCACTAGTGATTTGGATATACATGTATTATCCAAATCACTAGTGATGTTCATCTGTGCTCTCATTGGGTATCAAGATTCATGCATGTGACGGACCTAATTAAACTACAAGGATTACAGCATAAGTATGACTTTACATGGAGAAGTGAAGGAGAACACGGAAATAACAATTGGTGTCCAGTGTGACTCGAACCATCATCCTCATGGCTGCTCTTGACTACTAGTCTGCTGTCTTGCCCACTACACTATCAGGCCATTTGTTGAAATGTCCGGGTGACAAAATAACAATCACGACCCTTGTAGTCTATAATTCCATGCAATAAAATTCTAGGCAAACAATACTTTGTAATGATTTATGAATGCAGGTATTGTTTTCGCTTGAGAAGTTACATGTATATAAAAAACCCAAGCTTCATGTTTCACCAGGGAATCCTCACAACTCGAAATAATAAAAGCATTCAGCCGAAGCGGCCTCTTGCTTTCATCTTTCTCTGTGTTTGGATCCCCTGGTAAAACACTAGCTCTCGTTTTTTTATATATAACGTACATGTCCTGTGCATGAGTTCATTAATTTGTTCATTTAACTTCTTTGCTGCTCCTAATTATCAGTGAGTGTGACTGACAACAACAAAAATTGACAAAATGATAGCATGATCATGCACTTTAGGAATTGTCCAAACAAATTTATCAGTTTTAATGGGCATTTAATACTGGAATATGGATGTTCAAACATGTTCTTCCATCATGCACATGAATATTAGATATTTGTTAATTGGCAGAGTGAAATAACTTCAACTACTTCACGACAATCGGATCCAAGCTGGCCAACAAGTTAAAGGAACATTTTCAGTCGGTGGCTAATCCAGTGTATCGTACGTATTCCTCCGCCGTCTTTAAGTTCAAGGACATTGAGGAAGCCTTTGTTTTCCACCAATTACGAACATTAAAAACAAACAAAGCTACAGGTCTTGACCGGATCAGTGCACGCTTACTAAAAGACAGTGCTGTGGTTATTGCTCCCTGTTTAACTCATATTTTAAACAGATCTCTACCGTCTGCAATTTTTCTTTCTGTTTGGAAAAAAGGAAAAGTTCTACCATTGTACAAAACAGGTAATCGAATTAGCGCAAACAACTATAGACTGATTACAATATTACCTACACTAAGCAAGATCATCGAGCAGGCCATACACCTACAGGTCTATGATTATCTTCAAGAAAATAAGATTCTTGCATCCGAACAGTTTGGTTTTCGACCCAAGCTATCTACTGGTGTTGCTCTTGCTCACTTTACCGACCAGATCTTGGATAAGCTCAACAGCTTTCGACACTGTAGATCATCGAATACTCCTGAATAAATTAAAGAATATTGGTCTCAATGGCAGAGCCATCGACTGGTTTCAGTCCTACCTATCGAATCGAACTCAAGTCACGGCAATAAATAACATTTTCTCAAGTCCTAGGCCTGTTACCGTGAGAGTCCCTCAGGGAAGCATCTTGGGACCTTTGCTATTTCTTATTTATGTCAATGACCTGCCTAGCTGCCTCAAGCACTGCAAAGTAATGTTATACGCTGACGATACACTAATCTACTACTCCGCTAAATCAGCTCAGGATATCGAACACTACTTGAACACTGATCTACAATCCGTTTCCCACTGGCTCACTGGTAACCTGCTCACCCTCAACTGTACTAAGTCAAAGTTCTTACTATTTGGAAGCAGCAGCCATCTGAAGTCATTCAGTGCCTTATCCATAACCGTCAGTGGAAGTCATCTTGATCATGAAAGTTCTTTTAAATATCTTGCTGTGACTCTCAGTGAAGATTTGTCTTGGTCTAAGCATGTGGAACTCCTGGTTTCCAAAGTCAACAAATGCTTAGGACTCCTCAGGAGAATAAGATACCTTTTACCTCAAGATGCTTGCCTGACCATTTATAACACCCTGGTGCTTCCATTGTTCGATCATTCAGACTTCATTTGGGGAGATAAGAATAACACTACCCATATGAATGCTCTCCAAATCCTACAACGTAAGGCAGCCAAGCTGATATTAGGCATTCCATCATACTCGTCTGCTACTGAAGCACTAGAGGTCTTGGGTTGGAGAACACTCCATCAACGGCGTCAAGCCCATCATTGTATTTTTGTTTTTTAATGTTTGAACAATCTTATAGAATTTGATTTTAATCTTACACAGAACAGTGAAATTCATGGAACTTATAATACCAGAACCAAGCCAAACTTACATCTGCCAAAGCCTAAAACCTGGGGCAAACAAAAACTTTAATACCATGCATCAAAGGACTTTAATAACTTAGATTTAGATGTTCGTACTGTAAGATCATTATCTCTATTCAAGCTCAAACTCCGTTTATGTAATCAATCGTTTTAAACTCTAACCATATACGTTTAATACGTAACTACTATTCTATTTGTAACTTTTATGCTTACTTAGTATTCCATGTATTCCATTTAGTTAGCTTTTCTTTTTACAGGGCCTCTCTGAAAAACACTTCGGTGATGAGAGCACCCTGTCAAAATATTGTTATTATTATTATTATTATTATTATTGTTGTTATTGTTATTGTTATTGTTATTATTATTATTATTATTATTATTATTATTATTATTATTATTATTATTACATGTAAGTTACTAGAGCAGATTTCGTATGAGTGGGACAAACTACGGCATGTCCGTAACCGTGCTGTACCGTATTTCTGTAATTTGATTGGATCAGCAGGACAAAAACAGTGGGAAACCATTTCAATGTCAGGGCATGCCGTACAGTAACCGTGCTGTAGTTTGTCCCTCTCATATGAAATCTGCTCTAGTAGTGTTGTATGGAGGTTGCATGTTCTTTATCTTTTCAGTACTATAGACCCATTCGAAAAATGGTGTCACGAAACTTGGGTTGTTGGGAAATGTTAGCACTAAAATAAACACTGCCACTTCAGAGAGCATGCAAAAATTAGTACGTTTGTAAAATCTAAGGAGAATAGCACCAAGTGTTGCGAAGTTACCAAGGTTCGAAATAAGAGAGTTTTGTATGAGATTCAGGACGTCAGGACTGACTATCCTCGTTTTCATGTTTCTTGAGAGTTTCAAACGCTGATTGCTTCGTAAGGATATATATTTCCATTATCAAAGAGCTATATGTTGCTAATACGAACTCTCTCTTTCACGTAGGCTAGTCTATTCTTCAGAAAATATTGAATATCAAAATTATGCAAATTAGCGGCGGCCATTTTTCGAATGGGTCTATGTAACCATGTATTTTCTAATACTCAAACAGTGTAATATCAAACACAAGTTTTTCTCAACCAAACTTGAGGATTCGATATGTAGTACTTAACTCTATATGATGTCAGATTCTTGATAGGTGTATGCATGTACTTGTTTCCAATAGAATGCAGTGTTCAGGGAACTTGAGAAAGCACCAACTTCAAAACAGGTATGTCACTTGGAAAATAAGCTATTCATTAGGGTTTGATACACATAAACAAGACTGATTTATACATCATGGTGCTTTTATTGTTAGAATCTGATGTGGCAGTGTTTGAATTACATAGAATGAGAATCCCAGTCAGGAGACAAGTTGACTTGCTCAGCTGGGCTGTCATTAGGAGCTGGTTACTATTGATTATTACCAGCAACTGCATATTGTACATGTATGATGATGATTGCTGGTTACTTAATGTACAACACAAAGCCAGAGTTGTAGCTTATGGCACAAAAAGCCGACTGTTTTTCACAGTTGTCCAGCAACTTACATTTGTATAAACTTAAAGGGAATCTCAGCTGAAAAACAATGTTTGCTCTCAAATGATTGTTATGTATGCTATCAGTATGTCTGTTTCTGTGTTTGTCTCCAGTAAATTGTACACTGGATGTCATTATGCACCGATTTTCCTGTCGATTAAACTCATTTGAATTTCTTGTGTGCTTCCATCTTGGATTTTATGATGTCACAGTGTTGCCCCTATTGTCAGAAAACAAAAACTCTTTTGTCAAAAACTCTGTGACGTCATGAGATCCAAGATGGTGGCATGCAGGAAATTCAAATGAATTTTATCGACAGGAATATTGGGGCATAAATGACATCTAGTATACAATTTACTGGAGACAAACACAACAGCAAACTTAGGCATCCATAACAAACACTTGAGAACAAACATTGTTTTTCAGCCGAGATTCCCTTTAATGACAGCCCAGTTGCTATTGAAAACGTTGTCAAGTCTGTTTGAGTATTTAAACATGGGTTTCTTGATTTCAAGCTGCATGTTTATCACTTTGTCACACTGCCTCCGTATGCCAAGAATGAATGATAAAGCTTGACATGTTAGAAGTTACAGTTTTTAAAACCTTGAATCTAAAGCAACTTAAAGTGTACATACATGTATAAGCCCTACGAGGTTATTATTTATTTGAAATCTCTAAGTTGAGTACATATGGACATACTTGTCCAATACTCTGACAAATTTATGCATAGCATTGTTTTGTATTCTATTATATTGCATCATTCTACTATTGTATTGTATTGTTAAAGTATTGTTGTGTCGATATAATACAATACAATGCTATGCATGAATTTGTCATAGTATTGGACAACCCTCCATATGGATGGCCCAAAAAAGTTGATTTGGTATCATATTCACCCCATAATAACACTTTAAAGTTCAGACATCTACCACACCCTTTCAAGTTGGCTAGACTGGGAGAATGGGTCAATTCCCAGTTTTATGTCACAAACTTTTGGGAATTTGACAATATTTTGCTTTTGTTTTGAGCTAAACTCTTTGGGTCTTGCGAGTTTCCTCAAAAATCTGACAGTTGAAATTTTTAGCTCAAAACAAAAGCAAAATATCATCAAATTCCCAATAGTTTGTGACGTATCCATTCTCCCAGTGTGCTGCCAAACTGAAGGGTGTGGTGCATGAACAAACTTTAAGACTTCAGTATGGGTTGAATATGAGGCTGAATAAAAAAAATTGCCATCTACATGTACTCAATTCAGAGATTTCAAACCAATAATAACCTCATAGGACTTACATGTATATATACACTCAATGTAATTTCCAGAGAAAAAAATATTGGTACTGACATCCCTTTATTCCGTAAATTATTTTCTCTCAAGAAAGCAGAGGGAGATGAGCCATGGCACAACCCCTTGGCGCCTAAAGCTAGCACACATAATTATGGGACAGAGAAGGTACTTGAATTTGTAAAATAATATGATGCTACTAAGGGGAACTTTCCATTTATGCGAAGTGACTGGTCTGATCAGCCAGTTCTTAAATGGAGCATGTCAGTCCTGAGAACTGGTCCAGTCAGTTCCAGGGGGATGTTATGTTCTAGTAGGCATTAAGCTTATTCATAAACATAGCAGTAGGCGAAGTAATGGAAATAACGTAATCTGAGAGGCTATTCCACTTGGGATAGTTATAACAAAGAAAGAGTTTCTAAATTGTTCTGTGTTACAAGACAAATGCTGGAATTTGGCAGAGTTTGATCTGGTTCTATTATAGCCCTGCACATTAGGTTATAGTCCTCCTTGGGAATCTATACAAGACTATTAATAACAACTTTGAACAGCAGAGTTAGTCTTAGCTTGTACCTCCTTGTCTTGAGACCTTGACATCCTACTTGTAGTTGTTTGAGCATTTCGAAGACACTGCTATCCACATGTCTACACATCAAATGAAAACAAAGTAGAGAAAGAGTCTAGAGTCTAATGCCTCTATATTATGTCCAGTAGCCATCTGGACATGGTTGTTCGAAGACAGGGCAACGTTATCCCTAGGATAGTGCTATAAATCTGTAATTGTAATCTGTACAGTTTACCCTCTGGTGAGTGATTTAACCAGTGCGTAGCACTTACCCTTGCTTCAAACAACTGGGCCCAGGGATGTTGATGTTGTATAATAATTAGTGCTGAATCCCGTGTTTTCATAATTATATTTACATCAAGAAACTTCTTCAATTACTACAGGATACTGTAAACTGTGCATTCTATCTCAAGACTGGAGCCTGCAGATTTGGAGAAAGGTAATTAATATTTTATAAGTATTATTTATTATCATAATTTGTATGAGGTTGATCCCCTCATTTCTCATGATACAAAGCATATCTTTTTAATGTACAGGTACTGATCTTGATGACCATACATGTAGGTAAATGCAGGGTTCTCACCAGTATTTTGTAGCTTGGGATCCAAGGACCCATAAAGACAGTAGCTAACACTATAGCTCAGTAGGCCTCCTGTCGCAGCTGTTGTGTAGCATGGAAGAAGTCTCTATGACTCAATGGTCCTTTCCCAGGCGTGACAGTTCAGTACTTACTGTACTAACCATACTATATTTTATTGGGAGACATTTCAGGGACACAATGGGTCATTCATTATAGGATTTTCATTAGCAGTCGAATAATTTTTTTATTCAATTTCACAACTTCTTTTACCATTGTTTTCCTTTTAGAACTAATTTTAACAGCTAGTTTTTCAGCTTTGTGCCCTTTGGGTCCTCAAGTATATTTTTACTACACCATTTCAACAAAAAAGGGAATTGTGCAATGGCACTGTCTGGCGAAAACACTGTAAATGCTATGGAATGACCTTCAAATCATTCTCACTGGAGCTGAGGAATTTGAGCTACATGTATAATACTGAATTTTGGCTTGGCACCCATTTGTATAGAATTAAAAGTGGAGCCTGGCCAAGAGAGACCATTTGAAGAGGTAAGCGCAAGAAAGAGTTAAGTGATGACAGATCAAATTCCAAATTCTTCTTTATCTTCTTTGTTTTTAAGGGAGAATTGAGAACTTGTTCTGTTGTCACTTAACTCTTTCTTGCGCTCACCTCTTCATTTGTACTGTACAGCTACATGTATTTGAACCATTACAAAATAGGTGAGGAACCCATTAAAAGGAAGTTCTGAAACTCTGGTCACCAACACCCCATTTTAGTCACATTACCACCCAGTTAACCCTGCTTGGTGTGGTCCGCTTGGCGTATCCAAGCCAGGATCTGGTTAAACCATGCAATGATTTTCATGAACACTTAAATCATTGAATGGTTAGGTGTAGATTTAGTAGCATACATTAAGTAATGTTTAATAAATGGGTAGCAGTATTTTATCAGATTTACAAACACAATGGCACAGCCCAAATTTTTGTAGATCTGATAAAACACTGCTGCGAGTTTATTGAATGGCTTCAAAAACATTGATGTATTGAGTCATGTAATTCAGTTATTTTGCCGATACAGCCTATTTTGGCCAAGAAAGTTAAAATTTATGTAAAATGAGGACAGTATCAATACCACTCATTAAACATTCATTTCTTTTGTTTTGCTTCATGAATTATTAATGAGTTTTTGAAGTAGTTATTTAGCATTTTAGTTTATTTTAGATTGTGTATCCCACGTAAAATAACTAAAATGCTATTGATCATGACTACTTTAAAATTTATGCTACTAAAACTACACCTAACAATACTACTCCATACTGAAAGATTACTGCTAGTAGATAAATGTATATCAGCATTACATGTATTTATTGACATTATATCTACAGATGTTCCCGTCACCACCCCCGTCCGCCATCCAGTGTCACGCTACTCATTCCCAGTATGTACCAGGACATTCGATTATCCCAGACAATGTTGGATGAGGCAGACCATGATATTGGACTAGAGGTACATATCATCACAATATAGCCTGGGCTACATTAATGTACGTCATAAGTTTGGAACATAGATTCGATAGTATGCTTTCTCAGACTGGCTGAAAGTAGGGTTTTTATAACTCTATAGATCGTTTGCACTTACATCACAAAAAAAATTGCCTCAAGAAAAAACTTATATTGGTAAAATATTTTTAATGTTGTGTATAGAGCAGGCAAAAATATATAAATGATCAGAATTTTGGAGCAATAGAGTACTTAATAACCGAACTGTTGGACAAATAATATTCGAACAATTTAGTGTAGTTAGTATGCGGCGGCCATGTTGATGTAGAGCTTTGGTACACCAAGATGGCGGCCGAAAACTTACTCTACAAATAAAGCTGTCTTTCCCATCAATATGTTTAGTGTTCAGTTCAAAACACCTTAGATATCACTTTCAAAGGTTTAATCAAGTCTAACATTTTAAATTGGCCGAAATATATGTATTTTCATGACATTTAGGAACCACTCTAGGCTGGGCTGTCACAAAATTCAAAATACTGTAACACAAAAAAATCACCATATTGACGTAATTTTTTGGAAGAATAATGAGAATACCGATATCTAAATCATATTAAAAGAACAGCTTTAAATAATTATCTCAGTTCAGATTTTAGAATTTTGATGATGTCACATCACTCCAAAGGATCTATAAAAATCTAGAAAGTTTTTATTCCTTTATTTTATAAAGGAAATATAATTATTTATCTTATGTGTTTCCAAAGAGTTTTAGAAACACTTATGGAATATTGTCCAGAAGAACTCAAAATAGCAGTGGAAACACTGGTCCTTTGGACTTCCCATTGCCATTTCTTATTCTCCCAAACTCGCACTCATGTTTCACACGGATTGAAAAATCTTGTGCCCGATAGTCCAGATTAGTAGATTTTCACATTGGCAAGTACTTGTTGTCAGTCATTTGTCAGACAGGCATGTTGGCCAGGAGAGGTACAGATAAGAAAACGAGAAAATTGCCTAGGGCAAGTAAAACTCAAGAACTAAAATTATTTTAATTTTTTTCGAGCCCTGGTTTTTATAACTCTATGGAAAGACGGAAAATGTTTTCTATTTCTCATGGCTGCGTCTGTTGTTATCTCCAGTATGATGACCAGGAATCATATGAGCGCTACAAACTGTTCTTTGATGACGTGCTGCCAGAGTTTGAACAGGCAGGAAAAGTGGTACAGTTCAAGGTGAGATAGCAGAGGTCACATTTAGCCTTGGGAAGTAGCCTTGTATCAGTTTGAAGCCAGATTAACGTTAATCATGGATTACATTTTAACAAGGATTCTGTTTCTCTTGGTAAAGTTTAGCCTGAGAAAACAGCAGAGTTGGCTGTTTTCTTAGGCTAGGTGAAGGTCTTTCTGCAATCTATAATTGAAGGGGTGAGTGCAAGAAAGAGTTAAGTGACGACAGATCAAGTTCTCAATTCTCCCTAACAAAACAAAGAAGATAAAGGAGAATTTGGAATTTGATCTGTCGTCACTTATCTCTCTCTTGCACTCACCACTTCAACTACAATTAGAACTACTCATTCCTCGTCATACAATACATTTTCAACTACAAATCAGTATTCAATAAGTTAAAAATTCAAACCAATGATTACCCTTAATCCTTGATTAACTTATTCAGGCTTCCAACAACCAGACCCGCATATTTATGGGTATTAACCCTTTTCAGTACTGCCCTTACAACATCCTACATTGCCTGCCAGAGTTTGATTCCTTTATACATTGTCTTTATCGACCGTTCACAGTTCAGCTAATGTTAACCAGCTATAGGGTATTGTAGTAATGTTGTTACCATAGGCGTGCCAGGGTTGATGTAATGTTTCAAATTTCACATATTGTGGGCTTACATTTCTACGTTAAAGCAGTTGTGTTTTAGAACATGTTTAAGCGTGACTAGAAACTACTCTAATAGCAGGAAGTTCTATTGGGATTACACCACGTTCATAACGGCATATTCTGTGTATTTTAACAGTTTAGCCACATGTACAATGTATGGGTCCTTGCCATGCGAATGAGGATACCAACATTGGTGATTCTGAATTTGAGTGTTGTAGTATAAAAGGCTGTAAAGTTACAGTGATGTGAAATTAGAGAGATTTGTATGAGAGAAAAACATGTACGGTAGGTCTTTCCAGCCTCGCTTTCATGTTTGTTTTCCTATATTTAAAATGCCAATAACTCGACAGCAATTTTAAACTATGGTCAATTACTAATTCAGGTACGATCTTTCATGTGGTAGCAATAGTTTCTCTTCCAATTTATGCAAATTAGGTGGCGGTCATTATGAAGGATCAACCCTGACGAACGTAAAACACTCTATGACGTCACTAGACACAGTAACCCATGTATTCAATTTTACAGTTTACCATGTGTATATCCCATGTAAACCTATTGTCTTCATCTCCCTAGGTTTGCTGTAACTACGAACCACACCTGCGAGGAAATGTCTATGTTCAGTTCTCAAGGTACAATGTGCATTTACAATACAATGGATTTCTTTTGAAATTATAAACAAATACGCACTGTTACATCGTACTTTACCATGATCTGTCCGTATCGTAACCTTGCCGCAATACCGTACGTAACTTTACCGTAATTTTACCATACTGAAATCGTACCGTAATCTTGCCGTACCGTAATCTTGCCGTACCGTAACCTTAATGTCATCTTACCATACTGTTACTGTACCATTAACTTGCCGTATCGTAAATATGTCGTAATATTGCTGTACCGTAAGTGTACCGTAATCATGCATGCTGTAACTGTACTGCAATCAACCAATACCGTAACTGTACTGTAATCCTGCCGTACCGTATTATTGATCAGTAAGATTCTATTGTACCAAATTATCAAATCGTTTCAATGAGAAATACCAAAACCTAAGTTTTTGTATTGATAAAAGCTTAATGTTTTTCATTTGAATAAAAAGCACACTAGTCTTTATCTAGTTCGTTTACGTTGTTACAGTGAGGAAGAGTGCTCTAAAGCCTTCGCCTCGTTCAATGGACGGTGGTACGCCCAGAGACAGCTATCCTGTGAATTCTCTCCTGTCACCAGATGGAGATCTGCTATCTGTGGTGAGTTAGACCCAGAAACTGGATGCTGCGCTTGGGGTTGTGTGGTTAAAACATTCTTACTTTTATATTGAACCACTAAAATTCCTGATTCTAACATTCGCTGATTTGTTTGGAATACATATTAATCCAGAGCAAATTCTGAAGTATCAGATTTTTCAGGGATGGCTTTTAAAAGTTGCATGTCGCGGTAAGAGGCTGTATTTGGCCAGACACAGTTATGTTTTCAGCGATTTTCTTATGAACTGACAAGCCTCACACGCATGCGCACATGTTGCGTATCAATTTCAATCAAGCATTGAGGGAGAGGACTACCTGTTTGTAGCCAATCAACAGCCACCAATCGTACATTGCGTAGTACCTGAACATAAAGCCACCAAATCAGTAAAGAACACTGCCGACACAATAACATCGGAACGAAGTTCTGCCAAAAGAAGCGCTAAAAACCATCCACACAGCGGTACGAAATCATCAAAGCAGCTCTTATTTTCGGAAGCACAAGCCTGTTCCTCGAACACATCGGCCATGTTTCAACCGTGTGCGTTTCGTCGAGCAAGACGCTTGTGGAGTTCGATACAGGGTTCTTCAGCTCAACGCGAAATTCGATCTCATTGCAAAAGATATGTAATTCTTTCTTTAAATTCATCGCTGAAGGAATTCTCGGTATGTTTGTCGCCATACTGGTTTCTGCTCTTATCACATGCCAACGATTTCTGTCAATCACGCATTTTAGCCAATAGCAATACGCGGCCTTCTGAGGCCGAGGGCTTACTGTATTTTGCGAAACGAAACGAAACGAAACGAAGTTGTATTTTGCGAAGTTGTATTTTGCGAAGTTGTATTTTGCGAAGTTGTATTTTGCGAAGTTGTATTTTGCGAAGTTGTATTTTGCGAAGTTGTATTTTGCGAAGTTGTATTTTGCGAAGTTGTATTTTGCGAAGTTGTATTTTGCGAAGTTGTAATTTGCGAAGTTGTATTTTGTACAAGAGAGCATGAAATAAATCAAAATGCTTTAGAGAGAGTACGATCGACATTTGGAGCTCGTGTGAAAAGCTGAACCGACCGAATCGATCAGAGAGAACCTTATTACTTATCAGGGTTAGAGTACATACCGGCAAATCAGCCAATTATCACGATGCCGTCGTGAGTCTCACGATTTTTGTCCGTTACTCACGTTATCTCACGATTTTCAGTAAGGGACCTGACGTTTTCATTAATTATTGTTATTATGTAGTCTACCAAAGAGCATGAAATAAATCAAAATGATTTAGACATGTTGAGAGAGAGTACGGTCGACAGTTCTAGTTGGAATTGAGCATGAGGTCCGTGAGCTCGCGTTTGAACCGATAATCGACCTCACATGATATCGATCCGAGGACCAGCAGATCTTATCAGGGTTAGAGTACTAGCGCGCGGCAGATCCGCCTACTATCGATATCACGATTCCGTGAGTCTCACGATTTTTGTCTGTTTTAAATAACGTAAGATGTGATTTCAATCCAAAGGAGAAATAATTAATCCCTTACAGGTATTGACCTCTCGACATTATTTCTTCTTACAAAAGTACGAAAGCCGCTCTTGGAAACCATTATTGCACAACCTCACAACCTTGCCTCGATTGCAGGTTTTGTTTCCCTAGCATATCTCAAAGTCGGCATGATAAAAACAAAGCAATGGTCAGCTTCGTTGACTTTAATATATCTTTAAATCTCAGCTATCTGTCATCGAAATCATTATGGCCTATCAAACCAAAATGTAGTCCTAGAAAAGCCACGTGCAACTGAGAAACATGCATCACGATATCAATTTCCAAAGTGTTTTTCATAGCAGTTTATACTTGTCTACCCTTTCGGAAAATTTCGTTTGAAGTGTTGGCAATATCCACTAAATTGTAAACATACCATTGAGCAAGTATAATCATTTATTGTGTTGAGCCGGGACCGGGAGTTCGAGTGGGACAAGTGGAATTGTTGTACCGTACCTATATATGATCGACCACCATACGTGACAGCTAGTTGGCGCCGATATATTAAATATCCGATAGATTGCATTCCAATTAATCAATCAAGTAGTGCTGTTAGTAATATATATGACAGTTTTCTGTACTTGGCCGGTCAGATCGCCTTTTATACCTTTCGAGACCAGTTTCTAAATTCAAGGTGCCGGTTTATTGGAATCTAAATTATGATAGGATTGAAGGAGTTGCAGTATTATCAGGCGCCAAACGTTTCAAAATTAAATTTTCATACACCTATACCAGATATGTATACATGTATTAAAATCCATACACGTACAAAAATCCTTACATGTAAAAATTCCATGATGTATTAAAAAAATATACATGTATCAAAAAATTGAACATGTATAGAAAATCCAAACATGTATAGAAAATCCATACATGTATAGAAAATCCATACATGTACTTCAGAAATTCATACATGTAATTATAGAATGCCATACATACATGTACAGAAATTCATACATATAATTATAGAAATCCGTACATGTAATTAAATGGGCCATCTCACCCACAGTGCTTCGCGTGCTTTGTTATTGTTTATATCCGGGACTTTGACCCTTTTCACGCCTGATAATTTTGATTTGAACATGGATGCACTATCAGTATTTACCGCTCACCCGTCGCTACCCTGCTATCATGCAGTGCTATACAAAACAAATTAAGGGTAAAATTATTAATAATTATGAAAGCGTGAGGTTTCTCTCGGTTTTATTTTTACCTGCAGAGAGGGAGAGAGAGAGATCTGCTAGCATGCAATAATCTCGTTGCTGGCAGTAGCAGAGAACCAGTTCAAGAGAGAACAGTGAACGAATGACAGCTCGCTTCAAAGGGAAATTATTATCTCGGCGGCTTTGTTTGGTAGAATCCCAACCGACATATAGGCCTCGTATATAAAAAAAACATTTACTAATACGCTCTACGGTAATGAACAAACTAGCAACCGGCCGTATTAAATAAAGATGGTCCCAGGTGACGTTTACAATATTATCGAATCTATATGTCATCGAAATCATTATCAACTGATAATTACTTATCGGGGAGGAATTTGAAACATCACGTGCAGATTATCATGATAAAAACTTGTCAAAACGCCGGCCGGCGTCATAGAAGTTAGTATGGTCCTAATGATTTCGACCTTGGAAAAAAAGCGTGTGTACTGGGCACTTTTGTTAACTTATTATTTATTCACGTTGCGTTCTACTGCAACTCCTTCAATCCTATCATAATTTAGATTCCGATAAACCGGCACCTTGAATTTAGAAACTGGTCTCGAAAGGTATAAAAGGCGATCTGACCGGCCAAGTACAGAAAAAAAAACTTTTTTTGCCACAAAACTGTCATATATATTACTAACAGCACTACTTGATTGATTAATTGGAATGCAATCTATCGGATATTTAATATATCGGCGCCAACTAGCTGTCACGTATGGTGGTCGATCATAGGTACGGTACAACAATTCCACTTGTCCCACTCGAACTCCCGGTCCCGGCTCAACACAATAAATGATTATACTTGCTCAATGGTATGTTTACAATTTAGTGGATATTGCCAACACTTCAAACGAAATTTTCCGAAAGGGTAGACAAGTATAAACTGCTATGAAAAACACTTTGGAAATTCATATCGTGATGCATGTTTCTCAGTTGCACGTGGCTCTTCTAGGACTACATTTTGGTTTGATAGGCCATAATGATTTCGATGACAGATATAAAGATATATTAAAGTCAACGAAGCTGACCATTGCTTTGTTTTTATCATGCCGACTTTGAGATATGCTAGGGAAACAAAACCTGCAATCGAGGCAAGGTTGTGAGGTTGTGCAATAATGGTTTCCAAGAGCGGCTTTCGTACTTTTGTAAGAAGAAATAATGTCGAGAGGTCAATACCTGTAAGGGATTAATTATTTCTCCTTTGGATTGAAATCACATCTTACGTTATTTAAAACAGACACAAATCGTGAGACTCACGGAATCGTGATATCGATAGTAGGCGGATCTGCCGCGCGCTAGTACTCTAACCCTGATAAGATTTGCCGGTCATCGGATCGACATCATGTGAGGTCGATTATCGGTTCAAACGCGAGCTCATGCTCAATTCCAACTAGAACTGTCGACCGTACTCTCTCTCAACATGTCTAAATCATTTTGATTTATTTCATGCTCTTTGGTAGACTACATAAGAACAATAATTAATGAAAACGTCAGGTCCCTTACTGAAAATCGTGAGATAACGTGAGAAACGGACAAAAATCGTGATAATTGGCTAATCTGCCGGTATGTACTCTAAGGCCTGATAAGGTTCTCTCTGATCGATTCGGTCGGTTCAGCTTTTCACACGAGCTCCAAATGTCGATCGTACTCTCTCTAAAGCATTTTGATTTATTTCATGCTCTCTTGTAGAAAATACAACTTCGCAAATTACAACTTCGCAAATTACAACTTCGCAAAATATAACTTCGCAAATTACAACTTCGCAAAATACAACTTCGCAAAATACAACTTCGCAAATTACAACTTCGCAAAATACAACTTCGCAAAATACAACTTCGCAAAATACAACTTCGCAAAATACAACTTCGCAAAATACAACTTCGCAAAATACAACTTCGCAAAATACAACTTCGCAAAATACAACTTCGCAAAATACAACTTCGCAAAATACAACTTCGCAAATTACAACTTCGCAAATTACAACTTCGCAAAATACAACTTCGTTTCGTTTCGTTTCGTTTCGTTTCGCAAAATACAGTAAGCCGAGGCCGAGGGTTATCAAAATAACCATGGGTTGGCGGCAGGCTCTCTCTTCCTCTCCTCCCCACCCCCTCCCCCCTCTCATTTTTTCCTCGCCCCAATCCCCCTAATATCCGCTCGCTGCGCTCCGATACTCCAGAGCCGCAACGCAGGCTTGGTATGATGGCCTTAATACATGGCTTAGATTCTAATCAATTGCTACTATATTCGCTCGACAGCTTTTTGGTTTAAAATCGTTTACTTTGCTAGTTATTTAGAAAACTGCTTTTCTGGTTGAGAAGTTGTAGTAAAGTATGCAGATACAGTAAATGTGGCCACGGCTTGTATCTTGATGTACCTGGCCTAGTCACAATTATTTGCCATAAATACTGGCCTTGAATTTAACATTTTCAGTCACTTGCTAAAGAAAGCAAGTGCCTTAAAAATCTACTTGCTAAAATCACAGCACACTTGCTTTTTCAATTTCTCCTGGCACAAGTAACAATATCCTTTAGTAAGTTTGCATTTCGATTAGAATATTCCACGGTACATTTCCTTTTTCGATGTTGCTCGAATCAATAATGATAGTCTAATGATATATATCAAAATTCTTGGTATTAAAGGGGCTATGTCATGGTACTGCGCATGTATCGAGTAATTGCTCGTTTAGTGGCTGTTAATTGGATACAAACAGTTAAACTTCCCTCCCTCAATGCTTGATTCAAAGGATTTTCACTATTTTCACTGGAGACTGTTTATATACACTGTTTGTTAGTTAGTCATTTTTGCATATTTGCTTTCATTTTAAGCATCCTACATGGCCGAGAGGTTCGTTAGTTCATATCAAAATCGGTGGAAATAGCTCTTTCCGGCCCGGAAAACGAATGTAAAGGCTAGTACCGTGACACAGCCCCTTTAAATACAGCTTGCAGAAAAAAGCAAGTGCTTAACTTTTGTACTTGCAATACATAAAAATCAACTTAAAAGTAAAACGCCTGAAATTCGAGGCCTGGAATACCCGTTATTCGACGAGTGTGAGGTCTGTATTGTAAGTTATAGACTGAGCTTTCCCCTGCTTTTTGGCCCATCCGCGAAGCGACGCAAAAACAAAAACGAGGATCCATAACTTATTAAACTTGCTTTGCTTCGATTTTGCGGTCCGTATGGGAAGTTATGGCCCGCAAACTGACCAATCACCGCTCACGAAGTTACCTCGTCAGATAATAATAAACAATTATTGGATGAGGTTGAGCATGATAGCGAAAATTGTTAAGATAGATGTATGTGTTATCTGCCGAAGCAGAAGGCTGATAACACAGATCGAGGTCTTGATAATTTTCGCTATCATGCGAAAACCGAATTCAATAATTGTTTTATTATACATTTTTAAGCTCAAGTTTTAGCAAAACAAAAAGCTATCGAAAACGAAGCTAAGTGAAACGCTGTATAAAATTGGCTTGTTTACGATTGAATTTCTGATTCAAGATGCTTTCTTTTTTATTCGAGCTAAAAATTGCAATTATTTTACGAGTTAAGGAGAAAGGAATGACTGGAAACATAGCTGAGCGCTTGAAATAGTAAAATGGCTCAAAATAACGAAATAATTGCCCTGCTTTATAGATAATATTGTACGCATGCGCACTTAGTGCTATAGGTAGCTAGAGAGAATTGGTTGCGTGTTCTCAGCCAATCAGAACGAGATGTGAGTAAAATGTATAATAACAGGTGTTTATTTACCTATTTTGTTTTGTATTGTAGGCCTCTTCAAACGTAACCGCTGCCCACGTGGTAAGAACTGTAACTTCTTGCACGTCTACCGTAACCCTGGCAACGCATTCAGGCAAATGGACATCGACAGGGATGAATGGTCTCCAGGCCGCACGTCGTATTCTGAACGAGGATCAGAACGTCGCACTTCGAGAGACTGGAGACGAGAGTCCCAGAGTAGAGAGGGAAGCGTTCGAGAAAGCAGTTACAGAGACTGGGATCGAGTTAGGGATCGAAGGAGAGATTTAGGCCGAGACAGAAGTTTTGACAGAGACAGGGACCGAAATGTATCACGGGACAGGGACTGGGAACGTGAACGCGAGAGAGAGTGGGATCGAAGGCGTGACCGGGATAAAGAGAGAAAGAGAGACGAGACGTATTCAAGGTCAAGATCTCGCGATGACAGAAGAAGAGATAATGACAGCGAAGATGAGGATGAGAGATACCAGAACCACAAGCGTAGAGACAGAGGTCCGGACAGGCCCAGGGAAGAACGGACACCTGACCAACGGAGTGAAAGTGACAGCGAGGAGGGCACGGACGACAAGAAGACTGACAGGTGAGGGTTTATGGGTGTTGCTGTTAGTGAGAAAAATCACACCGAACAACCCAAGAGATGCGCTGAAGATGCACAAGAAGCACATTTCCAATTAGCATTAACAAGCTGCTTATTTTCCAAAGTTTTCTGTCTTTTTTTCTCAAAATAGATCGACAGTTAAGTTGAACAGAACCATAGCTTGGTTATGCTAAAACAATTAGACTTCTCACTCTTGGTTTCTATCGACTGCGATAGTTGACAAGTTAACCACTAAATCAGTATCTCCCATTCTGATTGGATGAAATGGATCACGTGACGTGATACACTATTGTTATACATACATACATACATCCTTTATTTGTTAAAGCAGGTTAAAAGCAGGCAGCTATAAGCTGATGTGGACCTGCATTAAACACAATAATAAAATGAAAGAGAAATGGCTTATAAATACATAAAATCGCAATATTATACTGTCTAAAGCTAATTGAAATCTAATAAATACTAAGTATAAAATCATCTAAAATCCCTATTGTAATCTAATTATAAAATGTGCTGTCCTTACTAGTAATTAGGCAAGACTCTTTGTTAAAGTCTAGATTACCAAGTATTTCCTTATTCTTTTTCAATGCTAATTTAAAGTGATAAATATAATAGTGCCCAGAGAGAGCAGAAGACAATTTAGTGTTTAGAGTAAGTAATAGATACAGAATGAGTGGCCGTGCTGTATGGAATTCACAAACTCGAGCTGAAAGCGAGCATAAAGCACGGCCACTTATTCTGTATCTATTACTTATTAAACGTCTAGATGTATAGAGTCGTGTTTTAAGTTATTTTGGCGATACGACTTATTTTGGCTGAGAAAATCGAAGCAAAAATTTATGTTAATCAGGACGAAATCTGTATCAGATTTACTTACCGCTCCGGCAGTGATTCCCTTTGTTTTTCCTTCTTGAATTATTAATGAGTTTGATAATGACAAATAGAGTGTTGTTGTCTCTGGACTATTATACAAATAGTGTCCGTCGAGGAACTATCGGCTGATAGTTCCTCGATAGAAAAAACTATCGGCTGATAGTAAAAATCAACCGTGAGTCGAGTGTAGTGTGTCCAAAACAGTTAATGTAGTGGTGAGAGTGTGAGGAGTAAAAGCAGGCCCCCACCAGCTGTAAGCTGTAATATTCAGCCTGCTATAACAAATACATATTTATTTATTTTATTTATTTATAGTTGCCCGCGGAAACTATCGGCCGATAGTTCCGAGACAAACACACATTTGTCGTTATTGTTCATCGAAAAATTGTCTTCCCCTTCTCTCAGCGGGCACTATTATACAAATAGAGTGTGTGCGTCTCGGAACTATCGGCTGATATTTGCCCGCGGAAATTTGATGTTCTTAAAACAAATATAAGCCCGAGAACTCAAATATAAGCCCGAGATCTATTAGCCGATAGTTCCGAGACGCGCGCACACTATTTGTCGTCATTGTTCATCACAAAATTGTCATCCGATCTTAGCGGACACTATTGTACAAATAGCCGGACTGTATCCGTCGAGGAACTATCGGCTGATAGTTGCCCGCGGAAATTTGATGTTCTTAAAACAAATATAAGCCCGAGAACGAAGTTCGAGGGCTTATATGCTAGTTTTAAGAACATCAAATTTCCAAGGGAAACTATCCTTGACAGGCACGCTATTGTTATAATAGAAACCTCAAACTCGCAGTGTAAATATGATGGTTTGCTTGGGGAGAAGGCGCAGTAGGCATGGCTTGCGTTCATTTATAAAACCAAATTTGTTTCTAGTTGTTGAATGAATGGTTACTGCAGGCAGGCCACCTTCGGAAATACTGCCCAAGAATTATTTCAATGTTCGTGAAAAGAGCTTATACACGAAGTTCCGGTATAAAAAGGGGAGCCTGGGGATTTGTCACATTCAGTTGTCAATCAACTTTTGTGGAGTTGCTCCGCTTTAGGTTCTTAGAGCGGATTTCAATTGGGTTTGCGTTTACTAAGCTCTCCTACTGGCTGAGAAAATAAACCAACCAATCAGAATCCAAAGCAAAACCAGACGCAAATTGGTTTTGGTTTTGCTTTGGTTTGTCATTGGCTCACAGGGAAGCCATTTATGAGTTACTTGTGATTACTCACTGCTATGATTGGCTGGCTGTGGGTAATTTGCGTTTGGTTTCACGACACTCAACTGAAAACCGCTCTATCGCGCGATATTCAAAACAAATACATCAATGTTAAACTTCAGAGTAAGGGCTACAGTCAAAAAATATACTATTGGCATTAATTAAAGGAGCAGTATCACGATTAGTATTCATGTCCAAAGTTTTGAAAATGTGTCAGGCGGACAAGAAATCAAAAGACGTGACAGAAGTAGAAGTCCGTGATTAATCCGCTTGCATCGGCGTATTTGCACGATATCTCGAGTCGAAATTGCTTTAAAACTATACTTTAGTATTATATGGTTAGGTTTGATGTTATATTTTTATAAAGCAGCATTTTATTTATTTCAATCGAAAGCGAAATTTGCAGCGGCGCGTGACATAGCGTGATTTTTCCATTGTCTATAACAACCAATCAGAATCGTGACACTGCTCTTTAATGAACAACTATCGTCTCTCTGGTCACTTTTGTTTTATGGCTTGTTTAATTTTAAACCTTAAAAAATCTGGCATTTTAGAGGAAAGGCTGATATGCTTGCTTGTTTTCTTGTGATCTTCCATTTGAATGTTAAAGGCATAAAAAGAAGAGGGGCTAAAACTTTTATACTGAAACTTCGTGTATTAAAGACTCGGCTATCACACCTGGGAATTCTAAGAACTATACTGAATTATATTGCAGTTGTATTTACGCATTCAAGCTCAGAATTTCACATCATACGGAGTTCAAGTGAGGCAGAGTCGCGCAAAGCATCACGGTCGACATAAAGTCTTTATAGTGCGACTACAGACTGAACCGGGTCGTCTTAGACAACGAGAACTAGACACATTGCGAAACGAAAATACAGCAGTATAAATCCTAGCATATCCATGCGATTTTCTTCATTCAAAAGACTTTGACTTCAGAACTAGTCCACCAAATTGACCTTTTACAAGATCGAAGCTTTTGAAATGTGATTGGTTCTTGTTGTCTAAGTGGCCCTGTGATTGGTTCTTGTTGTCTAAGTGGCCCTGTGATTGGTTCTCGTTGTCTAAGTGGCCCGTGATTGGTTCTCGTTGTCTAAGTGGCCCTGTGATTGGTTCTCGTTGTCTAAGTGGCCCTGTGATTGGTTCTCGTTGTCTAAGTGGCCCTGTGATTGGTTCTCGTTGTCTAAGTGGCCCTGTGATTGGTTCTCGTTGTCTAAGTGGCCCTGTGATTGGTTCTCGTTGTCTAAGTGGCCCTGTGATTGGTTCTCGTTGTCTAAGTGGCCCTGTGATTGGTTCTCGTTGTCTAAATGGCCCTGTGATTGGTTCTCGTTGTCTAAGTAGCTGCGGTTTTAGCAGTCGCACTGTAAAAAGTTCTTTTCTCCCGCAGGGTTTCTATCAAGGAAGGAGATCAGCGCGATAGTACCAGCGCTGAGAGTGATCAAAGTTCTCGATCCCCATCATCGACAAGTCGACATCGGAAGCGAAAACATCGTTCCTCTAATAAACACCGCCATCACAGCAAGTCCAAGAAGAAACACAAACATCGCAGTAAACACAGAAGGAAGAGAGACCTCGGCAGCAGCAGTAGTCCTGACGATAGTACACCAGAAGAGACATTACACAACGACAATGGTGGTAATACGGCAGACAAGCGACAACACAGTGACGCTAACAGTAATCGAGACAATTCAGATTTGATGAAACGCAATGATTATGTATTAGCCGAAGACCAAAAATAAATAAACCAGTATTTTGTAAATAGCCATACGTTGTATGTTGTTTATTAGCCTGTTCAACAGGCAGTCCCGGTTGTGTGAATTTTAGGATCTGACCGCGAAGTCATATGGAAGTAGCTTTCGCCTCGTGATCCTTGTTACAAAAGTCCATTGCAAAATGACCTTCCATTCTTTTGTTTCTTCTCTTTAACTGACTTGTAAGAAGCTTTCCTTTGGAGATTAATTTTGGCCGAATCAATTATTTGTAAAGAAAACGCTCACGAAATTCTCGAAAATAAATGGTGCCTCTTGTAGGAAACAGTCTTGTGCTCACTCGTGTGAGACAGCCTTGGTGAAGATCGTCGATGAATTATTTATGAACATTGATAAAGGTTTGCTTAATGGTTTAATAGCCATTGACTTCCGCAAGGCCTTTGATCTTATAGACCATGATGTTCTACTGACGAAACTACAGCTTTATGGCCTAAACGATTCTTCCCTTGCCTGGTTCAAGTCATATCTCCGTAATCGTCGACAGTCTGTCAAGATCGCCAATGCGATATCATCTACGTTACCAGTCACTCATGGCGTACCTCATAGTTCAGTATTGGGACCTCTCCTGTTTGTCATTTTCATAAATGATTTATCGCTCCACACTAATGAATCTACCATCGACGTGTATGCTGACGACACGACACAAACTGTATCCGGGAAGACTCTAGAAGCCATTGAGCAAAAGTTAATAGAAGGATTCAAACCAATCCAGGCCTGGGCTTCTCATAATAAAATGGTTATCAACACCACGAAAACGAAAGTCATGCTCGTTGGAAGCAAACGCAAAATTTCGGCGCTCCATCGCGATATAAGCATTGAAGTCAATAACACGAAACTGCAGTCAACTGACTGAATCGATTAAACTACTTGGTGTACATATTGACAAATCATTATCATGGAATATCCACATTGATTATACTGAAAAGAAGGTTTCGCAACGCATCGGATTACTTAACCGCAATAAAAGGTACATACCTCATGCAGAAAGAATACTATTTTATAATGCACTAATTAAGCCTGTGATCGAGTACTGTGCCACAGTTTGGGGTGGATGCTCCATAGAAGGTAAGTACCGCCTTCTTAGATTACAAAAACGAGCTGCTCGAATTATGTTAGACGCACCTGCACTTAGCCCTTCCGTTCCCTTATTTAATACACTTAGCTGGATTCCTATCCATGAAGTCTGTAATTACTTGAGCTGTATATTAATGTTTAAGATTTTAAATGGCTATGCACCAGCCTATCTTTCAGATGGCATTAAACCTGTTAAGAAAGTACACAGAATACACACTCGCTCGTCTAGGTTTAATGTACAGATTCCAAAGATATCCCTAACAACAGCAGGCGGCAGATCATTTGCTTTTAGAGCCTCATCATTGTGGAATTCATTACCAGTTGATGTTAAAGATGTATCCTCTTTGAATATGTTCAAGTCCAAATACTTTTATAATATTTTATTGCAACAGAAGTTAATTGACCATTTTAAAGTTTAGTTTTTTGTAAATTCACTTATCTTAATCTCTGTCTCTTGTCAACATATATGTACTCGTTCAATTTCTAGATTATATTAGATCGATTTAGCTATATGTTATTAGTTAGTAAATGTGGTTCTGATTTCAATTGTATATAATGCACATCTTAGTTTTATCCGTAGTTTTTATCATATTTGCTACCCATATGTAAAGTTATATTTTATACTTAAATTAGTAGTTGAGGGCCACAAGTTTGTAAGCTTTGCTTTTGGGTGTTACCCTCTTTAAATAAAGAATATTATTATTATTATATATATCACTTCATTTTCAGAGGTTTTTCATTAGACAGTTAATAGATGGTTTGCACTCAATCCCCAGAGATTCAAAGGGCATGGTGGCCAAGTTGGTGTACAGAAAAAAAGAAGCAAACGAGGAATCTTGTTACCTGTACACCGGCCAACATGGCGGCTATGACGTCGCGTGCAAAGGGTCTATTATAGCCCACTTCCGAGATATGCCTCACTTCCTGCATACAAAGGAATCAATACGAGGCTCCGTGCACAATGCTCAGTCGTTCGTGACAAGGCTACATCACTTCTGTAGTTTGTCACGAACGACTGAGCATTATGCACGGAGCCTCGTATTGATTCCTTTGATGCAGGAAGTGAGGCATATCTCGGAAGTGGGCTATTGCGCTCGTGATCGCATGGGAAAGGCTTTACTGGGTTGGAAACAAACTTTAAAACGCTGTTTTAGAAAGATTGACAATCGTTTGGAGGCGGAAAATAGCATTTACAAACCTGTTTCGCTAATAACACTACCGATCTCGTACAAGTGCCTTTAAATAAATGAAGTCAGATTGTTTTGCCATCCAGTACAACCGTTAGCGGCGTAAGGGGGGAGGGAAGGGGGGGGGGGACTGCTCTTCCATTCTCGTTTGCGCCGCTGAGACTGCATTGGGCTTTCCGCTTGTGTTCCCTGTGGTCGCTTATGCGGACTATACCAACACGATCTCCCTGTTGAATTAACTATCCTTAAATGGAATGCTTGAAATAATGATAATCGTTAATTGTAATGACATTCTTAAAACCAGTCTAGGATAAAGATAAACATTTGTCACATTTCGAACGGCGGTAGAGCTGTCTGCACCGCAGTACACGCAAAGGAGTTCGAGTAGGTTATTTCAAGACTGCGTTGGTAAAAATGAGGGAGGGAAGGAGAAACTGATTTATTCGCTTTCTGGCAACATCAGAACCATTTCTGATCCACTGATCTTTTATTTGGAGACCTTAATTAAGTAGTCGATAATGTCCGGAAGCAGCTGGTAAACTAGAAACTTTCCGTATCCTGTGGACAAGACAACCATACAATCTCGAGATTTAATCGCAAAGCCTCTTGCTGTTTCGCCTTCAAGTGCGAAATTCCGCCGGTTTGCAGCAGAACTTTAAAGTGCCACTACGATCAAATTTTGACATATCAATGTTTTTGCATATTCATAAAGTAGAGTTGATATATTATTACCAGTTTAAATTGTTTTTCGATACAACGACAGGAAGTCTTATTTTTTGAGCTCCGAATATTGAATCTAAACGTCCGCCATTACTACTGGAGGCCGTTCCCTTTGTTCAGCTTTAAACAAAGGTTTATTCAGCGGAAGTAATGTCCTACACTTAACGCTCGCCTGCAGAACAACGCCTGGAGGCATATTTCTACTAAAAACGTCTTCACGTACATAAGAAGAAAGTTATATTTATCTTTGCGAGGTTAGCTACTTTTTATGCACACTATTTCGCGCCACGAGGTTGTCGTGTTAAGTGTATGACATCACTTCCGCTGAATACTGAGAACCGCTTCCAGTAATGGCGGACAGGATTTTACCGGTAAACTCTCCTAACATTTTGTGGTTAAACATGCCCATTGGGGAATATTTTTTACTATTTCGGATATTTCTAATACTGATTGACCTATTGACATTGAAAAAGTGGCAAATAGAAATGGTAAATTTTCGTCGTAGTGGCATTTAAGGGAGGGGACTGTTTGAAGCCAATTAACAGCCACCAATCGTACATTGAACCCAGACATGCGCAGAACCATGCATGACACAGCGCCTTTAAAGAGTTCCATGTCTATTTCTGGAGTTTCCTTAATTCAAACCTTGAGAACTTCTTTGGTAAATTACGAAACAATTTGGTAAACTCGCAGTTTGAAGTTTGTTCAATTTCCCGTCGACTGTGAAAATAAAAAGCTTAACTTTCACGTATTTTTCTTAACTTTTTGGGGTAGAAGTTCACTGTAATATGTTTTAAGGTATATTTTGCGCGGGAAATTCGCGCGGCCGCCCACGCGCAGACGTTTGACCGCTGTGTGACCCAAAGTTAGATAGGGGTGTGCCGCTGGGGCTCTGAAACCCGTATCCTGCTTAAGACAAAAAAACTCAAATTTCCATACCCTGTTCAAGACAAAGTGTTCAAATTTTATATCCCTCTATAAGACTAACAAATTATATATACTTGGATGTCAGTGTTTATTGTGATCTTGTATAATGTGTGTCGTAACTAAATAAGTCTTCATCAAGCACTAGACTAAATAAAGCCCTAGATAAATACCATACCCTGTTCAAGATCTGTCGATGTGAAAATGGATACCCTGTCTAAGACCAGAAACTCGGAAAAACCATACCCTGTCCAGTGGATCACCCCGTATAGTCCAGTCCCCCGCTTACAGTGTGACAGTAGGCTCGCATGCGCAATGGTCGCATAAAATGGCACATTTTGCTCGTCATAACTGATTATCTGCTTCGCTCTGAATAATTTGAGACTTGGAAATGTTTCACGGAACATTAGAAATTTTAGAAGGAAAAGAAGTATACGTTATCCTCAATACACTGTATCAAAAAATAAAGCATGAATCGAACTGGGGCCGGTAAAGAATCAACCACCTATAATGATAATTAACAATTATTCACCGAAGTGGAGGTGAATAGGGGTGGAGGTAAATATCCCCCACTATTCACTATTCACTAACACCGAGGTGAATAATTGTTTTAGTATATACCACACTCCAGGGCCGGGTTGTTCAAAGCCCGATTAGTGTTAATCCTGGATTAACCTGCACAGAACCTATTGGTTGTCATGGAAATTAAAGAATGAAAAGTCCGAAGACTATACAGCAAAGCTGATATACAACGTAAAATTCTAAAACAAAGCACTACGGTTAGCTAGGCCTGACACGAAAAGTGCTCGAACTAGATTGCAGCCATAGCCCATAGACAGCTGTTTCGTTCTTATTAGAACTCGTCAGTATGGCATAGCAAACAGCACGCGGGCTTCGGCACCACCGCACCACCGACCCGGACTGCGCTAAAAAGCATCTAGTAAGAGCTCACAGAAAGGCTTGGTTATCGGGTCACACGTCATTACGTGTGACGAAAAGCCAAAAACCAAGCAAATCTGAACTAAACGTGTCAGTGCTTTGCAAGAAATATAGTGATGCTGGCCAGACCAGCTTTATCAAAATGATGACAAATAGCAGGAATAATCGGATCTATAAAAGACCTACGGTACAAAAATCCACAATAGAAAACTGACATAAGCAAATACCGTGAACAAAAATGGAAATTAACCCTGGGGGCTTTGAACTTGGGGGCTTTGAACAACCCGTCCCAGGTGAATAGCCAGCACCAAATAGTTATTTTATTTTCTGTCAAATGGACAAAAAACTCGCGTGAGATGATCGCTGTTTTGCTCGGATTAACCTTTGAGTCAACGGGGAAGGCCGGCTAAAAAACCTGCATTTTTGTCCTACCACAGGTAGCCCACCATAAATAAAACGCGTAACTTCAGAAGAGACTGGTTAAGAGTGCCGTGTCAGAAGTGATGACGTAGCCACAGGTTACAACATTCTAAATAATGGCGGATGAGATAGGGCCAGTGCTCACTGGAGAAATAGAAATGGCCGCTCCAATCACTAAATCCTCGCAATTCCAGATAGCCAAAGAATGGTTCAGTAAAAGGAGATCAACACTGAAGCCCTGGAGCGCATTTTTAAGCACATCGAAGTTTTCTAAGCCAAGCAGTATTGCGGAGTTGGGGCGGAGAGTGGTGAAAAATCTTGAGGACTATCAAAGCAACTACACATTGATAGTGCTTCTTCTCACTGTTTATTGCGTGTAAGTCATGTTTTTTGTGTTATTTTATGGGTGTTTATTGTTATGCTTTAATTGGTCAAGTACTGGAGTGTTCCATCATTTTAGGGTTTGTTTTGGCTCAAGAATTTAGCGAGATTTAAGATTGAATTTACTATTTTAGCGAGATGCATGTACTGAAAGGATCATGCTTTAATGAACTCTTTCATACTTCTTTTAGTTTTACACCACTAAGTTTTAGCCAATTTATTTTTATTATAACTGATTTCTTCCACAAAACTGATTATGTAACACGAGATAAATGTTAACTGTCGGCCCATGTTGAATTATAGCACGAAATATTTTAACCTGCTACTCGATTTTGAAATAAACAGATTTGTTGACAAACTAAGAGGATACAATTTGATTTTAAAGTGGTTGTGTGGTTGTTAAACTTTTTACATATTTCATAAACCACCTGTAATGTGTGTAAG
Organism: Actinernus sp. WN-2022; assembly: GCA_030867875.1. Lineage (NCBI taxonomy): Eukaryota > Metazoa > Cnidaria > Anthozoa > Actiniaria > Actinernidae > Actinernus > Actinernus sp. WN-2022. The sequence goes on along the minus strand of JAOWCC010000064.1, from coordinate 19,115,068 downwards.
TTCTTATTGCTTCTAATAAAATAATGCTTCAAACATTTTGAAAAGCATATTTGTTGGCTAAAAGTAATATAGAAAATGAATTTTAATGTACATGCATTGTACATAGTCCAGTTTGCAAAACAGTTTGCAAAAGTAGACAACAAGCTTTATTAGTGCCAATTTATGTATTTATACATGTATTACAATTTCAAAATATTCAATAACAAAATTAATAGTCTTGAAGAGACTTGCAACATGAACCAACACAAATTTCTGCTAAATATTGTGTCTGTTATACATTGAAATCACAATCTTACAAAATATGTTACAGCTGTATTTTAGACTATTTTCATCCTAAATGTATGTTACTGTTTCATTAATATGTAGAGGATATTATATGGCTGCTTCAATGGAGATACAGATTTTATCTTCGAGTGTTGGTGAAATATCTTACGAGTGAGCGCAGCGAACAAGTAAGATATTTCATCAACACAAGAAGATCAAATCTGTATCTCCAAGCAGTCATGTAATGTTCTGTTTAATTATATAATTATCGATGAAAATACCAGTTTCAATCTCTTACTAAAAAGGCTAGAAATATTTGAAAGCAAGTCATATTTTCAAAAGTGATATCTTCACATGTGAAGATATCACTTTTTAGAAAGAAATATACACTGGTATTTCATCCGAAATTATATATTAATTAAAATAGTATTATTGTCCTTGTTCCCTGACAAAAATCTCGAATTAATCTAGGTCACACTGAAATGTTCAAACAAATCTTAAATACATTTTGTAATTATTACTCAATTTTGTTTGTATGTTGTATAACATTTCTCATTCATTTTATTGTATGATGAAGAAGTGTCCTAATATGAATTAATATACCAGTAGGAAATAATTTGATAATGAGATTTGAATGCTCTTGAAAACATTTTCATTTCCTTGGCAACCAATTTCTAAGTATTCCTTTCACCTCATACATGTATCCATTGATACCAGCCTCCACAATGATTTAATACTTAAATTATGTTTTACTGTCATGATATCCACTGGCAAGTGTATTAATAGTTCCAATCTAATTCTATTTTTGGTACATGTATAAAGTACAACTCAGCTTCTGCATAAATTAGTTATTTTGAACCCATAAAATAATAATAATAATGGCCATATTTATATAGCGCCATATCACCACAGTCTCATGGTGCTTTACATATTACTGACAATTATCCTGTCAGTGATTTTTTCGGACTGTTTATGCCGCTAATAGCAGCCATGCAGTTTACAATATTGAGTATGTGGTTAGAGCTTTTGGCCTGGCTGCATATAATATCCAGCATCAGTGTGCCAACTGGAAGAAACTTACAATGACATTTCAGACTATGGTAACATTAATTTGTTTAGAAACTATTTCATTTATTGCCTTTATAATTTATCAACTTCCATGTGATACATCTCTTCCAATGTATTCTACATAATTTATATCAAACATTCATTTCGGTGTTTCGTTAGGGGATCCAATGAAAACCATGAAACCCGAGGTGTGCAGCCTCAAGGATTGTTTTCCAGGTGTTTTGTTGCATAATATGATTATAGATCCCAAGATTTTAGTTGTTATTTTCTCTTCATCATTTCAACAACAATGTCTAATAGTGTAATGGACAGGACTGGGTATTAGAACTTAGTCTGGAGTGTTCATATGGTTTATGGTTCGAGACAAACTCCAGACACCATTTTTTTCTTTCCATCTTTCCTTAATTTTTCCTTATGTAATGCATACTATGATGTAATCCATGGTACTTAATTCATGTAATTGAAATTCAAGTGTGCTGAATATTTAGAATAAGACACACCAGTCACTTACTAAGTGTTTCATATTTTTCACCGGTATATCAAAGCCCATACACATGACTGAATAGCCCCCTGATTGACAAAAAGCTAATGAATAATTCATGAGTGGGAGAAATACCACTACTAGTAAAAGGGGTACTGTCAATCAAATTGATCCTTCAAATTACTTTATGACAAAACTACAAAAATAATGCCCTGAGATAGAAGACAATACCATGAGAATGCCCTGATATGCTTTTCAAACTTTTTTGATTAAGGATGGCAAAGATTAAAGTGGATTACAAAAGCTTATTCTAGAAATCTGATTTCAGTTTAATACAGTGAACTGATTTCAAGTTGTTCTCAATTTCTCTTAAAAGCAGTATTTTATGAATCTTTGCCATCCTTCATCAGAATTGTCTCACATTTTCTGTAACTACAGACTAGTATACTGTACCTGGAAAGCACACACTGCTGATCTGAGTAGTTATTTAGATAGATAGATTGCCTTTATTTATAAACACGATTATGATTAAAGCACATTAGGCTTATGGGGTCGTGTGTCTACTACTAAGAATAATATAACTGCACATCTATTTACAATACTAAAAATTACTAAGAATACTTTCAAATGCAATAACTTCGTAAATAAACTTCAAATTACTAAATTGAACTTACTAATAAAATGATGATGCTAAGAGTACTACTGCTAATAATTCTAGAGCTGCTAAAACGTTTTTTTTCTAAAATAAGATAAATTCATACTAGGCCTGAGTTAATGAGTGGACTCATAAGTAAATGAAGTCATCACTCTTAAATCTAGTAGAAGAGGCAGATGTAGTGTTAAACTTGAACTGCTCAAACACAGCTAATTTATTTAAACGACACTCAAGATTTTGTGTCTTTCTTTGAGAAGGTTTATCATTTGGGGTTGATAGTGGCTCTTTAAATGGGCTACATACCGTATATGTCATGACGTGCTGCACATGTGTGAGTCAATGTTTGATTGGTGGCAGTTAATTGCCTGTAAACAGTAAAAGTCTCCTCAATGCTTGATTGAAATGATGACAATGGTATAGTTTCCTTGAAGACTGCCTATAGTATACACAGTTTGTTAGTCGTCATGACATGACACAACCTCTTTAATCATGAATGTTATAAAGTTAACAGTCACTTCTTGATTTACGTGTTTACAGCTACATAATAATGTTCTCCAACAATCTCATGATAGGTTCATAGAATGAAAGGATTAAGTTGAAGCAAGAATTTCAGGAAAGAATTAAATACTTTTTGCGAAAAACCACTGAATGTGCTTGGAAAATTATATTCCTTTGGCCTCAATTAACTGACAAGAGACACATATATGTGGGAGGCAGTCCTAACAGATAATCACACACACAATCTATTGTACATGTACTTATGCTGTACTTCAATCTACACTGTCACTTTATGTAACATAAGATGCAATCACACACTGTGCTAGTGTACTCTGCCAGATATGAAAAACCACAATATATGTGGTAAAAGTGGAAACGTTTTCCCCAGCCCAATTGCAGGAGTACTGACTTGTGGGAGGTGAAAGTCTGAAAACTACCGCGCGGCCCAACTCTGTAACATCAGGTCAACAAAACTGACAAATAAAGTTAATGGTGGAAAGAAACATCTAACTGTTGCAGTCAGGACCATGAATACCTAACTACATTTACATGTACAACTGACATGTCCTTATATATGCTAGTTCCTGCCAAAACTCCATATATATATATTCCATATATGGATATGCCAATATTCCATATGTGGAATGTATCCACAGGGATACCAACATAGTCTTTTGGATAAGGAATTAATGTTTCTCTTTTTCTTTCATCCAAAGAGAATTATTATATCCTTTATTACTGTTTCTTTATCATTGCAGTGTAACAACGCCTTTGCTGTTGATTGCCATTTCTGTGGCTGGTGGAGGATGCTGGTATCTTACTTACAGAAACGAAGGAAAAAAGATAAAAGTCTTTGGTGGGTATATAACACTGTACCCATAATTTTCCACAAATTAAACTCCTCACTAAGAACCGATACTATTTGAACAAACAAAACCACTTTCCTTTAATGCTTTTGTAAAATGTTTTCTTTGGTTAAACAAAATTACAATATACATGTACATTAATTTTTGTCTTGTCTAGCATACCTAATAGTCAAGAGCAGATTTCATATGAGTGGGCATTAGTTATGGCAATGACTTACAGCATGATTACTGTACGACATGCTGTGATGTTGAAATGGTTTCCCTATTGTTTTTGTCTTTCTGATCCTGACCAATCAAATTACAGAGTTACGATAAGTTACTAGAACAGTACTTATGGTTATGGTAAGGTTTATACAGACATGCCATATTTCTGTCCCACTCAAATGAAATTCACTTTAGTTAAGGAATACGCACTGCCACTTCAGTTCAGTATGTGTACAAGTGTATATAAATAAAGCTCTTTGGCAGGAAACAATTTGAAAAATATACCCAAAACTATACCTCACCTAAAAAATGCACTATAACCCTATATTTTTATAGTCTGATGTTTCCGTAGTGTTTCATGTTGATTCTTACTGCTAAATTTGGTCCTCGAATAAGGCTGGTGATAGCAAATTTCCACACTAACGTGAGCTGTGCTCACATTAATTACAAACATAATTTTTTAAACTCTTAAGCACCTAATTGTACCCCCTAAAATACCAGATTTTAGAAGCATACCATAATGTTTTTTTTTGTTTAGACAACCCCTAAAAATACCAGAGTGCCAATTTCAATGCCTAAAACAATACGAGTCACACACTCGACCACCAAATATAATGGGAATTAGACTACTCACTGTCAGTTTCTATGGATGACAGTTGATGAGGAGTATACATGTAGCTCAGAGTCAATTATCAGCCAATAGAAACTTCAAGCTTGTCTAATTTTTAAATAGGAAGTATGTTTTAAAAAAATCAGCAACTACACTGTATCCTGGCAGCCTCCCGGTTAGCTCAGTGGTTAAGCTCCGGTCTGTCGAGCGGGAGGTCGCGGGTTCAAACCCCGGCCGGACCAACACTCAGGGTCTTAAAATAACTGAATAGAAGGTGCTGCCTTTGTGAACCAACTGCAAATGGTTAGACCTTCACGACTTCTCGGATAATGACGTAAAATCGTAGGTCCACTGACATGGCGGAGACAAGCCTCGTAGAGGACCTTGAGTCCTATTGCTTGTTTCCTGTGGCGTTACGCCCAAATGTTGTAAGTAAGTATAATTTAAACTAGACTAAATACAATTCAGACAATCATGGTTAAATACAATGTACAGCAGTGCATTATTGTTCTTCCTGTGGCACAGCTCACAGAGCCTGGGTCAGCGTCCTTACTGGTCTTTTCATATTTGTTTTGCTTTTTAAGTTGGTGGGTCATTCGCAGTCGCTCATGCAATCGCTTGCAAGTTCTGTTTCAAAGTGCTGTGTTTTTGGATTGCGTTAAGCATTCTTTGCATGTAAATTGTTTCTCCCTCTTTTCTCTCTCTTCCTTTTTGTCCACTCCTGTGTAATCCAGTGTGCTAGGCTGAAGCTCTCAAGCACTGACCCTACTTAAATGTACAGCCTGGGCACTGAACCTCTAATTTGCTGAAAGTCCAATGCATCTACAGTACAGTGTAGGATTATCTGCCATCCCCTTAACTGGATACTTAAATAAGAGTTCATCAGCAGCCTATATTTTTAAGGTTATAGCATGTACAGATGCATAACTATGTAAGTAAATAATCACTCATTATTTCCTCCCTTTAGGTCGTGAATTTTCTGTTATTGAACAGTACGGACTGATAGCACTATTGTGCCTTCCCTTACTCTTCCTGGCCTCTGCTGGTTCTGCTGTCTTCTGGATCATAGGTAACACATAATGTATTCATAGCTTACATGTACATCGCATGTACTCGGCAGCTGCTAACTAGATAGGAATAAGATGTAATAAGTACATTGTGCATTATTATTCACTGCTTGGTAAATAATATCAATTATATAAGTATTGAGAAAGCTCCAGTGTTTATGTCTTTCTAAAAACTTATTCTTTTTCTAAAAAGTTATTCTTCACACAAAGATAACACTTCAACATTTTCTAGTCTTTTTAGTAAGGAATGAACTGATATTTCATCGATAATTATATTATTATTAAACAGAACATTACATGGCCTCTTTGAGATACAAATTTTATCTTGTGTTGATGAAATATCGTACTTGTTCACTGCAATCCTCGTAAGATGTTTCATCAACACTAGAAGATAAAATATGTATTTACGCACAGCCATGTAATACCTCTACATATCAACATTTTATGTTGTATGATAATTCCATTTGCAAGGGGGGCCTTTCAAGCCCATTCAAAGCTTAGCATGAACGAAAATGTATAAGACAGAAATGACAGGCATTTCCCCATGTTGTACCACTCCCCAGTTTCCTTAATACACTGGTATGAACGTTTCATTCTTTTCATTTCTTTGTTTGTTTAAGGTGCATCCTTCTTTGTGGTAATGCTTCATGCGTCTTTCCTCAATACATCAACTCCAGATTCAAATGTGTTTGAGCTTCAAATGGAGCAAGTCTAACCATCCTAACACTCAGCGATCCCCCTAATGTGATGTGTAATGGATATATTCTCACACAAAGATTTACATTTGACAAAGAATATTCAACCATTTCACTTTTTTAGTTTTACCTTATTCTCAAATGGGAAACACTATGGTATAATGAACTAAGAATCAATTAAGGGCATATGCTAGTTGCTGACAGATGGAAGCAAGTATAATTGTAGCAGCTGGGTTAGCCCTTTGTCAAATGGGAATCGTTTTGTTTGGAGGGTCAGGGAATAGTTTTATGACAAAACTGGACTCACTTTTTGCATTGGAAAGACAATGAATCAGTTCCTCCAATCCAATGAGATAATGAAAAGATACAAATAGCCTTGGGGTATAGAGATAAGTTTTATAGTTCAGACTAGTGTAATGGTATTGAGACAAAAGAGATTACAACAGACTTAAGAAACTCCACTTAGCAAATTGAATTATAATTCAGCGTTTACAAGGAGCTGAACAGCCTACATCCATGTATGTATGCATTCAAAACTATGCAGGTTTGCAAGGACAAAAAGATGATGTTCTTATACCTGCATACATGTATTATAGGCAATATTATATGGATTCAGTGTGGAAACTATATTAAAGCAGGACCTATTGCAATGTTGAGGTGGTCTGGCAAGACAATGGTAATTGAGTTTAAATATAGAGCAGTTTTCACATGACTGTCGGAAGTGTTTTGGTTTTGCGTTTACTATAAAGCTCTCCTATTGGCTGAGAAAATAAACCAACCAATTAGATTCCAAAGTAAAACCAAACGCAAATTGGTTTTGGTTTTGCTTTGGTTTGTCATTGGCTCACAGGGAAGCCATTTATGAGTTACTTGTGATTACTCGCTCCTATGATTGGCTTGCTGTGGGTAATTTGCGTTTGGTCCTTCAACACTCATGTGAAATTCGCTCTAATGACTACTGCAGATGTACTGTGTGCAACAAAACGTCACGCGCATGCGCTTTTGATGAACCGGTCGCGCGCGCGTCTCCCCAGTTTCCCGCCGTAACTAAAAGAAAACAGAGGCAATCACCCCTGTTTCTAATTTTAAGTACGTTTGCGTATTTACGTTTAAAACTCATCGTCAATGATAAGTTTGGGGTTGGGTACTGGGGCAGTAGCTGGTCACGCCTGACCACGCCCTTCCATGGAGGTAACCATGGCAACCGGGCCACAGCTCACCACCGCGCCCGGTACCCGTCACACTGATCCACTCAGTGGAATATACTCACCTATGGTCCACCTGACAGCATCCTACCCAATCCAGAGGCGGGAGGGTGGGAGCAATTGTACGATTGAAGCAATTCAAGAGCTGGCACAACGCTACAGCCTGAACAGCAACTCAGCCTATAGGCCCTAAGCCCAAGCCCCCCCCCCCCCCCGAGGATCGATATCTGCACTAATTGCAGATACCGCTGAACCAGCATGACTCGGTTTTAACTTAGCCTAAATTACATTCAGCCACATTTAAAACTCATCGTCAATGATAAGTTTGGGGTTGGGTACCGGGGCAGTAGCTGGTCACGCCTGACCACGCCCTTCCATGGAGGTAACCATGGCAACCGGGCCACAGCTCACCACCGAAGATCTACCAAGGTGCTTGGAAGAGGACTCTGTGGCCATGTTTCCATGGAACCTCCGACTCCAAACCGTACCAAGCACCAACCCCAATAGATTAACCGACGAACACCTTCTTTAATGGTCCTAATTAAGTTAGCTGCACAGACGTTGAAGCCAGAGCTTCCACTGGTATCCTAATGTAGCTTTTGTACGCATTGCTGGACCACCGGCCCAGAGCTTGGATCAAGTGATCAGGAACGCCATTACGAGCTGCGACAGTAGCCGCCCCTATGCGGAAGCTATGACTAGAAAAATTGCCCGGTATCTTCGCTGCAGTCATAATGTCTCGTAGCCATTTAGTGAGTAACACGCGAGTTAACGGTTCGCCCGACTGCAACAAGAACAGTGGACCAGGCGCATCGCCCCTGATGTTCAAGTAGACTAGAATGGCTTCCACGGCACAGAAGGGAGGTTTGGCTTTACCGACGTAGACACAACGACCCTTACGAAAGGGATCAGTTTTTGAGGCCTTGACGTTGACCCGGATACACGACGGCGCGGCAGAGGAATCGATCGCTAAATCCTGCACATTAAGGTGAATGGCCGCCGAGTAGCTATACAGGCTGGGAATTGTAAATTCCGCAGAACGTAAAAAGCCAAAGTACGCTAAACAACAGGCCGCCCAAAACATGGAGTGGTCCGCCAACGCCATATTCAGATGGCTGTAAATCGTCCACATAATGTCATCCGTAATTGGCAAGCGGTCACGCGTATTCACGCCCTGTATGCGTTTGATCCCTTTTACCACTCTCTCAAGCCTCGGGCAGTTAAGTAAAGGGTCGGGAAAACCCAGTTCGATATGAAGTGCGCGCACTGCCGAGAGGTACACTTTAATAGACGAAGACTGGATGAAATTTGACAGAAACGTTGCAAACAAGCACAATGTCCACTCATCTGCCGGACAAACCGATCCATGGGCACCAACCTTACCAAGCTGAGCACAAAAGTTGATAAATTTCTTCTGGCCAGTGGCATAAGAACGACGAGTTGACGGAGCTAGACCTTGCAGAAGCAGCTCACGACAGCGGAGCTCTAGAGAGGCGAGGTGAGGTCCTCCAACAGACGACTTGGTATTGGGGTCGGTGACGGTTGGGCCCACGGAGCCAGCTGTCGAAAGTCCTGCCAACGAAAGCGAGAAAGCGCGTCAGCTATAGGGTTCTCTACCCCGGGGACATGTACTGCAGCAAAGGAGAAATTAAACCTCGCCGCAGCCATAAGAAGACTGCGCACGAGACGCATGATGCAAGGGACCTTGGAGGTTCTAGAGTTGAGGATCGCGACCACCGCTTCATTGTCCGACCTGAACAGGATATGCTGCCTAAACCAATGATGGCCCCACACGTGTGCCGCGATAACGACGGGAAAAAAGCTCCTTGTAGGCAATCGATAAGGGGTTTTGGCCGGCAAACCAGAGACCGTTAAACCACTCAAGGTTGAAGTAAGCACCATAGCCCAAAGCACCAGACGCGTCCGAGGTGACTTCCATGGTCGGAGCTGCCGACATACCCGGGTAAAGCCAAAAACTAACTCCATTCCACGTCTCTAGAAACTGGAGCCACCATTTCAGGTCCAAGAGGAATTCTGCGTTGAGGCGAATGGGATGACCGTCGTTTCTGAAGCAGCACAGCAAATTAATCATGCGGCGGAGAAATGTTCGGCCTGGCCAAACGACTTTGGCTGCATGATGCAAGTGGCCAATAAGAGATTCAAGTTCCTTTCTACGGCACCACTGACGTGATGCCCAGGAATAGAGGAGAACACGTAACTTGGAAAGTTTGTCGATCGGGAGACGAGCAATTTGATTAATCGAGTCCAACTCGATACCCAAAACCACCAGGACCGAGGAAGGACCCTCACATTTGTCGTGGTGGAGAGGGAGACCCAGCTCAGTACAAACTCGAAGCGCAATGTTCAGATTACGCGCGCACATGTTCGAATTCTGGGGACCGGCAGTGATAAAATCGTCTAGGTAGTGGACCAACTCAGCGACCTGATAATCCACTCCACCATTGCAGCAATGGAGTCAAAAATAAACGGGGCCGAACGAAGGCCAAATGGCAGGGCTAAATCCACGTAAAACTTGCCACGCCAACCCATCCCGAGGAGAGCGCGGTCCGAAGGATGAATCGCTACGTTCCGATACGCCGCGAGAACATCGAATTTTGCAATGAGAGCACCAACGCCAAACTTGCTGACCATTTTGATTATGTCATCGACCCTGATGTATTGAAGCGAAAAGCTATCGACGTCAATGCCGTCATTCACACTGGAACCCGCGGGCGAGGACAAGTCCACGATCAAGCGCCACTTCCCCGGTTGGCCATTCTTAGGTATTACCCCAAAGCCGCTAATGTGCAACTGAGGAATCGGAGGGTGCGCGAAGGGGCCAGCCACCCTGCCCAAGGACACCTCATTTGCCAAATACTCATCAATGACTGTTGGGTGATCATACGCAGACTTCTTATTTCGCTTCGCTGACCGAAGGTAGGGCACATGATTGAAGCCTAGCTTAAACCCCCGGCGAATTCCGTTTAGAACGTAGGACACTCGCTCTTGATCCGGATGACTTTGCAATTCCAGCGCAAAGCGATCATGCTTGAGCGGCGTAACACTAGCAACCGGGGGAAGAGCGGGTGCGGCTGAAATCGAGAACAGCAGGAGTGAGGTGTAGAACTTGATTCGGGGGGAGGGGGGGGTATCCCCGTGCGAAAGCACTGCGCGACAACAACATCATCATATAACAGTCTATGAGCGGCACCTACTCTTACTAGCGCATTTATATAAGCGACCCGTCGCCACCCAACGGTTGACTAAATACGGGCAATTGGACAGGGTAGTGGACTGAAGTGCCGCCAACCACTGTTGCGACGAGTACGACAAGCACCGAGAGTCAAGCAACGAGTACGACACGCAACGAGCGTCGTAGCGAACGAGTACGACAGGCAACGAGTGTCGCAGCAGACAAGTGCGACAGGCCACGATTGTCGTAGCCCCCGAGTCGAACAGGCAGCGAATATCGTAGCCCCCGAGTCGAACAGGCAACGCGTGTCGCAGCCACGAGTACGACACGCAACGAGCGTCGTAGTGAACGAGTACGACAGGCAACGAGTGTCGTAGCAGACGAGTACGACAGGCCACGATTGTCGTGACAGCGATTACGACAGGCAGCGAGTATTGTAGCAACCGAGTACGACAGGCCACGAGTGTCGTAGCCAACGAGTAAAACCGGCAACACATGTCGCAGCAACGAGTACGACACGCAACGAGCGTCGTGGCAAACGAGTACGACAGGCCATAGGTGTCGTAGCAAACGAGTAGAATGGGCAACGAGTGTCGTAGCAACGAGTACGACACGCAACGAGCGTCGTAGCAGACGAGAGCGCAACGATTAAACAGCGCAAAAATTCACACGGATCCCCCCACGCCCAGCTGAGCGACCCCATAGCTGACCAAATACTATTACCCTCATGAATTACGGGCAACGGTAAACAATAATAACTAACGGTTTAATACCATATCTAAAACCACCAGGCAGCGAGCATAAATTAACAACCAACCAATACCCACACCCCAGAACTAATTTAAATTAATGCATCTATATGTACGTTACATGATATGTTGGCTGAGGTGAAGCCATGCACTAGTCAGAATAATACGACACGCAACGAGTGTCAGTCCATGAAGCACTATATCAATGCTTGCGATATTTCACGCGGGACACCCCAGGCGAAGCTGAACGACCTCTTTGCTTTGACGCTGACGACTGCCCTTCATAGCACTCAATCTCCTTGTGCCAGCCAGAGCACTTCAGGCACCGATGAGCGAACCGACATGGGGAATACGGGGCCGAGCAATGGCCCCGGTTCCACGAGATGCACACGGTTGATGAAGGTCCTGCCACCGATCTAGGGGAGGCGCCAGCAGTGTGGAAATTATAGAGTTGAACGTTGATCTGGGACCAGTCAACAACTTGCGCGGCCGCAGCATGTTCGCGGAAGGCCTGATCGTAGGCTAACCAGGCCCGCCCACTAAACAGCCGGTACGTGCGTATAATCAACAGCTTGTACTGAAGTATATCCCTCCAACGCTGAGGGAAATACGTAGTCATCACCAAGGAGAAGACGGAAAACGCCTCAGTCCAGCTTACAATATCCTCGAAGCGACGCTTGGGCTTCTTGGGAGCGCTTGTCAACACCACCCGCCCATCCAGCATTAGTTGTGGCTCGGATTCAGTGACTGGCGCTAAATTCGCGGGCAACGAATCGTTGAGATCAATGAATTTTCCCGCCACAATTTGGCTTACCAGCTTCGCGGGAATAGGCGAGTAGCCCGGGCCCACCACAAATGGTTGGTACAGTGTCGGCACGATGGAGGACACGCTAGGGATCGCCGCGACATTGGATGTTGACATCGAGCCCGTGACATTTGAGTTCGCATTCAACATGGCTGACAAAGCTGGCGAGACATTAGCCGTCGAAAACGTGTTCATAAACGATGGCACGGCTACTGGAGACTTACCTCCGACAGCACCTAATTGACTTGGAACTGTGGAAGTTCCCGCAGACAGCAACGAGTTGGCTTGAGAAACGATAGTGGGACTCGTAGGCCATGTAGAAGGAGGCAGCATTTGACTTCTAGCAGCGAACGAATTGTCGACTGCCCTTTGAATCGCGGCCACGATTTCCACCGAGAGCTGAGCTCCAGACTTTGGCGAGTCGGTCGACGAGCTTCCTGCTGCCGAAGTAACTGGAACTTCATTCATAATGACGAGAAAAACCCACAGCAAAAAGCAATTGTACGATTGAAGCAATTCAAGAGCTGGCACAACGCTACAGCCTGAACAGCAACTCAGCCTATAGGCCCTAAGCCCAAGCACCCCCCCCCCCCCCCCCCCCCCGAGGATCGGTATCTGCACTAATTGCAGATACCGCTGAACCAGCATGACTCGGTTTTAACTTAGCCTAAATTACATTCAGCCACATGAAATGTTTCGCGAAAAACAAGAAAACTACATAAAAACTAAGCCTAAGACTTACACAGGTTGAAAGTTCCTTAATTTGTAATTTACTGTGAGTTTACTAAGTTATAAAATGATTCACGTATTTGAACTCCAGAGCCTTCGTTCTTTCGGTCAGCGGAGCACAACGTTTTGCCGCGATGTGGGTTGGTAGAGGCACACAGCGGTCAAACGTCTGCGCATGCGTTAAAAGTCTTGCAACAACGTATTCCAAATCAAATTCAAAGCGAGCCGGCGGCCGTCACTGTTCACAAACCCGCTTTCAAACCTTGAGAACTTCTTTGGTAAATTACGAAAATTTTGGGTAAATTCACAGTTTGAAGTTTGTTCAATTTCTCGTCGACTGTGAAAATAAAAAGCTTAACTTTCACGTATTTTTCTTAACTTTTGGGGGTAGAAGTTCACTGTAATAGGTTTTAAGGTAAATTTGCGCGGGAAATTCGCGCGGCCGCCCACCAGACTCACCGTAATACGCACGCGCAGACGTTTGACCGCTGTGTGTGCTGCTGGTTGGTAGTTCTTTCCACTGTACGATGAACTCAACATTTCTTCATACTGCATGCTCACGCAGTATTCATTATTTTTCGTTCATCATACTGCAGCGCACGCCTGTCTCTAACCCTTAAATAGAACACGACGGGTGTTGGAGAGCATAGAGAAATGTTGAAAGCGCAAGCCGAAGGCGTATGCTTTTCTGGAGTGTTTTCATATTATAATAATTTTTTAATTTATATATCGCCATAATCCCAAAGTTCTAAGGCGCTTTAGGGAGCAGGTCAAAACACATGCCCCAGATAGGGACCCTTTTTTTTTCAACAGACAGCTGTCAGCGCAGGGTACCACCCCCATCCCCCATTTTTGACCATCTATTTTCCATTCTTGGGGGCCTAGTGGTAATTTTAACACAGAAAATGAAATGATAACGTAAGACAACACATGCAGTGCATTTGTTTCTAGATTATGCCTTTTAGTTTTGAAGATATTTAAGAACAAATTATTTTTAATATTGAGTTTTCTCTCCAGAGATGGCTGGCAGCAGCCCCCACCCCCCTACCCCAAAATGGGTCCGTCGAGAGGGCATGTGTTATGACCTACTCCCTTACAATGCATCACTAATATACAGTAATATAAAAACTCTTTAAAATAAATCAATAATATAAATAATAATTGTTAAAAACCAAAAAATAAATAACAATTATTTAAAAGCACGAGTAAATAAATCTTAAGACTTGACTTCAAAACACTAACAGATGAACGTAATCAGGCTAAGGCTTCTTTACTTGCTTTATGATATAGATGTAAGCGAACTAGGAAAGCAAACAATCACTCGAAACAATAAAACACGCTCGTGCATGTTGTAAACTCTGATAAAACACGCAGATTTAGCCAATCGGCGTGCGTTATATGATGGCTATGATATAACATGTTTTAAGTGATACTTTGTAGCATTCTTGGATGCCCTGTTGTACATGAGTAAATTAACACAAACACTCGGGCATATTTATGTTTAGTTTAGTTTCCTCAAAGAATAGAACATTTTAAGCGTATATATCTGTTACCTGCCCTGTGACAATCTTAATTATTTTAAGTTCAGCATACTACCAGAGTGCAATTAAGGTAAAATATCATGGAAGTTCTATTATTGAGTAGAATTAGACTACAGTGACTACTTCAAGAAAAGACAAATGGGAGTTGTGCTTCTAACAGCCAGGTTAATCAGATTAAGAAGGTAACTATTAAAACTATTAAATTTCATGTGTGTGTGTGTCAGCGATCTGATTGGTCGAATAATGTCCACCGTTCAGCGATCTGATTGGTCGAATAATGTCCACCGTTCCGGTCAGCGATCTTATTGGTCGCATAATGTACATCCGTTCAGCGATCTGATTGGTCGAATAATGTCCACTGTTCAGCGATCTTATTAGTCGCATAATGTACATCCGTTCAGCGATCTGATTGGTCGAATAATGTACATCCGTTCAGCGATCTGATTGGTCGAATAATGTCCACCGTTAAGCGATCTTATTGGTCGCATAATTTACATCCGTTCAGCGCTCTGATTGGTCGAATAATGTACATCCGTTCAGCGATCTGATTGGTCGAATAATGTCCACCGTTCAGCGATCTTATTGGTCGCATAATGTACATCCGTTCAGAGGTCTGATTCGTCGAATAATGTACATCCGTTCAGCGATCTGATTGGTCGAATAATGTCCACCGTTCAGCGATCTGATTGGTCGAATAATGTCCAACGTTCAGCGATCTGATTGGTCGAATAATGTCCACCGTTCAGCGATCTGATTGGTTGAATAATGTCCAACGTTCAGCGATCTGATTGGTCGAATAATGTCCACCGTTCAGCGATCTGATTGGTTGAATAATGTCCACCGTTCAGCGATCTGATTGGTTAAATAATGTCCACCGGTCAGCGATCTGATTGGTCGAATAATGTCCACCGTTATGCGTTCTTATTGATCAGTCAAACTCGAAAACTTTCGAAGCTCAAGGAAACCGATAGTTTCGAAATGATACATACAGAATTCGTGTCTTAATATAATAGGACTTACAAACTCAACCGGAGGTGAGTTTGTAAATCCGATAAAACACGAATTCTGTATATGGCTTAAACGTCTACATGTAAATAGTCATGTTTTTTAGTTATTTTGGCGATGTGACCTATTTCGGCCGTGAAAATCGAAGCAAAAGTTTCTGTAAATCAGGACGAATCTGTATCAGATTTACAGATCAGCCATTACAAATTCATTTCCTTTGTTTTTACTTGATAAAATTATTCATGAGTTTGATAATAGACACTTAATGACTGGCCCCGAGGGAAACAGTGAGTTCTCGATGTTGCCCGAGACGCCAGTCGAGGAAAACATCGAGAGTCGAGGGAAACAAAACTCACTGTTTCCCAAGCGACCAGTCACTAAGTGTTTCATTATATAGATAAGTTTCACAACCTGATACAAGCGAGGTTGTTAGTCGTCTTCTCTTCGGGAAGCTGCTGCCAGCGTCGCTACAGCATTTTTAGTAGTGTTTTGTTTGTTCCTTACATCTTATTTTAGCAACCAATTTCTTTCTCTCACACTTGATAAACATGTAAAGTGTTTCTTTGGAGCTGGTTCCATTTTAAACGCTTTCTTTCGACGAAAAAGGTAAGCTCTAGATGTTTTGGTAAACAAATATTTCCCGCCTGTAGCTAGCCAGTTATCACGATGTGATCACGTGGCGGGCAACAGTTTGTCAGGTGACCATAAATTAACCAATGAGGGCGCACGTTATAAGTGTTGTTAACTCGCTCCTCGGATCTTAGTGATATAGATTCCGAGGGCGCAGATCCGAGTTAAAACTGACCTCCTTAGCACCATTTGCATGAGGTTTTGAATAGCACAGGGGAGATGTGGGGCTGATTTGGTTGAAGAAGTCGTCGAAACACAGACAACCCGGTACCGGGTTGTCTATAAAGTGATGGATAATTTCGTAGTTATGAAACCCAACGAGAACAAAGAAAACCGTGTCAAATGGATATTAAAGGAGCTGTGTCGCGGTGAGGGGGATGCCTCTATGGTCTTGGCCGGAACAAAATTAGTTTCAGTAGTTTTCACATAAACTGACTATCCTAGCACACGTGGGGGATGGATGAAATCAAAGTAAATGTGCAAAAATAGTTAAACTGTGCGTAGATCTAGGAAACTATTGCATATTCTTTCAATCAAACATTAAGGGAGGGGACTTTAACTGTTTGAACACCAATCGAACATCGATTTGATTGGCCAACATTATATACTGCTGTAATTAATACAGCATACATGTCCGACAAGCATCAATAAACGAAATGCCCGCCCCTGATCTGTTTGTGTTATGCAGTTTAGCTATTAAATGTTTTATGCTCGTTCAGAGTGATAAGAGTATAAAGTTCACGACTAACTGAAGCACTTTAATTAAGGCCTCGTATAAATAGCACGTTTTTGTGAATTTCGCGGCTTATCTACTGAACAGCCATTTTACGAGAGGAAGTGGCTTGACTCCTGTGTCATGATAATCAGTAGGCTGCGCGCGCAGCTATCGATGATTCGCACATGACTAGTACTCTCAACCAATCAGAATCGAAATTTGAACTAAAATGACAGTCATAAAGGTGGCTATTTTCTTGTATATTATAAGAAAATCACATGCATGACTAGGTAATTCCACGTGGAATTACCGAGTCAGGCATGTGATTTTCCTTGAATCGCATAGTCCGGATTTAGTACTTTTGTTGATATTTTGCTAAGTTATAAATAGCGCGCGTAGTCTACAGTGGTGATTCCACTCTGAATCACCACTCCGTCTCAGCCAATCGGCATCTGATTTCGCAAATGCACCGTGCGATTCAGCTTTGGCTATGCGATTCTAATGTTAATAGCATTGAAGAATAGTGATCCAAATAACTATCATGTTTGCGTCTGATGGGCATTTTGCAGCAGGCATTCACGTGATTGTACAGGAATGTACTGGATGGCAAACAAATATTTAACTTCATTTATTTAGAAGCCTTGTACGAGATCGGTATTGTTATTAGCAAAACCTGTTTGTAAATGCTATTTTTCACCTCCAACCGATTGTCGATCTTTCTAAAACAGTGTTTTTAAAAATGGTTTGCTATCCAGCATCCATGGCAACGTCTTTCCCATGGGGATCACGAGCTCATTCATTCGTTAACGAAGTATCATATCAGCACGTGACTGTATTATATCAGCACGTGACTGTTATATCAGCACGTGACTGTATTATATCAGCACGTGACTGTATTCATGGATCCATGCTGTATTATATCAATACGTGACTGTATTATATCAGCACGTGACTGTATTATATCAGCACGTGACTATTATATCAGCACGTGACTGTATTATATCAGCACGTGACTGTATTATATCAGCACGTGACTATTATATCAGCACGTGACTGTATTTTATCAGCACGTGACTGTGTTATATCAGCACGTGACTGTATTATATCAGCACGTGACTGTATTATATCAGCACGTGACTGTGTTATATCAGCACGTGACTGTTAGCTGCAAAAGGCCTATTGACTTTTTAGTTGAAAATAATAATTTTAGTTACAATCTCGGGTAACCCCTGCCTGTCATTGAATTTTTCTTTTCTTATTATCCTTTCTGATTTTTTTGTTCGTGTTATTGTAGGCGAAATATGTAAATAAAAATAAATAGATTCTGACAGTTATGTGCGAATTTTAGAATATCTAGATTGCGCGCGAAGCCTACAGATATTCAGCGCAGGGACGGAGCAATCTCCTATTACTCAGATCCCATTTGGTACGAGATTGCGCAGGGAGGCGCAGGAGTCCCTGAACTGTCTTATTGTATAATAGTCCACTTTCGATAAGGTTTCAATATAATCTGTTTGCAAAATTCATTTGAGGAAAGGTCGTCTGCGAACTTGACCCAAAACAGAAAAATGCGACTTTACTGTTTTTGATGTCCCTTTTTCAAACAAGTGCAAAACATCTTTTTGAGTCCCCGCTTGAACCTGCGATCTCTGAGGGAATAAATCAGCGGATTCACGCAACTGTTCAGAAGTGCAAATGTAAGCCCAACATTGGTGAACCAGTACGAGTCCAATGGATTCTCGAGGAACAGTCGCTTCAAAGCGACGATAGCATAGGGAAGCCAGCATAGCAAGAACACCACGATAATGACAAGTATCATCTTGTGTGCGCGTAGGTCTCGAATCCTTTGTATGTCCTTATGTTGCACGACTACGATGTCTATACATTCGATAGAAGCCATTGAAGCCGACATGGAGTCTTTAGCGATTTTCTTGATTTGTCTTTTCGCTATAGTGAAGATCCGAGCGTAACAATACGTCATTATGAGCACGGGTATTGCGAATATGAAGCCTGCCATGCAGATGATGTAGGACTTGTTGATTGGTCCGTCGGCCGCCCAGTTAGGTCGGCATGTGTGCGTATGAGGATCATGCATAAACTCGCCCCACTCCACCAACGGCAACCCGGCCCAGAAGATCGAGTAAAGCCAACTGAAAGCTAGTAACTTGCGCATGCGCGCAGAGGTCATCTTCATTGGATATCTGGAAAAAATACAGCCAAACGGCATTGAGGTATATTGTAGCGTACTGCCCCTCGGGGGTGTGGGGTCTGGGTCCTATAGCAGTGGGTCATACCGCTCATAATGGCAGCCTTTCGATTTTATTTCATCATTTTTTCTCGCGCCGCATAGATTCAAACGGATAATAAATTTCAGGTAAAACTGGGCATTTTAGTTGAACCACAATATGAGCTTCTCTGCTTCAACTCGGCCCGCTTCACCAGTTGTAGGTAATTGTGTCTTAACTAACCCAGTCAGATATATTCGCAAGTCAATGCAAGTTTCAAACATGTGGTTTAAAAGATTCGTTTGGTTTGAATCGGCTTGCATTGGATTGGGACCAATTGCGTTGACTCGCATTCAGCTCAAACATGTGGCACGTACAGTCACGTGGTTGTACTGGACTGCAAAACAATATCTGACTTCATATACTTTAAACGCACTTGTACGAAATCGGTAAAGGTGCGCTACTTTTACATAATACAGTAAACGGTTCGACCTTCACGTCTTCTCGGATAAGGACGTAAAATTGTAGTTACATTGACACTTAAATAAAGTTACTTACTTACTACTACAAGTACGTTAAGGCCTGTGTCAACACAAAAACACGGCTAACATTGATTATCTCTGTTATCAAATTGGTTTTAAGCTTTACCAAATTGTACATACTGATATAACTCGTGAACCTCAACGCTTTCAAGTGAAAACTGCAGTCATGTGACATGTCACGTGACCCTTCCTCGTGTGAACGTTCAACTGCAAATGGGGCAATGAGAACAATCGCCATTTTTCGAATGGGTCTATTAGGGCTCGTTTCCTGCATAAGGCCTATTATCACTTGTAGCCCTGTTGCTCGGCGACTGATTTTTGTCATATGAAAGGGACTATTTTGTGTAATGTTTAAAGGCCGACAATCAGGTAATAAGTTCATGTCCTAGATACAACAATAGGTTAATTACGTTCTATTATGTTTCGGTCATAGAACGTCAGTAACATATTGGTGTATCTAGGACATGAACTTATTACCGACAATCAGGACTGGGCGGCATTTCAAAGTCAGTGCAATTAGTACTAATTGCGCGGACTTTGAAACTCATTAGGGACTTTAAGCAACCCGGACGGCGACGGCAATGACGACGGGACGTAGAAAAGTGTTTTCTCTCGAAATTTTGTGTGTACTATTTCCCTTGTTCGCCTTGAATTGTTTTTCACAACCTGATTTTCGAAAAATACGATGAGTATAGAGTTCCGTACACGCCGAACGAAAAACGGATTGCTTTACTTTCGGGACAGACTTCACCGTTTGCAACCTGAAATGTTATTGGTTACCCAAACAATAGCCTACCCCTAAAACAATACAAACCCTAACCCTAAAGCAGTGGGATTCTTTATCAGTGAAGGTTGGCGCAGTGGTAAAATACTCGCCTCTCACCGCTGCGGTCCCGGGTTCGATTCCCGGGTTTGTTGTTGATTCCTTATCTGCATTCGAGGGTTTTTCTCCGGGTTCTCCGATTTTCATCCCTCCGTAAAAATTAGCCGTGAGTCGAGTATAGTGTGCCCAAAACAGTTAATGTAGTAGGGAGTGTGTGAGGAGTAAAAGCAGGCCCCCACCAGCTTTAAGCTGTAATACACAGCCTGCTATAACAAATAAAATATTTATTTATTTCTATTTATTTCAGTTTAAGTCAATAGATGGTTTGCACTCAATCCCTAGAGATTCAAATGACAAAGGGCATGGCATCAATGTTGGTGTACAGAACAAAAGAAGCTAATGAAGAATCTATTGTTAACTGTACACCAACATGGCGGCTATGACGTAACGTGCAAAGGGTCTATAGGTACGACCTACAGAACAGTGAAGTCTAACCGTTACTTTCTTTCGTTCGCGTTCTCTTTAAAACGTACAATTTGGGATTTTCGCGTTGTTTTTCCAAAGAACGGTGGAAATGTAGGCGACTGCGTGTATTTTCACGTGCAGCTATTGTATTTTGTAATTAAGGCTATTGTTTTGTCGTCATCGTAGACGTTGCCGTCGTAGTTGTCCCTATTGTCGCCTTTTAAACATTACTTCAAAAACTATTTAATAAGTCACGAGTGATTACCCAACCAGCGGTCTCAATAGATGGTTTGCACTCAATTCCCAGAGATTCAAATGACAAAGGGCATGGCGGCCATGTTGGTGTACAGAACAAAAGAAGCTAACGAAGAATCTATTGTTAACTGTACACCAACATGGCGGCTATGACGTCACGTGCAAAGGGTCTATTTGTACCACGTGCAGTACCTTGAAACCCCTTGAAAGGACTGTCTATACTTTACTTAGTCCAAGGACTTAGAAAAGGTAAAGGTAGTCCTTTCACGGGGTTTCAAAGTACTGTACGTGATACAAATTGAGACCTCAGCCGATTGGCTAATTACCTCATGAATTGTTAAATAGTTTTTGAAAGTCTAAATAAAGATCTTCTCATCTCAGTTCTTTATTATTTAAACTAGCTTTATTTGAAATTTGCGGTTAATACTGTTCGTGTTTCTTTTTTATTCCGAGAGGCTTTTTTAGAGATATGCCAGCGAATAATCAAAGAATCAGACTCGGAAACCACAACGACATAAAGGGAAATTAATAAACAAGGTAATCTGACATAATATAAGTACAAACAATACATAAAGTGCAGTTTGTAATCTATAAGAGATGTTCTGTTTACCGCGGAACTCCCGTGGACATCTGTTTACAACGATCAGATCGTCCGCCAGCGACTATTTTGCCTAAGGGGTCAAAAGCATTTGTACATGAATTTAAATTGCCTTTTTAAAATGTAATTTACAATTAGTCCTAAAAATCAGCTTATTGCTGGTCAAGTAATATAATCATAATGGGTTTTTCTTTGTCTACCTCTACTTGGCTCGACTTGCACCAGTTTTGTCTTCCGATCCGCTCCTCGAAATGTTTATTTCTGAAGCTGGACCACTAACTGTTTCCGTTGCTTTTCTCAATATACTTATTCTTAGCTCCGCTCGGCTTAGTTTTATTATATCCAATAATTATTAGCTTCTTTTAAGTCACTTGTATGATAGAATCAGGGGCATGTATATGCGGGAAGTAGGGTCCAGAAAATTACCCGGATTTCCAAGTTATTGTGAAAACGAACCCGGATTTTCTCCCTATTTGCCGATTATTCTGAATTGTCTATATAACCCGGAATTCGACGTATCTTTACGAAAACCCCAGACCTGGAAATCGGAATTATGATCAAAACCGTACCCGTACCGCCGTAGATATATTTTACGTAATAGTGCCCCCGTTTTTTATTTTAACCTTGTGAGAAAACAATTCAAGTAGTCAAACTTCTGCCCTATGCCGCAGCGTATACGAGAAACTAGCGGCTCGGCTCAGTACTTAGCCGTTGGGTTTGAAAGTGAAGCACTACCTCGAACCTTCTGAAAATCAGTTGCATGTTTTTCTTTCCGGAAATTCCCGCTGCATAGTAACTATTTTCTTTTTTATATTTATTTAAGCATATATATTCTTTGTGTTTGCTCCAGGAGCAGGAGCTCATCTAGGGAGCTTATACAACATTTATTTACCAATGATTACTGGAAACGAAAGGAGGAACTAAGCTACATACATAAATTGAAACAACACAAAAAGATTTATAGGCTAGAAGATGACAATATAGAACGCGAGTTGCAAGGACAAATCAGAAAAACTATTTGACCCATTAGAACGATTTGGACTGTCTGCCTTAAAATACGTTCATTTTGTGCTTGTGATAGGGTGGAGTCTCCAAACAGTAAAGTTCTTAACTTAAATTTGTCCGTGCAAGTTTTGCAACAGATGTCAGAAGTCGGTTGGATCTTGAAGTTTGTAACTATTTTCCCCAAAAACAATCGGAAATGGCGCCAATTGTTTCCTACCCTGCTAGCCACAGAGATTCCTTTTCCCTCTCTCTCAAAATGAAAGAAAGAGAGGGAGAGGGAGAGAAAGGGAATGGATCTCTGCGGTCTACCATGCAGGGTAATTGTTTCCGTTAAAATTTCTCGCTAAACATTCTCACTAATAAATCATTGGAAAGTCGATGATTGTGGCCATGATTACACAGAATTATTAACAATAACATTAAAAAGATGTAGATACGTAAATCAACAAAGAGCAATTCAGTATGGTTTCAATTTCAGGATAGTAAACAAGCTGTTTTTACTTCATCGTTATCGTCAAATATGTATTCATGCAGAACAATTAAGGTGGGGACTGTCAAAACGGAGCCGGCGTCGAAACGACCAACTGGCTGAGACTATATCTATGAAAAATCTGCTGTTTTGGCATAATTTTGTCGTCTCTCTTATTTTTCGATCCATTCACGAAGCTAATTAAACAGGTATATATTCGATTATTTTCTTCTGGAAACCCGTATGATGCTGGAGCAAGTGCCTCAAAAATGTCGATTGGCAAAATCACTTGGCTAACTTACACGGCAAACTTACATTCATTTGCAAAACTGGTGTTTTGTGAAGTTAATGTTCTCAATGAGATTTTAAAGTGTTTACGCCCCGTGGAAATTCAAACTCCAACGCCGCGAGGAAGAACGATAACTGAGTGTTTAGAAAAAACGCTAAGAATCTGATATGTTATATAGATTGTTAGTGCTTTGGTTATATTACTGAAACTTATAGTATTAAGTAAAATGTATACTTACGTGAGTGGACTTAAAATATCCAGATATCTATCCACACTGACCAAGCTTAGTGTTATCAACGAAGCATTGAATCCAAGGCTGATGAGAAACGCGTGCGCTTTGCAGAAAGGCTCACCAAATACCCAAGCCTGCTTCACAACCGATACAACATACATTGGGATGTACGCCGAAGCAGTTAGAACATCCGCTGCCGCAAGATTCACGATGAAGTAAAACGTGGGGACGTGAAGTCTTTGGTCCAGTCGGACAACATGAATAACAAGAGCATTGCCAATTATAGCTAGGATAAAAATAAGGCCCAAACTCGTTACATGAAGAACAATTTCCTCTGTGCCAGGAGAATACGTGGTGTTCTTCATTTTCTTCGCGGTATAAAGAATGGTAATTTTTACTTCGATTTTAGATCAGTCTTTGATGTATATAGAAAGGTTAGTCCGACCTATTGTAGCTCAGTGAGCAATCTGGTACCCTTGGAAACCAGCAGGTCTTTCTCGTCAGGTAAATCCTGATGAAAAGTTTGGCGCCTTGTTTTCTCAGCATGGTGGTGCCAGTCGTTGGGCATCAGGTTAAGTGAAACCCCCGTAAAGCCCTCTGCTGCTTCACCTTTTCATATAATTGCCGATAGAACGACGTGCGACACTGAAAACCAAAACGAACAGCTGGAAAATTCAACAAATTTGTAATATTTTACACAATTCTGACATCTCGCTGTCGCTAATAATAAAGTGGTTCTTGCATTTTATCTCAACAAATCCGTATTACTATTGGTGCTTGATCCCAACTGACTACCTGTCAATAACAGAACTAATATCCCACGTTCGTCGGTTTTCCAAGCTGGCGACGCTTTAGGGTCGATGAGGAAATTATTCCAATTTCTTCAATTACGAAAAGCTTTGAGAACAAAACAGATGACAAGGAACCTAAATTTGTAATACTCCACCTACTTAATATGCAGCCTTCGGACCTTCTCCAAAATGTTTGCTTTTGTGATCTTTATTAAAGCTGCTTAGCTCTCTCACAAACAGGATGACAGTTAGAGAGGAGTAGAATGGTCCAAAACCATTAGTAAGAAAATTGGAGGGACCACAGACGAAATGATAAAAAACCGGATCTCCTCGGGTGTAGGGATCTGATCAGCAATATATATATAAAAAACCATTAATTCATTAATTGACAACTAGAAGTAAAGAAGAAAATTCTACTGATCTCCTCAATAAACACAGGCTGCTATTTTCCTCTTTATACAGAATTTCTCACGTTAAATATACTCAGAAATTGATCTGTACTTTATCAAAACTATAAACATCTAGTACCTGAAGAAGGCTGGTTTGGCCAGCCGAAATATTGTATTCAATATAAGTAACGTTGTATCAGCTTTGCCGAGTCATTGGACTTCTCATTTGTATTTGTTACCGTTTGGCTGATTAGATATTAACCCGATATCCGATGTACGACCAGCAGGATTTTCGTCCACGATTTTTTCTGTCATTCAAGTTTTATCAACATTAATGTATTTGATGTTTGGTCATAACGTTTTTAGTTTTTACAAAAAAGCGATAACACTTCAGCATATGCTATCTTCTATCCTTAATGTCTTTGACGATAACGCTATACTATTCACTAATTCACTAATGCGTGTGTGCTGTCTGGTTACCAAATAATTCTGCGCTACACACTGGACAACATAACATCCTACAGAAGGACCAGGCCCAGAGCTGAATAACGTGACGCGCGGGGACTAGGGACGACAGCAGCATCGATAAAAATGGCGGAAATTGTAAACTTTTGCGAGTCCTTCATGTTTTCTGCGATGAATAATGGCAAGGATAAGCTTCATATACTCAGACCATTTGTTTTGAACACTGGCATAAAATTCACTCAAGCCGACACGTGACATTGACTGGCACAAGATAGAGTGGAGTCATTGGCCCGTGAAACAAAATTAAAAAAGTAGACAAAGAGCTAGGATTACTCTTTTTAATAAAGAGCTTAACAACATTACCTTTAGATAATCTTTCAAAAACAAACTAGGAAGACAAGACGTATGTACTATCTCACTATCCCTAATGTTTATAAATTTGGCTTTGTTCCACGTGCCATTGTAAACTGGAATCGTCTCCCGCAAGATATTATTGACAGTAGGAACTCTGTACCCCAATTTTAGTCTCTAGTAGAGATTAACCACTCTAGTCATATTACAGGCAACCCAAGCTCTTATTTCGAGTTCTTGGTGTCAGTATTTGTCTTTGTATGGGAACTACTATAAACAGGGAAAATGACAAACTTTACCATTATTGATAGGTTAAAACTAACTGAAATAAACGTACCTTGCTCTATCTGTTGTCCTTTGTCGTTTATTAGTGATTTTTTTTTTCCTTTTTTGATCTCCTCTCCCTGAGAGACAGACACCTGTATCTTACTTAAAGGAGAGGAGATCAGACAAATAATTAGAGCTTTGGTTGCCTGTGGTCATATGAGCTCTCGTGTATAATGGCGACCAGTTTGTCCTGACATTATTCATAACATTAAAAAAGTCTATTCATGTAACTGACTGCAATAACACTTATATAAATAGTTTCTGAGTGTGCGCTCTGCATTTATATCGGTATCCGAGGTAGCACAATAAATTTCGGTTCGGTGCAGTTGTGATCCACGAGTATTTCAAGCTCGCGTTCCAGTTCAGAAAGGCTACTTAGAAAGCTCACAAACTTTGAATGCAAAGTTACCCACAAAGTCATTTTTGGATATTCTTGTTTGAGTTTGCGGCATGCTTGTGTGAGCCAACACGATGGGACATTGCAACGCTACAATGACACAAATTAGTGCCACATCGAGATCTACCAAACTTTTGCCTATGGCTGCCCTTGCATACAACCTTTACAAAACCTCTATCTATCTTTCAAAAACTCATGAATTATGAATGAGCATTTTGTCCAATCAGATGAAGCAAATTCTGTCCCATGGGGAAACGTGGTTAATGATTGAGACAATGGATATATAAGCACCTTCCAACTCTTGGGATTTCTATTGTTGTTTCAGCTTTATCATTGAATTGCTTATTAGAATGAACGTTTTATATAAAGAATACTAATACTAAATTTAAAATAAAGTTTCATCCTAATTAAGAATTCACTGATAAAGACCCAAAGATAGCAAAAAAGTACACGCAACATAAGGTACCTAGATAATAAATTTTGTCAGCTAAATTTACTAATATCAGCAGACTACCGAGATACACATGCAGATAATATTTTTTTAAATGAAGTTATCCAACAACCATTACTTGTTTACCGAGCCTGCGCTTTTGGCGAGACGAGGCGCAAGGGCACTGTTTAGTTCCAATTATTAAACCAAACTCAAAGCCGTAAAATAATAAAAACGTGCATTAAACTTAAAAGTCAAAAATTTAGAGTCTGCCACAACACCAAATCCTTCAAGTGCAGGTTATTCTTGCCCTATACCTTGTTCTTTGCCACACAATGCTTTCAGCATTGCGAAACACCGCTTCAAACAACATAGTATGGTAATTTCTTCATGTCATTCCCTTGAGATGTAAGTAATCGCAGGCGGTGATTACTCGAATATTTTGCATGGCGTTGTGAATACAAAGGTTCAATGGTTCAATCATAAAGCAGCCATTATACATAACTGTATGGATTTTATACAGGTACAAGGCAAATAATTTCTTGAGCCTGAGTTGTTTGCGACTTTCAAGAAAACTTTGATCTCCAACACCTGCAGCTACACGCCAACAGCCAGCAGCGGTCATCAATAAAACTGTCTAAAAAATAAACTGATGCATTCAAAGTTATCCTCACTGAACATCTCTATAAAATGTCAGTCTTTTCTGTTCCGGTTGGCCCTGTTTCAGTTTGCGGAATGTAAGAGCCAGCACGATGGGACAGTGCAACGCTACAATGAGACAAATTAGTGCCACTTCGAGATCTACCATGCCTATGCCTACATACAACCTTTACCAAACCTCGCCTGAATCTACGATCTCTCACAGTATATATTACAGGGTTCAATGAACTGTTGCTTAGGGCCAGTGTCAGTCCAAGATGTGCGAACCAATACGAAACCAATGCTTGTCCTGTTAATAATTTCCATGAGGTTCCAACAGTGTAGGGCATCCAGCAGATGACAAAGGCGCCAATGATAATCAGAATTGTCTTATGAGCTTTGCGCTCTCTCACTGGACCAGGACGATGCTCGCTGACGATCTCGCTCCGAGTTACCGATTCTTTGGCGATTTTTATCGACTGGTCCTTGGCAACACGAAAGATCTTGATGTAACTGTAGATGGTGACTAAAACCGGCAGGGTAAAGGCGAAGAGTACCAGCAGTACTCCATAGATTCTACTGGCGACTCCTGTAGCGGCAAAGTTTGGTCGGCATGTATTGGTTGTTGAGTCAAACAATGTCTCGCCCCAGTCACACAGCGGGGCGCTGGCCCAAAAGATAGAATGAAGCCAGATGAACAGGATTAGGAAGTTGGTTTTCTTCTTTGTCATGATGCCGTAGTACCTGCAAAACAAAATTATTACAGTCAGAAGTCCATAACCAGTTCAATGCCATTGTGAAATCATAGTTTCTCTACTTTGCTGTGACGTTTTTAACAGAAGAAAGTACGGTGGCCCAAAAGGGTCAAACACAAATCAATATCCCAAAGCACAAATCAATTTCCCAAAACACAAATCAATATCCCAAAACAAAAATCAAAATCCCAAAGCACAAATCAATTTCCCAAAACACAAATCAATATCCCAAAACACAAATCAATATCCCAAAACAAAAATCAATATCTCAAAACACAAATCAAAATTC
Organism: Actinernus sp. WN-2022; assembly: GCA_030867875.1. NCBI lineage: Eukaryota > Metazoa > Cnidaria > Anthozoa > Actiniaria > Actinernidae > Actinernus > Actinernus sp. WN-2022. Next base: position 19,086,352 of record JAOWCC010000064.1, on the reverse strand, counting down.
CGAAACACGAACCAATTTCCCAAAACAGAAATCGAAATTCCCAAAACACAAATCAATTTCCCAAAACACAAATTAAAATTCGCAAAACACAAATCGAAATTCCCAAAACATAAATCAACTTCCCAAAACACAAATCAAAATTCGCAAAACACAAATCGAAGGCCTGGGAACTAACCCAAAATACCAATCGAGAAAATCTGGGAACAGTACAGGAATTTACCAGAATTGAATTGAAACTCTTGCAAAATGGTTTGCCAAAACTGTGGTGATCAAGCAGAAGATTTACAATATTGTCCTAACTGCGGCTCTAAACTCGACACTAGTATACCTTCGTATAGAGCTCTTTTATAAGACTTGAACGTCGGTCAGTATAACTGATCTGCAGATTGGGTATAAAATCAGATGAAGACTGGGTATAAAATGAAGACTGCAGACTCGGTATAAAATGCAGACTGCAGACTCTGTATAAAATGCAGACGGGTAAAATACCGGGTAAAATATAAAAAAACTTAACTGAAGTCTTTATCTGTTCTTCATTGGGCTCTGTATGCAATTTGAGAGAGTTTTGTTGAAATGTCACCCCTCGACCTCAATCTCCACGTAAGAGTCTAGAACATCATGCTCGAATTTTCATCCAAAATCAATGCCGACCGCAACTACTAAACCTCAAATAATAGCACAACAGTATCTATTCCAAGAGCCTCCTGCCATTTATTTGAAATAACCCCCATTTCTCGAGCCTATAAAATCGAGCAATTGCAAACAAGTTGACAACGCTTGACGACGCTAGTTCCCAAAGTTCACGGTCTCAGATTGAACTTTTACATTATAATATACCTTATTTTGAAACCATAATAATTCTTCAAGTGAATCGGCTTTATGGTAAATTGTTCGATTTAGGCTTGAGAATAGGGGTTATTTCAATTAAATGGCACGAAGCTCTTGGAATAGATACTGTTGTGCTATTATTTGAGGTTTAGTTGCGGCATTGGTTCTAGACTCTTACGTGGGATCTTATGGAGATCGAGGTCGAGGAGTAAAATTTCAACAGAACTCGCTGAAATTGCATACAAAGCCAAATGAAGAACAGATAAAGACTTCAGGTAAGTTTTTTAAATATGTTTTCCCAGTCTGCATTTTATACCGAGTCTGCAGTCTTCATTTTATACCCAGTCTGCAGATCATACTGACCGCTTCAACGTCACCGAGAAAGAAGCAATCGAAGGGTACTTCTACAGCGGATTTAGCTACGAGACCATTTTGAACTTTCTTTCCATTAGTAACATGGCATTTCGATGTCGATGTCAACATTGAAAAGGCGATTATCTCAGTATAACCTTAAACGAAACAAGTGGAAAATAAACTTATCCGACGTACACTAGGTAATGATAAGGAATGAGTTAGATCAGGCCCAGGTTGCGTTTCTGAATATCGAGGGATGTGGTACACCTTTATCTGACGCATTGAGCCGGTACAGCATTCATGCTCCAAGAAGAGAGGTCGAGTGTCGGAGCAATTACAGAATGCAGGGCCATTTTTGAAGCTCCATATATTTTTCTCATTGGCTCGGTAGTCGATGATCTTAATCCATCCACCGGTGGCTCGGAAGTCGCGTTCACTTGTGAATATGCCTAGCATCTGTCTCTTTAAAGAACGAAGCATCTCCATATGAATATTCAATGTATCTTGGGGTCTATATTTTAGTGGCTCGGTGGCTCGGAAGTCGCGTTCACTTTCATGAATATGCAATGAAGTGATGTGTATATATTCAGTGGCTCGGAAGTCACTGCCGAGCCACCGATCGAGCCAGTGGCTCTACAGGACATATCGAGAAATGGCCCTGTATTCTGTAATTGTCTCCTCAGGCGATTAGACCCATATGACAGTTTTGGCAAATTTACAGCAGGCGTTCCCGTACTATCTGTTCCCAGACTTTCTCGATTGGTATTTTGGGTTAGTTCCCAGGCCTTCGATTTGTGTTTTGCGAATTTTGATTTGTGTTTTGGGAAATTGATTTGTGTTTTGGGAATTTCGATTTGTGTTTTGGGAATTTTGATTTGTGTTTTGGGATATTGATTTGTGTTTTGGGATATTGATTTGTGTTTTGGTATATTGATTTGTGTTTTGGGATATTGATTTGTGCTTTGGGATATTGATTTGTGTTTTGGGATATTGATTTGTGTTTGACCCTTTTGGGCCACCGTAAGAAAGCGTTAGTTCCAAGAACAACTCTCGAATCCAAGAAAAACAAATCTTAAGCTTCCATTGCGGGGGCAGTCTCGTACCCAGAGCTCATGTCCACAGAGAGAGCTCATCTGTGGAGAACACAGAGCTCATCTGTGGAGAACACAGAGCTCATCTCTCTCTGTGGAGATGAGCTCTGGGTACGAGACTGTTGCGGGGGACTAAACCCGGGACTCTCGGGCAGTTGCGCATGCGTGTCATTAAATCTAGCACGCACGTCAGCTTCCTCGTACCCAGAGGCATTTGCGCGCCTAACCTGGATACTAGGTTTGGGCCTCGGTTCTAGCCCGATGCTGATAATTGTAAATGTACGCATCGATTTAGCGCTTGCCTGCGAACAGGCTCATGGGAGAGGAGGAGGAGGGGAAACAGTGGGAGGGAGAACCTGCACGGATGTTATAGAAATTGGAATTACGCCGCTACATTTAGCTATCATTGGGCTCGATTCAGACGCTGTTCCCGCAGTTCAGGCACTCGAAATAGTTTTTTTAGGGGTGACACATGTGACACATGTGACAAGATGGCATTAGCTCTCCTCTTCTGAAGCTTATTGCTCCAAAGGTGTCTGCTAGTCTATCTAAAGTATTAAATTGCAGCCTGTCTAGCGAAATCGTTCCTGACCAACTCAAGTGTGCTAGAGTCACTCCAGTCTACAAAAGTGGTGCTAAAACCGATATGAACAACTACCGACCAATATCTATCCTTCCTATTATATCCAAGATCCTTGAAAGGCACGTATGTACCCATTTAATGCAGTGCCTACGATCTTACCGCCTAATCAACTCTACTCAGTCCGGATTCCGCCCTCTCCACTCTTGTGAAACCATCCTAATCAAGATGACATATGAGTGGCTTGAAGCCATTGACAAAGGACTATTCACAGGCGCGATTTTCCTTGATTTTCGCAAGGCATTTGACGTTATTAATCACGGCCTACTGCTTATAATAATAACAAACTCCATGTATATGGCCTCTCATCGCACTCGATAAGTTGGTTCAAGAGATACTTGTCAAACAGGCGTCAGAGAGTATGTATCAACCAGACTCTCTCTGATCCATTGCTGATCAAATCCGGTGTACCCCAGGCTCCATTCTTGGTCCCGTCCTATTTATTCTTTTTATCAATGATCTTCCTTTGCACTAGTCTAACAGCTCTGCCCTATACGCTGATGATTCAACTTTCTATGCCTCAGCATCAACTATTACAGTCCGGCATCAATGAAAAACTTCAATCTGATCTTGAAACAACTGTCAAATGGGCTTCTGATAATGGCATGGTTGCACACCACTTAAGACCAAGTGTATGTTAATTGCCAACCATCAGAAAACATATCGTGCTAACGACACTTCGCTGAATTTACATCTCGGTGGTAAGCGCCTCGAACAAGTAGAAAAAGAACGCCTTCTTCTGACCTGGCCCTGTCACGTCAAAATGCTAAGGAAAAAGCTCATCCAGAGGATAGCTGTGCTGTCTCGCATAAAGTGACATCTACCAGTCAAGTACCGCATCCTACTCTACAACGCAAACATCAAACGGTTGCTTGACTACTGCTCAACAACATGGGGAAATTGTGGAGTCTGCCACCTAGATGATTTCTTCAGAATTCAGAAACGCTGTGCTCGTACCATCCTCGATGCTCCAATGGACACTAGATCTCTTGTTTTATTTAATAAACTAAATTGGCAACCTGTCGATAAGCTTTGTATCGCTAATCGTCTCTCTCTTTTGAAAAGAATTCAAGACAAACGGGCGCCTGATTATCTCATTAACAAGCTATCCTCTTTTAAATTTACTTCTGTGTACAATACCAGATCTGATACTAAGTATAGACTTCCTGTTCCACGCACAAACAGTCTCTGCAGAACATTTTTCTATTCAGTTATTAACATCAGGAACACTCTACCGAATGATATTAAACTGGATTGTAAATCAATAATTGCACTTAAGAAACTGTACTTTCAATTTTCAATGTCTAAGTACACTCCTGATAATTTTCGTGTTAGTAAAACTTATTAATGGACTATGATATATATTTAGCTGCTAAGTAAATTAGGATTTATATTTATATTTTTCATATTTCGCTTTCGCTTTCAAACTTTTTAAGAGTGATCTTTGTATTTTGTTATTTTCAATCCTTTTTGTTAGGGCCACAAGGGAGAATACGGTATTTACTGTAATTGTGCACCCTCTTTAAATAAAGTGTTATCTATCTATCATCTATCTATCTTCTCTCTGCCAATACACTGTCATTTAAGAGAATAGAGAATTCTACGTGTTAGTTGGACTGTGTTAGGTTCGCAAATGATTGTGGTAAATGTACGGCAGCCCCCATTTGTTTTCCGTACGGTGGATTAGTGCAACTATCACACGAAAAATAGCCATTGCAATCAAATTTACCTTCACTGACTGGTAATTAGAGGACTAGACCTATTTGAGTCTTCTTGTAGAGGTATAACCATCAGCAATGGCGCCAAAAACCATTAACCTGTCGCAGTACGAATCTAGTCCTATCACGATCTAGATCTGTCACGGGTATTGATCTATGACAAAAGCCATTTAACTGTCAGATAGCAAATCAGTACAGCGCGCAAATTTGGTATTAAACCGCCATGGCCAAGAGGTTCATAGAATGCAAAAACCTCTGAAAAATAAGGAAATTGGATGTGAGCAACCCTGATATATTACGACACAACTGGTGTTCTGATAATCATTATTTTGACTAAGAACACAGTTACTTGTAATTACTAAAGATTAGGAAATGCCTCTGGCATTGTCTTTAATCGAAAGACAAAACTAACTATACTCAGATTTGCAGAATATTCTTTCAAGGTATACTGAAGAAAATTTGAGACAATGTTAACGAAGGATGGCAAAGATTCGAGTGGATGAAAAATACTGCTTTTGAGATAAATGTAGCACAATTGAAATCAATTTACTGCAACCGCGATCTCAAGCTGTTGTAATCCACTTTAATCGTTGCCTTCCTCCAAAGTAGTAGGAAGAGAGGCGAATTAGCCGTTTTTTTGGTGAGCTATGTTAATTTTTGGTGAGCTCTCATTAATTCGGATGACGTCACAGTCCTATTGTCCATTGAATTAATTAAGAAATGCGCTGCAGCTCATTATTATTCCGCTGCAAGGGGGTGTGTCTATTCCTTAAATTAATTAAGGAATGCGCTGCAGGTAATAGAAGGCGGAGGATTTGAATTTCAGCTGCACAGCAGAACCCCTACAGAACGCCTAAACTGTCTTTATTATTTTCCTTACAGCTATTATCTTCGCTATCACCCGTAACGTAATTCTGAGATCAGAATATTTCTAAACCTTTACAGTAAATCCACTATGACTCATAAGAGCAACTTTGCTATTGTCCTTATGGATTAACGATAACTGAAGGGCCATCAGTACAGTTTGATAGAAACAATAGTCCTATTGTTTTGAGGAAAACTCTTGAGATGCAAATTCTTCTCTAAAATTGAACTATAATTACCATACGAATATAAACAAACCACCAGATAAATTAAACAAAGTTTATTCAATCTCAAAAACACCAATTTACAGTTCGTTTTCCTTATAGTCGCGGCGTTGATAACTTTCTTATTTCTCAGTTCGGAAAATTAATGACCTAGGTAGTCTAGTCTAAAGACTCTACTTTAGCTATCATTTTCTAGTCTAGTCTAGAAATTGTATAGACCCTTTGCATGTGACGTCATCAAAATGCTAAAATCTAAACTATGAGATATGTGAAGCTGTTCTTTTAATATGATTTAGATATCGGTATTCTCAGTATTCTCCGAAAAAAATTACGTCGATACGGTGATTTGTCTTTGAGTTACAGTACTTTGAATTTTGTGACAGCCCAGGTCAGCGTGTTTCCTAAATGTCAAGGAAATCCATATATTTCGGCCAATTTCAAATTTTAGACTTGGTGAACCTTTAAAAGTGATATCTAAAGTGTTTTGAAGTGAATGCTAATCATATTGATGGGGAAAACAGCTTTATTTGTAGAGTACGTTTTTGGCCGCCATCTTGGTGTACTAAAGCTGTACACCAACATGGCCGCCGCATACTAATTACACTAAATTGTTCGAATATTATTTGGCCGACAGCTCGGTTACGAAGTACTCTGTTGCTCCAAAATTTCGGTAATTTCTATATTTTTACCTGCTCTATACAGAGCATTAAAAATATTTTACTAATATAAGTTTTTTCTTGAGGTAGTTTTTTTTGTGACGTCAATGCAAACGATCAATTATTGTCTACTCTAGCCGTACTAGACAACAAAGTATCTAGTCTAGAAACTCTAGAAAGTCTAGCTAAACTAGACACAACGCCCGCAACGCCCGCAACAACGCCCGCAACGCCCGCCGCCTCCTCCTCCTCCTCCTCCTCCTCCCTCCTCCTCCTTCCTCCTCCTTCCTCCTCCTCCCTCCTCCTCCCTCCTCCTCCCTCCTCCTCCCTCCTCCTCCCTCAGTCCTCCTCCCTCCTCCTCCTCCCTCATCGCTACCCCAAAGCTTCCTTATGTTACAGAAAATATCTGGACAACCGGGAGGAGGAGGAGGAGGAGGAGGAGGAGGAGGGGGAGGAGGCGGAGGGGGAGGAGGCGGCGGGCGTTGCGGGTGTTGTTGCGGGCGTTGTGTCTAGTTTAGCTAGACTTTCTAGAGTTTCTAGACTAGATACTTTGTAGTCTAGAACGGCTAGACTAGCAAATAATACTAGTAGTAATCATAGATTATCAAAGTGCGTTCGCCATATTTTTTGAAAGAGACTGTGGTAACAGTCTGAAAAGCTGTAAAATTGCTGCAATGATGTGGACGGTGTACATAATCCTGATCAAAAGTGCTTGAAAGAGACTGTGGCAACAGTCTGAAAAGCTGTAAAATTGCTTCAATGATGTGGATGGTGTAGACAATCCTGATCAAAAGTGCTTGTTTTTTAACTAATAAGAAAATTTTGATGTCTTGACTTAAATGTTAATATACAAGGGGATGCATCTGGGTATAAAACTGTAATTATCTTTGTGTAACATTAAATCATTGGATGAGATGTTTATGGGGCTATATGTATACATGTGTGTTTTATATGGTTATGGCATTGATTTGAGAATTAGTAGCACATTTTGCTGTGAGTGTAGAACACAAATCAACCCAGGCTATAGCTTCATATTACATTTACATACATACATGCATACATTGTACATGAACTTTATTTGAGTGTCAATAGTACTTAGCTGTAAAGCTAATTACAGGATATATAAAATACAGTATATTATTACAGGATAAATAAAGGGATTCATATAAAGTACGTATAAATAAATATTACTTTTCAGATGTGTATAAACTGAATTCCAGTTCCTAGAACATAAACTATATATGGATGTGTATAAAGTGCAGCCCATGCAGTTCCTTCGATTCAGATCATTCACATTGTTTCTCGGGTATTTTTCAAGTGAGAACAAGGTTGGCTGCAGAATATTGAGCGCCATTGTAAGTTCCAGAATAATTTATGGTCAATGTTGGTAGCCCTTTGTTTCAGGTCCGTTAGAAATTCAGTGTAGATTAATTGAACACAGCAATGAAGTCAATACTTTAAATTTCCCTCACCTTGTACTGTGTTGATATTCCAGTTCCTTGGCATATCAAAGTGTCGGTATAGATTAACTCTCTATCTAAATGTAGTGTTAATTTGAATCCGTTAATTTGTATAACCAAGATGTACACAGTGTCGCAACTCACACACGGGTAGGTCATCTCACTGTTTGTAGTTTCGGTATCTGTATGTAAAAAGCAGCAAAAAGCAGAATCCAGTACAGCGAGCAAGCCAACAGAATGAAGGGATGGCCAACAGAATTCACTCGGTTGTTTACAAATTATGGTGATTTGATTTGACTCAGTTCTCTGACAGTTCAACTTCGCTGGTGTCGTCACCGCAGTTTTGGTATCGGCAAACCCAACACTGGCAACAGCACAATTCAAGACAGCATATTTTTCGATCGCACATTCACTCGGGTTCAGCATAAATAAATAATGATGGCCGAATTGAATGTTCAAGGTCCTCCAGATGTACTACACACTTTCCTCAGGCTTTGCTCAATTGTACTTGCGAACCTTTGAAACATCATTGCATTGGATTGTCGAAATAAGGCAAGTATTAAACTAACCGATCGCGAAACAAAACATGCGCGCTGGCATTCACCAAAATGGCCGCTGGTTCCCAAGCCTTCACGGCTAATAGGTGCGCGCGCATCGAAGGTACTTGTCTAATACATGAATCGAGTTTATTCCTGCTTTATGATCTGGGCGACACAGGGATCCCGTCAAGATTAGGATTGCGTTCTCCTTCGTCGAACGCAACAATTTCTATACTAGACTAGGTAGTCTTTAGACTAGACTACCTAGGTCATTAATTTTCCTCTCCTCGGTAAAAACACAACTATCTGTAGCATTTGTCAACAAGAAAAAAATCAATGAAACATAAATCAGTGTAATCTTGTAACACGGTACATTATATCAACCCAAGAACTGAGAAATAAGAAAGTTATCAACTCCGCGACTATAAGGAAAACGAACTGTAAATTGGTGTTTTTGAGATTGAATAAACTTTGTTTAATTTATCTGGTGGTTTGTTTATATTCGTATGGTAATTTAGTTCAGTTTTAGAGAAGAATTTGCATCTCAAGAGTTTTCCTCAAAACAATAGGACTATTGTTTCTATCAAACTGTACTGATGGCCCTTCAGTTATCGTTAATCCCTAAAGGCAATAGGGAGTTTAAGAAACTACGACGGCAACGTCTAGGACGACGGCATAAAACAATAGACTTAATTACAAAATACAATAACTGCACGTGAAAATACACGCAGTCGCCTACATTTCAACCGTTGTCTGCAAAAACACAACATGAAAACCATACGTTTTACGTTCCATAGAGAACGCGAACGTCAAAAGTTAAATCACTCCGTCTTTCGTTCGGCGTGAAGGGAACTTTATGTTTCAGTCTTTTTTTTTAGAAAATTTGTATGTGAAAAATAGTTAAAGGCGAATAAGGGAAAAAGGAAAAAACAAATTTCGGGAGAAAACACTTTTCTATGTCCCGTCGTCACTGCCGTCACCGTCCTGGTTTCTTAAAGTCCCTAATAGCAAAGTTGCTCTTATGAGTCATAGTGGATTTACTGTAAAGGTTTACAAATATTCTGATCTCAGAATTACGTTACGGGTGATAGCGAAGGTAATAGCTGTAAGGAAAATAATAAAGACAGTTTAGGCGTGCTGTAGGGGTTCTGCTGTGCAGCTGAAATTGAAATCTTCCGCCTTCTATTACCTGCAGCGCATTCCTTAATTAATTCAAGGAATAGACACACCCCCTTGCAGCGGAATAATAATGAGCTGCAGCGCATTCCTTAATTAATTCAATCGGCAATGGACAATAGGACTGTGACGTCATCGGAATTAATGAGAGCTCACCAAAAAATAACATAGCTCACCCCAAAAACGGCTAATTTGCCTCTCTTCCTTGACTAAAAATTAAACATCCGTTTTTCCTTTCCATTTTTTTGCATTTGTATCTTGATTTTCGAGTATTTTGCATGCTTTATTCAGTGTATCAGTATAAATTGTATTCCTTGTTCTGATGGCAAAACTGAATTTTTAACGGCGGGAGCCTTTATTATCTTTGGAACCTTTCTTAGTTTATAATACAAATTCGTTTCCATTTTACCGCTTCTGGTTTTTCAGTTTTTGGGAAAAACAAGGTAGGTAAAAGAAAAACGTCACATGACGGTATGTTCTGATATAAACACTAGTCCACTGATATATCGAGAGGTATAAAATAATTAAAGTACGGAACTGCACTGACCACACTGAGTTTGGAATTACCATAGTTGTGTTTTTGTGCTATTCAAATGCAATGTCCCGGGCGTTTTCGTAGAGTCTGTAAGTCCTGTAGTAAGCTTGTAGCTTAACGTTTTTTGGACCCCGAAAGTAACGACCTCCCGAAAGTAGCGACCCCTGAAGGCTTTTAAATCCGAAAGTAACGAGGTCGTTACTTTCGGAACTTTACGGTATTGTGATTTACTTTTCGAATGCCTTTTAAAGGTCTATAAATACTCCACAGAAAAATAAGCGTTTGTCCATGTTAGTCTGAATTGCATTGCCTTTATGTCGAGAATCGCGTGTAGCGTTGATTGTCCTTTACGAAAACCATATTGTGAAGTAGATAAAATGTTCTTATCATCTATAAAATAGTTAATTCTGTTGTACATCAGCTTTTAAAATATTCTATTAAAATTAGATAATAAATCGACGAGAAGGCATTGTTCCGAGGTTTTTCACCCACGCCCCTAATGAAATCAGATACGGGCGAGAGAAGCCGGCAAAAATGCTCTTGACTCGTTTAAGTAAGAAATATATGCAAATTGTGTAGACTGTTTAAACACGAACTTGCTCAAAATATCTGAGCTAAGGGGAATTAACAAAAAACACTTAAAATACACTGATTGTGAGAAACATAAACGCCGGAATTCTTCACTCGTAGAATGAGATTTTGGTACAGCGTTGTAATGGTTTCTATAACTCGGCATGGGGTCGTGGCACCTGCAACGAGCCACGAAGCAGGCTTAAAAACAAGAGTCAGCGACACTAAGCAGTTTAGAACTTTCATTTGGCAACTTGCTTCTTTTTTTTTTCACTGAAAATGTGCTCCTACGAAATATAATTAAGACTTTTTAAATCCAGGTAGAGACAGAAATTGGACAAGTCAAAACTTGACCACAGCGGTGCGGTCAAAAACTAAATCGCACACCACTAAGGTTTGACAATCAACTAGGTATTACTACTTGAATTTCTGAGAATGGGCATATCTATTTCGAATGCAAAGCGTTTAAAGAGTAGTCAGAGAACGCCGCTAATTTTGAAATAAGAATGCATGGCAACCTGTTTGGCAAATATGTTGATGGATGATCTGCCGTGGTACTACTGTGATAGTGATGCTGTCGCGTTTCCTAGAGTCGAATTACAAACACGGACTAGAAATGTCTCTGCATACTGAACCTTTGAATAGTCGCGATAACGATATTCGACTGGTGACCCTCGATTCCGAATTTATGTCACCGATCCATTAGTCCAATATAAATCAGTCCGGATGGAATTGGCTTAAAAATTACAGTAAAGAAAAACTATACTATTCATTTAAACTTATTCGTAAAGGAGTCGCATTAATTCAAAAGAAACCGGCGCTCCTCCATTTACTATAACTGAAAAATAAAACTATAAAACCAATGTTCACAGCTTTGTTGACACCGAAGTCTGAATGTGTCTTCAAGGAACTTTGTTATGGAAATTACCTTAACGGATTGGAGATGTTTAAATATCGGTCCACGCTCACAACACAGAGAGTCATCAAGGATGCGTTGAAGCTCGTAGAAACGACAAACGCATGCCCTCTGCACCAGGCGGAGCCAAACACCCAATCTTGCTTGATGACAGCCGCCATGTAAAAAGGAACATAACCAATTCCAACGAGGAAATCTGCAATGGCCAGATTTCCTAGGAAATAAAACGTTGGGCTGTGAAGTCTACGATCTAACCTAATTATAACAACTACTAAAACATTCCCTGCAATAATTGCGAGGATTATTAAGACAAGAAAGCAAACATGGATGGATTTTTCCGCCAAGTTCGGCACAGTCTTCTCTGTGGTTGTGCTGTTCATGGTCCAATGGAAGCCGTCTCGTCAAAATTAGAGGTGATCAGTTAAACGGCGCGATCCCCCTACGGGAGTGAATCCACTTTTCAGGCGATGAACTAGTTTTGTTAGCCTGATCGATTAGACTTGTGAAGTACCGGCGTTGAGCGCTTTTCTGATTGATCTTCTTCCTTACCATGCTCCCGACACAGTTGTCTCTGTGGAATAATACATTTAGACGTTTTCAGTTGACTTTCTTTTATGTGCCTGCGGCGTTGATCGAGATGATGAAAGTGCGTCACACTGAACGCTTGTTTTGATCGAATCTATTTGGGTTTTACAGTACTAGTAGATTAATCATAATAAAAATCATAATAAACTGATGGACGAAAAGACTGAAAAATGAGCAAACTCAAATAGTTAAACGTCATTGCACGCGTGTAAGTCTCGAAGTAAGACCGGTTCTGTTAACTGTTAAAGTCCACCAGTTTCGGTACGTGATCCAGGATAATTAAAGACGAGATAAGAATAGTTATTACAAAAAGGTTTTAGAAATATCCTCATGCATGCAGAGAAAAGACTAAAACAAAACCAATCAGGGTTTATGAATTAAAAACAAGCATTATCTAGTTCAGTGATTTTTAACCTCGATAACTGAAGTTCCCCATTAAGAATATGGTAATTTTTTGTGTGCATAATTTTATAGTTTCCAAGGATTATCACTGCAGTGCCAGAGAGTCTTAAAAAGAAACAAGTTCTGTAAGACGCCCCACTTACCAGCCCCGGAAACAATTTCACTGATGTCTCGAGTGCATTGTATAGTCGATCGGATGTTTATCATTATATTAAGCTACAAGTATATGGTTAAACTTTCTAAGCCCCCGAAATCAAAGACGTCGCCTAAAGCACCCAATCTGCAGGTTCTTTTCTTTCAACCAAAAGTTCAAAAGCTTTTTTCTTTTCAGTTCACTAACCGACAAAGTGCCAAATATCGGCGTCTAAAAAACCGCAACTGAATGTGAGTTTCTTTCTCTCAACCAAAAGTTCAAACGCCTTTCACTCATAACAAAGTTTTATTGTCAAATATCGGCATTCACGATACAATCTTCTGGAAAATCAAATTTGGAAATCAAATCAGTGGAAATGCTGATACTGTCAACAGTTTTTTTTGTGGGGGGGACTGAACATGGGTTTATTTTCATTTCATTTTTTATACAGATTTTCCTCTCATATTAAAGCTGAAGAAAACATACTGAATGGATTTTGGAGTTTGAGAGTGGATATCTGGCCAGATAGGAAATGAAACGGGGTGAAAGTAAGTTTTTATCGAGAACGCATACAACCGTCCATCTGAGCAAGGAGCATCAGGTGTTATGTTTGATCAGCACATGTCCCTTGAACAGCATATAGCTAATATATGTAAAGCATCTTATGTATCTTTCTACTGATCATTTACGTATTAATATAGCAAAAATCAGGAACTGCCTGTCGCAATCAGATACTGAGCTTGACAGTTGTAATTCGCTACTATATGGACTTCCGCTATTTTTACTTGATCGCTTACAAAATGTACAGAACTCTACAGCGCGCCTTATAACACGCAGCAGAAAATTCGACCATATAACGCCGATTCTCAAGCATTTACACTGGCTACCGGCAATTCGTCACTAGTTCAAAACCTATCTTTTTAATAAATCTTACAATTACTCATTCATATCGATAAGCTTCATTAGATATTAGATATTTTTTATTTATTAGATATTACATATTTTAACACCCAAGTAAATCTTACACATCCTATAAATCTTTCGAAATCTTTTTACTTCATATATACATGAAGGTTATTGTACACATATGCATGCAATTTATATATCTTAATAGTTTTAGTCCTTAGACTTATTTAGTACCACATGAGATTGTAAGGCGCCATTGGGCTGCATGGAAATGGCGCTATATAAAATGCTACTTATTATTATTATTAGTAGTAGCAGCAGCAGCAGTAGCTTGTTCTCGTTTTGTGTCTAAAAGTCGTACTCGTAGTAAAAGTCGTACTCGTTCTCGAATCTAAAGCTGACGAAGCAAAATATCACTGCAGTCCTTGAGCCCGGTGCCCAGTGCTAAAACCCCGACCCGACCCCTGACGTGCCTGAAAATGTGCTGCACCTTCCCTCCGGGTTCAATTCCCAGCGAAATTTTATTAACTTTCTCTATATTTGATTTTTTTTAGCCGCCTTTTACGCTGATTTCCCCTAAATTAGATCTGCCATTTTGTTTCTTATTTCTCTTTTGTTTCCTGCATTTATTGTATTACGATTCATAGAAGTTATTAGTGTATTCGTCTTCAAAAAGCATGAAACAGTTTCAGTTCATGGAAGAATCTTCCAGGCTAAATAGTGCATTATTTGTTAAGTTAGTTTATAAAATATACTGCCCTGGATACCAAAGGTTCTAAGTTAATTAAGCGACGAGAGAAGCGACGAGAGAACTGAGGACAACTGAGAGCTGGAGCCGGCCTGGACCGCTCGCAACGAGCCACATTGGCTTGCCCAACGATACAAAACACCCTAACCTTTAGAACGTGCTGTACAGAAAAAAATAGAGCTATATAATGGTGCAATCAGAATACAGGTTTCGAGCGGTACTGTTTTACCCAAGAGTTACCAATCTCATGTTGAGTACTTTGCTAATGGTTTTGTTGTTTTATTTTATTCAAATTTACCGGTAGTTGTTAAATTTTACAAACTGTGAAAAAGGTAAACTCTTCTCTAAGTGCGACCTGAAAAAATTGGTAAAACATGCCAGGGCCCCTGGGACCCCTGGGTAGGGGTATACGTCACAGAACTGAACAGCTGTCAACGAGAGAGTAGGAGCTCTCTCGACCTTGGCGGAAATTGTTTTCATGCGGTTGAATGGGTTTTTATTACGTCAAAGATCACTAACGCCGAAGGGTATTTCTTCTGCTGTTTCCTGAGAGGGATATTGATGAACCTGCATGAAAAAGGTGAAAGATAGAATACATTCAAGAGCCGGCTATTTGTGGTCTCTCGTAGGGCATGGCGCGTGGCATGGTCATTTAGCTCCAATAAAATTGCCTCGAGGCTAAAAGGCAGTGGACTTACTTCAACCGCTGCTCAAGCTGGTCATCTCATGGAACAACTCATGGAAACTCATCATTGACTCATGAACAGATATTCTAGTCGTTTTTAGAATCACAATCAAGACATGTTCTTTCAACTTTCCACAGCGACTATGACCAACTTTAAACAGTTCACATAACTACGAATTTCACAATCTGACTGTTTTTTTTTTTATCTTTTCTCGCGAGAGACCACATGCAGTGATGTGGAGTTTGTATGACAACAGAGTCCAAGTGAAACGTAGTCCCTATCGCCCGAGCTAATTAAACTGTTTTCTCGGAACTGCATGTAATGGTTTGAAACACGGTTTAGAATTTAGATTAAAGGGGTTTACAAACACTGTAGTCTTCGATTAAATTTTCTGAGCATAAAAAAAATATCAGAGTCATACTTAGCATCACACCTAGCCAAAACGTCACGCCCTTGTGCTTTTGAGCCGGTCGCGCGCACGTCTCCCCAGTTTACCGCTGAAATCACCCCCGTTTCAAATTTTTGGTACGAACGTGCAATGTATCGCAAAAATCAAGAAAACTACTTAAAAGCTGAGCCTAAGACTTTAACAGGTTGAGCTTTTCTTAATTTGTAATTCACTGTGAGTTACTAAGTCATAACTTATTTTACTAAAAAAAGTTTAAGCCCTCGAACTTTGTATTTGAAACCAGAGTCTTCGTTTTTTCGGCCAGCGGAACATAACGTTTTGCCGCGGTGCACACCACACAGCGGTCAAACGTCTGCGCGTGCGTATTACGGTCAGTCTGGTGGGCGGCCGCGCAAATTTACCTTAAAACCTATTACAGTGAACTTCTACCCCCAAAAGTTAAGAAAAATACGTGAAAATTAAGCTTTTTATTTTCACAGTCGACGGGAAATTGAACAAACTTCAAACTGTGAGTTTACCAAATTGTTTCGTAATTTACCAAAAAAGTTCTCAAGGTTTGAAAACTGTTGTGTGAACAGTGACGGCCGCCGGCTCGCTTTGAATTTGTATTGGAATATGTTGTTGTTGCAAGACTTTTGACGCATGCGCAGACGTTTGACCGCTGTGTTGCCGCGGTGTTTATAATTGTAAAATATTTGTCAACTCTTACAAATGTACAGTACTGTACAGCCGGAAGGAACCAGAATTGGATAAAATCAGGCCACGATTACCGGTATTATACATCATGCCACAATAACTGATTATTATATAATTCTGCCAAGAATGCAACGAATGACGCATCAAATATGAAACCGTATTTCGGGTATTTACTCTTAAGTGGCTTCCCGTCTCCATGGTAACTCCCATTCCTCGAACGCGCACGCAAGTGTTTTGGTTACAGAAAGAAAATTAGTTTCTTAGCAGAATTTACATAACAAAACAACTTATTAGTCGGCTAACTCATCTAATACGGCTGTGTATTTTTAAGTCGTCATTTGTATTTGGCTCGCCTGAATGCTCTCCAAAATGTTGTGAACTCGTAAAAATACACTACTAACTTGAGTAATAACTTCTATGAATCGTAATACAATAAATGCAGGAAGCGAAGAAAAAATAGGAAACAAAATGGCAGATTTAATTTTAAGGGAATCAGTGTAAAAGGCGGCTAAAACAACTTTCAAATAAAGAAAGATGAAGGAAAAAATGGCAGATTTATTTTAAGGGAAATCAGTGTTTCATGCTTTTCGAAGACGAATACTGAGAGAGGGGCTGAATGGGGGGGTACCAATATCAGTTAACAGCTAAATTTTTAGCTATTTATCAGTTATCAGTTAAATTTTGCTGTTATCAGTTAAGTTATATAAAAAGACTGCCCTAACCTGATTTGAATACATATTTGCTGGTATGAAATGAATAACAATCGCTAATTCAACATCAAACACTACATTTTGTCTATTCGATAGATTTTTCTAGTATCAGATAACTCTGATGTGTCATGTTTAATATTTGACTATTATCAACTGGATCAAATCTGTCGAAAACCATCCGAAAAGCCAATAATAGCATGTGACGTTACGTCATTTTAATAAAAAATAATGAAATATCAGGTAACAGCTATCTCACAAATATCAGCTAACAGCTAAAAAAAGGTAAAATTCTCAGTTAACAGTAATATTTTTGGCCATTTCTCAGTTATCAGTTAACCCCATTCAGCCCCTCCTGAGATATACCGTCAGTGTTGACCTTATTCATAAATGCACCAGAACGAGGCCAGTTGTCCACACTCGATGCCGGAAAACAACGTTAATTTCCTTAGACACAAAAGAACACAACAGTGCGGTACGACTGAAACTAAGAAATTTCTCACCGACTCCAATGTTGCGATGTTTGCACACAGCGGCAAAACGTTACACCCGTGCGCTGGGCTCATCTGTACTGCTTTCTTTATCCGTTATTATTGATTTTATTATATCTCAGATTATATTACACAAGAGATACTACTATTTGAAGGGTTTCAAGGTAAACTCCATGTTACGCTTTGTTCGGGAAGTAATAATTATGATAAGGATAAAAATACTACAGAAGCTTGTTTTTCACAATAATTTTGCATATATACGCCATTCTCAGACAGCAATATATCATCCAAGAAACCTGTGTGGCACGAATGTTCTTAATTTCAACTGACCGTGAGATGGATAGATCTTTTAGAGATAAGCAATATGCCTAAAGGCTGGTCCATATTGATTCTACCTCGTTACCGTGCTATGTCTATGTCTATGTCTTTGTCTATGCTGAGTGACCACATGAGATAGCAAGCGCATGCGCCAATCAGTGCAACGTTTATGCACGCAATTGCAAAATCACAGAAAATACAGCGAATACAAGCTTTGAATACACAAAATCCTCGCCAATGACTGACCAAGTTCAGGCAGCGAGCCCCTCTCGTGATGAGATGGAACCAAGTACCGTGCTATACCACTGGAGTGCCGAGTTAGGCAAAGCGACGTCAATGACTGCCAAAGCACGTTCTGAGAAAACACGTCCGCTCGACTCCTCAAAGAGATTGAAGAGAGTCCACACTAGGGACGATAGATCCCTCAAAATCACACAAAGTGAAAATGAGAAGTCCCCCAAGAAGGGAGAAGGGTTCACAACGACCACTGTCGTTTAATTTTCCAATTTAATGATACTCTGCTTTTCTCGCGTTCATGTTAATATAAAAGTGGACAAATGTTAAAAAGCTAACCGGGGGGAGATCAGGGCTGCTTTTAATATTTTTCATAAATTTATTTGAAGTATGATAAGATAAAAAGAAAAATATATGCTTGCAATGTTTTGCGAATTTACTTACTTTCAGCAGGCCAGAAGGAGATACATCTTTTCGAGATATGCAGTCTAGTCTGCCTCAAAGCTGGTCGATATTTGTACAGATTAAAGATACTCTGCTTGTTTCAGGTTGATCGTGAGAAAAAATGATACATGCAAGTGTTAGAAAAAGCTTTCGTGTCTCTGGCCTCCATTGTTCAAGTCACTTGGATGACATTCCAGACAAAGCATTGGATAACCATGGCAAGGGAATGTCATTAATAAATTAAGGGGATAAATATAGACAGTTCTAATGGGGGAGGGTACTACTATTAACAGGAAATGCATACGCTTTTTCACCCATCCCCCCTCAGTTTTGCAAGATTCGCAGATCTTACCCAACATTGAAAAAAAAAATAGGTCGTGTTCGTCCTGTTTAGTATCAAAACTATGATTTTAAACTACAGCTTCATTCAAGACATTTTTAATGGGGAGGCACCCTTATTAACAGGAAATGCATATGGTTTTCGCATTTCTTACACCAAATAGCAATTTGTTGTGTTCATGATTTTAATGATGCAACTTTATTAAATCCTGTTCTGAACTGCGAAATAGAAATGTAACTCTCCCAGGATGCTTTGCGGCCAAAACGAAAAGGGCAATGGATTTTTACGACTAGAAATAAATGTCGTAGAGACATGGGGTTTTCACCAAATTGTTATACATAGAAAACTGCAGGGGGTCTTGTTAATTTGGTTCGGGTCAACTTTCAGGGGGGAGGGGGGGAAATGACAGGCAAAAGGGCTGAACTTCATTTGCGCGAGTGTTACATAAAAAAAAACTAATCTCTCTGGATGAAATTACATCAGATAGGCTTGCTTTTATTTCCACTAGCTATGTGCAACATACCAAACATTAAACCATGAATTACAAATATTCCCTACCCCACTCCCCTGGAAATGGTATACCCATTTGTTTTGGCAACATGTCTCGGTAATGTCATTCATGAGAAAACTGATCGGTTCCTACTGGTTTTCAAGTTCAATACCGAACAACAGAATTGACGTTAAACCGTTGCCCAGGCCCCGCACGGCCTAGCAAAAATCGAGGAAAACCGCCTTAACCCCCCCCCCCCTGAACTTCATTTCCGCGAGTAATACATCAGAAATTTGTTCTAGTTGGGCAAAACTACATAAGATAGGCTATTTTTTATTTAGTTAACTATTCGCTACATACCAAACATTAATTATTTAATGATCGTATTATTTCTATGATTATCGTTAGGAATTATCGAAGGCACCCTTGTTCTTGTAATTGTTTTCTTTTATAATTTGTTGCATGCACATGTACCGGCCTGCACTGCACAATTTCTTTTTATCATATGAACACTAACTGGAATCGTCATTATTGAAGGAGATTAGTTTTTGCGGAAAAGAAGAAGATGAAGAACTTCACAGGCCTCAATTTGGTTGCGTTAAAGGTAAATCCACTACTTGCACGTTCTCGCATGATATTCAGGCAAGCTCTTAGACGACAGGTCTCAGATAGATGCTGTATACCTCGACTTTGCTAAAGCTTTCGACAAGGTTGATCACCAACTGCTCAGTAATGAAGCTACACTGATTTGGGATCAGAGGTAAACTGCTGCGCTGGTTCCAAGATTACCTTACAGGACATTACCAAATAGTCACTGTTCTTGGGATCCCTCTAGCGCTCTTCCTATTCTATCTGGCGTGCCGAGGGGTATATTCTTGGGCCGTTCCTATTTCTCATCTACGTTAACGATCTACCAGGAGCGACATCATCAAACTCAAGTGTAACATTGTTCGCTCACGAAATGCTATCGTGTTATACAAAGATTTCGTCTACAATTAAAACGCTCATGACTGACTAACTCAATGGCGTGAAGACTGGCGGATGGATTTGAACCAATCCAAATGTGGACTTCTCTCTGTAACGAGAAGTCCAAAATTCCAATTATCTTCCTCTGACAAGAACAGAAACACAAAAGGACCTCGGCCTCCTCGTAACCAAAGACCTCAAGTGGAACAAGTACATCCTAGTGACTACCTCGAAGGCCAATCAGATGTTGGGATTCATACATCGATCTACCTTCGACATCCTTGACCATCGTGTCCGCAAGGCAATGTATCCAACCCTGGTCCGTCGCAAACTCGCTTACTGTTGTCAAGTATGAGCACCCCAATCTGTCAATCTGATCCTCCAACTCGAACTCGTCCAACAGCGGGCTACAAAGTTCATACGAAGAGCAGCAATCTACACCAGTAGCGTTCAGTTTGGAGCAGACTTGCGTTATAGACGTGATAATTCAGTTCGCTTATTGTCTAATTGGCAATTTTTTTCGAGCGATGTTTTTTTGTTTTCGATAATTTTTAAGAAATTATTATTTTAAGCTGTGGTGAAAACCTCTGATTGTAAATATCCACGATGATGGCCGTGTTTATATGACAACTAATTCTCAAAATGATGCCGGAACACTAGCTTGACAAAGTAATCCCGCTAGTTTGGAATATATAGTCACACTAGGGCGGTTTTCAATCGTGTCGAAAAGTAATTGCTTTCGAATTTGATTGGTTAGTTATCCATGTTTGCATTTACTTTGCCTCGTGATTAGTTCGAACGTCTTTGATGTGCCGATACCGAAGTTGATATGAATTCTTTTGGGTTCCTCGACCTACATTGGTCCTCGTTATCATCATTTCATCGGAGCAGAGAACTGGTAATTACAATCCGTGCTTTCGATCGGTTCGTGTGTCATTGGCCATTCGCCATTTTGTATATAGCGAATGAGGCGTCAATTATACCCACAATAATCCTACCCTGGGTTCCAGAGGTTAAATGTTTTGCCTTTTGTTGGTAAATTCGGCGAGCTGCGCGGAAGGCAAAACGATCCTCGCGCCTTTTGCGCTCGCCAACGCTATTTACCAACAAAAGGCAAACATTTAACCTCTGGAACCCAGGCAGTGCTCGACCTTAGCGGTAGTCCACTTGTCCTGGACAAGTAAGAAATGCTTCTGGACTAGTAAAAAATTAGAGCCACTAGTCACAGGACTAGTAACTATTCTATAATTTGTAATGTTTAATAAAAGATAAGAACAAAAACTGTGAATGTTGTTTGAACGCGTTTCTTCGCAAACGTTCCGAAAAAATCGCGAAAAGGCCGAGAAGACTGAACAAGGCTGAGGCGAGGACTGGACACTAGTCAAATATTGGCATGCCGGAGTCGGTACTACCAGGAATTTTCTCTGGACTAGTAAATTTTCAGCTCTACTAGTCCCAGGACCAGTGATTAAAAAAGTTAAGGTCGAGCACTGCCAGGGTACAATAATCCCCGCTTCTATCGCTTTAGGTAAGTAGGATATTGCACAAAAAGTTATTGAAACATTCTATCAAAACATTAGGATGCTGTTTCCTCGGTGAATGCGGTTTGTATCCGAGCAGAGTTTCTGTGTTTGATTCTTTTCTCACCAGAGTAACAGACGATACGATCAGATGTTTTCCCAGTACTGTGGGAAGGCTACATTTCAATGTACTGCTTAGTGCGATCTCGTATAAACATATACACTATTCACTGAATGCACCACGGACGTTCAGCGGATTATATTTTAAGAAGTCAAACACATTATCAATAATTAAGCAACTAAAGGTTTTGAGATAACCTCGGAAATGGTTGTCTGTCTCCCCTACATGAAGTGTCGATGGCAGATTCAGGCAATTTATTTACTTGTGCACTGGCTAATATCACACGGCTCTAGCTAGGAGTCAGATTATTAAACTACAATTTCATATACTCTATACTATATATATGATAGGGCTTCGCTTGATGGTCTGCTCACAGTTATTTAAATCTCTGCTGAGATGGTGTGTGCCAACGGGCGAGTTATTGATTGTATTCTTACAAGTTTGCTTTGAGCTAGTTTACTGATATGACAGGCCAAGGGCAAGGCTTTGGGACTATCGGTCGTACTCGTTTACTAGCTACGATATATATGATGTGTAAGTACTGTCGGAGCACAATGTGCAAAGACACCAAAAACATCGACGACTTACATTTACATCAGTAAACTTTCAATTAAGCCACTGTCCAAAGCGAAGAGAAAAGACCTCCGCTCCAGCTTCGCCGTCAGCCATCAGAGAAAGAGCGACGGGACTAAACAGGCATGGAATTCGAACCATGGCGATCAATTCACGTGAACAGTGCAATCGGATTGGTTGACGCATGGCAATCACGTGCCGTATTCACGTGGACAGTGCAATCGGATTGGTTTGGCGATTGGCGGCGACGGATCGACACAAAAAATAATAAATAAATAAAAAAGACTTGCGAAACTTGACTCGGGCGGCCAAAGGCCTGGCCCGAGTAATAAACACCTCGCGCCGGCCGAAGGCCTGGCCCGAGTAATTAGCCTGAATTTCAGCCGTCTCCTCCCGAGAGAGACGTCTGAATCTAGCCAATAATGCCGTCCAGTGACGTCAAAGGGGATTAAAATGTTAATTTATGCAAATAAAACTGACACGGCGACTGTAAAGAGTTCGTTGGGTCACAAAAACAAAGCTCTCGCCTTCAGAAATTATTTGAGATTATTTCAAAATTAAGACCTTACCTATCTACATCCATTTGCTTCTCAAGTGCCTCTTAAATGTATGCTTCAAAACCTTTTTGAAGCAACAAATCGTTCAGTAACATTTGAGGCCTTCGTCTTCCGTTTACTAGTAAAGTCTCTCGATCTGCCGTTCGGTTCGAGACAGGGAGAGATTGCCCTGGAAGATTACCTTTGTAAATTTGTAAATAATGCGGCAGAAAAGCATCGAAGGATATTTGGAGAATTTACAAAGAAGTTCGGAGACACGGGAAAGAACAGTTCCTTGAAGAGAGTAGCGACAGTTTTACCACTGAGTGCGTGTGAACGAATAATCGATTATCAACAACCCCGCGAACACGACTGGCGACGTGAAAAACGTACATGTTTACAGAACAGCCGGCCGGTTATTTTCCAGTTGTTTTCCTTACGAATTTAAGGTCTTTGCCAAAGACAAGCACTCCAGCTCCATTGAAACTCATCAACTATCGCGAGTCCAAAACAGAAACAAAAAACTGATGAGTTACGTATGATATTATGCGAAATTATAAAATATGAACCGATCAAAGGTCTCTACCAGGTTTTCTGGTAGTGACGTCACTGGACGGCATATCGGCTATTGGCCGGTAACAAAACGAGCAGGGGACTGGGACCGAGTTTATCAGAATTACTCTAATTCTAAAATGAAGTTCATCACATGATAGAACATGTTGAAATTAGCATGTGTGCCAAGTTTGACGTGATTCGTGTAAATCTTGTCTGAATTATAAGCAATTGAAATTTCTTTGTCCCTCCAAAATTTTACAATGAATGTATGGTTTGGAGGGACAACATAAAAAAATAAGAGAGTTTGTATGGGAAAATAGACATATTTGATGCCTTCTAGCATCGTCAATTTTGAGCCAAAGTTCACCAAACTTTCCAGACTAGCTAAGTTTGATCTGTTCTTTTGGAAAATAATGCTAACTTTGACTAGTTCTTAATTGAATTAGTTTTAATGACTCGGTTCCAGTCTCCCGCTCGTTTTGTTACCGGCTAATTGGATTCAGACGTCTCTCTCGGGAGGAACGAACCAGAGGAGACGGCTGAAATTCAGGCTAAATAATAATAATATTTTGACAGGGTGCTCTCGTCACCGAAGTGTTTTTCAGAGTGGCCCTGTAAAAAGAAAAACTGACTAAATGGAATACCAAGTAAGCATAAAAGTTACATATCGAATAGTAGTTAAGTATTAACGTGTATGGTTAGAGTTTAAAACGATTGATTATAGATAATGATCTTACAGTCCGAACATCTAAATCTAAGTTATTAAAGTCCTTTGATGCATGGTATGAAAGTTTATGTTTGCCCCAGTTTGTTTTAAGCTTTGGCAGATGTAAGTTTGACTTGGTTCTGGTATTATAACCATGAATTTCACTGTTCTGTGTAAGTTTAAAATCAAATTCTATAATAGTGTTCAAACATTTAAAAATAAAAATACAACGATGGGCTTGACGTCGTTGATGGAGTGTTCTCCTAATCTCGTATGAGTCTGATGGAACGCCTAATATCAGCTTGGCTGCTTTAAGTTCAGTTCGTGATTGGTTCATTGATGTTTTTACTTTCTCCTGATTGGTTCATTGCTGTTTTTACGTGCTCCTGCGTAGAGCGGTTTTCGATTGAGTGTCGTAAAATCAAAACCAATGAGCCAATCAGGAGCACGTAAAAACATCAATGAACCAATCAGGAGCAACTAAAAACATCAATGAACCAATCGTTAACTGTAATTCACGATTGGTTTTACTTGAACCAATCACGAGGCAAAGTAAACGCAAACATAGATAACTAACCAATCAAACGCGAAAGCAATCACGGCTAATTACTTTTCGACACTAAATCGTAAACTGCTCTATCTACTATATGTAGATAAGTATTCGTGCTCGAAAAGCATGAAACAGTTTGAGTTCGTGAAAGAATTCAGTTTCCACGCTAAATAGTGCATCATTTGTTAACTTAGTTTATGGAGTATATATACTACACTGGATACCAGAGGTTCTAATATATAATTAACAGGACGCCCGTTGGGCATTATACTCGGGCTTTCAGTTAGAGGGGAGGCAAAAATTTCTAAAACAATTCATGCAAAGAATTTATGATTTTGTGAAAACATTAAAAATGGCAGTTGAAATTAGTTTCTAGCGTTAAATGCATGTGTTACGTTTCCAAACTTTAAGACAGGAAATCTTCAATACAATGTTCTAATAATTGTTGTACAGCAGAGAATTGTGTTATTAAACATGTAGTAGAAATAAAAAAATGGTGCCATTTGGAGAATTATTCTTAATGCCAAAAGAGCATAACGAATAATTATAAGCTTTATATATCTACGGAGTACGGACGCGGGGGGGACACAGCGGCACTTCATTTGAAACGTCTGTGTGATTATTATTCAGGTCTAGGTCTTCATTGGCATTGCAGTTATCGACATGTACGCTTATGTTTTCATTCTTCCATTGCCAGAGATTCGCGAATAAAATCATAATCACAAGGATAATACTGGATACTACATGACGCCACGCTTCGACTTTGGAGTAGTTCTTTGAAGTCTTTGAAGTTCACTAGTACTGTTCAGGTTGACACGCAGTTTCCGTTAGCTTGACTTTATTTGTACTTCAGTTGAGATGATTTGTGCCAAGTTTGGCGAGTTATTATTGAGTATCGTTTTGAGTATTGTTTTGAGTATTGTTTTGAGTATTGTTTTGAGTATTGTTTTGAGTATTGTTTTGAGTATTTAAGCTTTTTGATGGCAGAGAGAGCCCAAGGTCCTCAAGTTCAAAAGTGCTCGCAAAGTGATTTTAGTGCCTTGGTACTATCGGTTCGTCGTCGTTACGACTGTATGAGTATATATATATATAGTGTATGAGATGTGTAAGTGCAAAATACGAAAAACATGCAAAATCTCACCCGAAAACTCGAAGCCGCTGCATACAGAGCAAAGGGCCAGCCAGAAAGGAAGCCTCGTTGAATTTCGTTGTGTCGAATAGATCTCTGGGTAATAGTTATATCGTCCTTCGCACCACCAGTCTCGAAGTATAGTTGTTGTACAACAAAATCGTCTTATCAAATGCAGCAGCTGCTTTTATTTAACAAAAGCGCAAATTATACTTCTCGTTAATCCTATTTCCTAACGGCACACTGTATTGTTTTCTTTTCCCTCCCCCATCAATATTGCAAGGCTTTATGAAAGGTTGATTATACCTTCCACTAGGCCCCCCTCGGGAAATATTGGCCATCGAACTTTGGACTGCTGTGTGATCTGATTGGTTGGCGGCGAAAAAGCTCGAATTGGAAAAGGAACACTTGCGATTTAAGACTCGTGCCGGCCAAAGGCCTGGCCCGCCGAGTAATAAGGAGCGAAGCTCCGCCTGCGAGGAGCAAAGCGACGATAGAAAGAGAGAACCTCTGTTCTCACGAGTTGCCAATGAGAATTTAATGGTAATGAGAATTTGAATATGTAACGTCAGGCCTTTGTTGTTCTGATTATGAAGTATCAAGATACTTTACTTTTTCAAACTTACCGTAGTTTGTTAAATTCTCAAACTCGTACTCCTGTGAAAAAGATAAACTCTTCTCAAAGTGCGGCCTTAAAAACATTTGTATAACATGCCAGGGCCTATGGGACCTCGAGGGTAGGGGTATACGTCACAGAACTGAGTAACTCTCAACATCTCTCTCGACTAGGCATC
The DNA here is from genome assembly GCA_030867875.1 of Actinernus sp. WN-2022. Lineage (NCBI taxonomy): Eukaryota > Metazoa > Cnidaria > Anthozoa > Actiniaria > Actinernidae > Actinernus > Actinernus sp. WN-2022. The sequence goes on along the minus strand of JAOWCC010000064.1, from coordinate 19,059,742 downwards.
TCCCGATTGTGCTCGGCAACTTTTGACCAACTTTTGGCGTTTGGAGCAACTTTTTTCAGTATTAGCAACCTCGAGCAGCTTTTGCCTTTCTGAGCAACTTTTGAGCAACTTTTGACCAAATTACAGGTTTACAGACAGGCATAAATCAAGCACGCAAAAGTTAACAATTTGATATAGAAACTTCAATTTCTGCGAATTTCTTGATATTTATCAAATGAACCATTATAAGTTTTGTTCCGTTAAGAGTTTTCTAAAAATACGCCCATGTTTGCGAGCGACTTTTTAAAATGCAGTGGCAACTTTTAAAGTTTTGTTCAAATTTCAATCAATTTATCTTATCTTAACCAATATTAGCAATTATTAAGAAGGAATAAAGCTTTTAATTAACGTTTGTGTGAAAATATCGTGAAATTTAGGTAGCAGGTACTAGCAACTTTCGAAATTTTGGTAGCAGCTTTTTGGATTTTTGGCAACTTTTTAGCAACTTTTTGGCATTCTAGGGAGCAACTTTTCAGGATTTTACGAGCAAAATCGGGAGATGCCTACTCTCGACCTTGGCGGAAATTGTTTTTATGTGGTTGATGGGGTTTTTATTACGTCAAAGATCACTTACGTAGAAGGCAGGGTAGAAGGGTATTTCCTCTGCTGTTTCCTGTATGGAGAGGTAAATTAATTAGCTTGAAAAGGGCCGACATTTAAGAGCAGATTCTTTGCGATCTCTCTGGGGTTGATCAATAGATGGTTTGCACTCAATCCCCAGAGATTCAAATGATAAAGGGCATGGCGGCCATGTTGGTGTACAGAACAAAAGAAGAGTGAAACATGTGTACAGCGGTTACTTGTTGAAAGGTAACCTATATTTCCCGAGGTAATGGTTTGTAACACGGTTTAGAATTTAGATTAAAGAACATTACAAACACTGTATTCTTCGATTAAATTTTCACAGCATAAAAAAAACTGATACGTACAGTACTGAGGCAAGCCTACAACCGGAGGGAATCGGGATTGGATATTAGATAACCACGATAACTGGTATTTTATATCTGAATTCTGCCAAGAACTGCAAAATTAAACTTGAGACCGTATTTCGGGTAGTAGTCAGTGTACAGTGCGCGAGGACTTTAATCAGCAAAATTTGGCTCCATCTTTTCCTATGACACTCCGCTCGAGCCGGAGTTGCGAGAAAAATTGAAATTCCCTCAGAATATTCTCGATAAAAACTTACTTCCACCAGGAGCCCATTACCAGCTTCCACCCCATTTTATTTCCTAACTGGCCATAAGAGATTACCACTCCCAAATTCCAGAATTCATTCAGAATATTTTCTTCAGCTTATCAGAGGAACACTTGTATAAAAAAGTATAACGAATCGAAAATAAACCCATGTTCAATAGTAGTTTCTCCAGAAAATCATTTCAGTTGACAGTTTCAGCATAAAGAACGGTACTAAACCTGACGTGTTATCACTTCGATCTACAGACCTCAAAGTTCCAAATTAGATTTATTTCCAAATTTGATTTTCCGGATGATTGTATCTTGAATGCCGATATTTGGCACTTTGTCGGTTAGTGAACTGAAAAGAAAAAAGCTTTTGAACTTTTGGTTGAAAGAAAAGAACCAGCACATTGGGTGCTTTAGGCGACGTCTTTGATTTCAGTAACGATATTACTGAAATAAAGATGTCACTGGGCTTAGAGAGTTTAACCATACATTTGTAGCTTCATATAATGATAAACATCCGACTATACAATGCACTCGACACATCCGGTAAAATTGTTTCCGGGGCTGGTAAGCGGGGCGTCTTACAGAAGCCGATATAAAGTGGAACCTCGATTTAACGAACCTCTATATAACGAAGTCCTCGGTATAACGAACGATATTCTTCAGCCAGGCAAAATTACAAGTAAAATGTATGTAACAGAACCTCGATATAACGAACCTCGATATAACGAAATCCTCGTTATAACGAACACAATCCGGCAGCCCAAACGTAATATCTACCCCGATATAACGAATAAATGTCAACACACGACAAAATATGAATGCGGAACAGGCCAACAGCGATGAAAACCCTTTAATCCTGTAACAAGAGAACAACCTCTCAGTCAACAGCTCATTAAATGTGTATATACAGTAGACACTGGCACTATCGAGACATCAGATCCGCTTTATCCTCTTTGTCTCTTATTAGTTCTATTAACTTCGTTACTTCGTTACAAAACAATTGTTAACTATACCTCGATATAACGAACATTTTGGTTGTTTTTCTGCAAATTCGTTATAACGAGGTTTTCGATTTAACGAACCCTTGATATAACGAACTAGTTTCCCCAGTCCCTTGGCACTTCGTTAAATCGAGGTTCCACGGTAGTACTAGTATCAATAAAAAGACGATAACATAAAACTCAATTAGATCGGATGCTTGTTATTTGCCGGGAACATTTGTTGGTTGTTTATATTTCCTATTGATTCGATCTGTTTTAGTCTTTTCTCTGCATGCTTGAGGATGTTTCTAAAACCCTTTCGGTTCTATTAATTATTCTTATCTCCGTCTTTAATTAGTCCTGGATCACGTAACAGTTGAGACTGTTGGACTAACAGTCAACAGAACCGGACTTACTTCGAGACTTAAACGCGTGCAATGACGTTTAACTATTTGAGTTTGCTCATTCTTTAGCCTTTTCTTCCATCAGTTTATTATGATGATTATTATGATTAATCTACTAGTACTGTAAAATCCAAATAGATTCGATCAAAACAAGCGTTCAATGTGACGCACTTTCATCACCTCGATCAACGCCGCAGAGCCTTTTATGGCCAGGCACATGTCAAACGCGTGTATATAAAAAGTCAAAGTATTATTCCACAGAGACAGCTGTGTCGGGAGCATATCAAAGTAGAACATCAATGATAGAAGCGGTAAAAGCACCACTGACCAGTCTACTCATTGTATAAAACTTTATTCATCGACTGAAAAGTGGCTTCACTCGCGTAGGAACGCGCCATATTTTAGCGGACTACGAGACGACTTCCATTGGACCATGAACAGCACAAGCGCAGAGAAGACTGTGCCGAACTTGGCGGAAAAAGTCATCCACGTTTGCTTTCTTGTCTTAATAATCCTCGCAATTATTGCAGGGAATGTTTTAGTAGTTATTATAATTAGGTTAGATCGTGGGCTTCACAGCCCAACGTTTTATTTCCTAGGAAATCTGGCCATTGCAGATTTCCTCGTTGGAATTGGTTATGTTCCTTTTTACATGGCGGCTGTCATCAAGCAAGATTGGGTGTTTGGCTCGGCCTGGTGCAGAGGGCATGCGTTTGTCGTTTCTACGAGCTTCAACGCATCCTTGATGACTCTCTGTGTTGTGAGCGTGGACCGATATTTAGATATCTCCAATCCGTTAAGGTACGAAGTTATTTTCACTGTGTGGAAAAAAAGTCACTTAAGCTCAGATTTCAAGCATTTCCATAACAAGGTTCCTTGAAGACATTTAGACTTCGGTGTCAACAAAGCTGTGAAAATTGGTTTTATAGTTTTATTTTTCAGTTATAGTAAAAGGAAGGGCGTTTCTTTTGAATTAATGCAACTCCTTTACAAATATAAAGTTTAAACATAGTTAATGGTTTAAATGAATAGTAGTTTTTCTTTACTGTGGTTTTTAAGCCATTTCCACTGATTAGGATTTATATTGGACTAATGGATTGGTGACATGAATTCGAAAGCGATGGCCACCAGTCGAATATCGTAATCGCGACAATTCAAAGGTTCAGTATGCAGAGACATGAATGAACTTATTTTAAAACATGTTGGTAACTCTAATTTTATTTCAATTTTCGCACATTTATTCACTAGTCCTGGTCTCTTTTCTTGTCCGTGTTTGTAGTTCGACTGTATTAAACACCACAAAATCACTGTCACATTGGTAATCTGTTACGTTACCACCACAGATCAACCATCAACATAGTGCCGCCAAACAGGTTATTTCCAAATTAGCGTTCTCTTTCCACGCTTTGCACTCCAAACAAATTAACACTCAGAAATTCACCACTGGCACTTGCGATCTAACGAGCCACGGAGCAGGCTAAAAACAAGAATTAGCAACACTAATTAGTTCTAGAAAATTCATTTGGCAATTTGCTTCTTATTTTCCAATGAAATAATATTAGCCTTATAAAATATAAGCCTTTTAAAATTGAATTAAACAAGTCAAAACATGACCACAGGAGTGCGGTCAACTGAAAACTTGGTAGGTACTTCGTGTAACGTACCATATAGTCTCCCTGCATAATCATTTTCTGTACTGTTTTCAGTACAGTATTAGGGCGACTATGTGGAACGAAACACTACCATGAAGTATAAACCTAAGTTTCTTCTACAAGTTCGAAAGGAATCCAGCAAATGCCTGCATATCGCCCTCCGCTTCCTCTTCTCTGAGATACTACTCCACAGTCACTCATAGTTTTGCCGACAATTTATTATTTATCCTACGTCTTTCGACTGGAAGGCAAGGTTTGTAGCTCGGGGTGCCGGGTCAGTGAAACTAATTTCGATTATATCGGGTCCGGGATTTTCGTAAAGAAATATATCGAATTCCGGGTAATACACGATTCATAATAATCGAACGGGGAGAATATCCGGGTTAGTTTTCACAATAATTTGGAAATCCGGGTTTTGGAGATATTATATACATAGATATAGACATATTTGGATCCTTACGGATGTGAACCAAATACTACTTATACAGATATACTAAATAAAATATTTTAGGTTAAATCAAATCTAACACTATCATTCAAAAATAAATTTGGCAACCAGATTTTGAATTGGATTAGGTGGATCAATAAAAAGTAGAAATAAGTCAACTTCACTGCAACTTTTCACGTTTCTCTTTAAAGGAGAACTGAACCCTAATTAAAATCAATCCGTCGACTACACAAACTTGTATTCAAGAGAAATAAGTTCTGCTATTTTATTTCTTTGTGGTGCACGTTTAAAAAGAGGAAATACGTTCTGAAGGTCGAAAAATAGCCGATTCTCCGCCGTATCGTACGTCATGGAAAAACAACCACACAACCAATTCAGCACAAAAGATTATGAGTCGTTAGTCCATTTATTCAAAGCCGAAAACAACGTGACAAAACTAATTTATTCCCCGTATCGTACGTCACAGATCACAGGAATTGGGCCGCCGGTCATAGCGGCGGTTGGAAGGAAGATTTTCAGATTTTCTTTCCTTTGACGCAAAGCACAGTAAAATAAATTTGGGTATGAGTCTTTTCGCGTTCAGATCTACTCATTGAGCTAAAGTTAATTTTAGGCTTCAGTTCTCCTTTAAGATTTGTTCTTTTGATTCCAGAAGATGGTCCCGCACATAATTGTATTTAGCGCATCGGATTAAAAAGTGCCTTTCATCCTCAGTTTCTTTTAAACATATTGGGTTTTAGGTAGGGCCTTGAATATCGTAAACTGGACCAGTGCAACGCAACAACATGTGAGGTTAATTTCGCATGAACTTGGTTTATGCTATTTTTTCCAAAAAGGAAAGGAAAGAACGAAGTTTTGAATGGAAATATACACTTACAAGAGCGACGCGTTGAGAAAATGACGTCACGACAGCAAACCGCTGGTCGAAAATCACGAAGTATTTGGAACACACTTCAGTAATTCGACGGTACTGAATTCTCTGCAAAATTCATAGTTTAATTTGGTCTTTCAGTGTTAATATTTTTCACTGAATTGGATATTTTCGACACCGCTTTGTCGTTTTGGAAGACAAAAAAAGTAGAAAAGAAGATGGTCGAATTTCGTCGTAGTAGAACTTTAACATTGCGTTATTTAACCTTGACTGAAAAATGAAACACCATTTCCTAAACATTTGTTTTTCGAGTATTTTCCATGCTTTTCATGTATATCTAACTGTATTTCTTGTTTTTATGGTAAAAAAAAACAAGGAACGGCGGGAGCTTCTGGTTTTTAGTTTAGTTTTGGTGCCGGAAAAACAAGGTAAACCAAAAAAGGCTATATGAAAGCTAGGCTTTGAAGATAGTTCGATATTAGCGACAGCTGCGAAAAAAGAAAGTGAAAATAACCCTTCCATGTGCGACTGTTTACCGGGTCCAAAACCAAGGTGGTCATGCTTAGGACCAAGTTTTCCCAGTTTCAAATTTTCATATCATTTAATTTCCTTTATATATATATATATATATATATATCCCCAAAAAAACTAAACCCCCTCTTGTTTTATGAATCCCAAAAAAATAAGAATAAATCCTTTTTTAGAATCTTCGATTGAAAAACATAAAACCAGTATAAAAAATTGAAACCGGTTTGAGAAACCTCATACCAATAAAACTTTGAAAACACAACATATACGTTAGAGAATAACACAATAAATAAAGCACATATCAGGAAAATGTTCGTGCGAAAGCATACGAAAATCAATTACAGGATAATATAATTATAAATGTTTAATCAGTTGAAATTCCCAAGTGATGTAAAGATGTCTTTCCCGCACACCCCTTAGCCAATATCATCCCCTAATAAATCTGATGACAGAAAGTAAGAAACGAAAACAAATTACATTATATTATTGTAGAAATGCATTCAAATAGTTTCTTATTTCTCTTATTTGACGTGTATTTGTTTCCTGAACCAATTAGTGTGAAATAACGTTTGGCTTTTTTTGTGTTCTATCACCGAATTTGATGTAGGAACTGATAATATTACCATATGTGATGCGCAATCGTCAGTGTTGCCTATTTTAAAAAAAGAACAAAACTAATCATAGTACTTGACCTTCGAATTCGGCTCTCCTGATATTAATCGGTGTAAGCTGGTAATAGCAAAAACACAGGGAGGGATATTACTCGGGTAGTTTTTTGTCTTGGGGAGACCCGAATCAAGGGCACCCAACGAAGTTTACGCCGGTTAAAAAGCTGTTCGGGAGAGTAAGTTAGCCTAAAACTTCAGTTCGGATTTGAAAAAATTGGCCCTAGAAAATTGTTTTCTGAAATACTGGCTAGAAAATTTGTTTTCAATCCCTAGAAAATTATAGAAGAAAAGGGAGACTAAACGGTTTCCCCTAAAATATTCGTACGTCCCAATTCGTCTGATCAATAGAGTCAGAACAACACATTTTCATTCCCTAAGAATTGCCTAAATGAAAAAAGAATCCCTAAAAAATTCATACCTCCACAAAACTTTGCAACATGAAGTTACTTGGGCTAAAAAAATCTTGTTTCTGTTCTAGACTCCTACTAACAAATTCGTAGGCCGGGTATATTTTGCCATAGTATTTTCGGTTGACGCGTTTTCCACCTAGAAAATCCGAACAGCTAATAGCTTTCTAGAATACGTCAAAAGACATAGTAGGCGCCTTAAAATGGCTAGATAAGCTGCAGACAACTGGTTTCAAACGAATTTCAAAAAGTACTCGTTGGGTGCCCTTGCCGAATTTAAAGCACTCTTGTAACCAGATGGTTCACTCTTTTCACCTGGTGGCCATCTTGGATTCAAAGCGAGGTAATCCTTTGTTTTTGCCAGGTTAACCGAGGGCATATGCAAATCTCTTGATCGTTGCTCACCTGGCAAAAATAAAGGATTGTCTCGCTTTGAATCCAAGATGGCCACCAGGTGAAAAGAGTGAATTAACATATTCTGTAGACTAACATATTTCCGTCTAGTACAAAGAAATCTCCCATGCAGCTTGGAAATATCTAGTATGTGCCACATCGAACTCAACTCCGGTCAACTGTTCTTGTTCTAGCAAACGAATCTCGATTTCAAACTGATATTGTACAAATATCATTGCTCTTTTCGACGTATATAAAAGCCGCCGCATTTTGAAATGTAAATTAGCCGTTAGTCGCACCGGTGACAGGCTGGTAATAGCGGACAGAATAGACAGTCTACTAGACGTCTAAAGCGGTGTATAATTAGACGGAAATAGACAGAATATACAGAATAGACACTTATACTCTTGCTTCGTTTTCTAGTAAATAGACAGAATATACAAAATAGACACTAGACAGTCTACTAGACGTCTAAAGTGTATAATTAGACGGAAATAGACAGAATATACAGAATAGACACTTATACTCTTGCTTCGTTCTCTAGTAAATAGAAAAAAAATACAGAATAGACACTATAGACAGTCTACAATGTGTATCTCACAAATGCGGGGAATACATATACTGTATAGTTATACACAGTATATACTTCTAATGTAAATAGTGTATATTCTGCAATACCGCACCTCACTCAGATTTCCCTGGGAGATTACCTTTGTAAATTTGTAAATAATGCGGACACGGGAAAGAACAGTTCCTTGAAGAGACTGGTAGCGACAGTTTTTTCCACTGAGTGCGTGTGAACGAATAATCGATTATCAACAACCCCGCGAACGCGACTGGCGACGTGAAAAACGTACATGTTTACAGAACAGCCGGCCGGTTATTTTGCAGGACACTTTCAATCCATTTCCAGTTGTTTTCCTTACGAATGTAAGGTCTTTGCCAAAGACAAGCACTCCAGCTCCATTGAAACTCGTCAACCATCGCGAGTCCAAAACAGAAACAAAAAATCCTGCCGTCTCCTCTGATGAGTTACTTATGATATTATGCGAAATTATAAAATATGAACCAATCAAAGATCATACCAGGTTTTCTGGTAGTGACGTCACTGAACGGCATTATCGGCTATTGGATTCAGAGAGGAACGAACCAGAGGGGACGGCTGAAATTCAGGCTAAATAATAATAATAATATTTTGACAGGGTGCTCTCGTCACCGAAGTGTTTTTCAGAGTGGCCCTGTAAAAAGAAAAACTAACTAAATGGAATACTAAGTAAGCATAAAAGTTACATATAGAATAGTAGTTAAGTATTAACGTGTATGGTTAGAGTTTAAAACGATTGATTACAAAGTTTATTGATTACACTGAAACGGAGTTTGAGCTTGAATAGAGATAATGATCTTACAGTCCGAACATCTAAATCTAAGTTATTAAAGTCCTTTGATGCATGGTATGAAAGTTTATGTTTGCCCCAGTTTGTTTTAAGCTTTGGCAGATGTAAGTTTGACTTGGTTCTGGTATTATAACCATGAATTTCACTGTTCTGTGTAAGATTAAAATCAAATTCTATAATACTGTTCAAACATTTAAAAATAAAAATACAACGATGGCCTTGACGTCGTTGATGGAGTGTTCTCCTAATCTCGTATGAGTCTGATGGAACGCCTAATATCAGCTTGGCTGCCTTAAGTTCAGTTCGTGATTGGTTCATTGATGTTTTTTCTTTCTCCTGATTGGTTCATTGCTGTTTTTACGTGCTCCTGTATAGAGCGGTTTTCGATTGAGTGTCGTAAAATCAAAACCAATGAGCCAATCAGGAGCACGTAAAAACATCAATGAACCAATCAGGAGCAAGTAAAAACATCAATGAACCAATCAGGAGCACGTAAAAACATCAATGAACCAATCAGGAGCACGTAAAAACATCAATGAACCAATCAGGAGCAACTAAAAACATCAATGAACCAATCAGGAGCACGTAAAAACATCAATGAACCAATCATTAACTGTAATTCACGATTGGTTTTACTTGAACCAATTACGAGGAAAAGTAAACGCAAACATGAATAACTAACCAATCAAACGCGAAAGCAATCACGGCTAATTACTTTTCGACACTAAATCGTAAACTGCTCTATCTACTGTATGTAAATCAGTATTCGTGCTCGAAAAGCATGAAACAGTTTCAGTTCATGAAAGAATTCAGTTTCCACGCTAAATAGTGCATCATTTGTTAACTTAGTTTATGGAGCCGGTATACTACACTGGATACCAGAGGTTCTAATATATAATTAACAGGACGCCCGTTGGGCATTATACTCGGGCTTTCAGTTAGGGGGGAGGCAAAATTTTCTAAAACAATTCATGCAAAGAATTGATGATTTTGTGAAAACATTAAAAATGGCAGTTGAAATTAGTTTCTAGCGTTAAATGCATGTGTTACCAAACTTTAAGACAGGAAATCTTCAATACAATGTTCTAATAATTTTTGTACAGCAGAATTATTCTTAATGTCAAAAGAGCATAACGAATAAATATAAGCTTTATATATCTACGGAGTACGGACGCGGGGAGGGGGGGGGGGGGGGGCACAGCGGCACTTCATTTGAAACGTCTGTGTGATTATTATTCAGGTCTGGGTCTTCATTGGCATTGCAGTTATCGATATGTACGCTTATGTTTTCATTCTTCCATGGCCAGAGATTCGCGAATAAAATCATAATCACAAGGATAATACTGGATAATACATGACGCCATGCTTCGACTTTGGAGTAGTTCTTTCAAGTCTTTGAAGTTCACTAGTACTGTTCAGGTTGACACGCAGTTTCCGTTAGCTTGACTTCATTTGTACTTCAGTTGAGATGATTTGTGCCAAGTTTGGCGAGTTGTTATTGAGTATTGTTTTGAGTATTGATTTGAGTATTGTTTTGAGTATTGTTTTGAGTATTTAAACTTTTTGATGGCAGAGAGAGCCCAAGGTCCTCAAGTTCAAAAGTGCTCGCAAAGTGATTTTAGTGCCTTGGTACTTTCGGTTCGTCGTCGTTACGACTGTATGAGTATATATATATATATATATAGTGTATGGGATGTGTAAGTGCAAAATACGAAAAACATGCAAAATCTCACCCGAAAACTCGAAGCCACTGCATACAGAGCAAAGGGCCAGCCAGAAAGGAAGCCTCGTTGAATTTCGTTAATTGTGTCGAATAGATCTCTGGGTAATATTATCGTTCTTCGCACCACCAGTCTCGAACTATAGTTGTTGTACAGCAAAATCGTCTTATCAAATGCAGCAGCTGCTTTTATTTAACAAAAGCGCAAATTATACTTCTCGTTAATCCTATTTCCTAACACACTGTATTGTTTTCTTTTCCCTCCTCCATCAATATTGCAAGGCTTTATGAAAGGTTGATTATACCTTCCACTAGGCCCCCCTCGGGAAATATTGGCCATCGAACTTTGGACTGCTGTGTGATCTGATTGGTTGGCGGCGAAAAAGCTCGACTTGGAAAAGGAACACTTGCGATTTAAGACTCGTGCCGGCCAAAGGCCTGGCCCGAGTAATAAGGAGCGAAGCTCCGCCAGCGAGGAGCAAAGCGACGATAGAAAGAGAGAACCTCTGTTCTCACGAGTTGCCAATGAGAATTTAATGGTAATGAGAATTTGAATATGTAACGTCAGGTTTTGTTGTTCTGATTATGAAGTGTCAAGATACTTTACTTTTTCAAACTTACCGTAGTTTGTTAAATTCTCAAACTCGTACTCCTGTGAAAAAGATAAACTCTTCTCAAAGTGCGGCCTTAAAAACATTTGTATAACATGCCAGGGCCTATGGGACCCAGGGTAGGGGTATACGTCACAGAACTGAGTAGCTCTCAACATCTCTCTCGACTAGGCATCTCCCGATTGTGCTCGGCAACGTTTGAGCAACTTTTGGCGTTTGGAGCAACGTTTTTCAGTTCTAGCAACCTCGAGCAGCTTTTGCCTTTCTAAGCAAATTATAGGTTTACAGCATAAATCAAGCACGCAAAAGTTAACAATTTGATATAGAAACTTCAATTTCTGCGAATTTCTTGATATTTATCAAATGAACCATTAGAAGTTTTGTTCCGTTAAGAGTTTTCTAAAAATACGCCCCTGTTTGCGAGCGACTTTTTAAAATGCAGTGGCAACTTTTTACAGTTTTGTTCAAATTTCAATCAATTTATCTTAATATCGTGAAATGTAGGTAGCAGGTACTAGCAACTTTCGAAATTTAGGTAGCAACTTTTTGGATTTTTGGCAACTTTTTAGCAACTTTTTGGCTTTCTAGGGAGCAACTTTTCAGGATTTTACGAGCAAAATCGGGAGATGCCTATTCTCGACCTTGGCGGAAATTGTTTTTATGTGGTTGATGGGGTTTTTATTACGTCAAAGATCACTTACGTAGAGGGCAGAGTAGAAGGGTATTTCCTCTGCTGTTTCCTGGAGAGGTAAATTAATTAACTTGAAAAGGGCCGACATTTAAGAGCAGATTCTTTGCGATCTCTCTGGGGTTGATCAATGCATGGTTTGCACTCAATCCCCAGAGATTCAAATGACAAAGGGCATGGCGGCCATGTTGGTGTACAGCTACAGAACAAAAGAAGAGTGGAAAATGTGTACAGCGGTTACTTGTTTGAAAGGTAACCTCCTATATTTCCAGAGGTAATGGTTTGTAACACGGTTTAGCATTTAGATTTTAAAGAGAACATTACAAACACTGTATTCTTTGATTAAATTTTCTCAGCATTAAAAGACTGATACGTACAGTACTGAGGCAAGCCTACAACCGGAGGGAATCGGGATTGGATATTAGATAACCACGATAACTGGTATTTTATATAATTCTGCCAAGAACTTGAGACCGTATTTCGTGTAGTAGTTAGTGTACAGTGCGCGAGGACTTTAATCAGAAAATGTTTGCTCCATCTTTTCCTATGACACTCCGCTCGAGCCGGAGTTGCGAGAAAAATTGAAATTCCCTCAGAATATTCTCGATAAAAACTTACTTCCACCCCATTTTATTTCCTAACTGGCTATGAGAGATTTCCACTCCCAAATTCAAGAATTCATTCAGTATATTTTCTTCAGCTTCAGAGGAACACTTGTATAAAAAAGTATAACGAATCGAAAATAAAACCATCTTCAATAGTAGTTCCTCCAGAAAATTATTTCAGTTGACAGTTTCAGCATAAAGAACGGTACTAAACCTGACGTGTTATCACTTCGATCTACAGACCTCAAAGTTCCAAATTAGATTTATTTCCAAATTTGATTTTCCGGATGATTGTATCTTGAATGCCGATATTTGGCACTTTGTCGGTTAGTGAACTGAAAAGAAAAAGCTTTTGAACTTTTGGTTGAAAGAAAAGAACCAGCACATTGGGTGCTTTAGGCGACGTCTTTGATTTCAGTAACGATATTACTGAAATAAAGATATCACTGGGCTTAGAGAGTTTAACCATACATTCGTAGCTTCATATAATGATAAACATCCGACTATACAATGCACTCGACACATCAGTAAAATTGTTTCCGGGGCAGAAGTATATAGAAGTATATAGCATCAATACAAAAAACATAACAATTTTTTCGAAGAACCTTTGGCAGTGCAGTGATACTGAATCCTTGACAACTACAACATTATTAAAAAAAGAAATGAGAACTATGCATGTATGTCGATGATAAAACTCAATTAGATCGGATGCTTGTTTTTAACTCAGAAACATTTGTTGGTTGTTTATATTTCGTATTGATTCGATCTGTTTTAGTCTTTTCTCTGCATGCTTGAGGATGTTTCTAAAACCCTTTCAGTTCTATTAATTATTCTTATCTCCGTCTTTAATTAGTCCTGGATCACGTACTGAGACTGGTGGACTTTAACAGTTAACAGAACCGGACTTACTTCGAGACTTACACGCGTGCAATGACGTTTAACTATTTGAGTTTGCTAATTTTTCAGTCTTTTCTTCCATCAGTTTATTATGATTATTATTATGATTAATCTACTAGTACTGTAAAACCCAAATAGATTCGATCAAAACAAGCGTTCAATGTGACGCACTTTCATTATCTCGATCAACGCCGCAGAGCCTTTTATGGCCAGGCACATGTCAAACGCGTGTATATAAAAAGTCAAAGTATTATTCCACAGAGACAGCTGTGTCGGGAGCATATCAAACAAAGTAGAACATCAATTATAGAAGCGGTCAAAGCGCTTCACCAGTCTACTCATTGTATAAAACTTTATTCATCGACTGAAAAGTGGCTTCACTCGCGTAGGAACGCGCCATATTTTAGCGGACTACGAGACGGCTTCCATTGGACCATGAACAGCACAAGCGCAGAGAAGACTGTGCCGAACTTGGCGGAAAAAGTCATCCACGTTTGCTTTCTTGTCTTAATAATCCTCGCAATTATTGCAGGGAATGTTTTAGTAGTTATTATAATTAGGTTAGATCGTAGGCTTCACAGCCCAACGTTTTATTTCCTAGGAAATCTGGCCATTGCAGATTTCCTCGTTGGAATTGGTTATGTTCCTTTTTACATGGCGGCTGTCATCAAGCAAGATTGGGTGTTTGGCTCCGCCTGGTGCAGAGGGCATGCGTTTCTCGTTTCTACGAGCTTCAACGCATCCTTGATGACTCTCTGTGTTGTGAGCGTGGACCGATATTTAGACATCTCCAATCCGTTAAGGTACGAAGTTATTGTCACTGTGTGGAAAAAAAGTCACTTCAGCTCAGATTTCAAGCATTTCCATAACAAAGTTCCTTGAAGACACATTTAGACTTCGGTGTCAACAAAGCTGTGAAAATTGGTTTTATAGTTTTATTATTCAGTTATAGTAAATGGAGGGGCGTTTATTTTGAATTAATGCCAATCCTTTACAAATAAGTTTAAATGAATAGTAGTTTTTCTTTACTGTGGTTTTTAAGCCATTTCCACTGATTGGGATTTATATTGGACTAATGGATCGGTACCCTCGCAGAAAAAACCACTCGCAGAAAAAACATAGAGAAAACCTCTGGAACCAGGGTAATGGATCGGTGACATGAATTCGGAATCGATGGCCACCAGTCGAATATCGTAATCGCGACAATTCGAAGGTTCAGTATGCAGAGACATGAATGAACTTATTTTAAAACATGTTGGTAACTCTAATTTTATTTCAATTTTCGCTCATTTATTCACTAGTCCTGGTCTCTTTTCTTGTTCGTGTTTGTAGTTCGACTGTAGCAAACGCCACAAAATCACTATCACATTGGTAATCTGTTACGTTACCACCACAGATCAACCATCAACATAGCCGGTGCCGCCAAACAGGTTACTTCCAAATTAGCGTTCTCTTTCCACGCTTTGCACTCCAAACAAATTAACACTCAGAAATTCACCACTGGCACCTGCGATCTAACGAGCCACGGAGCAGGCTTAAAAACAAGAACAGCAACACTAATCAGTTCTAGAACATTCATTTGGCAATTTGCTTCTTATTTTCCAATGAAATAATATTAGCCTTATCAAATATAAGCCTTTTAAAATTGAATTAAACAAGTCAAAACTTGACCACAGGAATGCGGTCAACTGAAAACTTAGTCAGTAGACAAGAGGAGCCGCGACCTCATGCCGAGTTATAGAAAGCCATTATACGCCGATACCAAAACAGAATCTCATTCTACGACTAAAGAATTCCGGCGTAGTTAAATATAGTCCTGCTAATCAGTGTATTTTAAGTGTTTTTGTTCACCTTGAGCTCAGGTATCAAGAGAAAGCATCGCAATAGACCTTTTATATATATGTATAACAGCAAAACCGTCGATACTGCTGAAAAGAGCACCTCGAAGTTAGTCAAAATTCCAAATTTGAGAGTTATATCTTGAATTGGAGCAAAGTTATAGGCCCGCAAACTCGGAAAAGTTTACAGACGTTTGTATGGAAATTTTGACTAGGGGGCAAGTTTGTGCCCCCCAGTTGAAATTTCCATACTCCAAACGTCTGTAAAATTTCCCGAAATTTCCCGAGTTTGCGGGCCTGTATCTTTGCTCCTATTCAAGATATAACTCTCAAATTTGGGATTTTGACTAACTTCGAGTTGCGCTTTTCAGCAGTATCGACGGTTTTGCTGTAATACGTATATATCAAAAGTTCAAAAAAACCGTGGAAGGGTCTATTGTAGTGCTAAGCTTAGACTTACTTTAGACTGTGCAGTAAACAGTCTACCTGTATACGACATCATGCGGCCGCCACACACACCTTTGCGTATATTTCTTTACTTAAACAAATCAAGAGCATTTTTATCGGCTATCGGGGTACCCTTGCTCGTAGCTTGTTGTGGCAGAGACTTACAAATGGCGCACAATAGCACGTGACTCAGCTGCGCGTTCTGATTGGAGCTCCTGGCACATACTTGACATTCTGGTCTCGCAGAGAGATTTCTGTTCAGCAACATTTGAAGGAGGTATAGATCACGCGCCGAAATTCTATTGCGATATTGTCCAACCATGGTAAATACTAGAGAAATAGAGATGAGAAGGATATTGTGTTCATAGACTGCGTGCAGCTCTTTCTTTGGGGAAAGATCGAAGTAAAATCAGAGCAGCGTTTGGGTTGGCTGCGCTAGAGCTGGGGCCAGGCCTGAGGGCGCTTTCTTTGGCGCCTCCTTCCTTGGTTAATAAATAATTGCCCTTTCGCATCCGATTTTTCGCCGAAGAAAGTCTGCAAGCGGTCTAATGTGTTCACAATGTTGTCACATATTTTGAAAACTAAGTTATGACTTCCTGTGATGTCGCTGCGTGGTTTCAAAGCTATAGCTGCCAAATTCGCGATTTCTAATTGACCTATATCATTATGACGTCAAATCAAAACAATCTATTGTTTAAACGCTAAGGATCACGGTCGCGGGAGGGGGACAAAACAGCAACAACACAAAGGAAATCGCTATCAAATGCATTTTGTAGAACGTAGAATAGCGGTAACAGCCACCAAATACGGTAAATATTGTGGGATAAACATTGATACAGCTGATATCTGGAAACCAGACAAATTTTCCTCAGCAGAGCAGATTTAGTTCAAAATTCTATTGTTCAAGTCGATTCTGTCCCCCTCATAAACAAGCCGTGACGTCATAATGATATAGGGTAATTGCGGGATGAACTTCCGCAGAATTTGTGATTGAATACAAGAGGGACATATTTTAAGCGTAGTCCACACGAGCAAGTTTTCCTTGACAAGTTTTCCCTTGACAAGTTTTATTTGCTCGTGTAGACGACGAAAAATGACAAGTTTTGCCTTGACAAGTCTCCTTGTTGAAAAACTGGCGTGCCAGTTATTGAACAAGGCAACTTGTCAAGGAAAACTTGTCAAGGAAAACTTGCTCGTGTGGACTACGCATTAGTCTACCGAATATGCTAATTATCTGGTTACAAGAGTCCTTTAAATTCGGGTCTCCCCAAGACAAAAACTACCCGAGTACCTCTCCTTGTGTTTTTGCTATTACCAGCTTACACCGGTTAATATTTAGATCCGAATTCGAAGGTTATTACAGGACATCAAGTACTATGGTTAATTTTATTCTTTTTAATAGTCAACACCGACGATTGCACATCACATATGGTAATATTATCAGTTCCTACATCAAATTCGGTGATAGAACACAAAAAAGCCAAACGTTATTTCACACTGATTGGTTCAGGAAACAAATAAACGTCAAATAAGAGAAATAAGAAACTATTTGAATGCTTTTCTACAATAATATATGTAATTTGTTTTCGTTTCTTACTTTCTGTCATCAGATTTATTAGGGGATGATATTGGCTAAGGGGTGTGTGGAGAAAAAAACATCTTTACATCACTTGGGAATTTCAACTGATTAAAAATTAATAATTATTTTTCCTGTAATTGATTTTTGTATGCTTTCGCACGAACATTTTCCTGATATGTGCTTTATTTACGTATATGTTGTGTTTTCAAAGTTTTATTGGTATGAGGTTTCTCAAACCGGTTTCATTTTTTTATACTGGTTTTATGTTTTTTTAAATCGAAGATTCTAAAAAGGGATTTATTCTTATTTTTTGGGGGATTCATAAAAAAAAGAGGGGGGTTAGTTTTTTTTTTGGGGGGGGGGGGGGAATAAAAAAATTAATGATATGAAAATTTGAAACTGGTATGAAAAATCTCACACCAATAAAAAATTGAAACCACAACATATAGTTCCGCTTGAACAAGTTGTCTCGATTTCATGTTATGTGCTGCGTGGTTTCCTCGATCGAAATCATGGTGGAATTGGAGTGGGGAGGTCACTACGGAGCCCTGTAAGGGCCATCAACAAACACATGTCATGAAAGACTATCGCGTGATACTGCTTTATTATCGCGCGATACCGTTTTACTATCGCGCGATGCTGTTTTATCGCACGATAAAGTGTTACTATCGCGCGATACCATTTTACTATCGCACGATACTATAAACTAATTGCGATTTTGAGACGCCGATACCGAATTATATTGCCGGCCAGTTGGGAGAAAATATATTTCGTATTGGGCGGAGTCGCGCAATATAATTCGGTATCGGCGTCTCAAAATCGCAATTAGTTTTGTATCGCGATTCAACAGTTAAGTCGGGAATTGTTAAAAAAAGAAGAGAATGAAGCACCAAACTTATGCTGATCGTAATTTCAATTCTCAAAAGGCACCTAGTATATCTATGGCAATGGTTTCACGGCTTGAGTGGAGAAAACTTTCGCGACGTGTTTTGAAATCTCTTCAAAAATTGTGAAACTTGTACTTTTAGCGGATAAGAGTGTTAGATTTCTGACGGAAACTACAATGCCAACCTTACCTTTAGGATTGAATAATTGTTATCTTGTAATTTACAGTGTTTCGAAGGTGAAATTGTAGAAATCTTGCTGTGAACAAACGACTTTTGAACTTGACCTGGAACCCATGTAACTGCAAGGGCTCGCGCAAGAGCCAATCAGAGGCTGGAATTCTGAGACGCCAATACCATGTTATATTGGCGTCTCAAAAGTAAACAAAATAATCAGTGAATCGTGATACTGTTTTATTATCGCGCGATAGTGTTTTAATATCGCGCGATAGTGTTTTAATATCGCGCGATAATGTGTTATTGTAAAATACGTACATTACTTAGCAAGACACCATGGCGGCGAACACGCTACGTGATAATGCTCTTCTCCTTTATATGTTTCACTTAGGGACTGTTCGTTTATTACGTCGCAGGGGGGGCTGGTGGTTATTTTTTGAACATGCAAAATTTATGGGGGTAAATTTTAAAATTCTAAAGAAATAGAGGGGTAACATTTTATAGAGAAGATTTTAGAAAAGAAGAAGGACGAAGAACGTCCCACAGGAAGTCCGATCGAGTAACAACGATTTAACTGGAGGAGTACTCGACATGAGCATGGCAATAAACGGTCAGCGGTAATAATATCGGTGATACCAGTTACGCCTCTTCTACCCTGGATGCCATGCAGAGATTGGGTTCTACTCTAAGCCAAAGTTTAGGCGCGAAGGAGCGAATGTCGTCGCTTCGCTCCTCGATGGCGGCGCTTCGCGCCTTTTGCGTTAGAGAGGGCACTAGTAGAACCTCGCTTTTCGCGTTAGAGAGGGCAGTAGAACCTTGCTTTTTGCGTTAGAGAGGGCAGTAGAACCTCGCTTTTCGCGTTAGAGAGGGCAGTAGAACCTCGCTTTTCGCGTTAGAGAGGGCAGTAGAACCTCGCTTTTCGAGTTAGAGAGGGCAGTAGAACCTCGCTTTTCGCGTTAGAGAGGGCAGTAGAACCTCGTTTTTCGCGTTAGAGAGGGCAGTAGAACCTCGCTTTTCGCGTTAGAGAGGGCAGTAGAACCTCGCTTTTCGTGTTAGAGAGGGCAGTATAGAACCTCGCTTTTCGCGTTAGAGAGGGCAGTAGAACCTCTGGCATCCAGGATACGCCTCTTCTGGTTGAAAATGATAATATTCAAGGTATGGAATATACTCCGGAGTTCAAGGAAATTAAGTTGTGAAAGCGAACTCCTTTGGAGAATGATCATCTTTGAGTACAACAAAACGTCTTAATATGTGTAACTAACAACATTCAGGCCGTAGTAAGGGTCCAGGAGTTTGTCCCTGAAAGCGTGTCTGTCTGGGGAAAACATGAAAAAAGACGAGTAGATTTTATAGGTTTCGTTAAAATAATAAATAGCCTTTTCCATGCATGAAGCTTTCTTGAACAGTCCACAAGCCCCTGGCCACGTTTCCCTTCTGATACCTTTGTTGATTCATTGCTGGACCATACAGTCCATTGCAAAGAAGATCTAATTAATATATTTTCTTTTCAAAGATTATTTTCTAATCTCTGACCTTTTGTCCTGCCAGTTTAATGCTAGTGCTAGTTCATCTGTCTCAAGTTCTGCTATCTTTGCTAGCTGCTTAGCCGCCATTTTGAAACAAACGTAACTTGGCGATTATTTGGAACCGTTTCGAATTGGTGACTAAATTATAATTTTTGAGGGGAGGGGGGTAAAAATGAAAACGTTTTTTAAA
The DNA here is from genome assembly GCA_030867875.1 of Actinernus sp. WN-2022. Classification (NCBI taxonomy): domain Eukaryota; kingdom Metazoa; phylum Cnidaria; class Anthozoa; order Actiniaria; family Actinernidae; genus Actinernus; species Actinernus sp. WN-2022. The sequence goes on along the minus strand of JAOWCC010000064.1, from coordinate 19,039,611 downwards.
AGGATGTCTTAATTTAAGAAAAAATCAAGAGACAGAATCCAGAATGTTTTTTCCAAAAACCACAAGCCCCCCCTGCGACGTAATAAACGAACAGTCCCTTACGTCCGACAACGAATTTGGCTTTACCTGAATACTTACCGGCGATTCAAAATGCTATTGAAAATAACAGGGATGCATTAGTCGACTGAGTACTTTAATCTAGGCTTGAATTATATGGAAATCCTCGCTTTTCTTTTAATTTATATATAAATATAACGCCATCAAGATGAGTTTTCGCCAGCTTAAACGTGTTCTGAGAAGCAAGAATTTACGAAGGAGAAAGGACTACAGTAGTTCAAATGAAATAATTGACGCCATAGAAATGGAACTCCAGGGAAGTGGGAGCTGTCTAGGCTACAGGCAAATGCACCACTTGTCAAGGAACAAATATTCGCTGGTATTAAATTAGCAAGGAAACTGTTAGATACGCTTTGATGAAGGAGTTGAAAGATGGTAGTGAGACACAGATTAAAGCGCAGGTATTATTTTGCACCATGCAGGGCCCTAACTTCATATGGCATTTAGATGGCTAGTATTTCTCGATTAATGCATCCCTGTTATTTTCAATATCATTTTGAATCGCCGGTAAGTGTTCGGGTAAAGCCAAATTTGTTGTCGGAAGTAAAAGAAACATATAAAGGAGAAAAGCATTATCGTGATCACGTAGTGTGTTCGCCACCATGTTGTATAGCTAAGTAATGTACGTATTTTAAAAATAACATTGTCGCGCGATATTAAACACTATCGCGTGATAATAAAACAGTATCGCGTGATAAATCGATAGTAACACTTTATCGCGCGATAGTAAAGCAGTATCGCACGATATTCTTTCATAACATTTATGTTTGTGGATGGCCCTTACAGGGCTCCGTAGGTCACTTTAGACGACTTCAAAAAAGACAAAATTCTGATTTTGTAAGCGACTGGCTTAAAAACAAAGGGACTCTAAAAGCTTTGTGTTGTATTTGAATGTATTAAAATATAAATGTACATTGCTGGCGAATATATAAACTGTCTGTTAAAAACAAAATGTGGTGTCACAACTAATACTAAGTCCCGGGGGTAGGGGCATTTGATCGCCTAATATGACGATGGGGTAGGGCATTTGAACAACATTTTTGGCCCGGGGATGGGAATTTGAACAATCCAAACTCCAAAAATTCAAATGCCCGGGGGTTGCCCGGCGGGGTGATGTTGATGTTTCGAATTGATCGGTACATTAGGTCAGTATTGACATCGGTTTACTGTAATCATCTCTAAATTTATCTTAAAAGCAGTGTTTTTTTATCCACTCTAGTCTTTGCCATTCATCAAAATTGTCTCATATTTTCTTCAGTGATACATGAGAAAGTTTAAAATATCGAGCCAGAGGCATTTCCTAATCTTTAGTAATTACAAGTAACTATATACGTTTTTTAGTCAAAATAAACATGATTATCCTGCCACAGTTATATACTGTAATAATTACTTCTCCCAGCTCCGTTAGCGTGTTCTTACCCAGAGGTGACATATATCATTTTAATGATTCTGACTCAATATCAGGGTTGCTCGCACACATTTTCCTTATTTCAGTGGTTTTAGCACTCTATGAGTCTCTTGGTGACTTATCTCCAAATTTGCGCGCTGTATGTGCTGTCCAGCAGTCAAATTAAATGGCTTTTTTTGTAGATTTTAAAACACGACAGATCGCGTGTGATAGGACTAGATTCGTACTGCAACAGGCTAATGGTTTTTGGCGCCATCGCTAATAGTTATACCTTTTCTACAAGAAGACCGCAAATGAGTCTAGTCCTCTAATTATCAGTCGGTGAAACATTATCACGATTTTATCACACTAATTTCCATAGGAAAACCACGGCCTATTTTACAACTATACGCGACCTAAAACTGAAACGGAAGGGGGAGGCACTGGTCCGGTTTACCGATATCCAAGGCTCTACCTAAAACCAGAAGAAAGGCTATGCCCATGCAATATGTTGAGAAACTGAGAATGAAAGGCACTTTTAATCCGATGTGCTAAATACAATTCTGTGCGGGACCATCTTTTGGAATCAATAGAACAAATCTTAAAGAGAAACGTGAAAAGTTACAGTGAAGTTGACTTAGGCCAGATAAAGAAAATTGCTTGTTTAGCGTCCCCGCCCGACCTGAGAAATGTCCCCGACCTCTAATTTATTTTATTTTTTATTTTTCATAAAAAACTTTAGAAAGTGTAAATGCGCCTGCGAATACCAATTCTTGTACCCAGACCCCTACATGTACCACTTAAAATATGCGCCGGCGCATTAAATATTTTAACATCGACGCCATTTTGTTTCTACAACACGAGGTCATGAACACGAGGTGAGTGAATAATGTCTAGTCAAGACAAAATAAGCTTCACATAGGGAAAAAAAAAAAAAAAAAAAAAAAAAAACCTCCCTCCCTACCTGGAAAAATTGAAACGGGTGGACGCTAAACAAGTAATTTTTTTTATCTGGCCTTATTTCTACTTTTTATGGATCCACCTAATCCAATTCAAAACCTGGTTGCCAAATTTATTTTTGAATGATAGTGTTAGATTTGATTTAACCTAAAATATTTTGATTAGTATATCTCTGTAAGTAGTATTTGGTTCACATCCGTAAGGATCCAAATATGTCTATGTCTATGTATAAAATAGCTCCAAACTCCGGATTTCCAAATTATTGTGAAAACGAACCCGGATTTTCTCCGCGTTCGATTATTCTGAATCGTGTATTACCCGGAATTCGATATATTTCTTTACGAAAAACAAGGACCTGATAATCGAAATTAGTTTCGAACCCGGCACCCCGAGCTACAACCCTTGCCTTCCAGTCGAAAGCCGTAGGATAAATAATAAATTGTCGGCAAAACTATGAGTGACTGTGGAGTGGTATCTCAGGGAAGAGGAAGCGGAGGGCGATATGCAGGCATTTGCTGGATTCCTTTCGAACTTGTAGAAGAAACTTAGTCCATAATCCAGAAGTCAGCAATCTCGTTCCCAGTGTGAGTGAGTCACCGCCACACAGCGGTCAAACGTCTGCGCATGCGTCAAAAGTATTGCAACAACAACATATTCCAAAACAAATTCAAAGCGAGCCGGCGGCCGTCACTGTTCACGCACCCGTGTTCAAACCTTGAGAACGTTTTTGGTAAATTACGAAAACAATTGGTAAACTCACAGTTTGAAGTTTGTTCAATTTCCCGTCGACTGTGAAAATAAAAATCTTAACTTTCACGTATTTTTCTTAACTTTTGGGGGTAGAAGTTCACTGTAATACGATTTAAGGTAAATTTGCGCGGGAAATTCGCGCGGCCGCCCACCAGACTGACCGTAATACGTACGCGCAGACGTTTGACCGCTGTGTGGCGGTGACCTACCTATCTTTGCGCTGGCCAAAAGATCGCGGGCTCTGGAAATGAGATTGAGAAGTCAAATGAGTTTTACAACCATTGCGCATGCGCAATGAAGTTTGAAGCAGGGACTAAGTGCCAACCGTTCGGAATAGATACAGCTTTACACATTTGTGTCAATATTTATCATAAAAAAAAATAGAAAACAACGCATTTTTCCACTTTTTGGATCAGAAATTCAAGGAGTGAATTTTTTCGCGTCAACATCTACGGATTTGTCACACGTGTGACTCCTACGACCTTTCTCCCGAGCCTGTGACGCGACGAGCTAGCCAACGAGGAGCAAGTACGTAGGAAACGAGGCAATCTTCTATATCGCCGTGTAGCCACCACCGCGCAAGTGGTGAAGCGACAGCTAAAAAAAGTCGCGTTATGAATCCATGCAGCCGCAGCTTTACCCGGTACACACACTCGCTTAACACAAGGAACGCTGCCCACAACTTTATGCTACCAAAGGTGAAACAAACCTTTGGCAAGAAAACTTTCAGTTGTAGCGCTGCTTCTCTATGGAACACACTACCTACTGACAGAACTAAAACTAGCATCTTCAAGAGCTCATTCTCACTCAAATTAAACTCATCCTATGCAGATTAGCCTAAATGTTTCCAATGATTGTCGTTACAATTTGAAACTTTCTTTATTAGTACTTATCTAGTTATTTCATTTATTTATGTTGAAGGCCACGTGAATATTATCTGTATGATATTTTAACACTTAAAAGTGTTACCATCGATAAATAAAGCAATATTATTATTATTATTATTATACATACTGTAACTTTTGATACCATATCAAATACATACTATCCCGCTCCAAGGACAGTTAACCCGCGCTAAATCGATGCGTACGTATACAATTATCGCATCCGGATAGAAGCGGCCTCAAACCTTGTACCCAGGGGGATTTACGCGCCTATTCCAAGATTGCGTCGTAGATTAGGCGCGTAAAGGATCCTGGGTATAAGGAAGCTGAGTTCTGCGCATGCTCAGTTATGCGCATCACATCTATCTATTCTTCCTTGGGATTTCTTCAATATGGCTCAGCTGTGGAACGACGCTATGCGGTCAGGCTCCGTTCGCGTACGTACTAGGCACTTATTTCATCGTCATGACACGCTATTGCAAAATTGGTTTGGATTGATAAAATCAAATAAAACATCTGGATCCTTGTAGAACTACCAAAAATACACTTATAGCCCAAATTTTGGAACATTAGATTATTTCCTAACGGATATGTGAGCCAATGAATGTACGACAATTTTACAGTACTTTGTTTGCGGCCGCCATCTTTATCAGTCCCTCTCTGGGACAAATATGGCGGCCATAAAACGAAAATACGAATAGCTTAATTTCCCATCAAAATCATTGAGTTTCACTTCAAAATTCTTTGAATGCAACTTTTAAAGATTTATCGAAATTGACACAATTACATGGATTTTTATGCCTTCCGGAAAACCTGTCATAAAATTAAAAAATTATTTACTCCGGAACAATACACCCATCGATGTGAAATTTTCTTTGTAGAGTTTTATTATCGATGTCTAGAATATATACAAAGAACAGCTTTGTGGGACTTATAGTTTAGATTTTAGGTTTTTGATGACGTCACGTGAAAACCAAGGATTGACTGAGTGGGAGAGCCGACGGGAAACTATTTGGCTCGTGAGGCCATGACCGAGCGAAACAACTTGACCGAGACCCAAATATTTTCTCGTTCGGCAAGACCTAACTCAGTCAATACGTTTTTCTATCATATGACTACTTAGTTTGTTTTAATAATAACAAAATAACAAGCGAAAATTCGAGCAGAGCTGGACAGTTTTTTCCGCCGAAAGGTGCATTTTTTTCTTGGATTCGAGTTAACGCTTTGTTCCGTTAAAAAACATCACAGCATGGTAGAGAAAGTATAATTTTCCAGTGGCATTGAACTGTATTAATTTTGTTTTGCAGGTACTACGGCATCATGACAAAGAAGAAAACCAACTTCCTAATCCTGTTCATCTGGCTTCATTCTATCTTTTGGGCCAGCGCCCCGCTGTGTGACTGGGGCGAGACACTGTTTGACTCAACAACCAATACATGCCGACCAAACTTTGCCGCTGCAGGAGTCGCCAGTAGAATCTACGGAGTACTGCTGGCACTCTTCGCCTTTACCCTACCGGTTTTAGTTACCATCTACAGTTACATCAAGATCTTTCGTGTTGCCGAGGACCAGTTGATAAAAATCGCCAAAGAATCGGCAACTCGGAGCGAGATCGTCAGCGAGCATCGTCCTGGTCCAGTGAGAGAGCGCAAAGCTCATAAGACAATTCTGATTATCATTGGCGCCTTTGTCATCTGCTGGATGCCCTACACTGTTGGAACCTCATGGAAATTATTAACAGGACAAGCATTGGTTCCGTATTGGTTCGCACATCTTGGACTGACGCTGGCCCTAAGCAACAGTTCATTGAACCCTGTAATATATACTGTGAGAGATCGTAGATTCAGGCGAGGTTTGGTAAAGGCTGTATGTAGGCATAGGCATGGTAGATCTCGAAGTGACACTAATTTGTCCCATCGTGCTGGCTCTCACATGCCGCAAACTGAAACAGGACCAACCGGAACAGAAAAGACTGACATTTTATAGAGATGTTGAGGATAGCTTTGCATTCATCAGTTTATTTTTTAGACAGTTTTAAGATGACCGCTGCTGGCTGTTCGCGTGGCTGCAGGTGTTGGAGATCAAAGTTTTCTTGAAAGTCGCAAAAAGCTCAGGCTCAAGAAATTATTTGCCTTGTACCTGTATAAAACCCGGGATAAAATAACTTATGATTTTCTTAGTAGATAGACAGACAGTTATAGATAGATAGATAGATAGATAGATAGATAGATAGATAGATAGATAGATAGATAGATAGATAGATAGATAGATAGATAGGGGAGGGGGTCTGGATACCAAAATAAATGTTCTCATATTCTGGTGAATACCACAACTACAATTTAAGAGGGGCTAATACAAAGCTGTTCCTATACCAGCCCCAAAAACAAATTTTGGAAAGCAAGCATTTTTCTTTAGTGATGCAGTACAGTGGAACAAGTTGGCATCTGATGTCCGCCTTAGTGAAACATTAAGTTCTTTTAAACGTAAATTATAAACTGATTAATTATAAGTATTTATATATGTTTTTTTTCTCTATAGGAGTTATGAACAGGAACATTTATATAAACTATATGTTCCTTTAGCTGTATATATTTAGGTGCTTTATGATAATTATAAGAATTACAATGCAAGTAGATAGTAAGTAGCCACTATATTATTTTATAACATTATTTACAGGAATATTTACAATGCTCCACTATTAGCCATGCAGATATATTTAATAATGATATAAGAGTTATAAAGTAGTTAGTGACCACTGCATGTATTATTTAATTTTATACTTTTTAGCCACACGGCTCGTCTGAAAACCAACTATGTTGACCGTCAACTACCGTTTATCAATATGATTAAATAAAAACATAAAGAAAGAATAAAAATAGATAGATTCGATGGATAGACTCTGAATTTCTAACGGACCAGCCTACTCGTTTACCAACTACACAAACTGAGTCACTTGTTGAACTCTCTGGTCTCAAAAAGAATTACGATCCGTGAGCTGAAGAATTATGATCCGTGAGCATGAGAATTATGATCCGTGATAACTATACATAACTCTCCAACAGTACTTTTAATTACAAACAATATAAACAATTATGTACTGTTTAATAAACGAGCAGCAGTGTTTTATCGGGTTTAAAACCACGAGGGCACAGCCCGATTGGTTTTAGACTCGATAAAACACGTGCTGCGAGTTTATTGAACGGCTTCAAAAATGTTACTTCTAAAAGCTAATATTTTTCAGAAATTTAGACGAAAAGTTTATTTCTACGTTGTGCGTCACTGACATGCGCAGTGGAATACGGAGCGAAAATTTGGGTCCCGTAATGTTAGGCCGATTGCGTACGAGCAGAACCGGGCCGAGGGTTTGAAAATCCTCGTGAGACGCCTCCTCGGCATTTAAAATTTCACGCGGATTTTGATATACCCGTCGAATCAGGGGACTCATATTTGAAACATTTGATCAAAGTCAGGCTAATAAACCACAGATGCAACTCTATGTCGGCTCGCACCACAAACTTCATTTGATTTCTCTTGAACATGCAGAGCCCGGCGTTCATTATTTCTGACGTTAAAGTGCATATAAGCCCTGGCTAATTATATTTCTTACGAAGAGACTAGAGGCCATAGACAAAGGATTCCGGAATAAAAAGTTGATTTGATTGATTTGTCATGGTGTATTGGCCGTTCAAATTTGCCCCAAAACGTGTATTGGGTTGCCTGTGGAAGAAAATCAAGCGCGCTAGAGCGCTTTACAAAATTGGCACTGGGTCTAGCTTGACGTCATTAACAGAACACGCTCGATGCGCCATTGCATGAAAGGCCTTGCCGAGTAAGCTCTCCGAAACGTTTAGCGCGATATTATCATCTTTCTCGGTTATCTATTGTTGATGACGTCACGTTTTATTCTCGTCCTAGGCCCCGAAGGACGAAGGTGCGCGGAAATTATTCTACATTTTGAAGTTTAGTCGCTAAAAAAATAGTGAAAACATTTTTATTTAAAAAATGTCTCATCTTCGACTGACTTATATATATACATATTTTATTTAGATTATGATAATTACAGTCCGAGAGCTAAAGATAGGTATGTTACTAAAATCGCCTAAGATCGCCTAAGGTCACAACATGAAATATGGCAAATTTTCCTAAGATCGCCTAAAATCGCCCAAAGTTGCCGTAGGCCTACAAATGTTTTTCAATAAAGCTGTGCCCAAGAAAGTGCGCAAGGTTCCTAGTATGTCCTCTTTTAAATCTAAGCTCACTTACATATCTTGACGTGTTTTTTTTTCTGTTTCATATTACTCGTGTCGCATTTTAATATTATTCATCTTATGTCTCACGACTGGTAACAATGCACCAGAGCGAGGCCAGTTATCTCAAAGATTGCAAAACTGCAGTCGGTAAAAAATGTCTTAGTGTCGTGCCGCACTGTGTCACAAGGAAATTAACGTTATTTTCTGTCTTTGACTGTAGATGTTTCTCTTGCTGTGACAACTAGCCTAGCCTTGATGCCTTTATACTGAATAAGGTCAATAATGTAATGTGGTTTGCCTTGTTTATTATCTCGACTGTTTAGACTGCCATGAATTGTAATATGTATTAAAGCTGGAACATGCAAAGTCGTGTACAACACATAATTACATAACACCACCATAGTTTATACCGAGCACATTTTACGATCTTGTACCTGATCAAAAATGTTCTACCATGTCCAAAAATCTCAAATGGTCGAGAAAAGACTTCGAGATACATGTATCCATGTATCTACAGTATCTACATGCATACATGTATGTATGTAGATACATTTTTAAAGAGGACCTGACTGCGGTGAACAGAATTCGCTGAAATTGCACACAGAGCCCAATGAAGAACAGATAAAGACTTCAGGTAAGTTTTCATTGATTTTATTTCAGTATTTCTGGCCTAACGGATCGGCAACCAAATACTCGTTAAAAATCTAATACAAATTAAAACACAAACAGAGCTTGGGTTTCCTGTGGTCCAACACGATCAACGACCCTTCCACAGTTTTTTTGAACTTTTGATATATATGTATAACAACAAAACCGTCTTGCCCCCAAGTCGAAATTTCCATACAAACGTCTGTAATATTTCCCGAAATTTTCCGAGTTTGCGGGCCTGTATCTTTGCTCCTATTCAATATATAACTCACAAATTTGGGATTTTGACTAACTTCGAGGTGCTCTTTTCAGCAGTATCGACGGTTTTGCTGTCAGTTATACGTATATATCAAAAGTTCAAAAAAACCGTGGAAGGGTCTATTATCATTTAGTTTTATCAATGTGGTGACCAACTCGACTGCGAAAGCCATTGTACTTTGGCCACTAAAAATACCTATTCTTTTTTTCCACTTAATTTCCTTATGTATGTATATTTATATGTATGTATATTTATAAAGCTATGGTAATGTGCAAATAAATGAATCTTCTAATCGCTTTGTCAACATTCCGAACGGCGGTAGACCCATACATAGTGGTTATGACGGCTTACGATTTCGAGCACCATAGGACAAGCGTCCCCCCTCTTCTCCCCCTCCGGTATCAAACTGGAGAACTGGGCACTAGATAGACCCAGTGCGCATGCGTATCTTGCGAAGTCCAAGATGGCGGCGAGTTCGGTTCGCCAGTTGGGCCGTCTTTTGACGGGAAATGCCGTTCGGAGAAGGATCCCTACCATCACAAATGTCAGGTAAACTATAACTCGTAGTAATCTGTAGCCGTTTGGTCACAAAACTTGGGATGAATCAGACTGTGTCGATTGCTCCAGAGGTACATTTAGCACACACTTTCCTCAGGCTTTGATAAAATTATCGTCCTTGCTAAGGGAACATTCACAGGCTAGACTGCAGAATACCCTACCACGTAATCTACCTTACACGTTGACAGTCAACGCGTTGACGCGTTGTCACGGTCAAACATATAAATGAAATTGAAAATGAAATGAAATAAAATTGACATAACGTCCATTATCAATCTTGCTATTATCTCTATATATTACTACCTTCGTTCTACAAACAACCGCAGTCTAATCGTTGACGCGATGACGTGTTGACATGATGAATAAAGTGTACTCTATATATTACTACCTTCGTTCTACAAGCAGCTGCAGTCTACTCGATGACGCGTTGACATGATGAATAAAGTGTACTCTATATATTACTACCTTCATTCTACAAGCAACCGCAGTCTACTCGATGACGCGTCACAACTGACATGATGAATAAAGTGTACTCTATATATTACTACCTTCGTTCTACAAGCAACCGCAGTCTACTCGTTGACGCGTTGACATGATGAATAAAGTGTACTCTATATATTACTACCTTCATTCTACAAGCAACCGCAGTCTACTCGTTGACGCGATGACATGTTGACATGATGAATAAAGTGTACTCTATATATTACTACCTTCGTTCTACAAGCAACCGCAGTCTACTCGTTGACGCGATGACACGTTGACTTGACATTACTCTCTTAACTCTCTACGTTCATTGTGTATTCCACACAAGTTGACGCGTTGACATTTCTACAATACAGCTTGCTGTGGTGGGGTATTCTGCAGTTGTTCCACATTCACATATCGATCTTGCCACGCTTAACGTCATTGTGACGTTAAGAGTGGGTGGGTGGGTTTAGGCTTGAGCTCGTGTCATTAAAATTTTAAAAATACCAAACATCGATATTTTATAAAATTATTTGAACCAAAATCACACTTTACGACGATGACTTGAGCTGGTATCAAAGTTGTGTCAAAACAAAATGGTGTCTCGCGACTTTGTTGATGTTTTATTTAAACTTCTACTTTTTTTTGAAGAAATCTTTGGTCTTATGAATAGAACTAAAGCTTATAGAATAGTAACCGTAAGATTTGCTTTAAATGTTATTGTTGACCCAGAGTTGAGCAAAATACAGTGCATATTTGCAATCTGCCGTTCCGCAAACGAGTTCCACCCGTGACGTTAAGAGGGGGTGGGTATTGACCCTAACATCACAATGACGTTAAGCATGGCAAAATCAATATGTGAACGTTCCCTAACTTTTTAAACATTGCATTGGATTGGGAAAATAAGACACTTACTCAACATTCATATGGTGGTTTTCATTTGCTCCGAGCATCGTGTTGTTACCAGTTTCCCGACTGAGATAATTTATTCCAAAAGGTTGCCACAAGATGGACCAAGACATACATGAATCTCTATTTCTTTCGTCTGTGAAAGCACAGGTAGTCCACACATGACCACAGGGAGTCCAATGCAAGATTAGTATACATTCTCCTTCATCGAATGCAATAAAATATCGATCCATAATTAGGATACAGGTTTTTTGTCCCCTGACTCTTAATATGCAATATCATGCATTTGCTCAATGCCCGCTAAATGTACATGTAACAATCCGGTCAATAAACATATTAGCATTACACAGACTGAGAGAAATAAATTCTGAGTATTCACTTGTCCCTTAAATAGGGTCTCATATTTTAGTTTCAAGTCTTGGAAAGGATACCCATTTTACGATTTTTCATCCTTAAATAGGGTCAGGGTTTCGATATCTCGTGGCACACCCCTATCCTAAATTTCTGGGGTGGGTAGTTCCCAGAAACCAGGATTGAACCCATACTTCTATCACAAACAGGTTCCTTATGGACAAAGGGTTAATTACAAATTGACCAAATCAACCCATAGAAAAAATGAGAGTTGGGTAACTTGACACATTGAGCAAAATTCCTAGCCAGAACACTGTATGAGCTATCTACTTTCTTGTCTAAGCCATGTACTTTTTATTAATTATGTTTGAAACCCCAGAGTTAAAAGTACATACATGTACATGTAAGTGTGCAAAATGTGCAAGTTATTGCAGGCATTGATCTGCTTATAACCTGTGATTCCAACTGATAGCAGGTTATACGTTCCAGTTGCTAGTTAGGATAACTTGTGATTGTGAGTAAACATGTTGAATGTTGTTATGGTAAAATTGGAATAAAAATACCAGACTCGACTTTTAATGTGCTTTGTCCACAAATGTTAAAAATGCTGAAAAGATTAAATTAAACAAATGTATCCAAGATACCAGTTTACAATTTGTTTAATTTTGATAGATTCTTGCGGCGTCTGCCAGAGAGTGAAATACACAAGGAGCTGCAGCCAATGAAGTTGCCAGGACGGTTGGCGGAAATGACAGGGACTGTCTTGTATCCTGATGAAAACTCAGCAAAATGGGACATTGATGGTTAGTAGGTCAATGAGACTTTACACTATAGCGGTAAAAAAGTTTTTCAAGGTTGGGTTTAAAAATGTACAGAAATGCTGTGGATTCAGCCTTGGCAATTTGTCTTTCTTATACAGTACCGCTCACGAGTTATGGAATATCCACTTGTGAGTCGCAAGTCAAATTTCTACTCTTTCTGACTCTCTACTCGCGAGTATTCTATTGCAGAATATTTGTAACTTGACAGGTTAACTCGTTCATTGCGAGTGGATGATTCCATTGTATTAGTTTTGACTTATGCTTCAATTCGCAAGTGAAACAAGTATGATTATGAACGTTCCAGTCAACCAGGCTAGCAAATGAAAGCTGAACTAGTTGGCCTACGCAGGGTGTTTTATTTGGAAGTTAAATACAAACAATCTAAAAGAGTGAGCTTTACGGGAATAAACTTTGGCTAACTAGTTGGCATATATGGAGTGTTTTATATGGAAGTAGCGGTAAACACAAACAATAAAAAAAAACGACAGCACATCGAAGCAGCTTGTCGGGAATAAACTTTGGCTACTAAACTAGTTGGCGTACGGGGGGTGTTTTATTTGGAAGTTATTGGGGGTGTTTTATTTGGAAGTTAAATACCAAAAAATAACAAGAGCACATCGAAGCAGCTTGTCACTGTAAAACAATGAAAATCCTGTGTCTGCACTGTTATTCATGATTTCTTTAAAGTTTTTGTTTCATTTATACTGTCAGTGATACATGTTTTATTTCCTGTTTCAGATCCTATCAAGGAGAAAGGTGTAACAAATATGACCATCAACTTTGGTCCCCAACATCCTGCAGCTCATGGAGTACTGAGACTGGTGCTTGAGCTGGATGGAGAGGTGACATCAACTGCTTTAATTACTCAATAGGTGGTTAATTGCACTATTGTGTCAGTTGAGTACAACAACCCTAATCCTTAAATTGCGCTGATTCTTTTGTTCTTCTAATTTGGACCATTGTCTTGGTATTAGTTTTATTGAACTGATGTAATAGTGCAAACTGGGAATTGTTCAGCAATGATTCTTGTTTTAATATACATGTACATGTACATGTAACTTTGTAAGTTGTTTGTCTCTGAACATTGGTAACTGACTTGTGCATACAACATGTACCAACTACATGTAGTGTACCGTAATTTCTGGCCTATTACCCTCGCAGCGTATTTCCTGCACCTACTGATTTTAGATTCTCAAGGTAAAATATATTAACAGATTACCCACACCTCTCAGTGTAAATTTTGGTAACATTACTGGTACCTCATAGTAGGGTCTTTGTCATAGGAACATCAACATGTGTACATTCTTGATACATGTAGATAGGTTCATCCAATATTTCATTCCCCTTTTCAAGCGAACTCCTACATGTACATAAAAACATACATCACCCTTTACCCGTCTCCATTACAATTTGCCTAGCACTATAAAACAGATTTCAGCAGACAAGGATATTTTGTTAACTCTTTACAATGTGATTAAGATCAAAACTCTAGAAGATTTGATACAGTGCAATTTCACAGCAATTTAGATTGACAACAAATTGGAAAACATCCAAAACTTTAACTCACCTAAGCATTTTAGAGTTTGACTCAAAGCATTTCCAGCATCAGGCGAAATTGTTCAGACACAAATGAATATTTAAAAAAACTTTCAAAACATTTGATTTAGAAAGTATCTCAGTTTCTAAACAAAAAATTGTCTTTAGGAAATGTTTGGTCCAATCGCAAAGCAAAACAAACACTGCCAACTAATTGATTAAATATTCAAATCAGTTTGTGCAAAAACTCACGCTTCTGTGTCGTGGAATTCGAGAGACTTGAACCTCCTCACCTTTGAAAATGGATTCCACATTAACAAAAAGAACTCCAGAATATTTTCTTTGGTAGACCTTTTCCATTTTCATAAAAAAGTGGAGTAGCTGTGTGGTGAATAAGCCACCACACTTACACTACCTGCAAAGTTCACAGAGCGCAACACTCGGGTGTTGTTGTATCATAAAACCAGTCGACAATGTCTGCATGGCTGAGATACTCCAAGAATGTGATCTTTGATAAGCCGGCTTCTTGAAAACATAAGCAATGATTTCAGCTAAAATCCTGAAGGAAATACGGTATATGAATCAATAGCGTTTTGGTTTTATACAAAGCTGAGAAGATTTGGACAAAATAAACACTGACACTAACGGCGATCATTGTTATTTTCTACGGTGAAAAAAAATCGTTGCTGGCTTTTCAGTTTGGCAACAGCGAGGCCAAATTTTCGGCAGCGAAAGGCAACCGCTTTTCGTTGTTTTCGACAAAGGCGATAGCTGTGTGCCACTGGCAAATAAGGGACGAAAGGCGATCACTGTAACCTTGTGTGACAAAGTTTAGGCAGTACTGTAATGTCTTTAGAATTTAACACATTACCAGGATCACCCTATTACCCACAGCAGCTGTGGTTTAGTGAATAATTAACAGATAACCCACGGGTAATTGGCCGGAAATTACGGTAGTTTAAGTTTCAACTTACTGTACATGCTACAGTTCTTTTAAAAGGTGTTAACCACTAGGAGTGGTTTTATAGTGCTAATTAGGTGTGAATGTGTTTTTGACTGTAGGTTGTTGTCAGAGCAGACCCTCACATTGGATTGCTGCACCGTGCTACTGAAAAACTGATTGAATATAAGACGTACCTTCAGGTGAATAGCACTTTGTATGGCTGTGGTGATTAAGCACTTGAGGCATGAGCTTGGTGGCATTTAGGGATGTGTGCAAAAAGGGCATAAGTGACTCCTGATCAGATTCTAAATTCTCCTTCAATTTCTTTGTTTTCTAAGGAAGAATTTAGATTGAGATCAAGAGTCACATGCCTTTTTGCACACAGCCCTTCATTTATACTTGCCAGAAATAGTAACAGAGCTTCATACTCTAGGGGTTGAAGAGGATGAAAGGCACTGCACCTCTAAACTCAAACAACAACAAGAAAGTATTGTATTGTAGTAGCTAAAAGGGGGTAAAAGTGTATCTTATGACCAACCATTGGCCATTGACCAGTCGACTGTTGGCCAGCTAACAGCTAACACTTCACCAACACTTTGTTATTAGTTGGCCATTAGTCAACCTTTAGTTGGCCAACATGTGGATCAACAAGGGCAAGGAAACAGTTGGCCATTAACCAGCCATCAAACGACCAATAGTAGCCTGTTAAATGATTGCCGGCCAGTCGTTAGATGACTGATAGTTGGCTGACTAACGGTCCACAAGTGGCCATTAATAAATTATTGGTAAACTGTCGGTTGATACATGTAATAAAGTACACAATTGCCATTTAAGGGCCCTTATCCAGCCATTCTGAAATCAGAATACATACATGTACCTCGAAATCCTGCAGATAATTATCCACCTTCTGAGATGTAGAATATAGTCACTATTTTTAGTACATCCTTTTGGAATTTTGGTGTTTATACATGTAGCTATTGAGTGTAAACAACATTGGTTTTTGGAATACCCAGAATATGTCCCAAAAATGTGACCTAAAGTTCTAGGTAAGTGATAAAATAAGGCAAAGATAGAACAGAAACTTAAAATGCCACTCTGAAAAACACTTTGGTGACGAGTGCACCCTGTGTAAATATAGTCATTGTTAAGTAGCCATTTTGTAAACTGATGAAGGCCTGGGACTGAGTATGTAAATTTCTTTGCGATTAAACAGATAATCCAATCACAAGAAAGATCACATCAAAATTAGTGTGTTGACTGAGTTAGGGGACGTTTGAATTAATAATAACAAGTAACGAGCTTTCAAAAATCGCAAAAATAAGAGAGCTCAGTATGGTTTGGGGGGATGACCATCTCCCCAATCCATACTCATCTGGTCTCTAATTTTGTGATTTTCAAAGGTATGCTGTCAGGAGCCTATTACCTGGAACATCCATCTGTCATATATTCGTGATGCAGCATTTTTCCAGACCAGATTATTTTTAGCTTTCACATCTCGTTGTTCGCTTCCATTGTGGAATGTTGTCAACAAAAGATGCCTTGTTAGCTTCTCTTGTTAAGTCAAGCAACATGGCTACAACATCATTAATCATTTGAATTAAAATTATGCAAACGCTTGTGATTGGCTAGCAGAACCAAACTCGCGGGAAACACATTCTAAAAATAACCTGGCCTGTCAAAACGCTGCTTCATAGAGGTAGTATGGGAGATGGACGTTCCGCGTAATGGACTCCTGATGCTGTTCAGTTCTTACATATTCAAACACCTTCAAACTTGGTAAATCATGTTGGTGTAATGTGTTTGTTTGCAGGCATTGCCATACTTTGATCGTCTGGATTATGTATCCATGATGACCAATGAACAGGCTTACTCTCTTGCCATAGAAAGGCTTCTCAATATCGACATCCCAGAGAGGGCCAAGTGGATAAGAGGTGCTGTATTCTTGACAGATACACAGACCTACATGTGTTGTGTTACACTTAGTTTACATCATGGGAGTGGCAAATTTTCAAACCCATGTTTTCCAAACATTTCCCCCGCGGTTAATAAAATAGCAGATGCAGCTGATAGCAGTACATTGAAGAGGGTTTGAACGGGTGGCAGGCATAACTTATATTATTGTTTCAATTTAAAGTGCCACTACGATCATATTTTGACATATCAATGCTTTTGCATATTCATAAAGTGTAGTTACTATATTATTACCAGTTCGAACTGTTTTTCAATGTGATGATGGGAAGTCTTATTTTCTGCTATTATTGGCAGCTGTTCCCTTTATTCAGTGGAAGCGATGTCATACATGCAACATGACAACCAGCAATAACATGATTGTTTTATTATGATGTTAACAGTGCTGTTTGGGGAGATAACCAGGATTCTGAATCATATCATGGGACTGACTACTCACGCACTGGATGTTGGCGCCATGACACCATTCTTCTGGATGTTTGAAGAAAGAGAAAAGGTAAGATAGAGAGATTTAGATTGTTGTCGAAAAGTGGACTGTGACCGATCAATTCGCAAAAATGTGTAATAGATTTTCACCATGGCAGCTGGGACGTTGGTCCTACATGCGTATTGCTTTCTGTTTCCTTCCATTCAAGGTTTGTGCAAAAAGCACTGAATTACTGTCCTTATGCTGTCCTACTAAATTATTGTCCAATTGATCTAATCCTCGGCTAGGACAATAATTTATTGACAGATAGTGTAAAATTCTAACAGAATCCCTGAGATATCGAAAGTTTGCCACAAATGTTTGATTGTACCAGTTCACCCACAACATTCAACAGCCAACCAGTGAAACCAGAGAATGCTTTTGTAATGAAAAATCACTGCCTTGGTACAATGTATATCAAACACCTCTATGACATCGCCACATATTAATGATATATACTGTATGGGTTAACTCAGATTATAAAGAATAAAACTAGAATATACTGAGACTTCCAGTTCACTTATAGATCATGTAACGACTAATTTGCCAGACCAAATCACATACATGTGCAAATCACATACAATGAGTCTCTATTTTCTTCACACTTTGTAATGATCTCTCGATCAATAGGGCTTTCTAAATGTGAAGAAATAACCCAGCAATTTAACTTGTTTCTATTGAGATTCACACAGTACTTGTTTCATATCAGGTGCTTATTGCATGTACATGTAGCAGGTACTTTTGTTGAAAACAGCAATGGTACTGGGGCGACGTGCTGGGATATGTGACTTTCAGAAAAATGTCTACATAGGAAGTTGAACGTCCAGTCTGTTTCATACAGAATTTGACCAAAAGTCATGCAATATTCAAAAGGCCCATGTCGTAGGGTTTTTGAAATGGATGACCCAAATGGACTATTAGTCCTGCATTAATAAAAAAGCCGAATGCAACCAGTGTTTAAAAATAAGGTAAACCAGAACCGATGGCGATGCTATACCAGGTGAAGTGAAGTTTTTTTTGTTTAAAAACTTATTGTAATGCTAAGTATAAAAATTATGGAATGGTTGGTTGTATTTTCAGCAGACAACATTGTATCCAATCATGCAGTAAAGGAATAAAAAGAGGTGGGGCTAACTGAACCTGTGTCAGAGCTGGTACATTGCTAGTTGTATTTTTGGACAAGTAAATTTCATGTTTGGATGACCAAAATTTGAGTGGCACTTGTCCAATGGACGAGTGAAATGGAAAAAAAGTTGTTTGTCCCACTTAATATAAAGTGCTTTGGGGCAATCTATTATTTTTCTGTAGTGTAGTTTATTGTAAACTAATACATATCCTGTTGTTTAATAATTATTTCAGTTGATGGAGATCTATGAACGAGTTTCTGGTGCTCGTATGCATGCAGCTTATGTAAGACCTGGTGGAGTGGCTCAGGTATGTGAATAATAATAGTAATTTTAGTAAGTCAGGAAAACTGATTGCTAATTGCTTGTCTGGGAAAATACCTTTGGGGTTGCCACGGTGAGGGAAAAAGTCTGGGAAAAACGACATTTTCTCAAGGTTAGGGAAAAGTCAGGGATTTTGCGTCTGGTCAGGGAAATTCTAAATTTCTTGTGAAAGTCAGGGAATTTTATTTTCAGGTTGCCACAATGGCCCCTCATGTCTTAAAGCATCTGTGAGGGGAGGGTACAGGTTTTGATAATGACTTTTGTTTTTGGACGAGGGAATGTCCTTTACTTTGCTAACAGTCTTATTATGGTCAGTGAAAATTGTTTTCTGGTCAGTGAAAAGTCTGGAATTTTTTTCCTTAACGAGTGGCAACCCTGTCCTTAGGGTGGGGTGTAACCTGACAAGTTTAAAATTCCTGCAGAATAAAAATAAGTGTGGATAAGTGGATGTGGATAAGATTGGTGTTATTTAATTGGATGGAGTGAAACTTACAATGTAACCTGCATAGCCAGGCATTCTAGGGGGAATGTTATTTGCGTAAACTCCCCCCAGCTTTGATAGCTTGTCAAAATGAACTAATCAAAATACTATGAAAACCAGTAAAGTGTCTTTTTCTTGAAATGATAGACAGTCATGGAAACTGTGAGCCTGGACCTGTCGCCTCAAATTGTTGCTGTGTGTTTCAGGGACTTGAGGGAATAATAGGAAGTGTCTTTTTCTCGAAATGAAGACAGTTGTCTAGACTGTAATGTGGTCTCACACGGTAACGAATGCTACTGGACGTATGCTGACTTTATGAAGGAAACATTAATATTTTGATCAGGTGCGAATAAAACATAAATCAAATCATAAAGTCAGAATTATTATGTCAGTATGTACAGGGTTTGTTACTGTACTGCGCAAGACCACAGACCCCTGTGTTTAGATACCGTAGAATCCCGGTTATAAGCCCTCCCGGTTATAAGCCAAAACCCAAACCACCCAAAACCCTTACGAAGTTGTATAAGCCCAGGGCTTATAACCGGGATTCTACGGAATACAATTTGGTAGCAATTCGTGTCATCCTATATGTTGTGTGGACTGTCTATTTACACTTTTAAAGTGTTGACAATGGCACAGTGTGCCAAATGAGTTCAGCCAATTGAAATTTAATCTAGTCTAAATGTATTTAGACATGGTTAAATATCCAGTGACTATTGGGGGCCCTGTGGTGTACTCATGGGGCCCTGGGTTGGTTTTCATCCAGTACTTTTAGTGGCTGAGTATGTTTATACATTGTAGGTATGATTACGAAGGTTTTGGTCACTGAACAATAGCCAGCTGTTGTAGGCATTCTTTTACCTTGTAGACTAATTACAATGTAGCTGTACAGTTTGTCACTGTTAGTTAAGATGTATTAAATCATCTCTTTTGACAGGATATGCCTCTTGGCCTGATGGATGATATCTATGAGTTCATCCAAAAGTTCCCACAAAGAATTGACGAACTTGAAGAGGTAGGTCTACCACCTGAGCTGCTCTTCCAAATGAGCTATTTGGCTGTGCAGTCCCTGGTTTACAAGGTAAAATGGGTCTCAAATTCTAATCAAGTTTAGATTATTTTTAGATGTTGACAAACAACAGGATCTGGAAGCAGCGTACCGTAGACATTGGTGTAATATCAGCTGAAGATGCTATCAACTATGGATTCAGGTAACCAGTAAGCAGGGGTTTTATTGGAATTTTATATTAAATGTCAATGTCAGTGACACCCAACAGTTTTTTTTAATTCAGTGAAGAGAAAATCTAATACCATGACTGGAAAGAACACCTCAAAATTAGGCAAACTGAGAAGTTTCAAAAGAATCAGTTGTTTTCCCACCGAGTTACGAGCATGCAAAGTTAATAAATATTACAGTCAAATGTACAGTCCCTGTCAAAAGTTTTTCACACCGTACGAACCACATGTGGTAGCATGTGGCACATGTGCCACATGTGTTTACCACTTTCGGTAAAATGAATGTGGCGAAATGTGGCGAAGCGAAATCGGTAACTGAACCACTTTCGTTAAAATACAATCGGTGACCGAACCACTTTCGTTAAAACACAATCGGTGACCGAACCACTTTCGTTAAAACACAATCGGTGACCGAACCACTTTCAGTAAAACGAAATCGGTGACTCTACCACTTTCAGTAAAACGAATTCGGTCTTAAAACGAATGGAGTTTACCGAACGAAATCTACCACATGTGGTTACCGAATCTTCGTTTTACCGAAGCACATACGGTACCGTATACGGTTGAAAAACTTTTGACAGGGACTGTATATTGGAGGCAAAGGTTGCCATCCAATGAAAAAATGCCATACATTTGTCTAAAATTGAAGGGTTGTGTGAAACAAGGGTGTAAGTGACTTCTGACCACGTCTAAGAAAAGAACTTGAAGGAGAATTTAGAATGTGATTAGGAGTTACTTATGCCCTTGTTGCAGTCAGCCCTTTGATTGATTCCAACTTTGCATGCTCTTAACTCAGTGGGAAACAACTAATTCCTTTGAAACTTTAGTTGATACATGTAATATGGCTAATTTTGATGCATTGTCCTGCCGTGTTGAAAGTCTATTGGACATTATTTTTGTGTGAAATGATTGGTCATTAATAAGTCCATTGTCTGACAACAATTTGAATCCCTGAGTAAGTCTTGCAGACATGAAAGTTTTAAATTAAAAAAGTTACAAATGGTATAATGCTAAATGTTGGAGCACACTTGTGTGCAAAATGCATGATATTACACATTCACATGTACTTGTTATTAATCTACTGTATATGTATATTTATTTGATAATTATTTTACTACATTACACTAGGTTTTTTATTCAGATATATAGGTAATACATGTAGATAAAGAATGAGAGGCCGATCTTTATCTGATTTACAAACTCGAGCTGAAAGTGACAAATTCTATCTTACTTATCAAACGTCTAGATGCAGAGAGTCATGTTTT
Organism: Actinernus sp. WN-2022; assembly: GCA_030867875.1. NCBI lineage: Eukaryota > Metazoa > Cnidaria > Anthozoa > Actiniaria > Actinernidae > Actinernus > Actinernus sp. WN-2022. The sequence goes on along the minus strand of JAOWCC010000064.1, from coordinate 19,017,909 downwards.
CAGTTATTTGGCGATACGACTTATTTTGGCCGAGAAAATCGAAGCCAAAGTTTATGTAAATCAGGATGAAATCTGTATCAGATTTAAAGATCACTTATCGGTCAGTGATTTACTTTGTTTTTGCTTCATTAATTATTAATGAGTTTGATAAGTACTGTTACAGCATTCAGATACAGCACCTAAGCAACAAAAAGGTGATTAAGTCATTTAACATACAGGTGTATATGTTGACTAATGACTAGATTGTTTATCATTCAGTGGTGTGATGTTAAGAGGCTCAGGCATCAAGTGGGACCTTCGTAAATCACAGCCCTATGATGCATATGATAAGGTTGAGTTTGATGTCCCTATTGGCAAGAATGGAGACTGTTATGACAGGTACCATAGTAATTATGATTGTAGAGCAATATTATTTTGTATGAGTAGGACAAACTACAGCAATGACTAGGCACAGTTACTGTATGGCATGCTGTGTCACTGAAATGGTTTTTCTATTGTTTTTGTTCTGCTGATCCAATCAAATTACAGATACAGTACAGCACAGTATGGTTATAGTTAGGCTAAAGACATGCCATAAGTTTGTCCCACTCATGAAATGTGCCCTATAAATTATTGTACAAGGTCACTGCACAGTGGTCCATTGCAATGGGATCTGTGGGATTTCATGTCTAGAACATTGTACCATGCCTGGAATAGGACAGCCAGTTTTCATTTTTTTCTTGTTCCCCTGGAGTATAGTGCAATGGCTTCCAGTACGCTTGCTGCTGTGGTATGTACTTCATATAGTACAGGAAATATATTTGCGATTTCGACTCAATTTTCAATTGCTTCCAGTGCTCCCGTGGTACGACAAGTACATGTACATTGTACTTTACACTATACTCACCATGCGATCGTGCAATTGCTTCCAATACGCTTGCTCCCGTGGTACGACAAGTACTTCACTTTATAATCGCCATGCGATCGCTTAGTACGCTTGCTCCCGTGGTACGACAAGTACTTCTCACTCTATAATCGCCATCCGATTGCTTAGTATGCTTGCTCCCATGGTACGACAAGTACTTCACTGTATACTCGCCATGCTATCACTTAGTACGCTTGCTCCCATGGTACGACAAGTACTTTACGCTATACTCACCATGCAATCGTGCATTTCATATAGTGCAATTGCTTCCAGTACGCTTGCTGCTGTGGTATGTACTTCATTATATAGTACAGGAAATAATTACCGTGGCTGTTTTGCCATGGGACTGCTGAGTGGTATACCTTGATGAAATGACAAATGACCGCAGTCTTATTTAATGGTCCTTTTACTCCAGAGGAACAAAAATTTTTTTTTTTAATGTACGACAAGTACTTCACTCTATAATCGCCATGTGATCACTTAGTATGCTTGCTCCCATGGTACGACAAGTACTTCACTATATGCTTGCCATGCTATTGCTTTCCAACTCTTTACTGAAATAAAAACCTTTATGAACAGGATATAATTATTGGTATATATGTTGCCTTGAACTTAGTGGCTATCTGCATTACTCCTTTTACTCCAGGGGAACAAGAAAAAAATGAAAACTGGCCGTCCTATTTCAGGCACCATAATTATGTAGACCGTAGAAGAGATTCTCTTTAGATAATCATCTGTACTATTAAAAAACAAGTCAAAGAAAAAGAACCAAATCAAAGGAAAAAACTAATAAATGTATGTAAAATACAACTTGAAACAATTAAAAGTGAAGGAAAATAAAAGTGTTGCCCTTTTAGCTCACACCCTTCAATTTACCATCCTTATATACCTACAAGATTGTTGAAATTGTTTCACAAGGAAGCATGTTGTCCTTAGTCCTTTTAAGACCCTTGGTGTCATTGTCCATTGTCTGTATGTCAGACAAGTTTTATTTCTAATCCTCATTCTATTATCCCTCTCCTAATTCTCCTCATCATCATCCACATCCGCCACCTCCTCATCCATTGTCTCCTTCTTATTTGCCGCTTCCTAATCATCATGATTGTAATTACCCTCCTCTTCCTCCTACATGTAATCCTCATCTTCCTCCTCTTAATCCACATTTTAATCACCTCCCCATCATCATCATGATCCTCCTCCTTAATATTCATCCTAATCACCATCCTCCTCCTCATGATCCTCCTCCTCCTCATCATCTGCCTCCTCCTCATCCACTTCCTCCTCCAAATCCTCATTCTAATCAACCTCATCCTCATGATCCTCCTAATTCTCTTCCTCCTAATCCTCCTCCAAATCTTCATCCTCATCACCCCCTCCCTCCTCCTCATTCTCCCCCTCCTCCTCCCTCCTCCTCCCCCTCCTCCTTCCCCTCCTCCTCCCCCTCCTCCTTCCCCTCCTCCTCCCCCTCCTCCCCCTCCCCCTCCTCCCCCTCCACCTCCACCTCCTCATAGTTATTCTTATTAATCTATCATGCAGATATCTAATCAGAGTTGAGGAGATGAGGCAGAGTCTGGACATTATTTACCAGGTAAAATACACTAGCTGTAGTTGTGTACATGTATGTATGTAAAGGGCAAAATCCAGTTTCAATTGGAGAAAACTACATAATTATATATATATATATATATATATATATATGCAAGCCTATGAGCAGAACTCCCAATAATTAAATATGAAGAGATGCACACGCATATATGTAATGGAAGTTAATTTACAAATTATAAATAGTGCATGTGCAGTTGAGTTGCATGTGCATACAGTCCCGCTCAAAAACTTTCCAACCGTCAGCGCCACCAGCGCCGCTAATTTTTTAGCGGCTGGGCGTTAGTGGTTTGGTGGCACTAACGGTAAAAACTGGTGGCTAGCCGTCGACGCCACTAGACGTTTGGTGGCTAGCCGTCGACGGCACTAGACGTTTGGTGGCTAGCCGTCGACGGCGCTAGACGTTTAGTGGCTAACCGTCAACGGCTCAAGACATTTGGCGGCTAGCCGTTAGCAGTGCACGATTGAAAAAGTTTTCACTGCACTGTGCTGCGGTGTGAGTGAATGTAAACAAACTGAAGTTGAAAATTAGCATATTAACAATAATTGTAGTCGCATCGTGTCTGACAGAATCGAAGACATTTTTTTGGGAACTTCACAGATTTTCCCTGGAATAACTAAAGAAAATCACTTCAAAACCGTTCAGTAAAACTCGAACAGCGAACAGCTAACTTCCTGTTTCATTCTTCACGTGTTACTTGAAACCGCTTTGCTGCGCAGACATTGTCTGGTTTTTGACACAACACTGGAGTGTCACGCCGTGAAGTTCGCGGGAAGTGCGACTGTAGTTTAATTCACCACACAACTACATGGACTCAACCTTTATGGAAAATGAAAAAGATGTACAATAAAATATTCTGGAGTTCTTTTATTAATGTGGATGCGTTTCTCAAAGGTCTCAAGAATTCTACGACACGGCCGTGAAGCGTGACATTTTCCACGAACTGATTTGAATAATCATCGTATTTATAGGCCGTCAGTGTTTGGCTTTAAAATCGCCTGGATCGCACCGGACATTTTCTACCTTCAGAATAAAATGTTTTGTAAGTTTTTATTTCATTTTCGTTTCATGTCTGAACAGTTTCACCTGATGCGGGAAATGCTTTGAGTCGATCTCTGCACTGCCTAACAGTGAGAAGTTTTGGCTGTTTTCCAATTTGTTGTCAAATGAATGTTAATTGCCGTGAGATCACACTCTATCAAATCTTCTGGAGTTTTTAACTTCATCACTTTGTGATGAGTTAATAAAATACCCCACCTGCAAAAATATATTTTTTCGGCAACCTGTAATGGGACGGTAAAGTTAGTTGAAGTTCAGTGGACTTTACATTCAGTGGGCCATGTGAGAGTCGATGAATCGAACTTATACGGCTGACTAGTAGACGTTAACCGTTTCAAAATTAACTACTCAAAACTCGGCTGCTAACACTAGATGGTAAATTTATTTTAGTTGAATACTTATTCCTTCAGTACTGCCACGGAAACCGATGAACTGACTAATAAAACAAACGTTTCAAAAGAAATTTCTCAAAACTCGGCCTTGACGAACATTTCAAAATCATCTAAAAATGAAAAATACTTCAAGTCAGCGCAAGTCAAAATATACTTCTTGAAACGTCGGCGGCTCAACGATTTAGTGGCTAGCCGTTGGTTACGGTGGCCCACAAGTGTCACGCCAAATAAAGAAAGCCACGGCAGAACAGAGCAAGTTCACGGCACAACCGACGAAGTCACGGCACAACAGAATAACTCCACGGCACAACAGAATAAGTTCACGGCAAAACAAAGAAACTCACGGCAGAAGAGATGGAGTGACGGCATAACCGACAAAGCCACGGCAGAAAAGACGGAGTCGCGAGCCACGGCGGAAGTGAAAACTCGCGGCGGAAGTGAAAACTCATATCGGAAGTAGACAGCCACTATCCCATCATTCTCGTTCCCAGTGCCTCCTCAACTAACTGAAAATTCGGAGGCTCTGGTAAGACACGAAACCGGATGTCCTAGATTCTAGGACATTGAAACTGCGCATGCTCTTAGCATTCTCAGTAATGAAGGACTTCATCGAAGCTATTCAGTTCGCACTTACAAAGCTAAATACAGTTTTCTTTAAAAAGTAAGCAGTTGGAAGCTATTCGTGTAATTAGTTTAGATAAGGACTGATTCTGTGTCCTTCAGACCGGTTATGGGAAGTCGTTTATTTACCAAAGTTTACCGTTTGTGTTTGATGCACTTCAAGTTCAAGGATCATCCAACTCAATCGTGGTCATTGTATCTCCCCTGAACGCAATTATCGAGGAGCAAATTTCTAAATTTAGGGCGAAAGGACTTCAGTGTGCTGTGTTGAGGATTGCAATATATACATTGTATACAATGTATACATTGCAAGAGGCGTGAATAAACTAATTATTATTATTATTATTATCTCTTGACTTTGAATAAAATCGTTCTTCTGTTCAGTCATATTTTTAAACACATAACTTCTACTACTACAAAATACTCGTTCTCATGCCAGAGAATCGGTTTATACTGGAAGGATTTTTTTCGTAAAACCGGAAGAAAGCGCTATGCGCAGCAACTGTTTTATTTTTCTTCATCGCCCAGCCGATTTGGCTGGCCAATCAAATTAGAGCCTGGTTTGTGTCTTACCAGAGCCTCCGAATTTTCAGTTAGTTGAGGAGGCACTGGGAACGAGAATGATGGGATAGTGGCTGTCTACTTCCGATACGAGTTTTCACTTCCGCCGCGAGTTTTCACTTCCGCCGTGGCTCGCGACTCCGTCTTTTCTGCCGTGGCTTTGTCGGTTATGCCGTCACTCCATCTCTTCTGCCGTGAGTTTCTTTGTTTTGCCGTGAACTTATTCTGTTGTGCCGTGGAGTTATTCTGTTGTGCCGTGACTTCGTCGGTTGTGCCGTGAACTTGCTCTGTTCTGCCGTGGCTTTCTTTATTTTGCCGTGACACTTGTGGGCCACCGTAGTTGGTGGCTCAGAGGTTTTGGTGGCTAGCCGTTGGTGGCTCAGAACTTTTGGTGGCTAGCCGTTGACGGCGCTAGACGTTTGGTGGCTAGCCGTGGACGGCGCTAGACGTTTGGTGGCTAGCCGTCGACGGCGCTAGACGTTTAGTGGTTTGGTGGCACTAACGGTAAAAGTTAGTGGCACTAGCGCCGCTAAAAACCGTTAGCGCCGTTTGGCGTTTAGTGGTGGTTGCAAACTTTTTGAGCGGGACTGTATGTAACAGGAAATGTAATACATGCCTGTAGTTGTAATTACGAAAATAAATACTGCACGTACATATGTAACGGAAAAGGTAACAGCATATACAACAGAAAGAACATGACACATACATTGTGTATGTGTTGCACGCGGAGAAGTGGAAATTAAAGTTGGAAATTGAAATTTTTATGCATTACGGCAACAAATTTACACTGATCATTGAGAAAATTTAGAATATCACAAATTCCCATAAACGGAGGATTGAATGTAAAGGACAGGATCGCGTTAAATAGCCAACAAAATCCAGCACCGATGCTAAAATTTCACTCTCATGCTATATGTATCCAAAGGCCTGCACGGGAGCTCCGCTAATACATACATGTAATTTATGCTTGTACTCATGTATAAGCCACATCCCCAACTTTAGTCCTTGTTTTTCTCCAATAAAATTGTGGTTTATATGTGTGTATTTATGGTACATTTATATTTATTGATAATCTAGTAGTTATTGTGATTAAGAGCATCTTGCTATTGCTATGGATCTATCCTTGTAACATGGACGTACTGAAGCTTGAATTAACTTCTCCTCACAGTGTTTGAATAAAATGCCTGAAGGAGAAATTAAAATTGATGATGCAAAGATCTCCCCACCCAAGAGAAGTGAGATGAAGGTATTGCATAATGTTCATCTGTTCGTATTTAGATCAATCCTGGTTTCTGGGAAACTGCCCACCCACCCCTCCCTTGGATATGCATTGTTTTAGTAATGATTGAAGGTTAGTGTGAGGGGTGGGGGTTTCCCAGAAGTCGGGATTGATCATTGTATTTCATATTATCATTGATGTTATGTATGGCACCCATGCACTTTTCCTTCAAAACAATTAACAAAAGTCATGTGATGGGGGCTGTACGTGTTTGACATGAGCATGCCAGAAAACCCATAGGACAAAAAAACAACACAAAAATTATCAGATTTTAAATACTACATTATTGTCTTCCATTATCAAGGGTTTCTTTGTGGACCTAGATTGTTAAAGAATTATTGTCAAATTATGATACAATAGGCAACTAGTTCCTGTAAAAACTAGTGTTGGTCTGCATTGGTGGGGAAGATAAACACTGGTATGGAATCAACTAAAGTTGATTGAGGTATGCTAACCGCCGTGGAAAGTGAGTAGCAGCTGACGTTTCGAGCGTTAGCCCTTCGTCAGAGCAAAAGTATTGCAGCAATTTTTCAGCCTATTGTGTTACCACAGTCCTTTCTCTTTCAAAGAATATGTTGAACACACTTTGATAATCTATGATTACTTGTAGTCTAACTGTATTATGATACAGTTTACTTTCTTGGATTTAGCTTTATTGCAGATTGTCCCTGTCTTATTCTTAGAAAATGGCATTTCATTGGTATGTAATAGTGATAGTTGACAACAGTCGTTCACTAGCCACATGTACATTAATTTTAATTTTGCTATAAAAAAAATTTGTATCCAATGTCCTTTGGTGTGGGTGGAAAACAAAAACTAGTTAAAGTAGCATGGATGTTACAAAATGAATATCATAAACAGTTATAGACTAGGCAGACTGCAGAAGAAACATCAACACTGACCTACAAGGGAAGGTATGCAGGGCCGTAGCTAGGATTTTTTGTCTGGGGGGCAGACTCTGCACAGCCACAGGGGACTCCCATATATTAGGGGCGGGGATGCTCGTCGGACGTTTTTGTTTTCACCCCAAAGAGGTACTTTCTTGTGGGGGCAACTGCCTTAAAAACATACCTTCCCTAAAGAGGAACAGCAAGTTGGTCGTCGGTAAAGTGTTGCCCAACAGTAATGCCTGTTAGTTTGCGTCACAGTTGCCAGCTCAATCCCGGTTTCTGGCAAACTACCCACCCACCCCTCCCTTGGATATGCATCGTTTTAGTAATGATTAACTATTAAAGGTTAGGGTGAAGTGGGGGAGGGGTGGGGGGTAGGGGTGGGAGTTTCCCAGAAACCCAACACCTGTAGGTTGGATGATAAAGTACATGTTTCCCTCCCTAAATCACTGTACAAGTGAACCCACTTGTTATGCTTGCATTAATCATCATGCCCTTGTTTTCTTGTGTAATACTATAACATTATCCCTGTAATGTTTTGGTAGGAGTCCATGGAGGCTCTCATTCATCACTTCAAGCTCTATACCGAGGGCTATCAAGTCCCTCCAGGTGGTACATACACAGCAATTGAAGCCCCTAAGGTGAGGCAGTGTACCAAATTCATTTCTTTTTTCATGAAGTATTCTGAATAGTCCTTTTGCAGGAAACAGTGACATGCTGATACATCACTTCAATAACCAATGAATTGCACTTGTGATCCCATGGGAGAGGCTTTTAATTACTGGATGGCAAACAAACTTTAAAATGCTGTTTTAGAAAGATTGACAATCGACTGGAGGTTGAAAATATCATTTACAAACAGGTTTTCCTATTGTACTGTATTGTATTGTACTGGATGTCTACATTTAAGACATCTCTTCTATAGAAGGGGTATAGAATGGTCCCTCAAAAAGTCAGGGTGGCGCAGTGGTTAAGCACTTCGCCACTCACCTCTGTGGCCAGGTTCGATTCCTGGACGTGGCGCCATATGTGAGTTGAGTTTGTTGATACCTCGCCCTTGACCCGAGGGTTTTTCTGAGTCCGGGTTCTCCAGTTTTTCTCCCTCTGCAAAAAACAACATGCTAAATTCCAATTCGATCTGTGGATTAGCCAGGACCTGGCTTTGATCAGCTCCCATGGTTGTTTCATGTCTCGTTAGAAATTCAGAGTTTCTTTTTCACATTTTAAACACATTACATGGTAAAAAGAGCCATATACTGCCTGTTATAGTAGCTACTTTTCTTTTTTTTTTCTTAGTACGCGTACTAAGTGTACTAAGATATATTTATGTATTAACCATCTTCTCCGGTTCCCTTTTCTATCCTCTTTGAAACTCATTTATGAATGATTACTGTCTCGTACTGCCTCGTACTAACGACTGAAAATGTTGCGAGAGACAACCCTTTTCTATCCTCTTTGAAACTCATTTATGAATGATTGCTGTCTCATACTGCCTCGTACGAATGTACTAAGGAGTAAAAATGTTGCGAGAGACAACTACATGTAGTGCCTTGTACTAACGTACTAAGGACTGAAAATGTTTTGAGAGACAACTAGTGCCTCATACTAACGTACTAAGGACTGAAAATGTAGCGATAGACAACTAGTGCCTCGTACTAAGGACTGAAAATGTTGCGAGAGACAACTAGTGCCCCTTATAGTAAGTTATTGATACCTCAGTAAGTTTAAGTACCTAGTCACTAACGTTCATGGTCAAGCGATTACTGCGGTACTGTAACACCAGCGTTTCAGTACATGGGCTTTTATCACGCAGCAGCCTTGCAGGAGAATAAAAAAAACTTTATTTTCGTCCGGTAACCTCGTTATTAAACCATCATTCAGCACAAGGCTACCAGAACCAAAACCATTGTTTTATCGAAGATGGCCGAACTGTGATAATAGCCCATAGCATTAAGTAAATATTATAGGAAAATCACAGTAAAGGTGAAGGCAAACAAAATGCCAAAAGCATGATGATGAAATCAATTGTGCTGCCCCACCCCAGGCAATGCAGCAATTCAAGCAGAGAAAATGTTGATTAAATCTAGAACAGCAGCCTTTGATAAACTATTCAGCTATGTTCCTGTATTCTAACAGGTAAAACCAACAAAAAAGGAAAAACTAAGACTGCTGCTCTTGCTAGACAGTCTTATCAATCCTTCAATTAAATTAATATTAAATTGAAAGTTAATTACATAAATTAAAAGAAAAATAAGACTGCTGCCCTTGCTAGACAGTCTTATCAATCCCTTAATTAAATTTAAATTTAAATTAAAAGAAAGATAAGACTGCTGCCCTTGCTAGACAGTCTTATCAATCCTTCAATTAAATTAATATTAAATTGAAAGTTAATTACATAAATTAAAAGAAAAATAAGACTGCTGCCCTTGCTAGACAGTCTTATCAATCCCTTAATTAAATTTAAATTTAAATTAAAAGAAAGATAAGACTTCTGCCCTTGCTAGACAATCTTATCAATCCTTTAATTAAATTGAAATTTAATTACATAAATTAAAAGAAAGATAAGACTTCTGCCCTTGCTAGACAATCTTATCAATCCTTTAATTAAATTGAAATTTAATTACATAAATTAAAAGAAAGATAAGACTGCTGCCCTTGCTAGACAGTCTTATCAATCCTTTAATTACCAGCAAATATTTCATTTATGCAACTAAAACTTCTACAGCAGCTGCAACAAGTAAACAAAGCCATCCCTCTCTTGAGAAATTATTTGAGGTTATGTCCCACCTATCTCAAGTGGCTCTTATGTTGTGAAAACATTTTCGAAGCTACCAATCATTATAATATTGGAGTCAAAATGGAGTCAAATGAACAGTTAATATTTGTCATCTGTATATTATAAGTCTCGCAATCTGCTGTTCGATTCTATACAGCATGGATATATTACCTTAGCAAATCATGGAAGGATAATGCAGATTATAATACGTATATATATATATATATATAAACAGTATTAAAGAGGAAACCTATATATATATGTACAAGCGTCTTGTATCCAGTTGGATCCTCCTAGCTAGCGACATCATCGTTGGAAAGCCAAGTTTACTTTATTCATTCCTATATATATATATATATATATATATATATAGGAAAGCCTATAGGCGGCCCTCCCGATAATCAATACAAAGAGATGTACTTTCATATTTGTAATATAAAAATATCAATAAGTAATAGTACACGTGCACGGAAAAGGTGATTGTATACAAAAAGAAAGCACGCGTATGTATGCACATATACATGCACACATGGAGATGTAATGGCTTTACAATTGGAAATTTAATATTGTACGCGTTACAGCAAAAAATGTAGACTGATAATAGAGATAATTTGGAAAATCAGATATTCCCATAAACGGGAGAATTGAATGTAAAGGACAGGACATCATTAAATAGCCAAACAAAATTGATCAGGACGATCTAGCATGTTAGTATCCTGTATCATTCCATACAGGATTCTAGTTGGCTAATATAGTTAGTACGAAATGATACAGAATACTAATAGTGCTTATTAGTATTCTGTATAATTGATACAGAAAAATTATTGTAAAATCTGAAACATGTAAGGGAGTTGAAACTATAATTGTAACAGTCATACTTTGCTCTAGTGTATATAGGTATGCTCCGAGAAACTCAAAATATGCAAATGAGGCACCAGAATAATATGTACCATATTTGGAAACAATTGATTCCTAATTCAATTCACTTTCCTCACTAAGGACAAATTATCTCACTAATATATCTCGTTTTTCGGCCAGTTTTGACCCCAGCAGTTCTGTACGCTGTATAGAATCTTGCACCATTATTGTATATTAGTGAAATGCTAGTAAAATATTATGTTCCATCGCGTCATTTACGCTCCTCAACTAAATCTCAAAACCTATGGTGACTAGGTTTTTGTCTGTGAAGTGATATCCCCACTAAAGACAGTGTGATATCATTTTTACGATTTTTCTATCAGCCAGTATACCACTATCACGAGGGTTCTCGTGGTAAGGTAAAAACACACATTCTTCAAGGTAAGGGAGTTTAGGATTTGATCAGAGAAATCCCACATTTTAATGAAAAGTCAGTGAATTTTTATTTCCAGGCTTCATATATTTCTTTGGGCTGTTCTGTTCAATGTTTCTGTCTCAAAATAGCAATTGAATATTTTGAAAAAATTACAAGCATGCGGAAGTCAGTGAAAAATGCTTCTTGTTCAATGAGAAGTCAGGAAATTGTTTTCCTGCAAATGCATATGCTGCCTGTTTTAGGAACCCTGATGGTGTAATAAGTAAGGGTTATTGGCCTGAAACGAGGGGATATGTGATATAGTCCCGTGGCACCCGAGCGGACTATATCACATATCCCCGAGTTTCAGGCCGATAAAATGCTTATTTTTACAGTGGCTCAGTTTTCTCATTAACAAGTTCAATACACATGCAGTGATTCAAGAGAAAAAAACATGGACATTTTTTCATTGGTCTTAAAGCAAATTCTCAACTATAAACAAAGGGAAAGATAACAGAATAGCTTGGAATATATGAGTCATTCTAGATGAATTCGCACTGCTAGCACTATTGAGCATGCGTAAATGTTTCTATTAGACCCACGTGGACTACAGCAAATACCTTTTGTAAGTAAAATGCTGTTTCAGAGCAATATCAATGCAGGGGGCAGGTTAGTCCAGAAAATACCACTCAGTATTCGTTCTGACCCACTGCCATATAACCCCATGTGTAGCTAATTAAATATGCAGGGAAATATATATTTTCCCCTAGGTGAAAATATATATTCCCCCAGCATATTTAATTAGTTAGGGGTTATGTGATATATTCTCCTGAAAGAACAATAGAAAACTGAGCCATGTGAAAATAACATGATTTAGCACACTTGTCCAGTGAATATATACAATGTTTAGTTTTAGAAACTCAGTTTTAAGTGTATTGTTGTAGTTCAATGTTATTTGTAATGTATTGTAGGGTGAATTTGGTGTGTACGTGGTAGCTGACGGGACCAGTAAGCCTTATAGATGTAAGATCAAGGCACCAGGATTTGCACATCTGGTAGGTAGAATCTAATCACAGGGGAGCAACTGAAAATCACAGATTCACTTGGAGTCCTGGGCCCGGTTCCAGAAAGCCCGATTAGCGCTAATCCAGAGTTAATTACCATGACAACTAATATGTTTTGTTGAGAGTTAATCCAGGATTAGTGCTAATCGGGCTTTCAGGAACTGGGCCCAGGGGCATAGCCAAGGGGATGTTCCAGGGGTCCTGGAACCTCCCCTTCATGATTTCCAAAGGGTAAAAAAGCTCTGTAAGATGATGGATCAACAGACACAGAACCCTCCCTAGGAGTTTCATTCATAAACGTTTCCCCATAGTATGTACCCTTAGGGGGTGTTTACATGATACCAGATTGAGTTTCATTCCGGTACAAAACTAATTCCAACCGGAACTGGGAGTGAAATCATTCTGGAAGGAAGCTTGATTCGGTATCAGTGATCATAGCTATATGACATCATAAAATGTTCAAAACCTAAGCAGAACAACAAGTGCATCAAGTTGTTACACTGCAAAGTTTTGGACATTGTATTTTGTAATCTATGATCAATAAGAGATAATGGCAAGTCGACAGGGCTTCGAGAGTGAGGGAAATTCAACTAGGCCAGTTCAGCGGCCGCACACATACCTCACATCATCATCATTGTCTGTGCTCTTATTAATCATGACCAAGAACCAATCAGAAATTGAGAAATCTGGGTCTCGTTTGAAAAATACATTTAAGATTAAGATTTCTTGCAATTTGCCCAATTTGTTTCAGTCACTTCATAGACTTTATGACAATAATATTGAAATGTGGTGTTGACATTCTTATTTTCTTTTCTTCCCCATACTACAGGCTGGTCTTGATTACATATCTAAAGGACACATGTTGGCTGATGTGGTAGCCATTATAGGTGAGGATATGATTGTATGAAAAGGATTTCTGTAACATGAAGTGCATGTCCATATGTTGGGTCTGGCCAGTCTTATTAAACAGTCCACAGGAATGTTAAGCACAAGTAAGTAAGATGCAGTAATGCGTTGATGATTAGCAGCCATGTTCATATCTCACATGCTCTATATTTATGATTTCTGACCAACAGAACATTAATGCTTTCCTGTATGGTTCAAAGGTGCTAACAGAACTCCAGAATAAAGATTTGTTTTTCAGTGTTCAAACTTTTCTTCAAAACAGCAAACGTTTTTAGAATCCAGCAAATAGGACCATCTGTCTTAACCAACTAAGTCTGACCCATAACGTACCACAAGTATTTGAATGTAGTGCCCCTTTGTTCACATGCAGCCCAAGCTCACGATTTGTGGCTCTTACAAATCCTACGGTAGATTACGTGATCATTGGTGCAATAGCGTGCTAGAGTCACCGTTTTCTCAATAAATTTTCCTTGTCATCTCACTAATAGAGTTTGCATTGATTTCTTATCGTGGTAAAATAAAGGTAATGAAATAACATGTTGCAATAAATCTCCTTTCCTTATGTCCTTGGGTATTCTCCGCTATTTTGGATCGGTTTTAGAGAGTTTGTGATTTTTGAGATCTCTCTCTATAATTTCATAATAGAGAGAGATCTCAAAAATCAAAAACTCTCTAAAACCAATCCAAACTAGCCCAAAATAGCAGAGAATACCCAAGGACATAAGAAAAGGACACTCAAGGTACATTTATTGCAAAATGTTATTTCATTACCTTTTTTTTACCACGATAAGAAATCAATGCAAACTCTATTAGTGAGATAACAAGAAAAAATTCTGGAGAAAACAGTGACTCTAGCACGCGCTATTGCGTGAGTGATCATGTAATCATGTAATATACAAGTTTTTAAAGCAATACAGTTATATATTATTGAAACAAAGCATTTTGATTAATTTAACTGGCTTTATTGTCGTATTACCAATTTTATAGTTATGCTGTCATAAGTGATTGTTTTTTGTCTCTGTAAGTTTTCTAATTATCACAATATATTTGACATATTATTTTTTATTATTCACTTATTGCCATCTATTGTTCCTGCTTTCTGTTTCCCTGCTGTATCTATCATTATAAGTCGCTTCCTTTTTCTCTTCCTTACTCGCTGTAAAAATTGTAATTGTAACTGTAGTGTGAGCTTCCTAGATGAGCACCTGGTGCTCTGGAGGCAAACACTAGGAAATAATATGTTTAAATAAAAAAAAAACGTTATATTGCTGTCTTCTCTCGAGTACGTTTGTCTAGCACGAAACCGAGACTAACCTAATTTCTGTATTTCTGTAAAAGCCTTCCAGACAACATGTGAAAACACTGACTTCTCGTCACTTGTGGAAACACTGACTTATCACTTCCTCACGAAAACACGGACTTATTACTGGTGAAAACATTGACTTCTCATCACTGGTGAAAACACTGACTTCTCCTTACTTCCTGTAGGTAGCCTTGATGTTGTGTTTGGAGAGGTTGATCGCTGACCTACTCACAGACAGAAAAGCTGAGCAAACTACACGTCGAACATGTTCAGTGTCCTCAATGTCATTTTGTTGACAGCAAATGGAGACACTTATGTTTTTCACATTAACCTGAAACTATGTATGAATTTTAGCACAACAGAACAGTGTATATGCGTTGTAAATGAAGGAGATGTATTAAAGTCCCACTGGGCGCTTTATTTTGTATGATAGAACATTAAATACTGAAATTATCATGGAGTTGTCTAGTTTGGACTGGTTAACTAATCATACTTTTCACATGGAGTTGGGAAAAGGGCAGGGAACAAATAGCACCATAAGCAGGAGCATCTTCCCACATACTAGGTCTCCATCCCACATACTAGGTCTCCATCCCACATACTAGGTCTCCATCCCACATACTAGGTCTCCATCCCACATACTAGGTCTCCATCCCACATACTAGGTCTCCATCCCACATACTAGGTCTCCATCCCACATACTAGGTCTCCATCCCACATACTAGGTCTATGCCACAGCGTTTTCTCAAGTTAGGTTATTTTTAGAACGGTGTCCACTATTCTTGGGTCGTAATCATTCCTGAGGGAATAAAATCACAAAAGTGTAGCAGCCATGTTGTTGCCGGTATAACAAAAGTAGGTATTAAATGAGACATCTTTTGTTCTGGCGCTGGTGCGATCCACCAATTGGCGGGAAAAATGATCTAAAAATAGTCCAACTTGTAAAAACGCTGTGACACCTAAATAGGAAGATATGGACGCTCCTGGTTATGGGCTTCTGATAACTATGGACAATTATTTTCAAAATTAACAGCAACGAAGTAGGGTTAAATTAATTCTTAAAGTAAAAAAAATATTGATTGTTTGTCTCGCAGATTTCGTAAAATTTCTGATATTTAATCCCTAATTTTGGTTAATTGTCGTGGATCCTGCATGTGATGACATAAGATGAATCAACTCCCAACCAAGAGAAAACTACTACAATACGATCCCGTAGCTTTCAATAGTCCAAATTCGTATTCGAAAATTACCGTTGAATGCAATGACTACAGACGCATGTACGCAGGGTTAGCCTCATTCTGAAGTTAAACATTCTTAAATACCAACGAGAAGGTGCAAAATACAAAACTACAACTTACAATACACAGTACAGTGTTGTGAATAGCCCACCTTCTGGCTTGTATTTATGAATGTTTAACTTCAGAATGAGGCTAACCCTGCGTACATGCGTCTGTAGTCATTGCATTCAGCGGTAATTTTCGAATACGAAACTGGACTATTGTGACGTCACAAGATGAATCAATCCCGCAATTTGGGTTGCTTTTAAAACTCTAGTTGAATTGCTGCTCCAGTCTTGAAGAAAACTAATTTAAACAACTGGAATATACTAGAATTTTTTTGGGGGCAAAAAGAATTCATGTTGTTTTATGGCGCAACTTGCACTTAATTTTGAACAAAATTTCCAATTCCCAGTTTGCACTATTACGTCAGTAAGTTAAACACCACCACCATAATCCTTTTCGAATTATTTTTCTTATTCAGAATTTTTAATCAACGATTAAGAATCAGCGCAAAGGATTCTGGGAGTTATATTCAACTGACGTAATAGTGCTTTCACCACAGGTAGTCCAAGTTATGTGCTAAGTGAGTGAAAGTAATTTTGAAGGGGCTGTTTTGGCTTTTACTTCTCAGTCTGAGACGGGTACTGCAGTCATGAACTGACAAATCAAAGCAAAGGTGCAACTGACTAACAAACTGTGTATAGATAGTCTTAAAGGTACATATTGCATTAATCACTGAGTGAATTGAGGGAGGGGACTTGAACTGTGTGACTCCATACATGCGCAACACCATGATATAGCCCCTTTAACTGTTTGTAGCCAATTAACAGCCACCAATCGAACATTGACTCCACACATGTACAACACCATGACATAGCCCTTTGAACTGTTTGTAGCCAATTAACAGCCACCAATCTAACATTGATTCCACACTTGCGCAACACCATGACATAGCCCCTTAAGCTGTTTGTAGCCAATTAACAGCCACCAATCGAACATTGACTCCATACATGCACAACACCATTACATAGCCCCTTTAACTGTGTGCAGCCAATTAACAGCCACCAATCGAACATTGACTCCATACATGCACAACACCATTACATAGCCTCTTTAACTGGTTGTAGCCAATTAACAGCCACCAATCAAACATTGACTACATACATGTACAACACCATTACATAGCCCCTTTAACTGTTTGTAGTCAGTTAACAGCCACCAATCAAACATTGACTCCATACATGTACAACACCATGATATAGCCCCTTTAACTGTGTGTAGCCAATTAACAGTCACCAATCAAACATTGACCCCATACATGTACAACACCATGAGATAGCCCCTTTAACTGTGTGTAGCCAATTAACAGTCGCCAATCAAACATTTACTCCATACATGTACAACACCATGACATAGCCCCTTTACTAGTACTTAATTTCGCGAAAATTCGGGAGCTGTGTTTCGCGAGTATTAATTTTCGCGATTCCAGGAAAAAAGTGAACAAAAGTGTATTTCATTTCGCGATTTTGCTATTGCTTTAATCTCCCAAACCCTGACCCGAGGGCTCCGCTTACTGATTACTTACGTTTACTAGCCCATTTACTGGCTGAAGATAACAGTGAATCAGAGGAAGAGTGCTAGTCGAAAACAAGACCAGAAAGAAATATTTTCAAGGACAGAAAGTGACCGTTTTAATTCAGAAGAATTACTAGCAAGCCCGTGACTCACAACATTTAAATTCATGTATTGTTTTCTTATATAATATTGTATTAAATTTTCGCGTTCTTTTTTTTTTCGCGAGTCCGCGAAAATTGGTAAGAATCAGGTACATAAAATTATCTTGGGGTCTTGGAAACAAGTTAACCCTAGTCAGGATTAGGGTGGTAAAGCAAAATAGTGAAATCGAGTATCAGGCTACCCTGGGTTTCAGAGGCTCTAAAGAGGTTCTAATGTTCCAGAGGTACTAAGAGGTTAAGGTGCGACGCCCCCAGGGTAATATCAGGTAGGAGTCGTCGCTAAAATGCTCGATTTTGAGTAAAACAGACCATTGCCTTCTCCGCAGGCAACTCTTAATATTTTTTAGATCCGGCAACCGGCGAAGCCGATTTTGATTATTGCGTTCGACGAAGGAGAACGCATCCTAATCTTGCGTTGGTCTCCCTGTGGTCACGTTGGTTCACGTTAGACCACAAGCGGGAAGCTGTCGAGATGCACGAATCTTGTGTCAACCTTTGCCTGGTTTTCATGCACGCAAAGTTCGTAAGCGTTGGGTTCCCTGTGTCACGTGATGCTCGGCGTGAACTTCCAAGCGAAGCAGTTTTTCGACCTTTGCACGTGCGACGGGAGATTGTGTGGGGACTGGATTTCTTTCCGTGCCAAACCTGGGTTCTTTCGGTAAGTATTTTGCCGCTCAAACACAATGTTACTTAAGAAAATCGTAGGAGCATTTCATCAAAGCATGAGTAAACTGTGTACTATGTTTAGAGCACCAAGTCATTGTACTTGGTGGCCATCAGAAGTAATTTATTTACGTATAATAACTACTTGGTACAATGCAACAAAAATATGTTTCATTCAGTATGTAACATTATAGGCCTTTTTTTTCCGTTAGGCCACAAAATATGCAAAACAGGTTCTTCTCAGTCATGATTCTAACAACAAATCGAACGCACTTCAATAATCTTTGATTACCTCTAGTATATATACAGTCAATGCCAAAAAGGTTGTCCAGCAGAACATAATATAATACTTTCAAAAACTCATGAATAATTAATGAGCATTTTGTCCAATCAAATGAAGCAAATCAGTCACGTGCATGCTCCTTTATACCTGATAAAATCTCATCATTCTAAAAGGCCCGCGGAGGGATTTGAATTCTGTCCCAGAGGGAAACAGGGTTAATGATTGAGACAATGGAATTTCTATTGATGTTTCAGCTTTCTCACTGAATTGCTAATTAGGATGAACGTTTTATATAAAGAATATTAATGAACATGAAATTTTATATAAAGTTTCATCCTAATTAAGAATTCACTGATAAAGACCCAAAGATAGCAAAAAGTACACGGAACATAATGTACCTAGATAATAATTTTTTGCACTAAATTTACTAATATCAGCAGACTACCGAGATACACAGATAATATTTTTAAAATGAAGTTATCCAACTACCATTACTTGTTTACCGAGCCACTGTTTAGTTCCAATTATTAAACCAAACTCAAAGCCGTAAAATTATAAAAACGTGCATTAAACTTACATATTTTGTGCCGGAGTCAAAAATTTAGAGTCTGCCGTCATGTCAGTCACATCGCTTTCCAAGTCTTGAACTTTATCGAGGTAAACCACGACACCAAATCCTTCAAGTGCAGATTCTTCTTGCATTGCGAAATGCCGCTTCAAACAACATAGTATGGTAATTTCTTCATATCATTCCCTTGAGATGTTCGTAATTGCAGGCGGTGATTACTCGAATATTTTGCATGGCGTTGTGAATACAAAGGTTCAATGGTTCATTAAGTAACCATTCCCTTGAGATGTGCGTCTTTCTTTCATTGCATTCTTAAAGCGTTTTTGAAGCCGTTTAAAACACTCACAGCACTTGTTTTATCAAGTCTAAAAATTCTCGGGCTTCGCCCTCGAATTTTTAAACTTGATAAAACACTGCTGTTCGTGTTTTAAACAGTACATAATATCCATTGTTTTGGGCTATTGTCTAGGCCAAAACAATAGGCCAAAACAATGGATATTAAAGTATTATATTATGTTCTGCTGGACAACCTTTTTGGCATCGACATATATATATACATATATATATATATATATAGGTGAAGTTCACCGGTGAAACCAAGATAGTGCTCTACAATAAAGGAGCGGATTAAGCCAATGTGTAGACTACTCAATTTTTGAGTACGTAGACGAAACAGATTTGTATTAAATCTATGTACTCAAAAATTGAGTAGTCTACACATTGGCTTATATATACATATATATATATAAATCTGGATGCTTGAGTCTATACTGTCGATATAGTGCTCAATGCATTTATAAATGCAGAGCGTAATAGATTGTGGATTGTAGATAGATTAAAGACAAGACATCACTTTAGCTGTTACTCCGAGTTTCACGCTTACGCGATCATCAGACAGACTTTAATGAAGAATAAACCTTACTTTAACCTACATATATATATGTTCTAGTTATCTATTGTTGTATAAATCGGTCTATAGTTCTGCGGGCCTATTGTAAGTTGTTATTCAGTGCTATTTATCTAGTTATCTATTGAAAAAAAAATTGTTCTACGGTCTTATTGTTGTAATGTTATTCGGCTTTTGGTGTTCATTAAGTAATACTTGTTCTCGTGGCGGCATTTTGAAATTAGTTCCGATCTTTTGTTGAGGAGGCTGGCTTTGTCGGCTTTAATGATGTGAAGTTTTTCCGCTAGACAGATATTGCATCTTTTGGAAATGTTGTTGTATGGGCTTGCTGAGGTGATCAGATTGCGTAGTTTTTCTTGTTGTCTTTGAGTTTCCAGATGTGTTTTGAGAGCTCAGTGCTGTTGGCGTATTTTCTGTTTCGGAATGATAGCTATATATATATCTATAACCGGACAGGATAGGATGGGAGAACTTTTATATTTGTTGCGAAGGCGATAGCCGTAGCAGCACCCCTAATTTGGGCTCCCTGTGGTTGGCCAGAATTTAGCCGGATGCTTGCCAGGCCGTTTGCGATGTCCACAACATTTGCCTCGATCTGGTGGTCGACGTCATGCTCAGCGGTGTATGGCTCAAACGGTCTCACTCGTGGCGTTTCCTCGACGGCGTGTTCAGTGTGACCTTCGAGCTTCGACGACGAATTCGGGAAGTATTTTTCCCTCAAACATCGTGATTCTAGTGGGAAAAGTTATTGTAACGTTTTTCCAAAGCATCTGGAAACTTTGGAGTTCAGGTATAAAAGGAAAATTTTGCCGATTTTCTTTGCTATTAAAGCCACAACACACCATGTGATCTGTGTGTCAATGCGCGAATGGAATTTCCTGTGTTGTCGCTAGTGAAAGCAGATTGGAGAGTATTGAACGAGAATACGACGGGAATGGACCAATAACTTCACTTCGCAGCACTTCCCTTTCTCTTAGAAACTTCTAGTTTAGCCATAGTTAATAGAGTGGAATGGTTATGAAACCCGGCAAACTTCAAAGGGGCTATCAAAGGCGCTGCGATTTATGTTGGAAGGGGGCAAGACAAAAGATTGTGCAGGGTCATAGTTCGTTAGCGTCCCCTGAACGACTGAACTCACACGTTGCTATTGGCTGATTGATTAACACATTGGAATTTCTATTGTGTTTTGTGCACGTTCAAGGTTGAAAAAAGCTAACAAAGACATATAACAAAGAACGTCGCTGGGTTTCATAACCATTCCACTCTATTAACTATGGTTTAACACGGTAAATTCATCATCCAATATATACATATCCACTGCATAACTTTATAAAATAGATTCGATAGTACGCGCGCTCTGATTGGCTGAAAGTCGTGTTTCTATTTAGCAAATGAAGAAGCCTTAGCCATGTTTATACTATCATAAAACACGATGGGCATTTGAGAACATGAGAGAAATATTAAAGCACAAGCCGAAGGCGCGTGCTTTCAACATTTCTCGAGTGTTCTCAAATGACCAGAGTGTTTTTTTTAAAGTATAAAACATGGATTTAAGGCTTGTTTATCTGTTTTATAATATAGATTTACACGCGCGATGAAAGGAAACTGCCAGTTGAAAACTATAAAACACGGCAAACCATGTGATATACTCTGATAAAACATGGCTTTTAGCCAATCAGAGCGCGCGTACTATCGTATCTATATTATAATTAAGCAATAGACCACACATTTCAATGTGTTTTATACTGGCAAAATAAAGCACTTGGGATGTTGGGAGAACACTTGAAATGCTTGAAAATCACGCTCCTTCGGCTACTACACTACAACACTTTATTAACACTCTTACAAAAATTACATAAGTAGGTAAAAGAGAAACGAGTAAAGAAAGTTAGAGTAAGCGCTACTTAGAATAACCTAAGGGCTAATCGAGCTAAGTAGCGTCACTGCAAAGTTACATTTGAAGGTAGATATTTGGTCAGAGGGCAAGAGTAAATGCTAACTGCTTTTTAAAAATATGATGGTGAAAAAAAAATATATATATACATACATATACATACATACACATGTTCTTACATACATACATTTATACACATACATACATATAAAGATGGGCTATATATTGCATGTTTACAAAAATATATATAATAATAAGAACAATAATTAATAAATAGGAAAAGGTAGACACAAAGCTAGAATGAAGTATTGACATAAGCTAAGTATATCAAATACTCATTGACACTAATAAAGCTTTAAAAAGGATTTTGTAAGGAGGCTTTTAAAAGCAACTCCGACTTTTTGATTTCAGATTTTCATCGATTGAGTTCCAAACTTTGACACCTATGTAGCGGATATTAAACTTGCCATAATTTGTTCTTATTTTGGGAAGGTAGAAGGACTTTCTACTAGCTAGTCTGGTATTATATTGGTGTACTCTGCTTACCCTTGTAAAGAAAAAAATTAAATGCAGATGGCAATTCAATCTGCTAGTATAAAAATCATACATAAATGTGTTTACCGGCACAATAGACCATAGATTTTTGAGTCTATAAGCCAATCAGAGCGCTCGTACTATCTGGGTTATATTATAAAGCTCTATAGAAACACGGGGAATGTTTTCTAAACGCTCGCTTAATTTGATAACCAAAACGTAAATTCTCACAACTAGCTCAAGCGCGCGCTCAACTGTCTATGGAATCTATGAATGCCGTAGGCAAACTCCCCACTCATCCCCACTGAAAACTTGCACTGACTTACTTCACCCCCGTCAGATCATCTTAGACTCATGCTCAGGTGATATCACGGGCGAGGATCGAGGAAGAGCCGCGCCGGAACTTGAAATACGAGTGTTCAGCGGTATAACGAGTGAACTAACCACAGCAAGCGCGCCCGCCCGAATAAGACTTTGAAATGAAAAATTCATATAAATGCACATGGAAGACAAGCGTTTGTGCCGGTTCATACTTTTGAACATGAAACTTTTCCGGATATTCAATTGTGCGGGACAGTCCCGGAATTAGTTTTTAGTAATTTGGCCCGCGTCCCGCATGGCTGTATTGTGAAAATGTTCCGCATTTTCGTTTCCGCGTAATATTGTATGATTATTTGGTTTTTGTCCCTAATTTCCCTTGGCACGGCTTTTTTTTGGTTGCAGAGATACTACGAGAGAACATTTTTCATTCGATATCGTGTCCTGCATTGAAATTCAGTAAAATGTTGCTCTACCTCTGCGCTGCAAGTTCAACTTTACTAAATTTAGAGCTAAAAAACTTTCTTAAAGGAAAATCTACAGAATTTTCCATTCAGAATCAATGACGGTGTGGGATATTTTGACGTAGAGGACCTCCTGATCCTTTAGAGAGTTCAGGTTCTGAATCCCATTCGCATTATGTTCGCACAGAGAAACAAACACTGAATTTCTAAACACTGAATTTCTAACGAGACCTGAAACAACCATGGGGGCTGATCAAAGTCAGGACCCGGCTAATCCACAGATCGAATTTAGTGTGTTGTTTTTTGCGGTGGGAGGAAAACCGGAGAACCCGGAGAAAAACTCTCGGAGCAAGGGCGAGATACCAGGTCCACAGAGATGAGAACGAAGCGTTAAACTACTGCGCCACCATTAGAGAGTCATTCGGACCACTGCAAGACATTTTCAAAAACAGTCCAGTCTTTATATTTGGCTCATATTTGATATAAAAATATATGCTAATACATAATGGCAGACTTGCAAAACCCACGGTCAAAGGTCAAAGTTAGACACGATTTATAACTGGCAAAAAAAAATATCATAAATCTTTCTTCCCGTTTTCAATCTTGCTTTTTTTTTATGAGATCCGGTTGTTTATCATTTCGGCTGTGGTCCCTTAAATTTGTATCAATCAGTATTGTGATTTGCGGTTTTCGCTTGATCGCTTTGGTAATTACTTTATGTCAGCAAAGGATTGTACACAAAACACGTTTGAGGATCTTCGATCTTGCGGATCCTGTGTTATTTCAGGGGCTGTACTTCAGTGCCAGTGGCATTTTGACATGAGCGGGAAATACAGTATTATGAAATTAAGGTAAAGGATTGCTTCGCACTACTGGACTCGTGCTTCCACTTATGGACGTATCCGCTTTGCGCCGTGTTTTTCTCGCTGAATCGAACGGCAAATTCTCCGCAGCACTGGCATCTTCTGAATTCGGAAATTTGCGGCGTGAAATTTTGTAAAGGTTGCACGATCCCTTCGTAGTTTTCTTCGCCACTAGAAAATAGCGGGCTTTGGGATTTGGATGAATGGCTGCAGGATTGTCGATGGAAAGGTGGGTGTCTCGCTACGACATTCGGTTTTTATTATGCCGCCAAAGAATTTCATCTTAGAGAATTACCAATGGCTAATAAACAATTGAAATGAACAAACCACTCGCAATCGCTTCTCGGCCAGGACGAAACACCAACCCGCCACCGACCCCGCCAGCCTTTTACGAGGAGATCCAAAGCTTAAAAGTGTCTCTGGCGAGAGCAAACGAGGAAATTACATCCCTGGAAACAGAAGGAAGGAAATCGAGTAACGAACACGTATGTATATATAAAGTAGAAGGAAATTTTATGGCAACGAAAATGGCGGGAAGTCCCCAAAGTTCAAGGTCCAGAAGAGCTTCAAAGGCACACATTTGGAGCATGATCAGCAATATTTGTGAGAAATATAAAGTCCCTCTGGTGTCCAAAATTCTGATTTGCAGTCAATCCTAAACCAAATCGCCGAAGAAGTGACCAAGAATAAAGGGGAAAGTAAAGTATCTGACGTGATGCTTGGGGAAAGTGCCCCAAAATATATACAGTCCCAGGTTGAACTGAGTCTGAGCACTTCGGGATATTGAACACAAGCTCAAAAGAGATATGCCAATCAAAATTTGTTGTTGTTGTTGTTCGGTATCCTAGCTGGTTTACCCAGGTTGAAGTCCATGGCACCACCATATGCCTGAGCACTTCGGGATATTGAACACAAGCTCAAAAGAGATATGGCAAACAAAATTGTTTTTTTTTTAGTTGTTCGGTATCTCAGCTGGTTTACCCAGGTTGAAGTCCATGGCACCAAAGTATGCCTGAGCATTTCGGGATATTGAAAACAGGCCTAAAAGATATGTACGCCAAAAATATATATTTTTTAGTTGTTCGGTATCCCAGCTGGTTTACCCAGGTTGAAGTCCATGGTACTACAGTATGCCTGAGCACTTCGGGATATTGAACACAAGCCTAAAAGATATGTACGCCAAACAAAATAGTTAGCCTACCTACGAGTAGCCGTTACTATCGTGAAATTTGCGCAAATTAGATCAAAACAACCAGACGCGAATTACCGGTCGCAGAAAGAGACATAACAGGCAATTATAAACAATTTGAATCCTAGCCCAGTCAAGTACGTGAGCCGAAAAATATCGCACATTTGCGATTTACATATCGCACATTTGCGATTTATATATCGCAGTTTTGCGATTTATATATCGCAGTTTTGCGATTTATGTATCGCAGTTTTGCGATTTATGTATCGCAGTTTTGCGATTTATATATCGCACATTTGCGATTTACATATCACACATTTGCGATTTATATATCGCAGTTTTGCGATTTACATATCGCACATTTGCGATTTATATATTGCACATTTGCGATTTACAGATCGCACATTTGCGATTTATAAATGACAAAGTTACGCTGTTTGCGATTTATAAATGACAATGTTACGTTGCTTGCGATTTATAAATGACAATGTTACGTTGCTTGCGATTTATAAATGACAAAGTTACTTCACTTGCGATTTATAAATGACTATGTTACGTTGCTTGCGATTTATAAATGACAATACTCATTATTTGCGATATATAAATTGCAAAGCAACTTAAATTGTGATTTACTAAATAGCACAAAAAACAGTACAAATACAGCTAAATATTTTTTTTACACTTGGCGCCCCATAATCGCCTGATGAAAGGTAAAATGCAAAAGTAGTTCTTTATCACACATTGACACCTACGGATTACGATATCTAGGCGCTAAAGTAGGCACTTTAAGGTGACATGAGACTGGACTTAATTAGGGACGGACCATTTGAAAATTGATGGGGGGGGGGGGGTACCCGGATTTTTTTTTGCTCGAAATTTTTTTTAGGACTCCTACTGCTGCAAGAATTTTTTTTTATGGCGTCGGACCTTGCACGATATTTTTTTAAGGCATTCAGTATTTTGGTTTTACATCAAGAACATTTTACACAATTTTAATGTTTCTAGATTTATGGTATTCTCCATGTACATTAATTACCTTTGTTTAGTAGAAAACATATATATCAGGCATGTTTTCACAAAAGGAGCCTTAGAACCTAAGAACCCCTTTTGTGAAAACATGCCTGATCTTGTGTGCCTTTAGCTTTAAAAGCCAGTATTAAACTCGTTTTTTATCTTTTTCTTGAAAGGTCAAATGACAGTTTAAGACTTTTCTGGCCTTTCTATCCCATAATTTACTTGTGTGAGATTATCCCATAATTTCTTTATTTGAGAGCTAGAGGTTAGGATTAGGTTAAGAAAAACGCCATTTTCTGGTATTTCTACTCAAAATACGGCGAAATTGCATCCACTAAACTTAATCTACAGGAAAATAACATTGTATTGCCGTGTAGTGCATCGAAATCCATTAAAAGCTTGAGAAATGGCGCCACTTTGAAATTTAGGTTACACAAGTAACTTTGAGAGATAGAAAAACACATTTTCTGGTAAAATTTCTACTCAAAATACGGCGAAATTGCATCCACTAAACTTAATCTACAGGAAGAGAATGTCGTACTGCCGTGTAGTGCATCGAAATCCATTAAAAACTCGAGAAATGGCGCTACTTTGAAATTTAAGTTACACAAGTAAATTAATGTGTACCTGTTGGCTTTAAAAGCCGGTAACTCACTTTTCAACGTTTTCATCAGTTGGTTTTTCGCGATTTTTTTTAAACTAGTCCTCCCCACCCCTCACCCCCACATAAAATGCCTTGAGATCAATCATGGGATAGAAATGCCAGAAAAGTCTTAAACTGTCATTTGCCCTTTCAAGAAAACGGCAAAAACACGAGTTATTGGCTTTTAAAGCTAAAGGCACACAATATCAGGCATGTTTTCACAAAAGGGGATCTTAGGTTCTAAGGCTCCTTTTGTGAAAACATGCCTGATATACATGTATTCTTCTTGAAATCCCGCATCATATTGCATTGTTCCGTAGTCTCAAATAAAAAAATATAAAATGAAAAAGTGCTCAACATTGACTCTTCTTAATATTTATGCGCATATAATTAGCTACTCGAAAACGAGGCTATCCCCGCATCGTTGCTTCGCTGAAAAGCAAAATGGCGTCGCGGATGGAGCATTGCTGTGTTCCTCTCAGCATTGCTGTGTTCCTCATTCATTCCTCTCAGTATGCGTTGGAGACAAAATTGTCCTTTCGAACTAGAATGCACGTTGCATCCTCGATGCGGGGATAGCCTCGTTTTCGAGTCGGTGAATTAAATATGCGCATAAATATTAAGAAGAGTGAATTGGCATATATAACTAATCTCTTGTACACAAATGCATTATTTTACTGCTCTCTAAAACACTGGTTTCCTGTGTTCTGGAGACTAAACATTGGCTGAACCTGTTTCAGCTAATGAACAAAGTTTCACCCTTGCTCGATTTTTTTTCGGGGTGATTTTGGCTCGTTCGCTCTTTTTTCTGTGGAAATTCGGCCTGCTCGATTTTTATTTTGGGATTTGCGGTACCCCCCCAATCAATTTTCAAATGGTCCGTCCCTTAAATGGAATGCTCCTGATTCCTAGAGCACCCCCCTATCACCAGGGGGTAGTTTGGTTGCTAAGAGTGTCTGGCTTAGCTAGCTCTAGAACAGTGCGCGTTGGTATTCACGGTAGGTACTTCACATAAGATAATTATTATGTACTTATATTAGTTTCATCCCAGTTCCACCTTTCAACCCTGTTCAACCTCGTTCAACCTCGTTCCGTCCTTTTCAACCTCGTTCAACTCCGTTCAGCCTTGTTCAACCTCGTTCAACTCCGTTCGACATCGTTCAACCTCGTTCAACCTCGTTCAACCTCGTTCAGTCCTGTTCATCCTCGTTTAACTCCGTTCAACCCTGTTCATCCCCGTTCAACCCAGTTCATCCCCGTTCAACCCAGTTCATCCTCGTTCTACCCTGTTCATCTCCGTCAGTCAACCCAGTTCATCCCCGTTCAACCCAGTTCATCCTCGTTCTACCCTGTTCAACATCGGTCAACCCTGTACAACCCTGTACAACCCTGTTCAACTCCGTTCAAACCCGTTCATCCCTGTTCAACTCCGTTCAACCCTGTTCATCCTCGTTCAGCTCCGTTCAACCCTGTTCAACTTCGTTCAACCCAGTTCATCCCCGTTCATTCCCGTTCAACCCAGTTCATCCTCGTTCTACCCTGTTCATCCTCGTTCAACCCAGTTCATCCTCGTTCAACTCCGTTCAACCCAGTTCATCCCCGTTCAACCCAGTTCATCCCCGTTCAACCCAGTTTATCCTCGTTCTACCCTGTTCAACATCGTTCAACCCAGTTCATCCCCGTTCAACCAAGTTCATCCCCGTTCTACCCTCTTCAACATCGTTCAACCCTGTTCAACCTTGTTCAACCTTGTTCAACCCTGTTCAACCCCGTTCATCCCTGTTCAACTCCGTTCAACACTGTTCATCCTCGTTCAGCTCCGTTCAACCCTGTTCAACTTCGTTCAACCCAGTTCATCCCCGTTCATCCCCGTTCAACCCAGTTCATCCTCGTTCTACCCTGTTCATCCTCGTTCAACCCAGTTCATCCTCGTTCAACTCCGTTCAACCCAGTTCATCCCCGTTCAACCCAGTTCATCCCCGTTCAACCCAGTTTATCCTCGTTCTACCCTGTTCAACATCGTTCAACCCAGTTCATCCCCGTTCAACCAAGTTCATCCCCGTTCTACCCTCTTCAACATCGTTCAACCCTGTTCAACCTTGTTCAACCTTGTTCAACCCTGTTCAACCCCGTTCATCCCTGTTCAACCTCGTTCAACTCCGTTCAACCCTGTTCATCCTCGTTCAACTCCGTTCAACCCTGTTCAACTCCCTTCAACCCTGTTCATCCTCGTTCTATACCCTGTTCATCCCTGTTCAACCTCGTTCAACCCTGTTCATCCTCGTTCAACCATGTTCAACCTCGTTCGACCCCGTTCAACCTCGTTCCACCCAGTTCATCCTCGTTCTACCCTGTTCAACCTCGTTCGACCCCGTTCACCCTCGTTCAACCCTGTTCAACCCAGTCCATCCTCGTTCTACCCTGTTCAACCTCGTTCAATCCTGTTCAACCTCGTTCTACCCTGTTCAACCTCGTTCAACTCCGTTCAACCCTGTTCAACTCCGTTCAACATCGTTCATCCCTGTTCAACATCGTTCATCCCTGTTCAACCTCGTTCATCCCTGTTCAACCTCGTTCAACCCTGTTCATCCCCGTTCAATCCAGTTCATCCTCGTTCAACCCTGTTCAACCTCGTTCAACCCTGTTCATCCTCGTTCAACCCTGTTCATCCTCGTTCAACCCAGTTCATCCTCGTTCTACCCCGTTTAACCTCGTTCTACCCTGTTCATCCTCGTTCAACTCCGTTCAACCCTGTTCATCCTCGTTCTACCCTGTTCAACCTCGTTCAATCCTGTTCAACCTCGTTCAACCCTGTTCATCCCCGTTCAATCCATGCCAGTTCATTCTCGTTCAACCCTGTTCAACTCCGTTCAACCCTGTTCATCCTCGTTCAACCCTGTTCAACTCCGTTCAACCCTGTTCAACTCCGTTCATCCCTGTTCAACATCGTTCATCCCTGTTCAACCTCGTTCAACTCCGTCAACCTCGTTCAACCCTGTTCATCCCCGTTCAACCCAGTTCATCCTCGTTCAACCTCGTTCAACCCTGTTCAACCTCGTTCAACCTCGTTCAACCCAGTTCATCCTCGTTCTACCCTGTTCATCTCCGTCAGTCAACCCAGTTCATCCCCGTTCAACCCAGTTCATCCTCGTTCTACCCTGTTCAACATCGGTCAACCCTGTACAACCCTGTACAACCCTGTTCAACTCCGTTCAAACCCGTTCATCCCTGTTCAACTCCGTTCAACCCTGTTCATCCTCGTTCAGCTCCGTTCAACCCTGTTCAACTTCGTTCAACCCAGTTCATCCCCGTTCATCCCCGTTCAACCCAGTTCATCCTCGTTCTACCCTGTTCATCCTCGTTCAACCCAGTTCATCCTCGTTCAACTCCGTTCAACCCAGTTCATCCCCGTTCAACCCAGTTCATCCCCGTTCAACCCAGTTTATCCTCGTTCTACCCTGTTCAACATCGTTCAACCCAGTTCATCCCCGTTCAACCAAGTTCATCCCCGTTCTACCCTCTTCAACATCGTTCAACCCTGTTCAACCTTGTTCAACCTTGTTCAACCCTGTTCAACCCCGTTCATCCCTGTTCAACTCCGTTCAACCCTGTTCATCCTCGTTCAGCTCCGTTCAACCCTGTTCAACTTCGTTCAACCCAGTTCATCCCCGTTCATCCCCGTTCAACCCAGTTCATCCTCGTTCTACCCTGTTCATCCTCGTTCAACCCAGTTCATCCTCGTTCAACTCCGTTCAACCCAGTTCATCCCCGTTCAACCCAGTTCATCCCCGTTCAACCCAGTTTATCCTCGTTCTACCCTGTTCAACATCGTTCAACCCAGTTCATCCCCGTTCAACCAAGTTCATCCCCGTTCTACCCTCTTCAACATCGTTCAACCCTGTTCAACCTTGTTCAACCTTGTTCAACCCTGTTCAACCCCGTTCATCCCTGTTCAACCTCGTTCAACTCCGTTCAACCCTGTTCATCCTCGTTCAACTCCGTTCAACCCTGTTCAACTCCCTTCAACCCTGTTCATCCTCGTTCTATACCCTGTTCATCCCTGTTCAACCTCGTTCAACCCTGTTCATCCTCGTTCAACCATGTTCAACCTCGTTCGACCCCGTTCAACCTCGTTCCACCCAGTTCATCCTCGTTCTACCCTGTTCAACCTCGTTCGACCCCGTTCACCCTCGTTCAACCCTGTTCAACCCAGTCCATCCTCGTTCTACCCTGTTCAACCTCGTTCAATCCTGTTCAACCTCGTTCTACCCTGTTCAACCTCGTTCAACTCCGTTCAACCCTGTTCAACTCCGTTCAACATCGTTCATCCCTGTTCAACATCGTTCATCCCTGTTCAACCTCGTTCATCCCTGTTCAACCTCGTTCAACCCTGTTCATCCCCGTTCAATCCAGTTCATCCTCGTTCAACCCTGTTCAACCTCGTTCAACCCTGTTCATCCTCGTTCAACCCTGTTCATCCTCGTTCAACCCAGTTCATCCTCGTTCTACCCCGTTTAACCTCGTTCTACCCTGTTCATCCTCGTTCAACTCCGTTCAACCCTGTTCATCCTCGTTCTACCCTGTTCAACCTCGTTCAATCCTGTTCAACCTCGTTCAACCCTGTTCATCCCCGTTCAATCCATGCCAGTTCATTCTCGTTCAACCCTGTTCAACTCCGTTCAACCCTGTTCATCCTCGTTCAACCCTGTTCAACTCCGTTCAACCCTGTTCAACTCCGTTCATCCCTGTTCAACATCGTTCATCCCTGTTCAACCTCGTTCAACTCCGTCAACCTCCTTCAACCCTGTTCATCCCCGTTCAACCCAGTTCATCCTCGTTCAACCTCGTTCAACCCTGTTCAACCTCGTTCAACCTCGTTCAACCCTGTTCAACCTCGTTCAACCCTGTTCAACCTCGTTCAACCCTGTTCAACCTCGTTCAACCCTGTTCAACCCTGTTCAACTCCGTTCAACTCCGTTCAACCCTGTTCATCCTCGTTCAACCCTGTTCATCCTCGTTCAACCCTGTTCAACCTCGTTCAACTTCGTTCAACCCTGTTCAACTCCGTTCAACATCGTTCATCCCTGTTCAACATCGTTCATCCCTGTCCAACCTCGTTCAACTCCGTCAACCTCGTTCACCCTGTTCATCCCCGTTCAACCCAGTTCATCCTCGTTCAACCTCGTTCAACCCTGTTCAACCTCGTTCAACCTCGTTCAACCCTGTTCAACCTCGTTCAACCCTGTTCAACCTCGTTCAACTCCGTTCAACTCCGTTCAACCCTGTTCATCCTCGTTCAACTCCGTTCCACCCAGTTCATCCCCGTTGAACCCAGTTCATCCCCGTTGAACCCAGTTCATCCTCGTTCTATCCTGTTCAACATCGTTCAACCCAGTTCATCCTCGTTCTACCCCGTTTAACCTCGTTCTACCCTGTTCATCCTCGTTCAACTCCGTTCAACCCAGTTCATCCCCGTTCAACCCAGTTCATCCTCGTTCTACCCTGTTCATCCTCGTTCAACCCAGTTCATCCTCGTTCAACTCCGTTCAACCCAGTTCATCCCCGTTCAACCCAGTTCATCCCCGTTCAACCCAGTTTATCCTCGTTCTACCCTGTTCAACATCGTTCAACCCAGTTCATCCCCGTTCAACCAAGTTCATCCCCGTTCTACCCTCTTCAACATCGTTCAACCCTGTTCAACCTTGTTCAACCTTGTTCAACCCTGTTCAACCCCGTTCATCCCTGTTCAACCTCGTTCAACTCCGTTCAACCCTGTTCATCCTCGTTCAACTCCGTTCAACCCTGTTCAACCTCGTTCAACCCTGTTCAACCTCGTTCAACTCCGTTCAACTCCGTTCAACTCCGTTCAACCCTGTTCATCCTCGTTCAACTCCGTTCCACCCAGTTCATCCCCGTTGAACCCAGTTCATCCCCGTTGAACCCAGTTCATCCTCGTTCTATCCTGTTCAACATCGTTCAACCCAGTTCATCCTCGTTCTACCCCGTTTAACCTCGTTCTATCCTGTTCATCCTCGTTCAACTCCGTTCAACCCAGTTCATCCCCGTTCAACCCAGTTCATCCTCGTTCTACCCTGTTCAACATCGTTCAACCCGGTTCATCCCCGTTCAACCCAGTTCATCCCCGTTCAACCCAGTTCATCCCCGTTCAACCCAGTTCATCCCCATTCTACCCTGTTCAACATCGTTCAACCCTGTTCAACTCCGTTCAACCCCGTTCATCCCTGTTCATCATCGTTCAACTCCGTTCAACCCTGTTCAACCTCGTTCAACGTCGTTCATCCCCGTTAAACCATGTTCAACTCCGTTCAACTCCGTTCAACCCAGTTCGTCCCCGTTCAACCCTGTTCATCCCCGTTCAACCCAGTTCATCCTCGTTAAACCCTGTTCAACCTCGTCAACTCCGTTCAACCCTGTTCATCATCGTTCAACTCCGTTCAACCCTGTTCATCCCCGTTCAACCCAGTTCATCCTCGTTCGAACCCGTTCAATATCGTTCTACCCTGTTCAACGTCGTTCAACCTCGTTCAACCTCGTTCAACTCCGTTCAACCTCGTTTAATCCCGTTCAACCCTGTTCAACTGCATTCAATCCCGTTCAACCCCATTCAACCCCGTTCAACCTCGTTCAACCCCGTTCAACCCCGTTCAACCCCGTTCAATCTCGTTTAATCCCGTTCAACCCTGTTCAACTCCGTTCAATCCCGTTCAACCCTATTCAACCCCGTTCAACCTCGTTCAACCCCGTTCAACCCGCCCGTTCAACACTGTTCAACCCCGTTTAACCTCGTTCAACCCTGTTCAACTCCGTTCAATCCCGTTCAACCCTATTCAACCCCGTTCAACCCGCCCGTTCAACACTGTTCAACCCCGTTTAACCTCGTTCAACCCTGTTTAACCCGTTCACATTCATTTAACCTGGTTCACCCTCATTCACCACATGATAGTTCCATTGCGTTCAACCCGGTTTAACCTCGTTCAAACCCGTTCAACACCGTCGGCATGGTTAAACCTCATTCAACACCGTTCAAACCTGTTAAACCCCGTCAAGATAAATGTTTTTCTTGACACCTTAAATCGCGTTCAACCGCGTTCGGCCGAGTCCCCGTTCATCCACATTCACCATAGTTCAATCTCGTTCAACAGCGTTCTCCGATCGATCCCTCCGACCGTTAAACGACTCTGAAACTGACCCGTTAATCCCGTGCATTCCGTTTAACTACGGTCGAAAGTAGCTCCGATCAAAATGTGAGAACTAAGGTTTATCACTTCGAAATATGAAACGTTTATATTTTTAGTCAACTCATCGCGCAGAATGTCCTTTGTTCGAGGGACACTTTGAGATTTTGGACTACATTAAGGTCAACTAATTATAATATTAATGAGTTAGAGGATTGCCCTACGATTGGCTTAAATAAATGAGCTTTGGGAGTTGCTTGTCCCTAGCCGATTTCAAATGGAACGCGCTTTGGGAACTGCTAGTCCCAAGCCGATCTCTCAAGTGTGAAAGTCAATTCAATAGAAGTTCGTAAAACCAGGTAATGGCATGAAAGAGCCAAACAATAGTTTATCCACAAAACGACAAAGCCCTTCGGCTTAAACCTCATGCTCTCAATTTTTTCACAGCGTGTTCACATCGCATCGCAAATAAGTCTAAATACAGATTCTAGGACATTGTAGCTTTAAAATGAGATGTTATTCAAGCAGTATCCGTGCTCTAGAAGTCAAACAAAAACGGATTCACAAAATGACCCACAAAGAAACTGAGCAAGCTGTGTTCATGCATGACTCACGTCGAAACGGGGAAAAAGCCCGTCGGCAAAACGACAAACAGTGTTCAAACTCTTTCTCAATTTTCTCCCAATCGTGTTCAAACCGCATCGCAAATAAGTCTGAATACAGATTTTTGGAAGATGTAGCTTTATAATGAAATATTTTTCAAGCTTATCCGTATCCTAAAAGTCAAACAAAATCGGATCCACAAAATCACCCACAAAGAAAGTTAACTGAGCTAGTTGCCGAAGCGGTAAAAAAGCCGGTTGGCAAAACGGCTAACAGTGTTCCAAGCCGTTTCCAATTTTCTCCCAGTCGTTTTCAAATCGCGTCACAAATAAGTCTGAATACAGATTCTTGGAAATGAGATGTTATTCAAGCTTATTCCTGTCCTAGAAGTCAAACAAAATCACCCAATGAAACTGAACTGAGTAACGAATGCAGCGTTCTAACAAAGTCATGCGCGTGCTTAGATAGATCATTTATCTACGTCATAATGCGCAGTTTTGTGTATTTCTCTCGTTCGTTTAAAGAGTTGAAGGAACTTACCATATCTTTAAAGCAATGGCGATTAAAGTCCGCGGTTTTTTTAAATAACAGAAACTGGCTGTTGGATTAGGTAGGCACACGCAGAATCCAAAGGTAAGACACGCAGAATCACTAGTTAAGCCTGACTTTTAGTTTTCCCAGAAAAGTTTGGAGTAGCTGTTTAAAAAAAATTACTACTCACTGTCTCACGATTCAAGATCAGGTTTGTTCGAAAACTGCGCTAAAAGTATTTTAAGTTTTACTTTTGTTGTTAGAAGACATACAAAGCTTGTTTATGGTTATGTAGGCAACGTTCTTATAATTGGCGGATACATAATAAAAGAATAGATCACTATTGTCGTTCCGTGATTTGCATTGGTGCATTTCGATCCAAGGCAAGAATAAGGCTCTTGCTTTCTAGTTTTCTTGTCAGTGATTCTCAGAAACCGAACAAATCAGTTGCAAAGATGAGCAAACAGTGTTCCAACTCTTTCTCAATTTTCTACCAATCGTGTTGAAATCGCATCGCAAATAAGTCTGAATACATATTTTTGGAAGATGTAGCTTTATATAGTGAGATGTTATTCAAGCTTACCCGTATCCTAGAAGTCAAACAAAATCGGATCCACAAAATCACCCACAAAGAAAGTTTAACTGAGCTAGTTGCCGAAGCGGTAAAAAAGCCGGTCGGCAAAACGGCTAGCAGTCCAAGCCGTTCTCAATTTTCTCCCAGTCGTTTTCAAATCGCGTCGCAAATAAGTCTGAATACAGATTCTTGGAAGATGTAGCTTTAAAATGAGATGTTATTCAAGCTTATTCCTGTCCTAGAAGTCAAACAAAATCACCCAATGAAACTGAACTGAGTATAGTATAGGCTCGATAAATTGGGGATAATTCCGCTCCAATTCTCAAACATCGGTGTTTTATAACACAAACAATTCCCTTAAAGACTGGGATTCCAAATCCCTTTGCTCAAGAAGTACGAAAGTCGTTTGCTTAAAAGTTTACTCATGTGCTAACTGCTGAACTATGGATTTATCTACGTCATAACTGCGCAGTTTTGTGTATTTCCCTCGTTCGTTTAAAGAGCTGCAGGAACTCATATCTTTAAAGCAATGGCGATGAACAGGCTCGGGAAAAGTGCAATCTTGAAACGGAGCTGCGATATTATTATCAGCCATGATAGACTTTTAGAATCAGAATGTTAATAATGTTGAGCTTCTCTTTTCTTTTGCAAATAAAACTGGTATCCAAGCAACTAAAATGCAGTTGATATATTGAGCTTGCTTTAAAGTTCCCGCTTCGCTTTCAGGATCTTAATCACCTCCCATGGGACTCAACACCACGCTACTTGATAATTGTCAATATATAAATCCGCTTCTATAGACATTATCATAAGTGGCACGAAATGCCGTTTTAGTTTAACTTTTTACAGTTTTTTATCCAAGGTACAGGGTTTTTTCTAACCGTTTGGGAAGCTTGAAGAATCATTTTAAAGCTTACTTTAGGGTCTACAAGAAGCCGATTGAAAATGACTTGTGCGTCTTATATTTCAGTAGAAATCGAGACCTGAATATTGGACTGAGCAGTTTTCCATACAAAATTCGGTCAAAACTCGCTTAGATTCAGAAGGCTAAGGTACATGGGTTTTTGAAAGATACAACTGAGGTCAATAGCTCTACTGATTTATGTGACCTTTAGCTTTAAAAAGCCGATTGAAAATGATTTTTTCTCTCAAAAATGAAGCTGCGAGAGCGCTTCAAACGTAAGCTAGTGGAAGCGTTTTCGCCATTTTCTTTGTATTTGAATCTCCCGCTCCTCATTAACTGGGCAATCGTTCAAGTACTTACGGGGACTTAATTATATTCAGAACTGGATATGTCCATTGATTCTGGGCGATGTCCTATCATGGATACATTTTCTACTGTTTTCAACGTTTCTACTGATTAAATTCATGTATATTAGAGTATAACCTGCATATTATTAAGAAATAGAAAAATAAAAAATACCTACGACCAGTTATACAAGTACCTCAAATTCCAGCAACTTCAACTTCAACTTCATTTATAAACAAAACTAATGGTGAGAGAGAAACTAAGACACATCATTTACACACAGATCTCAGTGTCTGTTGTGCAAACTCATGATTAACAAAAAAGGAATTCGAAATAGCAGGGATTTCATTTAACAGATATTGAAATCACAGATAAAAGATTGATCAAAATAGCAGCGATGTACCATTTTTTTTAATATTGTAGAGATTTGGTTAACTTCAGCACAGTTATGATCTGTTGAACGTATATTCAGGAATATAACTTTTAATTCGTTTTAAAAAAAAAATGTTTATATCTTCAGAGATCTGACCGAAAGGGGGAGAACCTTTCCACATTCCCATCCTGGAAAAATATTTTCTCTGTTTCTCTGTTTTGGAAAACTGCACCTCTTTTGATGAGGATCGAGTTGTATATTTGATTTATTTATTAAATAGATTTAATATAGTTTTAGTGTATTTAAGTTTGAAACATCATGCATCATTTTGCAGAAATTTTCAACGTAAAGTAGCGAGAAAGGTAAGGTACCTAACGGTATAAAAATAGGAACTGCATGTTCTATTGGTTTACTGAAGTAGTTCAACCGAAGTGCCCGTTTTTGACTGAAGTATAAGGAGTTTATGCACGGGTGAGTATGTTTTCGCAGCTTGACCCCAAGGACATATAAGGAGAGGATAACTATTTAAAAGACTGTGTCGAGGTATGTAATGTCTTAATTATAACTTGGCAAGGATTCCTACTGTGGAAAATAACTATTTCCTCTAAAAGAGGTAGAGATTGTAGGTGATTGTTGCAGTTTTAAGTCGTAGGAAGATTCCTCAAGCATGTTAAGGCATGGTTTATGAGCAATTCTGATAAAACATTCAAAATTCATTATCTTTGTTATTTATGTATGAAATACCCTACTGATAACTTTGGAATAAGACGGTAATCGTGTGTCTTAGCATTTAAGGATTGGTATTTTGGTTTTTTGAAGGTAACGTGACCTTAAGGTTGATAAAACAAGAAATCAAAATGGGGTGGCGGAAGTTATTGTTTTGTTTCAGATTTTCGCTTCGAAATGTTAAGTTTGTTATGGGAAATGCCCGGAATGGTTGACTTTTTATCACTGAAGCCGGAGAATATAAATGGCGAAAAATGGTTCCAACAATAGGTCACGTCACCTGTTTTCTATATTTTAGCCTTAACAGTCTATCAGGGTCAACCCACAATTGTAATCAGATAAACACAAAATCGTTACTTAAAATATACAATATACCCACCCCGTTTTTAGTTTAATTATATTCGGCGCGCGCGCGCTCATGCAAACGGCGGGGAAAAACGTACTTCCGGTTTAGTGAAAAAGCAATAAAGTGATAAAGCCGAAAGCCGAGAAAAGCTTCAGGGAAAAGAAACTTCTGCAGCGCACTCAACGGCATAATTCCCCTTAGCTTTGCTGATCGAGTGAGAACTTTGAGAAAGGCTTTAAAAAAGTTAAACTGGAGCTCTTGCAAATCCTCCAATTGTAGCTGGGTCTATCAAAGTTATGCAACATATCAATTAGCCTTTTCGCCAATTGTC
The DNA here is from genome assembly GCA_030867875.1 of Actinernus sp. WN-2022. Classification (NCBI taxonomy): domain Eukaryota; kingdom Metazoa; phylum Cnidaria; class Anthozoa; order Actiniaria; family Actinernidae; genus Actinernus; species Actinernus sp. WN-2022. Next base: position 18,978,993 of record JAOWCC010000064.1, on the reverse strand, counting down.
TCTATTTCCTTGAAACGTTTGTATTTATTTCACTAGCTCCGTTTCAGTTAATTTTACTTCACTGTGTATACAAAAAAAAATATTCCGCCGTTCCGTCAAGCCGTCGAGCCGTCAAGCAGCAAATTACACCATCCGGGATTAAACGAGGCTGAACGCGGTGTTGAACGGGACTGAACGGGGTTTAACGAGGACGAACAGGGTTGAACAGGGTTGAACGGGGTTGAACAGGGTTTAACGAGGATGAACCGGGTTTAACGAGGATGAACAGGGTTGAACGGAGTTGAACGAGGTTGAACAGGGTAGAACGAGGTTAAACGGGGTTAAACGGGGTTGAACGAGGTTGAACGAGGTTAAACGAGGTTGAACGATGTTGAACGATGTTGAACGGAGTCGAACGAGGTTGAACAGGGCTGAACGGAGTTGAACGAGGTTGAACAGGGTTGAACGAGGTTGAACGATGATGAACAGGGTAGAACGAGGATGAACTGGGTTGAACGATGTTGAACAGGGTAGAACGGAGTTGAACAGGGTTGAACGAGGTTGAACAGGGTTCTAGGGTTGAACTGGGTTGAACGGGGTTGAACGGGGTTGAACGGGGTTGAACGGGGTTGAACGAGGTTGAACAGGGTTGAACGATGTTGAACAGGGTAGGGTGAAACGGAGTTGAGTGTTGAACGAGGTTGAACAAGGTTGAACGGGGATGAACGGGGATGAACAGGGTTGAACGGGGATGAACGGGGTTGAACTGGGTTGAACGGGGATGAACTGGGTGGAACGGAGTTGAACGAGGATGAACAGGGTGGAACGGAGTTGAACGAGGTTGAACAGGGATGAACGGAGTTGAACAAGGTTGAACAGGGTTGAACGATGTTGAACAGGGTAGAACGAGGATGAACTGGGTTGAACGGGGATGAACTGGGTTGAACGGGGATGAACTGGGTTGAACGGGGATGAACTGGGTTGAACGGGGATGAACTGGGTTGAACGGGGATGACGGACTGGGTTGAACGGAGTTGAACGAGGATGAACTGGGTTGAACGATGTTGAACAGGGTAGAACGAGGATGAACTGGGTTGAACGGGGATGAACTGGGTTGAACGGGGATGAACTGGGTTGAACGGGGATGAACTGGGTTGAACGGGGATGAACTGGGTTGAACGGGGATGACGGACTGGGTTGAACGGAGTTGAACGATGTTGAACAGGGTAGAACGAGGATGAACTGGGTTGAACGGGGATGAACTAGGTTGAACGGAGTGGAACGAGGATGAACAGGGTAGAACGAGGTTAAACGGGGTAGAACGAGGATGAACTGGGTTGAACGATGTTGAACAGGGTAGAACGAGGATGAACTGCATGGGTTGAACGGAGTTGAACGAGGTTGAACAGGGTTGAACGAAGTTGAACAGGGTTGAACGAGGATGAACTGGATTGAACGGGGATGAACGGAGTTGAACGGAGTTGAACGAGGATGAACAGGGTAGAACGAGGTTAAACGGGGTAGAACGAGGATGAACTGGGTTGAACGATGTTGAACAGGGTTGAACGAGGCTGAACAGGGTTGAACGAGGATGTACTGGATTGAACGGGGATGAACAGGGTTGAACGAGGTTGAACGGAGTTGAACGAGGTTGGACAGGGATGAACTGGATTGAACGGGGATGAACAGGGTTGAACGAGGTTGAACGGAGTTGAACGAGGTTGGACAGGGATGAACGAGGTTGAACGGAGTTGAACAGGGTTGAACGGAGTTGAACGAGGTTGAACAGGGTTGAACGAGGTTGAACAGGGTTGAACGATGTTGAACAGGGTAGAACGAGGATGAACTGGGTTGAACGGGGATGAACTGGGTTGAACGGAGTTGAACGAGGATGAACAGGGTAGAACGAGGTTAAACGGGGTAGAACGAGGATGAACTGGGTTGAACGATGTTGAACAGGATAGAACGAGGATGAACTGGGTTCAACGGGGATGAACTGGGTTCAACGAGGTTGAACAGGGTTGAACGAGGTTGAACAGGGTTGAACGAGGTTGAACAGGGTTGAATGAGGATGAACAGGGTTGAACGAGGTTGAACAGGGTTGAACGAGGTTGAACAGGGTTGAACGAGGATGAACTGGGTTGAACGGGGATGAACAGGGTTGAACGAGGTTGACGGAGTTGAACGAGGTTGAACAGGGATGAACGATGTTGAACAGGGTTGAGCGGAGTTGAACAGGGTTGAACGGAGTTGAACAGGGTTGAACGAGGTTGAACGAGGTTGAACAGGGTTGAACGGAGTTGAACAGGGTTGAACGAGGTTGAACAGGGTTGAACGAGGTTGAACAGGGTTGAACGAGGTTGAACAGGGTTGAACGAGGATGAACTGGGTTGAACGGGGATGAACAGGGTTGAACGAGGTTGACGGAGTTGAACGAGGTTGAACAGGGATGAACGATGTTGAACAGGGATGAACGGAGTTGAACAGGGTTGAACGGAGTTGAACGAGGTTGAACAGGGTTGAACGAGGATGAACAGGGTTGAACGGAGTTGAACAGGGTTGAACGAGGATGAACTGGGTTGAACGGGGATGAACAGGGTTGAACGAGGTTGACGGAGTTGAACGAGGTTGAACAGGGATGAACGATGTTGAACAGGGATGAACGGAGTTGAACAGGGTTGAACGGAGTTGAACGAGGTTGAACAGGGTTGAACGAGGATGAACAGGGTTGAACGGAGTTGAACAGGGTTGAACGAGGTTGAACAGGGTTGAACGAGGTTGAACGAGGATGAACGGAGTTGAACGGAGTTGAACATGGTTGAACGAGGTTGAACAGGGTTGAACGAGGTTGAACGAGGATGAACTGGGTTGAACGGGGATGAACAGGGTTGAACGAGGTTGAACAGGGATGAACGAGGATGGACTGGGATGAACGATGTTGAACAGGGATGAACGATGTTGAACGGAGTTGAACGAGGTTGAACAGGGTTGAACGAGGTTGACTGACAGGTTTGAATGAGGATGAACAGGGTTGAACGGAGTTGAACGGAGTTGAACAGGGTTGAACGAGGTTGAACAGGGTTGAAGGGAGTTGAACAGGGTTGAACGGAGTTGAACAGGGTTGAACGGAGTTGAACAGGGTTGAACGGAGTTGAACAGGGTTCAACGAGGATGAACGGGGTTGAACGAGGATGAACAGGGTTGAACGGAGTTGAACGAGGTTGAACAGGGTAGAACGAGGTTAAACGGGGTTAAACGGGGTTGAACGAGGTTGAACGAGGTTGAACGAGGTTGAACGATGTTGAACGATGTTGAACGGAGTCGAACGAGGTTGAACAGGGCTGAACGGAGTTGAACGAGGTTGAACAGGGTTGAACGAGGTTGAACGAGGATGAACAGGGTAGAACGAGGATGAACTGGGTTGAACGATGTTGAACAGGGTAGAACGGAGTTGAACAGGGTTGAACGAGGTTGAACAGGGTTCTAGGGTTGAACTGGGTTGAACGGGGTTGAACGGGGTTGAACGGGGTTGAACGGGGTTGAACGAGGTTGAACAGGGTTGAACGATGTTGAACAGGGTAGGGTGAAATGGAGTTGAGTGTTGAACGAGGTTGAACAAGGTAGAACGATGTTGAACGGGGATGAACGGGGATGAACAGGGTTGAACGGGGATGAACGGGGTTGAACTGGGTTAAACGGGGATGAACTGGGTGGAACGGAGTTGAACGAGGATGAACAGGGTGGAACGGAGTTGAACGAGGTTGAACAGGGATGAACGGAGTTGAACAAGGTTGAACTGGGTTGAACGATGTTGAACAGGGTAGAACGAGGATGAACTGGGTTGAACGGGGATGAACTGGGTTGAACGGGGATGAACTGGGTTGAACGGGGATGAACTGGGTTGAACGGGGATGAACTGGGTTGAACGGGGATGACGGACTGGGTTGAACGGAGTTGAACGAGGATGAACTGGGTTGAACGATGTTGAACAGGGTAGAACGAGGATGAACTGGGTTGAACGGGGATGAACTAGGTTGAACGGAGTGGAACGAGGATGAACAGGGTAGAACGAGGTTAAACGGGGTAGAACGAGGATGAACTGGGTTGAACGATGTTGAACAGGGTAGAACGAGGATGAACTGCATGGGTTGAACGGAGTTGAACGAGGTTGAACAGGGTTGAACGAAGTTGAACAGGGTTGAACGAGGATGAACTGGGTTGAACGATGTTGAACAGGGTTGAACGAGGCTGAACAGGGTTGAACGAGGATGTACTGGATTGAACGGGGATGAACAGGGTTGAACGAGGTTGAACGGAGTTGAACGAGGTTGGACAGGGATGAACTGGATTGAACGGGGATGAACAGGGTTGAACGAGGTTGAACGGAGTTGAACGAGGTTGGACAGGGATGAACGAGGTTGAACGGAGTTGAACAGGGTTGAACGGAGTTGAACGAGGTTGAACAGGGTTGAACGAGGTTGAACAGTGTTGAACGATGTTGAACAGGGTAGAACGAGGATGAACTGGGTTGAACGGGGATGAACTGGGTTGAACGGAGTTGAACGAGGATGAACAGGGTAGAACGAGGTTAAACGGGGTAGAACGAGGATGAACTGGGTTGAACGATGTTGAACAGGATAGAACGAGGATGAACTGGGTTCAACGGGGATGAACTGGGTGGAACGGAGTTGAACGAGGATGAACAGGGTTGAACGGAGTTGAACGGGGTTGAACGGAGTTGAACGGAGTTGAACGGAGTTGAACGAGGTTGAACGGAGTTGAACGAGGATGAACAGGGTAGAACGAGGTTAAACGGGGTAGAACGAGGATGAACTGGGTTGAACGATGTTGAACAGGATAGAACGGGGATGAACTGGGTTCAACGGGGATGAACTGGGTGGAACGGAGTTGAACGAGGATGAACAGGGTTGAACGGAGTTGAACGGAGTTGAACGGAGTTGAACGGAGTTGAACGGAGTTGAACGGAGTTGAACGAGGTTGAACAGGGTTGAACGAGGTTGAACAGGGTTGAACGAGGTTGAACAGGGTTGAACGAGGTTGAACAGGGTTGAACGAGGATGAACTGGGTTGAACGGGGATGAACAGGGTGAACGAGGTTGACGGAGTTGAACGAGGTTGGACAGGGATGAACGATGTTGAACGGAGTTGAACAGGGTTGAACGGAGTTGAACGAGGTTGAACAGGGTTGAACGAGGTTGAACAGGGTTGAACGGAGTTGAACAGGGTTGAATGAGGATGAACAGGGTTGAACGGAGTTGAACAGGGTTGAACGAGGTTGAACAGGGTTGAACGAGGTTGAACAGGGTTGAACGAGGATGAACTGGGTTGAACGGGGATGAACAGGGTTGAACGAGGTTGACGGAGTTGAACGAGGTTGAACAGGGATGAACGATGTTGAACAGGAGTTGAACAGGGTTGAACAGGGTTGAACGAGGTTGAACAGGGTTGAACGGAGTTGAACAGGGTTGAACGAGGTTGAACAGGGTTGAACGAGGTTGAACAGGGTTGAACGAGGTTGAACGAGGTTGAACAGGGTTGAACGAGGATGAACTGGGTTGAACGGGGATGAACAGGGTTGAACGAGGTTGAACGGAGTTGAACGAGGTTGAACAGGGTTGAACGAGGTTGAACAGGGTTGAAGGGAGTTGAACAGGGTTGAACGGAGTTGAACAGGGTTGAACGGAGTTGAACAGGGTTGAACGGAGTTGAACAGGGTTCAACGAGGATGAACGGGGTTGAACGAGGTTGAACGGAGTTGAACGATGTTAAACGGGGGTGAACGATGTTAAACGGGGGTGACCGGGATTGAACGAGGCTGAACAGTCTTGAACGTGGTTGAACGCGGGGTCTGAACGAGGAGTTGACCGGTGGAACGGTGTTGAACAGGGTTGAACGTGGTTGAATAACGAGGCTGAACGGTGTTGAAGCCGGTAGTGTATAAGCGACTACCAATACTAACAAACAATCTTCTAAGTACATAATAATCTTCTAAGTACATAATAATTATCTTATGTGAAGTACCTACCGTATTCACTCTTTATACCGCTGACCACTCGTATTTGATACTCCGACTCGCTCTTCCTCGATATCTCGTGATATAGCGTGATTTTTGCAGGTGAACTTTCGACAGAATGTGGCACTATTGACGACGAAAATCGTCTTAATTTTACGTGAATTTGATTGAATTAGTCTTGGTAATCTAATGGAGCAGTGGGGTCATCCAGAGCAAACATATCTCCAAGGCCAAGGGCAAGAAGGGAATGTTGGCAAGCCGGTCTCAACTCTCAACTCAAGTCAAGACCGTGCATCGGCTATTTATACTTATAGTTATAGCCGTTAGAGATTTGTATAAAGGCAATCTGTACCGTTTAATATTTCCTCAAACGAAATCATATCTAGATGAGGAAATATTGAAAAGATAAACTATAACCTTGGAGTGTACATGGCTTAGTAACCCGAGTAAAGTATCGTCTCGAAAATCAATTGAATTGAAGATGGCGTCAGATGGAGAAAACCAAACTGTTTGTGTTTGTCCACCTTCTGGAGAAAGAAAAGATTTTGACTCGTTTCCCATTTTACTCCAGCACCTGAGACGAATGGTAAAGGACAACGTTGATTATTTTAGTAAATATACGTATAACTCAGTATACAAGAGATTCCACGATGCTTTTAACAGAGTTCTGGAGGCTTCAGGGCCGTTGGAGGACCTGGCGATTCAGCTCGCTCAAATTGTGTCATTCTTTGATTACAGTCCCGAAGTTAAAGGCAATGGTTACAGGAGTTTACTAAGACTTGCAGAACATGGGATTAGAGCCTTAACGGAGCTCACTTATTACTGTCAAACCCACCGGGATAGATTTTATTTTAGAGCGCATCACTACTGCTTGGAAATAGAAGCCCATAGTGACCTATTTTTAAGAACAAGAGATCTTCTTCAATATGCGATGACTTGTTTGGCTGAAAGCAAACACGGAGAGCTATTCCCTCAATCATACGATTCTCAAGTGATGAATGAAGCAGAACAAATGGATAGAGAGTGCTTTTATGGTCGAACTTTAGGATTTCAGGTTTGTAGACTGTGATTGTGTCATGTAAAAACGTACGCGAGTTTTGTTGACATTGGCGTGCAATTATCAATGTTTTTGACAAGTTTATTTGTTTACATACATGTACTTTAATATATTTACAATGTAGAAATTCGTCGGGATAAGCACCTGTGCGATGTTTAAAAACAATAGTAATAAATATCACTGGGGGACAAGCAAGGTGTTCAAGTGCCCCCACAACAGTGGAGCCAAAGAAGTAAGCTAAATGGGAGCAATTGCAGAATGTATCCTTACCTTTAATAGGGAGGTCAGACCAAAATTTACAGTCATTCAAACCACAAAACAAATAGCATAAATGAATAGATCTCGCCCTAATGAGAATTTTGGTGGTAAAATTTTCAAGATCTGCCAAGAATTGGCAAAGTTATGATTTTTTTAATATTCAGATTTTGGGGTATTATTTGGACAAAGGATGACAAAGTATTGAATTACAACCATTTAGATAAGCTTGAGCTGGATGGCACCAAACAGTATTGAAACCAAATGTTGATTGTAAAACTAATTGTGTCATAAAATTAGTTTTCATTAACTAATCTTCACTTGGACAGGTGACAGGTCTCATCAAGCCGGACACTGTAACATCAATAATGAGATGATGACATCATTGGTTACCATAGCAACACACTAATTAGTGTTAAAATATGGCATTTCTTCTAAATGGAAGGCAAATTATATGTTTCGATGGAAGTATGAGATATCTCGTCTTTAAAATGTTGTTCCATTGTCACTAATGAGTTGATGATGTCATTGGTTACTATAGCCAACACACTAATTAGTGTTAAAATATGGCATTTCTTCTAAAGGAAAAGCAAATTAAATAGTTTGATGGAAGTATACGAGATATCTCACGTCTTTAAAATGTTGTTCCATTGTCACTAATGAGATGATGTCATTGGTTACCATAGCAACACACTAATTAGTGTTAAAATCGGTTATTTCTTCTAAATGAAAGGCAAATTAAATGGTTTGATGGCAATATGCTATTTCTCACATATTCCTTAATTGTCACAATTAATTCTGAATTTTAACGAGACGACAATGTCATTGGTTACCATAGCAACAAGTGATACATCTAAATGTTGTTTTTACAAATTAGCATTATTAAGTGGTTTAATTGATTTGCCAGGCCATGTAAGTATTTAAGAGGGAGTCTGCAAAACATATCCTTATGATGTCACTGGTTGCTATGGCAACACTTAATCCATGACCTTTTCTGTTAACTGTATCACTTTTCTCACAATAATGCATACTTTTAATAAGAAGACAAAGGAAAACAATGGCAAATTATGATAATCACTCATGTTTTTTGGTTACGGATAGAATGTTCAATTAGCCTAATTTGTTATTTTAATCTATCATGAGCCTCTTCAATCTTTTAATTTTCAACAACATTCAACAAACAAGCTGTGCCATATCAATCGCTTAGCTACAAAATAACTAGACTTTCTCAAAGTCCTTCTTAGCCCCCAGCACAAAGGACTTTTCCCACTTGCAGCACGCCAAACCGGAGGCATGGCTTATGACGTACTAAGATATGCCCAGCAATCACAAAATGTCATTCTTCAGGCATTGTATGTTGATGTGTCAAGTCAGTCGACCGTGGATGTGGTATTTACGATTTGATTGTACTCGGAAAGAGTTTGTCAAAGGCGCAAAATGTAAGCTTCACCCCTGAAAAGTGTTTTCGCTCCAAAACATAATCCCCCAATTCAATTTCCTTGAAGTGAAACAATGCAAACTTGCCTCTCGCTTTGATTCTCACGCTCGATTTTTGACCCAGTAATCTCTTACCCAGTGACTCAGTGAGTTCGACTTGGAGCAAGTCTACAAAATAACATGTATATATATACTGTACATGTATGTACAATGTCATATAGTTTCCAGTATCTGGCCCAATACTTCACGAACTGGGTTGGGACAGATTAATAATACGCAGGCGCAAACTTTTAGCAATAGGAATGTTTAAGATCTATAATAACCAAGCGCCTGGGTATTTAATACACACATTTAATAGGGTTCATACACCATATAACACAAGAGGTTCATCATCAAAATTCCAACTGTCCCTCCCCAAAACGAATTATGGTAAAAAGCGATTCGGCTACAGAGGAGCACATATTTGGAATAATTTAACAGAAGACCTGAGGACTAGCAAATCGTTAAATACATTTAAAACTAAGCTAAATGGTCTACCTCCCTGCTTCTTTGACGCCTTATAATTTACTCTCTTACAATTACAATTACTATAGTTTAATATATCGTACACGAACGCTAAAAGAACTGACTCTGGCGTTTTTAGCAGATTTTAATGGAATGTAATATAATTTAATGTTGATGTATAGATTTTTACACACGGCTTTTATGTAAACCAGTCTTAGTTACTGTTAAAACTACCGTGTCTAAATAAAGTTTCTATCTATCTATCTATCTATCTATCTATCTATCTATCTATCTATCTATCTATCTATCTATCTATCTATCTATCTATCTATCTAGACTGCTCCATGGGAAGGTGGAGATGGATTTCAATCCTTGTTTTGTTTTTTTACTATGTTTTTTTATAGTTGAAGACTTCTAAACCAGGAAAAAGTAAAAAGAACATCTGAACTTTGATAGACACTTTGAAAAATGAAATGAAATAAATGGCACAGCCTAGTGACAAAATAAATCCCACAGTTAATGCATTTTGTGAATGACAGTAGATATGGTGTGATCTGGACCACAACAAAGGCTCATAGATATTACAGCAGTATTCTTTCACTGGACTATGTATTAAGTGTTCAACAATGAGTCATCCATACATTATAAGCTTATACATTGTAGACACATTACAAATGCCTGCTGCCATCAAAAGGAAAACAAAACAATATAAAACTTGTCCATCACTATACAAAAACTATGTATACACTGTAGCAATGAGGCTAACCCTGCGTACATGCGTCTGTAGTCATTGCAGTCAGCGGTAATTTTCGAATACGAAACTGGACTATTAACTGATGGAGAACCATGGTGGTGCAGTGGTAATTAAGCACTTCACCTGTCACCTCTGTGTCTCTGGTTTGATTCCTGATTGCAGTGCCATATGTGAGTTGGGTTTGTTGGTATCTCGCCCCAGGTTTTTCTCTGAGCCCTCCAGTTTTCCTCCTAAAAAAAAAAACCTAAATTCCAATTTGACCCAGGAATTTGTTGAATACATAAACATAAGCCACTTATGTATATGTTGGGAACAAGTTTTAATAAAATCGATGGAATAGAAACTTCTACAGTAACTTCTACAGTAAGTGACGTCTCCCTGTATCTCAATATAAAATAAACTATTTAATATTTATTTGTCTAATTTTCCATCTAAAAAACAGAAAAATTCTTTTTTGTTCTTAATACACAGTATATTCCCTCACTGCGGCACTTCCTACACTTGGTATGTGTACTAATGGCATCATTTGCCGAGGGATATCACCGTCACAAGGCCAGTCCATTGGCATGTCTGACAACATCATTCTTGAGTAGTGGCAAGTACGCAGTAAACCCAGAGATGAGAGCTAAAATGATACTCAAGGTGACAGAAAAGACCAACATGGACTTCTGTAAGGCATTTTGGAGTATAACAGAGGGCTATGGTTTACAGGTATTTCAAAATACTGAACATAATTATGTTTATTTTGTTCATACAGTCATGCACAGTCTCCCTTGGTCAGTTTTTCTCATGCAGTTTTTTTCTCTATACAGACCACCCAGCCAGTAAATTATTTAAAAAAACTTGTATTTATTACATGAATAGCTAAGTAATTTGGCAACCTATGATTGGTCGATTTAAATAATAAATTTAATAAACATTTTCTCATTCTGTACCGTAAGTTAGATCCTCATTTTCTCTCTTCCATTTTTGTATCCTGCATGCTTCATGCTTGGACCATAAAAAAAAGGGGGGGGGAAATAGTCCATAACTTACCGTATGGTATGGCCCTAGCTCGCACTCGATTAAAAAGAGGTATTCATTTTGGTGAGACTTACGGGGAGCCAAAATGTGAATGACAAGAAAACATTTCCAGCCATATTAGCTGATTAGCTAACTAATCAGTGGTATATTATAAACAAATCTGCCAATAAAGTGAACTGTGGAAACCAGCTAGCTAGGAAGCCATTTTTAACATACTACCCAATATGGTTTTTTAATTATTTTATTCTTGTGCATATTGAGTGCGTTGTTTGCAGATTTTTATAAAATTAATGTTATAAACAACTTATTAGTTGGCTAACCAGCTGTGTATTTTAACGAGCCATGTGTATTTTGGTGAGCCTTTAGGGGAGCCAAAAATCAAAATGTGAATAATATTAATGAGTAAAATAAACAGCCATATTAGCTGGTTAATAGCCGACTGATAAGTTGTTGATTAGTTAAATAAATCTCCAAAATTCACAAAAACATGGGCAACTTGGAAGCCATTTTATTTTTACTTCCCAATACAGTCTCACACATTCTTGTGCTTGCAAGCATTAAAAAAAGGGGAAAATGAGGATATGTGTACATGTACATAACTTACAGTATGAACCATACAAGTGAGTTTAAGCAACACCCCAGGCATGCCATGTGGCCTTTGCCGTTTGCACTACATTTTTTCACTGAATCTTTGCATGGAGTGTTGTCAAATAATGCCAATTTGATGCTGTGTAACACTATATTCTGGAAAGGAGAATATTTTTTTACTATTAATTTTATTTATGAATTGAGTGCAATCTGCAAGTGTGGCATAGAAATGGGCATGGTTAGTCAGTCATGGTGGAATGTATACCAATATGTCCATTAAAATAAGATCACCACTACCAACAGAAATATACCGTAAACACCGGCAGATAAGCCACACTTGCAGATAAGCCGTACCCAAGAACTATAAACTGTTCAAGTCACTGGGAAACGCTAACACTGCAAAAACTTTGTGTTAGAATGGAGATTACGTGTCTAGTGACATTTAGTTGTTTGAGAAAGCGACTGTTGATCACTTAAAAATCTTTTAATGAAGAAAATTTAATGGAAGGTTCCGGAACAAGTAACAAACAAGAAACAGACAACACAAACAGCTCTTTTAGGAGCCACCAAGCTTGCGAAAGTGATGATTAGTGCATCCTTTCTTTTTGTTTTGTGTAGTTTTAATCAGTCTTACCATACTTTGTTTTTTTAAAAACGTTAATTTATGGAAATTTATTGAACTTTTATACATGTTCCCGCAGATAAGCCGCACCCCTGATTTGCAACGAAGATTTTTGGTAAAAAGGTGCGGCTTATCTGCCGGTGTTTACGGTACATATCTAGTGGTTATCGCAAATCATTTTGATAAAGTTTAGTATTTGACCACCCCCCCCCCCCATGCTTTAGGCCTTGGTTCTTAAAAATAGACAACCAACTGAGACAGAAGTGCATTTGATTTCTGCTCCTAGCTCCCATCTGGAAAATAGTTACACATTGAAACTTGCTGCAAAAAATTATCTCCATATATGGATTCAATGTAGTGATTTTAAATGAAAATAACCATGATATTTAATGGTTTAATAAGATGTTTATTATAAATTGGGCCAAAAGTATTCAAATTAAACCAGCTTTGCTTCAGTTTGAGGTCCATACAGGACATTATGGACTGCAAACTCAGCAATCATAGCCCATGAATTACGTTACCTAGCCATATAATACATTCAATTGTTTTGATTTGGCCTGGCCATCTGAGATAATAGATTTCAAGGCATTACATGTGTATTAGAACAGTTTTCAATTGAGTGTCGAAAGCAACAAGTCGATTGCATTAGTTAAAAGCATTTGCTTAGCTTTACTATTGGCTTTGAGAAATGTTTTCCAGTTATCAGCCAATCAAGTTCTAAACTACATGTAAAACCAAACATAAATCATGCAATCAGGTTTTGTTTTAGCGACAGCATTGACAACTGCGTTTACTTTGCTTCATAATTGCTTCAAGTAAAACCAATTGTGAATGACTTCAGTTCGTGATTGGCTCATTGTGTTTTCACTTGCTCCTGTGATTGGCTATGTAATTACTTTGGTTTTGGTTTTACTACACAACTGAAAATTGCTCTAATGCAGTGGTGAATCATAATTTGCTTTCTGTTTTCTTGTATTGAGGGCCTGCAGCATGCATGTGGACCAACTATTTCTTTAAGACGAAAATGTGCAAAATAGGTTGTGTGACTTTCCAAAAAAAAAAGTACAGGTGCTAAAATGTCATCATGATTTATTCCTAAAGTATAGTCAAAATACATCGCTGACATTATCATCCTGATCTTTCTTGTTTTCCTTATTGCTGCAAACTGCAGCACTTGTCACATGGTTGATCACTTGGATATTTCTGAATGCCTACATTTTTATTTTCATTTTATTTAAACAATATTTGTTCGAATATTTACCCCAAGAGCTAACAGCTCATTGAGGGGATTTGCGTAATTAATTGAAATTACAATTCTTAAAACCATGAAGAAGCAGTCTAAAGAGAGAAGCAAAGAGAATGTGACAGCAACAAGGGCAATTATGTGAAGAATAAAATAGACACAAAAAATAGATAGATCTAGTCTAAAGATTGCTAAATTATTTAAAATGACTTGATTCTATAATACATGTATACCGGTAGGCTTGAACAGCAACAAAAACTGCAAAGTTTGCTTCAAGTTGATAAACTGTTTAATAAAACATTTACCAGTACTTGGTTTGATAAATTCAATGTTACCCATACATGGCCTTCATTTGCATAACAGAGGCAAGCATTTCATCGCTTAGATGAGTACAAGCAAATAGTTTATTGTCCAGGTAGATAAGTAAAGAATGGAGGTTAGTCAGCATTGGCATGTTTAATAATTTTTGGTTGAGCAGATAAAATCCCAGGCCTTAAATAGCTGGAGTAATCAACTGCTAACCTTCACATGGTTTTTCCAGACTGCATTTGACACCAATATTTGATAATGATCATTATTAATTTTGTAATGTGAACTACTTGTAATTAAAGTAATGGATCATGGACTGCTTGTTATTTTCCCTTGTTTTATTATAAGATAAACCAAAATAGAAATGTTTGGATAACAATAATTATTAATCTCTTATTGTACAGGTTGCAATAGTGTTTAATTAGAGGATATTATTAAATTACATGGCCAAGCGGAGATACAGATTTTATCTTAGAGTGTTTTAATTAAGTATCTTACGAGTGAGCACAGTGAACAAGTAAGATATTTCATCAACACGTGAAGATAAAATTTGTATCTCCAAGCAGGCATGTAATGTTCTGTTTAATATATCATTTTCAATGACATACCAGTTTTCATCTCTTACTAAAAAGGCTATAGACTTTTAAAAGCCAGCCATATTTTCAAAAGTGTGAAGATATCATTTACAGTATATCTTATCACTTTTTAGAAAGAAATATACGCTGGTAGTTCATTGATAATTGTATTTTAAAGTAATGTTACTTGTCAAAATACTAAATTATTTCTAAAACTATACAGCCATTATTCACAATAAACTGTCTAATGAGATAATTAATTACATACCAGTTAATTTTGCCAGCTTGCAGGAGGTTACCATGTCTTAAATTTGAGAAATAGTTTAAAAGTGATGATTACATGTACTTCAAAAACTCATGAATAATTAATGAGCATGTTGTCCAATCAGATGAAGCAAATCAGTCATGTGCATGCTCCTTTATACCTGATAAAATCTCATCGTTCTAAAAAGCCTGGGGAGGGCTTTGATTTCGGTACCAGGGGAATATGGGGTACAAAGGTATTACAAAAGAATGCAAATTAGGATGAAGACTTTATATCAAGAATACTAATGAACATGAAATTTTATATAAAGTTTCATCCTAATTAAGAATTCACTGATAAAGACCCAAAGATAGCAAAAAGTACACGGAACATAAGGTACCTAGATAATAAATTTTGCACAAAATTTACTAATATCAGCAGACTACCGAGATACACAGATAATATTTTTAAAATGAAGTTATCCAACTACCATTACTTGTTTACCGAGCCACTGTTTAGTTTAATTATTAAAACCAAACTCAAAGCCGTAAAATAATAAAAACATGCATGAAACTTACATATTTTGTGCCGGAGCCAAAAATTTAGAGTTTGCCGTCGTATCAGTCACATCGCTTTCCAAGTCTTGAACTTTATCGAGGTAAACTACGACACCAAATCCTTCAAGTGCAGGTAATATTCTTGCATTGCGAAATGCCGCTTCAAACAACATAGTATGGTAATTTCTTCATGTCCTTCCCTTGAGATATTCGTAATTGCCGGCGGTGATTACTCGAATATTTTGCATGGCGTTGTGAATACAAAGGTTCAATGGTTCATTAAGTAACCATTCCCTTGAGATGTGCGACTTTCTTTCACTGCATTCTTGAAGCGTTTTTGAAGCTGTTTAAAACACTCACAGCACGTGTTTTATCAAGTCAAAAAATTATCGGGCTTCGCCTCGAATTTTTAAACTTGATAAAACACTGCTGTTCGTGTTTTAAACAGTACTTAAAGAATTTAGTAAGGACAGGTACATGTATTGTATCTTAAAGATTTTTGCTTTCCAAATTTTACCATTACCAATAAATCATTTTAAGAATAACAAGTCAGAATAACATATTAATTCTTCTCAATTATTTTTTTCACCTTCCAAAATGTCTGAATTGTGCAAGAGATTAAATGTAATTTAATTGGAACGTCTAAATGTGCAAGTTGAAGAAATGTGGGCAAATACACAGCATAATAATAAGCACTAATCCACAAGATCCTTACAAAAATATGTGTTTGAATTTTGGACTCTCAATATAGCAAGGGTATTGTATTTCACTTTTAGAACATTTGTTCAT
Source organism: Actinernus sp. WN-2022 (assembly GCA_030867875.1). NCBI lineage: Eukaryota > Metazoa > Cnidaria > Anthozoa > Actiniaria > Actinernidae > Actinernus > Actinernus sp. WN-2022. Next base: position 18,963,023 of record JAOWCC010000064.1, on the reverse strand, counting down.
GAACTATGTCAAACACGAATTGGAGTCTTTCATCAGGGGTTCCAAATATTGAGAAAACAAATGAAACCCGAGAGGACCCGAGACGAACAATGAGTGTTTGACATGTCTTCTCATGTGAATGCAAAACCGACAATTTACATATGTTTCTTTTCAAACTTCATTAGCAAGTATTGTTTGACTGTTGTATCTAATTATTCAATAGATGGCTTATTATTCTTTTTTGATGGCAGTGATTTCAACTAGCGTACTAGTAGAGTAGTGGACAAGAGTTAGTGGACAAGAGTTAGTGCAAGCGGTCGGAAGGGTCGTGGTTCGAACTCCAGTGGAGGCAGACTTTTTCTTTCTATGTCATTCTTTATTTCTTTACTTCTTCGCTCCTTACTTGTAGTTTATCAGTATGTAATTAGTTAGTGGTTCATGAATATGATGATTAAGAAATATTGATCACTAGGGTTGGAAACATGATCAAACACAAGAGTTTCACCCGGTATCAAGACCCATGCATGTGACCAAATACAGTTCCTCCATTGGATCACTATCTCATGAATTAATAATGAGTTTGAGAAAGTGTTTTCACATGCTTAATATTATTATGATGAACCTTATAGACCCATTCGAAAAATGGCGTCCAATTTAACTAACTATTGTTTAGGACTGACTAGCCTCGCTTACACGTTCAAAAGCTTTTGTGTGGACTTACTAGCCTCGTGTTCACGTTACCAGGACAATAGCTTTTTTAATTGGACGCCATTTTTCGAATGGGTCTATAGAATTTCACATTTAAAGGTGCACTGCCAACCCCAAAATGATGACGACCTTTCTCATGATGACGACCTTTCTCATGATGACGACCTTTCTCATGATGACGACCTTTCTCATGATGACGACCTTTCTCATGATGACGACCTTTCTCATGATGACGACCTTTCTCATGATGAAAGACAAAATTAACTACTCAGATCAGCAGAGTATGCTTTGCAGAGATACTGGAGAAAATAGGAGACAATTTTGATGATCAAGTATGACAAAGATTTGACTGGATGAAAACTACTGCTTTTAAGAGAAATTTGGAGCAACTTGAAATCAGTTCACTGTGACCAAAATAAGTTTCTATAATAATCAACCTGTGGTCTCATGTTTGTACCTGCTCTCTAATTCACCCAAACTTACCTTGGTTTACATGAGCCTGTGCAAACACAGAAGATCTGTTTCATTTCTCAAATATAAAACATGGTGCACACCAATCTTATATAGATTTTATAAACTGAAATGGGATTGTGGTCTGCTTGAAGAATTGTTTTAATATTATTATTGTTTTTAATGAAGATGACTGTTTGCCTATAGTGTGGTTTTCGATTGAGTGTTGAAAGTAATAAGCGATAGCTTTAGTTTTGCATTTGCTTAGCTTTTCTATTGGCTGTGAAAAATGTTTAGTAATTATCAGCCAATCAAACCAAACATTGTGTGTTACATCACACAATCAATTCTCGTTTTAGTGAGGGTTATCTTATTTAATGTTTAATATATATCTTTGTCAGCATATCCCTCTGCTGGTTTGTCCTGCTCTGAAGGTGAACAGAGTGTTCCACATTCCTGCTGAGCCATTTGAGCTCACAACACCATCTTTAACTCGTGATTGTTCAAGTCAAACCAATCATGAATTATTGCACTTCATGATTGGCTAATAGCATTTTTACTTGTTCCCGTGATTATATATCTCTGTAATTACTTTGGTTTTGATTTTACAATCTCAATCGAAAACCGCTTTTCTGTTACCCTCGTGGCAATATTATTAATTAGATTTAGTATTTCAATTTTTACACTGTTCATGCCTTTTATTTATAGCTAGAAATGAAACTAAGACTCATTATTTTGTGAAGTTGAGTAACTTTGACAAAAACTTATATTTAAATTACACAGTCCTGTATAATGTAACTTGGACAGTACACCTCAAATCAGTCAAACCTTTAATAATGTGCAGAAATAAAATGGAATCTGGAAATTTATTTACTTTGTTGAGGGGGGGGGGGGGGGGTGCATTCTCCAGGTCATCCAAAAAAAACAATGATATTTTGATTTGCAAGCACAAAAATAATTCCTAAAGGACATAATAAAAGAAGTGACTACTTTCTACATTTCACAGGACAGATATCTGCAGCATTATTTTCAAGCGCCATAAATAATTTAATAAGTAGTCCATAGTTTCACTGATGAGACTGGTGATATATGGCACTATATAAATATGGCCATTATTAGGAGTGGTCATTATTTATACAAATGTAGGTTGGCTAAAGTTTTTTTTGGGGGTGGGGGGGGGGGGTGGGGAAGCACAAAAAAGTTTGAAGTGCTTTTGTGGGGGGTCATCAAAGTTTTTACCTCCACCCTTTGGGGGGGGGGGGGGGGGAGGTGGGGCATAAACAGTTTTTAAGACTGATTTGCCTTATTTTCCCCCTCCCCACTCCATAAATAATGACCACTCCCTTGTTGCCCATTATGTTAACATTTTCTTTCCTCATTTTTGCAAACCTTTCTTATTTAATGTTTAATATATATCTTTGTCAGCATATCCCTCTGCTGGTTTGTCCTGCTCTGAAGGTGAACAGAGTGTTCCACATTCCTGCTGAGCCATTTGAGCTCACAACACCATCAGGTCAGCTTGTTTCCATAGCACCGCCATGCTCGTGGTCAGGGCTGGCTCCTGTTCAAGTCCGACTGCTGTCATATGAATGGAGAGAGGGACAGGTAGGTTGACAAAAAGATCTCATGTATTTGCTATATTAGCGAATTTAATATACAGCGACTACGACTACGGTTGGACATGCCTAGCGGTTGGCTAGAGTACTGGGCCGAGTATGCAACGAATGGTGCAATAATTTCAACATATTGGCGAGACTGAGGTGAAGCCATCGTGTTGCTGACCGAATTGACCCAACATTCCCACATAAGCTATGCCCAGAAATGCTGTAAACTTTGTTCTCCTAACATATCCCTATAATGTTATACCGGTAACAGAGAACAAAAACACAGAAAGCGTGTTATAATATTGGTTTTATATATTAACGACAACATGCAACAATGCTCTGTTTCCATGTCTTTAGCCTCTTATATAAACATGTGGGCCAATCAGAGTGCAGGACCATGTGGATTATTTTAATTTTAATAGTTGATTTTTCCTTCACAGGATCATTATTTTCGATCCCTTTTTCTAAAAAACAAGTTTATTGTGAACGTTATTTGATTAATGATAGAAGGCAGCATTCTTAAAGTGCATATTAGCCCTGGCCAGTTATGCTTTTTGAAAGCTTAGACCTTTAAAAGGTAGGGGAAAATACCGAAAGAAAATAGCGGCTAAACTTCCAAATTTAGACTTAATTTCCGTGCACTATCGGGGACTGGGACGAGAATGAAACGTGACGTCATCAACAGAACTCATTGAACAGATAGCTGAGAAAGATGATAATATCGCGATAAACTTTTCATAGAGCTTTACTCAGCAAGGCCTTTCATGCAGTGGCGGATCGAGCGTGTTCTGGTGATGACGTCAACTAGACCCAGTGCTAATTTTGTAAAGCGCGCTCGCACTTGATTTCGGTCCACAGGCAACCCAAGATACGGTTTTGGACAACTTTGAACGGCCAATACATCAAGACAAATAAATGAAATCAACTTTTTATTCCGGAATCCTTTGGCTATGGCCTCTAGTCTCTTCGTAAGAAATATATTTAGCCAGGGCTTATATGCACTTTCATTAAAGGGTATCTGTACTTGATGGCCCAGAAAATGGTTCCCACATTTGATAATGTTATGGGAGATCGTGACACCCAAGCCATGAGTCCATCCCTAACAAGGAAGTTTGTTTTTCCATTGTATGTTAATACAGAGTAGAGATGGCAGCAAGAATAACACTACGTCTGGGTCAAAGGCCCAACCGAAGTCTAAAGGACTCATTCTTCACGTTCATGGTGGAGGCTTTGTAGCACAATCATCCAAGTCACACGAGGTTCGTTCGTAATGTAATGTAACGAATTTAACATATTGATGGATCTGAAGGAGGGGCTAATGCACAAGTACAGTAGTACCTCTGCATCTCTCCTGTAGAAGGGCAGCTCCCTAAGGGATTTGACACCAAAACGTTTTCCCTGGTATGGAATTTGACATGAAAATGAGGTAACAAGTCAAATCCTATCGGGTATGCCCGTCCACTGGGAAAACTGGACCTCATCCATGGAATGGAAGTTTGTTGGAAAATATTTGGAAGTTGGAATTTCCATGGTTTTGCACACTTGC